>OX374617.1:13750000-15000000 GCA_947347705.1 Nymphula nitidulata
TATAAAGGTGGGATAGGAATTTTAAATTAATAATTAGGATGTTGCCTAAGTTTAAATTAAAACTTATAACATGTGGGATATTGTTGAAGTTATACTGTTTAGAAAATTCATAATATACACATTTAAAAAAAAAATCTAAAATGTTAATTACGTTACATTGCTGACATCAATGAGAAGAACTATTATTATGACAACTATAAATAAAAACATATACATTACATAGTTATTATTAATTTTGTCAGCATGTCCATACATTTCTTAGTATTATAAGAACATGTGACATCACCTGTTCTGTTGATTTTCTATGAAGCGTTTTTGGAAGATGCACCACAACACATCAAACATACCTATCAATACAACAAACAACAAACCTATCAATTTTAGACATACTATTCTTTTTGCAATAATTCTATTTAAATGAGGTCTTAACTTCTCATATAACAAATTAAAAAAAAGTTATCACCTACCCTATTATCACACTTTGTAAAATACCCATATTAGAAGTTAACCATGTACACTGACCTAAAGACATAGGGAATTAATGGGCAATCTATCGCAATACAAAATGGAAATATGGTATGCACCTTTTTGGGTTCAATAATAATAAATATTATTTATTAGATTTAGGCAAACGCTAGTAAAGTTAGTTGCTACTTCTCTATTAATTCAACAAAGACGAGTTCAATCACATACAAGTTTGCGCCATTCGAAACCCAACAATTCGTTAGTGCCTAACTTTTTAACTGTTTAATATGTCATGTCAATGTGTCAAGCAGGTAGGTTAAACTACACTGCCCGCAATTCACGAGTGACCCGTAAATCAAGCCTATAAAGTGCCTTAATAAAATCAAAGTAAATAATAAGTAAAAATTAAACTAACTTGGTAGGTACTCAAGAAAAAATATTGACCTACCGTGACTTACTTCGGATAGGTAGGTGAGCTTGATACAACTCCTTTTAGATCCAGGTGAAATTTCCTCTATCAGAACTACATTTCGGTTAATTTTATAAAATTCTTTGTATTAAGTTTTTCAATAATCTGAAAAATATTTTGTGACGTGTAAGCTAGTGAAATCAGTGAACATTAGAACTACACAAAAATCACTTTCTCTTCGATGTTTACCATTAATAATGTACTAAAGTACCTGTATAAAATAACTTACAATCAATCAATAATCGGAAGGAAAACGAAATATGAACAGAAAATGTGAACAAAGTTATTCAGTTCAAACAAAATTGTTTCCGAAAATGTAGCACAATTATCAAACTAATAAATATTCTAGCAGTAGCCTTTAGACATATTCTTTCTAATCTGTGGCTGCAGCCTCTATCACAGATTAATGATGACCACAGAATACTTTGTCTTTTACTCCAAGGAGGTCGTTGTCTTTACAATCTAAGGAGGTGATGACAGATCAGCTACTGGCCCCAATTCTGGTAAACACATGCTAAGTCTAAATTTAAGTTCAGTGCATTTCTTTTTATCAAAGGAATACGAAAGGATAGCTGTCATATAATTTGACATTTAGAAACTGCGTTCAATTTTCGACCTTATTGAACGTGATAAAATGCAGTGTTTAGGAGGCACCTCCGTACTTCCGTACATGCCGGTAAAAATTGTCTATGGTTTCTTAGAAATCTATCTAAAAAGTGACAGCTCTAAACAGATTCTTGCTATCTTTTTCCTATTACTTATTGCGAGAAAGAGAAAGATTAAAGTGTGTTCCCAGAATTAGGCCCTGAAAGACACTCTAATTCTAAAGGACATGGACTAAAAGTGGGCCCCGATCATAAGCAGTGTCGAAAGTTATATCATCGGAAAGCTAATTTTAAGTGCTAACAGTAGCAATTTTTCCAATTTTTAAATATCCTCCGTTTTTTATAAATATTTCTTGAAAGTTGACGACTACAATAAAAAGACATCATTACAGCACGGTTAAATTGTTCTAAAATTACTTTTAAATTGTTAATTTAAATAAATGCTGATACCATTTGGCTACGGAGTTGATTAATATTGTATAATTAATTAAATATTAATCATTAATTGTTCTCTCGACACTTTGCGCTGACCACCCTGAATTATTGTATTTAATCTGTGACGGTCAAGTATCAATGTCAATCTAATGTCAATGTGACACTGACTCATAGAATAATATTGTATTACTCACTGACTGCGCGAAGTGCGAAGCTTGAATTTTATATAATTTTTAGCTATCTCATTTACTGACGAAGAAATAAAATGTGTGAACACAAATTAGTAATATCTGTACTACGTAAAATTAATACACGAAGTCAAATTGAAAAGTTCAATTACCTACCTACTTAGTGTGTACGCAATTGTAATAAAAAAATGTAAAATGTTAGCCATCCAATGTTTTCTTGGAATAATAAGTACTTAAATAGGAATACGAACGAAATGTGTAACTTTTATGTGGAAGAACTTCATCGGATCATAAAATATATGCTTTTCAAGCGGAATGTTAATCTCTAGTTCCTCAAGTGTAGACCCACAGATTTGAGACACTAATTATTGTCCTATCATACGACCCTCGCAAGACTTTACGCGGCTTAGCAAATTCAGAGTAAGCTTAACTTCGTTACATATCCCATTAAAGCACATTTTTAAAAGTATTGATTTGGAATTGTTGCGACAACAATCAAACTTGCATGTTCAATAATATTTGGTTTTGAATTTTTAAAAATAATTTGCAAAAGAAATAATGAATATTTATACACTCACACCTATTATCTAGCCCAAAGTAAGCATCATCAAGAGCTTGTGTTATGGATAGGTACTAGACAACAGAGAAATAAAGATAATAATATTTATATAAATATTAGAAATATACTAAATAAACATATAGTATAAACATCCATGAGTCGTAAACAAATGTTCATACTCATCATACAAACATTTGCTCCGGGATTTTGCAAACGGGATTCGAACGCGGGACCTCTTGACCGAGTAGCCTGTATAACTTAACTAGGGGTACAGTCCACGCAGCAAGCCGGTCGTCAACTGAAGAACAATGAAATGAATACTACTATTCAGTGATTACAAAAAATAAATGGAAATGGTGCATATGGTGGAACTCAACGGGAACAAAGGATATTATTCTTGTACATTAGTTTTCTTTGATAAGAAATGTTATGTATTAAGGTGAAATAAAAAATGGTATTAAGTAAAACAAGTCTATTCTTCTTCAATATGTTCTCTTACGTTAAGCCGGGGTTTTTAGATGCTATTTTGTTAAGACTCTTAACAAAATAGCATCTAGAAACCCCGGCAGGTGGTAATATACTTTCTTGGTACCGTGCCTAACCCAGATACCATACTATTGTCATGATATGTGCGCAGCTTCCCACTGTTCGTTTACCTATAATACATGAACAATAATACTGTTCAATCCGTTGACACCAATATTCACCAAATTCAAACAAAATATTGTGTAATATTTTTATTGCATAATTGTAAATATAATTATATGAACAGTAATTGCAAAAGTAAAAATCATCATTGTTTACTGTCGAATGAGTAAATGATTTGTTCTTTTTACCAAATGAGTTTCTTTCCACATGTTTTTTGTCTTATTAAAATACATTTTTATTTGTGGATACTGTATCTATGCTATTGATCTAATTATTTATCAACTCAAATTAGGGATGATCGATATTCATCGATGTTGAATAAACATCGATGTTTAACTGGAAAACATCGATGTTTTTACATCGATAGGTTGAGTTCGATATTATCGACACATCGATGTTTTAAGAATAAAATATCAAAACGTCAACTAGGTACTAGCTTCAACTAAATGTTGGATAGTCATTATCAGATGACTATCAAGTTCAACTATTTTCCACTAGAAAAACCTATCAAAGTTAATTTTTTTACAAAGTTTGCCTAAAAAAACTGTAATTAATATACTAAATATAATTTACTTAATTTTTTTCGTAAACTTTTGTGATTGCAATAATAATAATAAACACATTTCATAAATATAATAGACAGTTTGATTTGTTACCAAAAAACATCGATGTTTTAGAAGTATCGATGTATTTCAATTGATATTTATCGTCATCGATACTTTTGATTCGATGTTAACATCGATGTCAACATCGATGTTTTTCTAATATCGATCATCCCTAACTCAAATGACAATGCTTCTCGAATGATGTTGCTATTCGAGTGGTATTCAACTCGGCCTTATTTCTTTCCAATTTTAAATTGAATATGTCTAAGTTAGTAAAATAAATTAAGTTATGGCCTTCATTATAACTCAAAAGTCCCACTGCACTAATTTTATAACGATTTATGGACTCATTTTGATATATTTCAACATTTTCAACAAAAACTTTTATGTGGTTAATTCGTCAACAGAATCACAGAGAACATACTTTTTCTAATCTGTGACATTTCATATTTTTTTAAATGTTTGTACTTCATTCAAGTTGCCAGCATTAATTAATTTTAATTATTAATTACAACAAAACGGAGGATATTTACAATGTAATATTTTACCGGGTGGTCTACTGTAATTTACACTACATGCTGTAAAAATTTCGTAGCTGCTCGTTGCTGGGGCCCACCTTTCATACAATTTTAGACCGTGTCCTTTAAGTACAGTATGGGCCTAATTCTGGGAACACACTTTAATTCTAAATTTAAGTACAGTATATCTCTTTCTCGCAATAAGTAATAGAAAAAAGGTAGCAAGAATCTGTTTAGAGCTGTCACTTTTTAGATAGATTTCAAAGAAACCATAGACAATTTTGGACGGCATGTACGGAGGTGCCTCCTAAGCACTGCGTTTTAGCACGTTCAATAAGGTCGAAAATTGAACGCACCTTTATAAATGTCAATTAATATGACTGCCATCCTTTTCTTTTTCATTTTGAGAGAAAGAAATAGACTGAACTTAAATTTAAACTTAGCATGTGTTCGCCAGAATTAGGGCCTATATCTCTTTCTCGCAATAAGTCACAGGAAAAAGAAAGCAAGAATCTGTTCTGTTTAGAGCTGTCACATAAATTTAGATATGTACGGAGGTGCCTCCTAAACACTGCATTTTATCACGTTCAATAAGGTCGAAAATTGAACGCACGTTTCTAAATGTCTAATTATTCGACAGCATTCCTTTTCGTATTCATTTTGATAGAAAGAAATGCACTGAACTTAAATTTAGACATAGCATGTGTTCACCAGAATTAGGGCCAGCAATTATATTTATATTTCTCTATGGTTAGATGGTTACTCCCTCAGTTACTCCACATTTGAGCATTTGAGTTTAGACCTGTGTCGATCGATCCGGGTCGATCACGACCCATTAGGTTGGTGATCGACTCATTAGGTTAATCACGACCCATTAGGTTGGTGATCGACTCACAATGATTCGATCAAATGATCGATCGCGAGTGTCAAGTGTTTTTGAGCCGCACTCCAATACATGATTCGGTTCTATGCTCACGTGTCGATCACGACCCATTAGGTTGGTGATCGACTCAAAATGATTCGATCAATAGATCGATCGCGAGTCTCAAGTTTTTTTGAGCCGCACTCCAACACATGATTCGGTTCTATGCTCACGGGTCATGGATCACGCACGTCACGGGTCGCAACGTGGGTGTCGGGTTTTTTGGGTACTGTGTACGAAATGTGTCGCGCGCGCGTTGTTATAGCGTTATAAAATAAACACGTAATTATGTTTAGAAGTTATAAATAATAGTATATTTAAGTATTTAGCGGGCAGCTAAACTCAGTTGTTACTCTTAATCTCAGGGTTTTGTTAGAGCTTTTTAAAAATAATGTAGACGACACATTGATTGCTTGGCAAGACTCCTTTATTCTCATTCATTCTTACATTGGTAATTGATTTACATAAAATCAGAAAGACAACATAATATTTTAAGTCAGGACCACTTGTCCAATTACAATATCGCGCCTTTAATTGCGGTAACGCTCGGGCCGCCTGATTGGTCGGCGTCTATGGCGCGATCGGGAGTTTGAGCGGGAGAGAGAGGAGTCGTCGAGTTCAGTGTTTACTCCGTCAGAGGGCGTAGTCCGCGCTACAAGTACCTATTATAAAATTTATAGTATCAATATTTTTTATAAAGTATTTGTTCGTTATGTGTTATTAATTCAAATTCTTAATCACGATGATTAGATTTTAACACTGTGTAAATAGAAAATTTTGTCACTCGAAACAAAGTGAGTGATCGAGTTAAGCGCGTGAACATCGATCTCAGTGATCGAATCTTTTTGTGGCTCGCGACCCGATCACTCGTGGATGAATAGTGATTCGATCAATCACGATCGACTCAGGTCTATTTGAGTTATGCCACAGATCACTAATTTAGCAGCCTCAATGGTGGCGATTCTGTTGTACCACTCTCTAAACTGAACTAAACTAAAAAATCTCTAATCTTAATTTAATTTTGGTCATGTGTTATTCTGTTGTCACGACCAACTTAATTTAGTTTTTCTTGTTTGACAGGACTAGCTAGGGATGGTCGATATTCATCGATGTTGAATAAACATCGATGTTTAACTGGAAAACATCGATGTTTTGACATCGATGGGTTTACTTCGATATTATCGATACATCGATGTTTTAAGAATAAAATATCAAAACGACAACTAGGTACTAGCTTCAACTATATGTTGGAAAGTCATTACCAGATGACTATCAAGTTCAACTATTTTCCACTAGATGACACTGAAATAACCTATCAAAATTAATTTTTTTATTTAACTTTTGTGATTGCAATTATAATAATAAACACATTTCATAAATAAAATAGATAGTTTTATTTGTTACCGAAAAACATTGATGTTTTAGATGTATCGATGTTTTTCAATTGATATTTATCGTATTACATACATCGATACTTTTTTTTCGATGTTAGCATCGATGTCAACATCGATGTTTAATATCGATCATCCCTAGGACTATCGCGACTAGTTGAATTCAGTGTTACCAGTCACCACAGAATAAATAAAACATGTTACATTCATAAAAATAAATATCGAAAGCATATTTAAATGAATTATTTTTAGAAAATTGATAATATTTCACTTTATAAAATTCTTCTGATAGTAATTAAATGTGTATGACCTTAACTTTGTGCTTTTCGGGGATCCCGATTCTAAATAAAACACATAGTTCGAGAACCAAGACGGCGGACGTAACTTTTCTAAATAAATTCTAAATAGCTGACATTTTTTTTGGGTTTCGGAGGTCTTCATTCTGAATACTTCATTTGGAAATCCAAGATGGCGGACGCTCCTTTTCTATAAAAAAAATCAATATGGGTATCATTTTCGTAATATTCGGGGGTTCCGATTTAGAATACAACGTCATGTTCGTCAGACCCGCCCCACCGCTTTGTAAAACGAGATTTACATCAATCTTATGTAGTACCCTTTTACCCAATCGTATGTACTGCTTTCATTTTCATTGTTACGGTAATATAAAAAAGTTACCAGCATCAGTGGTAGCCGAGCCAACCTGAGGGCCTAGACAAGATGCCATTTGACAATCGCTATCGCTATCGCTAAATAAAAAATGTATGGGATTTGACATTAACTATCGAAAGTCATTCGATGTCTTATGTCAAATCCCATACATTTCCCGCTAAGCGATAGCGATTATCGAATGGCATCTTGTCTAGGCCCTCTGACCTTTTCAGCCCAGCCCCTTCTACATCACCACTACTACGACGAGTGGTGACAATGGCCCTAATTCTGGCGAACACATGCTAAGTTTAAATTTAAGTTCAGTCTATTTCTTTCTCTCAAAATGAAAAAGAAAAGGATGGCAGTCATATTAATTGACATTTATAAAGGTGCGTTCAATTTTCGACCTTATTGAACGTGCTAAAATGCAGTGTTTAGGAGGCACCTCCCTACATGCCGTCTAAAATTGTCTATGGTTTCTTCGAAATCTATCTAAATTTAAGTGACAGCTCTAAACAGATTCTTGCTATCTTTTTTCTATTACTTATTACGAGAAAGAGATATACTGTACTTAAATTTAGAATTAAAGTGTGTTCCCAGAATTAGGCCCAATGTATTGTTAGAGAACTAATGCTATATAAAATACGCACATTCAAGCCTATATTTCATACTAGGTAAAATGCAATATCTTAGGAGATATCAAAGTAAGGTGGGGCCGGGCTGGAATTATTTAAATAGCTAATAACAATAAAAATACAAAACCTAAGAACCCATATTCAATGTGCGTGTGATCTCCCAGAGGTGCAGTAAATGTTAGTTATCTAACAATACATTGTCATTGGTGTTCACGCACACCTGTCACTCAGGCCACCTATCCGAGAGCCAAATTAACCCGACATTATCCCGGACCGAAGATATCCCGGACGTCAGCCTGTACGAGATTAGTGTAGCTCTCAAACAGCTTAAGAACAACAAGGCGCCGGGCGACGATGGAGTTACAGCGGAGCTTTTGAAAGCAGGTGGACGACCAGTCCTGAGAGCGCTTGAGAGGCTATTTAACTCCATCATCCTCGAGGGTGAAACGCCAAAGGCATGGCATGGGGGCGTGGTGACACTTTTCTTCAAAAAGGGTGACAGGACCCAATTGAAGAATTATAGACCCATCACGCTCCTGAGTCATGTTTACAAGTTGTTTTTGAGAGTTATAACGAATCGTCTCGCACGCAGGTTTGACAACTTCTAGCCTCCCGAACAAGCCGGATTCCGAAAAGGCTTTAGTACCATAGACCACATACCTACGCTGCGGCAGGCTATACAGAAGACCGAAGAGTACTACCTGCCATTATGCTTAGCGTTCGTGGATTATGAGAAAGCTTCGATTCTGTTGAGAGCTAGGCCGTGCTTCAGTCACTCCAGAAATGCCAAATAGACTATCGGTACATCCAAGTGCTGCAGTCACTGTACGAAAACGCCACTATGTCAGTCCGCCTTCAGGACCAAAACTCTGAACCAATACGTCTTCAGCGAGGTGTGAGACAGGGCGATGTTATATCGCCGAAACTGTTCACTGCCGCGTTGGAGGATGGGTTTAAGCTTTTGGACTGGAGAGGACTTGGCATCAACATAAACGGCGAGTAAATGACTCACCTTCGTTTTGCGGATGATATCGTAGTCATGGCTAAAAACCTGGAAGACTTGGACACAATGCTCGACGACCTCTGTAGAGTCTCCCAACAAGTGGGTCCTAAAATGAACATGGATAAGACGAAAATAATGTCGAATTCCCATGTCGTACCCACTCCTGTAAAGGTTGGAAGCTCTACACTGGAAGTTGTTGACGAATATGTTTACCTGGGACAAATAGTCCAACTTGGTAAGTCCAACTTCCAGAAAGAGGTCAATCGACGGATCCAACTCGGCTGGGCAGCGTTCGGGAAGCTTCGCAGCATATTCTCGGCCCAACTACCGCAGTGTCTCAAGACTAAAGTCTTTAATTCGTGTGTCTTGTCAGTGATGACTTACGGAACTGAGACGTGGCCGCTTACAACGCGCCTTGTAAGAAGGCTCAATGTTACCCAAAGGGCAATGGAGAGAGCTATGCTCGGGGTTTCTCTGCGTGATCGAATTAGAAATGATGAGATCCGCAGGAGAACTAAGGTCACCGACATAGCCCGAAGAATTGCGAACCTCAAGTGGCAGTGGGTAGGCCACATTGCAAGGAGGACTGACGGCCGTTGTTGCGGAAAGGTCCTCGAGTGGCGGCCGCATACCGGGAGACGCAGCGTTGGTAGGCCCTCCACAAGGTGGACCGACGATCTGGTGAGGGTCGCGGGAAGCCAATGGATGCGGACAACGCAGAACCGATCGGTATGGAGATCTTTGGGGGAGGCCTATGCCCAGCAGGGGGCGTCTCTCAGCTGAAATGATGATGATGATGATGAATACATTGTCACCACTCGTCGTAGTAGTGGTGATATAGAAGGGGCCGGGCTGAAAACGTCAGGTTGGCCCGGCCACCACTGATGCTTCTAACTTCTTATGTGGCTCAGGCTGCCTGGTCAAATCTTCAAAATAGCTTACATTTGAGTAGGTCAATAGGGCATTTTATGTGATGGCTAAACACCGTTATTTTAGAATAGGTGACGCTACAGAATCTTAGATAATCGATCGAAAACGTATCCAGCCAGCTTGAAAAACCACTTTTCGCTGGTCTCTCAATCTCGGCAACGGAAGTGATTTTGTCGACTTTTTCAATATCAACGGGCGTCACATAAATTTGTGTCGGGCATCGACCTAAAAGTTTTGTGATACGTACAGCGGTTTAGTAGAAAAATGAATAAATCTGTGTCCAGCCAGCTTGAATTTATGTATAAAACTTCTGGCTGGCACTTCTGAATCTCAATAACGGGAGCGTTTTCGAATATGGTTCCTCTACTAACAGTAAGTGATGCAAATTGTGACGGTAATAACGTTTGATTTATGGCGTCACGTGTAAGGGTTTACGAGAAATCAATTTTACAGTAAAGGTTACTATGAAACATGATGTCTTAAATGAATAAAATGCATTGTATTCATATCCTTTTATTTATTTTAGTAAGTGTTCGAAATTACCACAATTTTTTCAATACAACTTTCAACTCGTTTAGTTGCGTAAAATTGTCTCTATGGTTGTTTGTAGCTCTTTGGTGGTGTCGCAACTAGTTACATACTGCTTTACATATTGTCATCAGCGATAACATTGCTTAACTAATAATCAATTGAAAAGCCCACTTAGAATATGTATGTAGATACAAAGACGTGATAAACTTCATTTGAAAATGGAACGTCTTGGTTTGAACAGAGGCGTGATAAACCTCAATGGTGGTTAATGGTGGTAATTTAGAACACCTACTAAAATAAATTAAAGGATATGAAAACAATGCATTTTGTTCATTATGTTTCATGGAAACGTTTACTGCTTAAGACCTACACAATCGATATCTAAATAGAAATAGTGTTAGTTTTATTTTTCAAATGTTGTCATGTCATGTTTTAACCGACTTCAAAAACGAGGAGGTTATCAATTCAGCCGGTATTTTTTTTAATATGTATGCATACACCGATTACGCCGAAATTACTGATCCGATTTACGTGATTCTTTTTTTGTTTTAGGTCCCATAATTTTTTTTTTCAAAATCAGTTGGGTAGTTTGGTTGTAATTAAAAAAAACTGAAATCATTAAGTCGTCTACGTATGCGAAATTGCGAATTTTTGCTTTCCTATGACTTTTTAGTGAAACGATACGATAGTAGGAAACGAAAGAATAAGATAAGAAAGTTATCACTAAATATTGTAAACAAAATTAAATAAAATTTAAAACCGACTTCAAAAAACTTAAAAGGATAAAATAATTAAATTTAAGTAACTAGGTACTCATCCCTTAGAAACATATACTTTGGAGTTTGTGCTAAGTTGTTTCCAAAAATAATAGAAAGCGAAGCACCGACTCCAAAAAATATGTTTCTACCTACCTAGCTACTTAAATTTAATTATTTTATCCTTTTCAGTTTTTGAAGTCGGTTATAATTTTTTTTTAATGTATGAATGCAGTTTTTCTTTTAACTAAAGTATCACAAAACTTTTAGCTCGATGCCCGTTACAAATTTATGTGACGCTCGTTGATATGCAAAAAGTCGACAAAATCACTTCCGTTGCCGAGATTGAGAGACGCTGGACGTTGAAAAGTGGTTTTTCAAGAGTTGGCTGGACACGTTTTCGATCGGTTATCTAAGATTCTGTACCGTCACCTTTTCTGAAATAAGGGTGTTTAGCCATCACATAAAATGCCCTATTAACCTACTTAAAAGCTATTTTGAAGATTTGTCCAGACAGCCTGAGTTACATAACTTCTTTATATTAGCGTTACATTGAAAATGAAAGCAGTACATACGATTGGGTAAAAGAGTACATAGGATTGATGTAAATCTCGTTTTACAAAGCCGTGCCGTGGAGCGGGTCTGACGAACATGTATTGTTATAATACATTTATGTTCAGTAGGTACCTATACTTATTTTAAAATTTTAATGAATATATAATATTGGTAATGTGCTCAGAGTACCTATATCCTGAGGGGTGTTCTAAACCCCACAACTATATATTTAGTATTAATAAAAAACCAAATTTTAATTTTTTTATAAGAAAAACAATTACGGCCTGGCTACAACTATTGGCTAAGCGGCGCGGCGGCGAGCGAATAAATAATATATATCTTCTCGCAATCCTCCTTTCCCCTATCATAAGTCAGTTATGTCACAGGGCGATATTACAATTTCCTTCCCAATTCTACTTTTAGAGTAACAAGAATTTCCTTTCATCCACGTTCATAACCAAGATTTCATAACCAGTTATGAATATGGATTTTTTTTCACTGTTTCATAACCAGTTATCAAACAAAACTTTTTTTTCCATTTTTACAACCAGAACCTCATGTCAATTCATGTCTGGTCTCTTGGTACTTTTCTAAATAATGAGAGTTTACTCAAACATGCAATTGGGTATGAGATTCAGTTAAGTCTTAAAATACAAATTTAATAGAAAAAAAAAAACACATAACTATGAACACGAAAATAGTTATTTTGTCATTTTGATAAATAGTAAAACTTAAACTTGTCAACTTGAAAATACAAAACGGCTGCTTTTTCTGAGCAATGTTTGTGAACTTAAAACATAAAAGGTGCAATTATTTCTAAGCAGTGTCCTACATTTATTTCTTTTGCCATTAAGTCTTCTATTGTTTGATCAATTTCTTTGTCGATTTGACGTAGTTAACATTTTTTCGTTTGGTTTTTCTGTTCCTCATTTTAAATTCTTTTTCTAATCTCATACCCAATTGCATGTTTGAGTAAACTCTCATTATTCAGAAAAGTACCAGGAGACCAGACATGAATAGGAGGTTCTGGTTGTAAAAATGGAAAAAAAAGTTTTGTTTGATAACTGGTTATGAAACAGTGAAAAAAAAATCCATATTCATAACTGGTTATGAAATCTTGGTTATGAACGTGGATGAAAGGAAAAATTTTCAATAAATGAAATAAGTACAGGATAGGACTCCCTTTGCTTTGCTACAGGTTCTATTCACAAAATTCGACGTTAGTAATAACTAAATTCCTACAGTATTTGCAGTAAATGATGAAGTTACACAAGGATAAAATAAAACAAACATTTATTGTGAATATTCCAAAGAATATATGTAACAAATTACAAAGAACATCAGTTTCAATGGTGACCAAGTTTACAATACAAGGTAAATTCCAATGTAGACTGACTGAAAATAAAGATAAGTATACTTGCAAGAACATAAGCCAACTCCATTTTTAAAGTAAGGTAAAAATAAAAATAATCATTATTATTTAAAACTTAACTGAACTTTTCTCTTCTAGTCAATGTAAAAAGTCAAAGAGCTCATAGTCTTACTCTTTCAAACATAGAAATGTTGACAGTTGCAAATATTTTTGTGTGTAAAATTGCAGCCCCAAATATAAAACATATTCAATTACACATTGTTTGGGAAAGCTGCAGTTTCACTTTTTCTTTTTTCAATTTTTATTTGTGTGTTTTTTAATCGTCGGGACTATTTACTGTGATATATTAAAAGCATAAAAATTAACAAGAACACAGCAATACTATAGGTTCTTGCCATTTATTGTAGCTGGTCAGGATAATAATTTTGCCAGCTTACATTTAAAATTGTTACTCCTTTTTAGTAGCTTGCTGTTTAGCTTGATGGGCTTGCAAGACAGCAACTGCTTCATCCACTTTTGCTTTCAGAGACTCTCCATGTTCTAACATATGAAGTAATTCAGAATTGTCTATTTCCAAAAGCATGCCTGTTATTTTTCCTGCCAAATCGGGATGCATTCTTTGAATCAAGGGGAAAAGTCGTTCACCAAGCATTTGTTTTTGTTCTTGCAAAGGTGCAGCAGCTAACATAGTGGCAGTTAGAGGTTCTTGTCCTTGAATATGCACTGCTGGTTGAGGCGCTGGAGGATTACGCATGTTAGCTGTATATTTATAACCAGCTGGTCGACCACTCTGAGTAACAAGTGGTGCCCTCATGGCGGCTGCAGTTGCTACACCTTGTTGTCCAGTAATAGGTCGAGCCCCTAGAGAGGTACGCATTGCTGCTTGGGTTGGTCCTCTTGGAGCTGGGCGGAATGGTGCTTGCATATTTGGATAACCAGAGGCTGCAGTTTGGTTGCTAGGTCTTACTGGGGGTTGTGCTGTCCAACGAGGTGAAGGTCGTATTTGTGTCATTTGGGCAGGGCCATAGAACCGTTGAGCTGGTGGTATAGTTGGCACAAAATATCCACCCGCACCACCTGGTTGGAATATTTGTCCCATCTGCTGCATTCTCATACTAGCCATACGCTGCATGTACTGTGAAGTTAGATGTGCTTTGCGATCCTCTTTACGTTGTGCTAATGCAACATAAAGAGGTTTGGTTCCAACAATACGGCCATTCATTTCAGTTACAGCTTTAGTAGCTTCTTCTGGAGATGAGAAACATACAAACCCAAAGCCCTTGCTTCGACCATCTTCTAACATTACCTAGAATAAGGACAATAATTATTATTATTAAAAAAAGTAACATAATAAGTTATAATAAAATGTTCATAACAGAGTTAAATATTACCTTGGCAGAAGTAATTGTACCAAATGGTGCAAATTCTTTACGAAGTCTTTCATCATCTATTGTATCATCCAAATTTTTTACATACAGGTTAACTCCCTGATAGCGAGTCAAACGCTCAGATTTCAATTGCTCAAATTTACGTTTCAGTTCCTTCTGGCGTTCAGCTTTCTTTTGAGCCCGACCAACATATAATGGCTTGCCTTCTACTAGCTCTTTACCATTCAGTTCTAAACAAGCTCTCTCTGCACAATCTGGGTCTTCAAAAGCAACAAACCCAAAGCCTCTAGAAGCACCATCATCTTTGTACATAACCTTGTGGCTAGTAATTCTTCCATACTTTTCAAACATGTCTTTAAGCAACTCATCAGAGAAGTCTTCTCCAAAATTTTTTACATAAACATTAGTAAACAGCTTGGCTTTCTCTCCTAGTTCCTTTTCACGTTCCTTACGAGGAATAAATCTGCCCACATAAACTTTCTTACCATTTAAAAGCATACCATTCACCTTTTCAATAGACTTATTAGCAGCTTCTTCAGTTTCAAAATGTACAAAACCATAACCTTTTGAGGCACCAGTTTCATCTTGAGCAACTTTACAACTCAAAATATTTCCAAAAGCTGTGAATGTGTCATACATTGCTTTGTTGTCAATTGTTTTATCAAGATTTTTAATAAAAACATTTCCTACTCCAGACTTACGAAGAGAAGGATCACGCTGGGACCACATGATTCTAATAGGTCTTCCTTTGATCATGTCAAAATTCATAGTGTCCAGAGCCCTTTCAGCTGCAAAGGAAAAATATTAAACATTAATTAAAACAATATCATTATTATTATTTATTGTAACACATTACTTTCATAAGTTGCAATGTGTAATTTTATATGGTGACAGTTACCATTGGCCCCAATTCTGGTAAACACATGCTAAGTCTAAATCTAAGTTCAGTGCATTTCTTTTATCAAAAAGAATACGAAAAGGATGGCTGTCATATAATTTGACATTTAGATATGTGCGTTCAATTTTTGACCTTATTGAACGTGATAAAATGCAGTGTTTAGGAGGCACCTCTGTACATGCCGTCTAAAATTGTCTATGGTTTCTATGAAATCTATCTAAATTTAAGTGACAGTTCTAAACAGATTCTAGCTATCTTTTTCCTATGACTTATTGCGAGAAAGAGATATACTGTACTTAAATTTAGAATTAGTGTCTTCAGAATTAGGCCCATTGTTAAGACATATCTAAGAGCATTGTACTGCCTAAAGATAATTTAGGTCCAGTAATAGAAAACATTACTCAAACACATTTTATGTTCATAAGTATGAAATGTGTGTAATCTTTAACTGGTAATTTGCTTTAATCATGGTTTTTGTATTCAATTATTAAGTAAATTTATTCTCTTTTGTAATTATATTTTTTCTCTGTTATATTTCAAAAAGGGCTTGAAAAGGTTTTTACAGGGTCGGCAACATGCAAGTGATACCTCTGGGGTTGAAAGTGGCCACGGTAACCAGTTACCATTAGGTGGGGTGTGTGCCACCTTATTGGTATAAAAAAAATGTTAAAGGAGCTCAATATTCAATACTTTTAAAAATATGGTTACAATTTGTTAAGCTGCATAAGATGGATTTTGTCTGGAATTTGTGGTTTGACAGGTTAATATATCAAGTGATGAGTCACAATGAAACTAGTAAATTATTGTGCAATTTGTTGTTGGACCAAATACGTTTGTGCCTTGCCAGCCCACTGGCACTCCCACAATAGAATTACCCATAGATTTGGTATATAGTCACTTCAAAGATCAGGATGAAATAGCACATCATATAAGTGGATAGTATTACAGTAGGGATATGTAGAAGTAATTAGTTCTAAGATAATATTAATGATTTACAAATAAAATCTTGTAGTTGACACTAATTCTTCGTTAAATACTAACTGTAACCAGCAGGCTTTGCAATGCCTACAAAGGAAACTGGTGTTGTTTAATTTAAAAAAGTTTTTATAATCGAGGAACTTTTGCGGGCGTCCTCAGAACACTATGTCAAAGTCATCATAATCTGAACAATGGTTTCGGAGCGTTTATGGGACAAACAAGGATTTTAATTTAATAGGTAACTTTCTGAGTAAATGTTTACATGATCATTGAATAAATATCACTTTGTAAATTTTATTTCATTAACAATGAAAACTATTAATTTTAATTACTACTAGATTAACAACATGAAAATGATATAGGCGTGTTTTGAAGATTTTTTTTGACAAAACCAAAATAATTAATGTTTGTGAAAACGAAAATTACTTACCATCCGCAGGTTGCTGAAAATTTACATAAGCGTAGCCTAGGGATCGACGGGTTATCATATCGCGACAAACACGAATAGAAAGAACCGGACCCGCAGTCGAAAATTTTTCAAACAACATGGCTTCGGTAATATCGGAGTGTAGATCTCCGACATAAAGAGAGGCCATGGGATAATTAGGTGGACCGGGATTCATTTTGTTGACTTCACAATAACAGTTTTATGACGCACATTAAAAATTGGTAGGTGAGCAAAGAACAACTTCACTTTCTCTTTACAATGACTATCGCATTCCTTAGACCACGTTGCACGCTTACGTACACTAACTTAAAATCGAGTGAATCCCGTTTATTTTTGTTATTTTACTATTTTTTTGTAATTTTATGAATTTTATGATTTTTTTTTTATATTTTACAAGAATATTTCACGAAATTATGAGGATTGTGTGACCTTTACACGAGGGAACACACAACCTCACGTGAACACACCTTGCTCACCAAAGGAAAAGGTGACGTCTGTGGCAAATAAAAAAGCAAAATGGCGTCGAAAAGACCAAGCTGAGTTATATTCTATCTAGTCTATGATTCAGGGCCAATTATCTGGGGCGCGTTCCAAGCCTAGAACTTTTTAATATAAGGCCGTTCCGTGGCTTTCGGCATGACGTTTAGCTGTCACAACTACGCCGTTCCGAGTGAAGTTCCGAGCCTCGGAGGATTCCAACTTTTTGGCGATCAATTAAATGTATACAGTAGAATGCAAGGGAGGACTTATCTCTATATGAGATCTCTTCCAGCTAACCCGTCATGGGTATGTGAGTTTAGTTAGGTATTAATGGGCCTGATTCTGAAGATACACTCCAATTCTAAATTTATTATAGAGTATATATCTTTCTCGCAATAAACTAATAGGAAAAAGATAGCAAGAATGTGTTTAAAGCTGTCAATTAAATTTAGATAGATTTCAAAGAAACCATAGACAATTTCAGACGGCACGTGGAGGTGCCTCATAAACAGGGGCGCGTTCCGAGCCTACACTCCAAAAACACTCCGAGTTTTTTTTTGTCTTGCTCTAAGGCGTGGAACGAACGACACAAGTTGTTTTTCTAACCTCAAATTTTGACAAGGAGTTCCATCATTATCTAAAACTAATGCGAAGTCTTCCATTCCGCATTGAATTTTCTGTATTAAGTCTGTATTTCAACTTTTATTCACTTTTTATTTAAAGTAAACTAAAAATATGAATTCCCTTTTTTGAGATTTGACATAATGCGATCCTGTTGGCACAAACTAGACTAAACTTAACTAAAATTAGGTTTAGTGCTGTCAGATTGCGTTTCCTATTCTGTAACGGACTAAAATGACAGGAGCAAACTTAATTTTAATCTGACAGGAATAAATTGGTTTTAGTTACTCAATTTAGCAATTCGCTATTCTGTTGTTACACGTCCTATGTCTGAATATCTCTAAAATAAGAAATGTTAAGCTAAATTTAGACAGCATGTAAATTGATATCGATTAAAATTAGTCCAATGATTTAAATAGTTTTTTTTCTTTGAATCATTTGTAATAATCAAAATAAGTACTTAGGAAAGTGGTAAGACTCATAAGAATCATTAGTATGAAGAATTTTATGAAAAAACAAATCAAACTGATGTGTAAAAGTTAGTAAAACCCTATTATCATGTAGAAAATGAGCTGATAGTCACCAAACTCCTGAACTAATCTTCATAAATTATAGCTAAGAACCATCGTAGGCACATCAGCTTTCAAACAAAAAAAGCCGAATCAAAATCGGTCCATTCGTTTCGGCGCTACGATGCCACAGCGAACACACAGATACACAGACAGATACGTCAAACTTAAACGCCCCTCTTTTTTCGTCGAGGGTTAAAAATAGTTCATATAAAAGCATTTTTTTTTGTTAAACATCCCTATAAAGGAAGGCAAAGGAAACTAATGTCCATACAGCCATGTCTTAAGTATTTCTTTATTCCTTCTTTTATTTCATTAAAATGCTGGCGTAGCTCATTTTAATGCTTCTTTGGAGTATTTGACACAAAATATATGATGAAAGTCACTTTATGTGCTACTTGATGAGGTGGATAACCACAAAAAAGTATTTTAGCCAGCATTTTAATGCAATAAAACGAGAAATAAAGATATACTGAAGACATGAGTGTATGGGCATTAGTTTCCTTTGCCTTTCTTTTATAGGGAGAATTAACAAAAAAAAAGCGTGTTTGGCGGGTTTTTGTGGCGTCAGTGAATATTTTTATTACAATAATTAAAAAATTGTGTGGGAGCGAACATTAAGTTATAAAAGTGGAGTAATTTTATTATACAAGTGTTTGTGTTGACGTGCTACTATAAGATTATTAGAATAAAAGTGAGGTGTGAAATACGATGAGAACATTTTTGTGGTTATCCACCTCATCAAGCAGCACATAAAGTGACTGTCATCATATATTTCATCTCAAATACTCCCAAGAAGCATTGAAATGTGTTACGCCAGCATTTTAATGCAATAAAAGAAGAATAAAGAAATACTGAAGACATGGCTGTACGGGCATTAGTTCCCTTCGCCTTTCCTTTGTAGGGAGAATAAACAAAAAAAAACAAAAAAAATATTACCTATGTCATAGGATCATAGAATAAGAGCCACCGCACATATACAATTTCAAGTTGGCCAACTAAATCGCAGAATGTCTAATAGGCATAGAATCTTAGGAGAGTATTATGGCAGCACTCGAAATGCCATATTGACGTTTCATTTCTTATTCTTTTATTGAGTTTAATTTGTAGTTTTACTTTAAAATAATGTCGAAATCATTAAAAAGTTCTACTCGAAAGCTTGTATACAATATGATACATAAATACAAAGATGTACATAGTGAATTTAATCGGAAATCTGTAGAGAAAATTCGACATTTGGAGGAAATCTATTATAATATCATTGGAGGAAATACGTTCACTACAGGTTAGTTTATTGTTTTCAGGGCGTTATGGCTTGATACTTTTCTGTTTTCTGCCCACATCACCTACCTAATAAAATCCAATATTTTATAATATTCATGTTTATCGGTTATTTTCAGAAAGTGTATATGAAGAATTAAATCTCAAAATATTAATTTACTTAAAACTTAGAGAAGCCCGAAATGTTGCATGCAAGATCTGAAGAAAGTTTTCTGCCTGGTGCTTTAGATAGTTTTCAGTGCAAAATCCAAATCAGCTGATTACCATGGTGACATGAATGCATAAAACTTATTGAAATGGATAAGGGCATATCTACCTATTCTATCAAAGCCATGTGTAATTTTTATGTATAATGCAATGTATGTGAAACTAACAAACAAACCTCCCACAATGTCTAATAGCAAAGGTGATATTCGGAAATGGTTAATAGAAAATAATGTAACATTTCAAGAGTACCCATACAAATGTTATTGTGCTTTGTTCATGACAACAGATGTATTTTAGAATCTGACTTTGATTATGAATCATCCTAAACAACTTATTAAATATGCCTTTTTTCAAATTTTATTTTATATCCGCCCATTACTTTTTATTCTCTTTTTTCCCTGTTTTGATAGTCAGCCTGTAAGCGACTAGTAGTAAGCGAATAGCTGGTAATTCATTACAATTAGGTATGTTATAAGTAGAGCCTTTAAGAAAGTGAAGTAAGTAAACATTATGATTTAAAAAATTGAGATTCATAATTAAGGTTATGTAGTATAGATTTTATTTATTTTTTTCCAGTCTATTAGTGATGTTAACAAATTAAGTGAAAGATACTTTTTTTATAATTTATTTATTTTTAAAGTATCGTCGGCCTATGCCCAGTAGTGGGCATCTGTCAGCTGATATGATGATGATAAAATTTACGTGAAGTTCAATATCACACCTTTCTTTTTCTTTTTACATAGAGAATAGGCAATTAAAATTGTATTTGAAGTTCTATTTACCACTAAATCATACACCAATTCGAATATTTTAAGGCAAGCTAATTAATGAGCTGGTATAAAAACTGTTTAGTGTAGTGATAGCTTGCCTACCTACAACCATACTTGGTCTATCATATGGTCTAACTCATTAATGCTCATCAAATCTATTTTATCTATACCAAGGATGATATATCCATAAATTATACCCATGATATATTAAGTCTACTCAAGTTTATGAAACAGATTATTGCGTAAGCATATATCACCTTGTGTTTTAAGAACCATTAGAACATTTAAAAGAGTATTAAAATTATAAATGTTTTGTTGTTTTTATTATTGAATTATTTTAAAAAAAATAGAACATACGTAATGCACGCGCGTTTCACCATGTATAAAATGTTTTAAGCTAAAATTGGTTTTACTCGGCTTCATTGTGGCAGAGTATCTGATACCCGACGGTTTTTAAAACCCTAATAACTTTAAATTATACTCGTGAGGGAGCTCGGTGGAATAGTGGTTTGAAGTTAAACACTCGGGTTTCGATTACGGAAACAATGCAACTGTCGCCATGGCCTATGCCAGGATGGGTCAATCAAAACAAAGCTATAGTAATTAGAATATTATGTATTTAATAAGTTAGGCATCCATTTAAATAAATTATTACATACTTAAAAAACGAAGCATTAAGACTATTTATTCCTTGCGTAATAAGTGTTTACAGCTAAAGATTTTTTAAAATTGCCGCTCTTTCTCAGTGACACGATTCACTGGAGTCTAGCCCGCACATTATATATCAACTAAGTCGTTCAACTAAATAGTTGGCCAACTATCGCCCGATAGCCCGCAGCCCCGCACACTATAACAACTTAGTTGGTCAGTCGCACGGTAAGATGCAGTGTGACCAGACCCGTGCACGTGATTTCCCCACGCTTGGATTTTTGCCGACGGTCACCCAGCCGCCGCAGCCAGTCGATCTTTGCATTCTCTTCTTGTAACTAATGAAAAAATAGAACTGCTGATCGACGAAGTCCAAAAAAGGCAAGCCCTTAAAGAACTTATCTGGGTAACATCTCAGTTTAGAATGTATGGTATGATGTTTCCCACGCTCTAATCTGTCACTTAATATCGGATGCACCCTAAATGTTTTGTTCTGTTTTCGTCTTCTTTTTATTAAGTTAAGAAGTGCGTTGTTTTTCCGCATTTTATCTCAGACTACACCGCGCTAGCAACACTGTCCACCAACTAAGTCGACGAAGTGTGCGGCCTATGAAAGCACGCAATTTAGTTGTTCGATAGTATCTTAAAGTAATCTGTGTTCGATAGTTGGCCAACTTGAAATTGTTTATGTGCGGTGTCTATAATAAGAATAATTTTACTCCACATAAAGTAATCTGTGAAGGAGTTATAGTAATCTGTGTCTGTAATCTGTGATCTGTGTCTGTGTTTATCATTTTACCAGCGTTTTACTTTGATTAATTAAATTAGTTTGCATTAGTTAAATTTGTGACTTCGGCTATATCAACCTTTAGGCTGATCGTTCATTAAAAATCGCAGATTGATTATAAATTAAATAATACCCTAATATGTGACTAAAGAGTATCCATGTTCGGTGTGAGACTACTAGTCTTTAAACTCGATCAAAGTTTGTGGGGTTGTCTGCTTGTGCTCTGAAACTGGTGTGTATATTATTTGTGTTGTTTTACACCTATATAGGTTTTATTAGTGAAATATGTAAGCTGATATTTTATTGAGCGCAAGTATATCGGCTTTAGAATAGATTGAATGGATGGCTTGAAACGAGACCCATCAAAACGTCCTTCGAGTCCTTACGAACACACACAGTTGAGAATTCTTACATGCGCCCAGATTTTTTAAATAGTAAACATTCAAATAGGTTTCAACATTTCTAACTGATCTAGTTATTCCTCCTTCAAAACATCCACTAAAACTATTCTTGGCGTTGTTGGAGATTTAGGCTGTTGTGTGTATTCAAATAATTTTAGAAAATTCTCAAATTCAAAACAAATCAAACAATTTATTTGCGGACTTGATGTTAATTTAAATTCACTAAATCTTTTGGTTGAGGTGAAGTAAAGGGTCCACAAGGCAAGGCACAATATCAAGCATATTTTTTGGATGTTGTTGTGTTATTTCCATGTTTACTTTTCGTAATTTTATTGGTAGAATGGCTGAAAATAATCACTTTATTAGTGTCCTCTTTTTTCAATGCCTTATGATCTTCAGGTAAACTGACTCACAAGATAATATATCCCTGGATATGAAAATTATGGTCATAATTATCTTCATATCCATAAGTTTTGCTAGGTAATGTCATATGACCTACCGCAGTGAAACTACTGCACCCTTTCCCTTTACACTGACCAATCTTAAAAAGTATTGCAAATATTATGCAATTTAGCTTCTACCCGCTGCTCCTCCTGTTGGTTAACACTAGAAATAGTATCCTATGTGCTTCCCAGGTTCCAAATTTTATCTTATTCAGTCTAGTGGCTTAGGCATGAAAGTGTAACAAATAAACAAACACTCACTTTCACATTTTTCAAAAAAAAATTCAAAAATTCTTTATTTCAATAGCTTTTACATACATAACTATAATCTAAGGCCGGGACCTACCTAGTAAGTATAACTTTCACATTTATAATATTAGTTAAGGATATCAATATTAAAACAACACAAACCTAACTAATATTTTGAACGCGAAAGTAAGTTTGTTTGTTTGTTATGCTTTCACACCTATTTCTCTGAACCGATTTACCTAGATAAAATTTGGTATTGAGAGAGCTTGACACCCTAGGAAGAATATAGGATACTTTTTGGAGCGATAACGGACATACATGCAACCAGAGTGGCGGGCAGAAGCTAGTTCTGTATAAATATTAAAGAAAATAAAAAACCAATTTCTAAAAAGTAAAAAGACAATAATCTAATTGGACCAACTAGTTGGACCATGGGTCTTTACTAGGGGCAGTTGTCCAACTTTAAAAATAGTTGGACCACCTTTTGAGAGTTCCGTGGTCCAATTCATTTAAAAAATAACTTGCCGCCTATAAAAACCTTGCCAACTCTAAAAACCTCAACTGCATCTTTGTGTGTATGGCACCAACTGATTTAAGGTTATGCAATAAGTATTGAACCTCTTTGCATTAAAATAACAAATTAATGTCGGTATTACGTGCATTAACGGTCACCGAGCCTTTGCAAATATTTCCTTTTATTTGCGCATATCCACTTTTGTAAACTCGAACTTTATGGTATTGACGACAATTCCATAACATCACTGTTCCACCTTTTCTTTCCACATAAACCCAGGCGACCTCTTTATTCATTATTTTTTAAATTTTATATTTGTCATAAAAATATGTACCTACTGGTTCCTACGTATTAGATAATTTTCTGTACGATTTTATTTCAATCAAAGTTTATCAAATTTCACTAACACAAATTGACACAATTGGGATGTTGCCTAAGTTTGAATTTGGCGCTATTTTTCACAAATTCGGAAAATATACTCTACTGTTACCCATAAAAATAATTCAAACTTAAAATATACGAAATATTGTTGACGTTGTATCTACTGTTTTGAAAATTAAAAAATGGTCATATTTTTTTTAAAAAAATGTTAATGATATTAGAGTGCTGACATCAATTAAAACAACTATTATTTTCACAACTATTAATAAAAACATACTTAATACATAGTTATTATCAATTTTGTCAGTATGCCCATACATTTCTTAGTAATATGGGAACATGTGACGTCACCTGTTCCGTAGATTTTCTATGGAGCGTTTTTGGATGATGCGCCGCAACACATAAACATACCACTATATCTGTGAAACTATTGATCTTAGACATACTATTTCTTTTGCAATATTTATTTATGAGTTATGAACTTCTCATTTGTGAAATAAAAAAAAAATTGTCAACTACCCTATTATGACAAATGCATTTATTACCCTAATTGATAACAGCCAGCCCGTATTTACAGCTAGCCAGTACATACCTATTTACCGAAAAGAGGAAATCAGTTGGTGCCATACACACAAAGACGCAGTTGAGGTTTTAAGAGTTGGCAAGATTTTTAGAGTCGGCAAGTTATTTTTTAAATGAATTGGACCACGGAACTCTCAAAAGGTGCTGTGGTCCAACTATTTTTAAAGTTGGACAACTGCCCCTAGTAAAGACCCATGGTCCAACTAGTTGGACAGAGCAGTTGGACCACTGCTCCTGACTGGAATGAATTGGACCACGGAACTCTCAAAAGGTGCTGTGGTCCAACTATTTTCAAAGTTGGACAACTGCCCCTAGTAAAGACCCATGGTCCAACTAGTTGGACAGAGTAGTTGGACCACTGCCCCGGACTGGTGCGAGCAAAGACTATACCTAACCAAAGATATGTATTAGGGGTTAAAGTATGAAATTGCCGATTTGTACTGAAAAATTGAAAGTTCATTTTTTTAAATTTTACATATTTATTTAATCAAAATATTTACCATTATTATCTATACATTGCTGCCATCAAATAGGAAGGTTATTTAGGCCTTTGCGATAGAACTCTGGTGATCTAGATTCTGCAAACTTGGTGAAAGCATTTTGTACTGCATCCTGCCCCCCTAGAAATTTTATCGAAACTGCGAACATGTATTGTATTTAGACATGTTCGCAGTTTCGATAAAATTTCAAGATGGCGGTTATATCCAATGATTTTTGACAGTTCAAAGCGATAAATGGCTTTATCATATCGCGTTTCGGTGGTCATGCTAGTAGGGCTGGGAAGAAAACTTTTTATCACATAGAAAATTGTCCAAATCACGAAAAAAATAGCAGTCCGTTGGAGCAAGGTCTGGCGAATACGGACGGTGACGAATGCTTTCTAATTGCAGTTCCTGTAGAGTTAAAACAGTTTCTCGTGCTGTATGAGTTCTCGCGTTATCATGGAGCAATAACGGTGAAGATCGATTCATGAGTCGGGGCTGTTTCACTGCAAGTTTTGCTATCATTGTTCGGAGTTCGGCACAGTAAACATCTCCCGTTATTGCTTGACCGTATCGGAGAAAGCTATAGTGAATAACACCATGCTGAGACCACCAAACAGTTACCATTACCTTTTTATTGGTAAGCTTTGCTTTAAGACACTGTTGCGGCGTTCGACCTGGCGTCAGCCATTGCATTTTTCGCTTACGATTATCGTAAAGAATCCACTTTTCATCACATGTCACAATTCGATCCAATATTCCTTCATTTCTGTATCGATTCAACAAGGCAACACAAGTTTCAACACGCGTTTCTTTCTGCAGATCAGTCAAATCATGAGGCACCCATTTTTCAAATTTTTTAATTTTTTTGATATAACGCAAATTAGTCAATATTGTTGGTAAGGTAACGTTAAACCATGTCGCTAATTCCTGGGTAGTTTGGCTCGGATCGGCTTCCACCTTTTATTTCAATTCATTGTAAGTCACCTGTGTGGGCGGTCTTCCACGTGGTTCGTTCTTCAAATCAAAATTTCCATCACGAAATATGCGTTTAAACCAAAATCGCACGGTGCATTCATTAGCAGTCCCCTCTCCAAACGCAACATTGATATTGCGAGCTGTTTCTGCCGCGTTAGTTTCGCGTCGGAACTCTTATTCAAAAATTACTCGAATTTTTGAAGTATCCATCTTTCTTGTCTAAGCTGAATAAAAATAACAACTGAAAGTTGATAATCGAATGTTGCACATTTTTTAAAAGAAGAACCTCATAGGTACCATTTAAAAAAAGTTTCACTCAAAAATCTCAAACCATGAAGGTTCTATGTCAATTCGAAGTACCTATTACAATAAAACGGCAACTTCATACTTTAACCCCTATTAAACTAACTATAATTAAGATATGCAGATCATTCAACCTTTCGTCTCTGCTGGCGCTCACAAACAATTGAAAATCTATTGTGTCTAATATGTGGGGTTACTTTACAGACTTCACAGTTTATGATGAGAGGTCCTTTCGGTAGAAAATATTTTTTATGGTAAATACAAATTACTTATTATATTTAATGAGTCTTGAGCAGAGACTGTCATGTTACCCGCTGAAACAGTTTTCAGTACCCAACTAAAAATTTTGCTTACAACCAAACCATCATTCAAAGGATGCCATAATATAATGGTACCTTAATTTTTAGTACCTACCCATATTTGAAAATGTTTTACTCGTAACATTGCCTGATGTGCGATAGGTATCGATTAAATACATTTAACAATTTTTCAGGTTTTCGCGTGTAACCGCTATCGTAAATTTTAGATATCTTTATCAGTCACTGAATTTGGATACCTTTAATAATGATACCTAAATTTTGTTTTACCGATTAAAGCAGTTTTTTAGTCCCTGGTCTTGATTAAGGTTCTCAAGACTCATTAAATCTAATAAGTAAAAAGAAAAAGAAAGATAGCCAGTGTAATTACTGGGCATGGACGGCATTTCATCTTAGGCCTCAGGATGACAACGCACCTGCAATATCAAGTGCTTTTCCTTGTTATTGCAGGTGTCTATAGGCGGCGGTAACCGCTTACCACCAGGTGGGCCGTCAGCTTGTTTGTCATCTAGATGTATTAAAAAAAAAGTTTATAATAATTTTTTTTTTCAGGTACACTGAACACAGCAAAGATAACAAGATAAACATTTCTAAATGAAATGCAGGCGAAAAAACGTTATGTTATCCTTGTTATATCTTGCGCCGGTTTATTGTATGGGTACTACACTGGCTTTTATTTTAAATCTGAATTAGCTAAAAACAGTCAGCGTGATCAACTACCTACATTTGCATCTTTTGAAGACTTGTCAGAGGCTCCCTCACTATTGCAGCGACAACCACGTTCTACCACGAAACCATGTCGAATGGAGACATGTTTTGATTTCACAAAGTGTGGTAATGACCCTAAAATATATGTGTATCCAACTGAAGGCCCAGTCAGTCAATCCTATCGTAAAGTACTATCAGTTATTCGAGAGTCACGGTACGCCACAAGAGATCCTAATGAGGCATGTTTATTTCTACCAGCGGTTGACACATTAGATGCTGATCCTCTGTCACCAGAGCATGTTCCAGACGTTGCCACACGATTATCTCGATTACCTTATTGGAAAAATGGTAGAAATCATCTAATATTTAATTTATATGCTGGTACCTGGCCAGATTACGCAGAAAACGCGCTTGGTTTTGATCCTGGAGATTCTATATTAGTACGCGCTAGTGCGTCAGAAACAGTATTCCGAGACGGATTTGACGTATCTTTGCCATTGTTTCACAAAGAGCATCCGGAACGCGGTGGAGTGCCACCTGCTGCAACCGCAAATCCTTTTCCTGCACCTCGTAAACACTTACTTGCGTTTAAAGGAAAGCGATATGTTCACGGAATTGGAAGCGAAACCAGAAATTCACTATGGCATTTACATGATGGAGATAATCTTATTTTAGTAACTACTTGTCGACATGGTAAATCTTGGAAAGATTTAAGAGACGAAAGATGCGATGAAGATAATCGAGAATATGACAAGTAAAATTTGACATAATTCACTGTTTAATTTATTAGATGTACCTACTGATTTTGGTTATTGACATGATTTATATTTTTAGATTTGATTATGAACAGCTTTTGGCAAATTCTACCTTTTGCCTCGTAGCACGAGGAAGACGTTTGGGCTCATACCGTTTTCTTGAGGCGTTGGCTGCCGGATGCGTACCTGTATTATTAAGTAACAGTTGGAGGTTGCCTTTTGATGAACGTATTGACTGGCGCCGTGCTGTTATCTGGGCTGATGAACGACTATTGTTACAGGTTTGTCACTTAGGTATCATAATCAACAGCTTACATGTGTTCCACTATGAGGCATAGGCATAATTTTGGGATAGAAGAGCTGGCCCATTGCGGCTTGGTGACTAAAAGCGATTGCAATAAAAACCGGGAACAACGGCTTAACGTGCCTGCCTTTCCGTAGCACAGAGATGCTCGCGACTATAAATATACTTAGGTACCTAGTAGGTACCTATAGGATTTCCTGATCGCACGTTGTACTTTAGAAATAATTCCGCTTTTCTCTTTCAATGACAACAGGTGCCTGAACTGGTGCGTTCGGTTTCTCCGGAACGTGTTTTGGCTTTACGACAGCAAACGCAACTTTTATGGGAGCAATATTTTTCATCGATCGAAAAGATCGTTTTTACAACTATGGAGGTGATAAATGATTATAGCATAATTAGTATAAACAATGTAATGTTTATAAGTAATGGCCAATAATAATACTACTTTTATTTTTAAGATAATTTTGGAAAGAATATCAGCTCACAAAACATCCCGTCAACGTGAAGCGTTAATTTGGAACACTTCTCCTGGAGCGCTCGGTACTCTCGCTTCATATGGGGATTCACGTGCGCATCTGCCAGCAGCAGTGTCTGCACCCGCTGCACCGCACGCTCCTCTGGCACCTCCTTCACCCCTACCTGCACCTGCAGTGCCATTAACTGCACCGCCCCCTACTGCAGGCGATGCTTACACGGCACTATTATACGTGCAAGCAACTTCTCCAGCATTACATAAGTTACTCGCTAATATAGCCAATAGCGAGTTCTGTGAAAAGGTAAAACTGTATTACAAAAATAAGAACAAAATCATGAATTTTTAACCGACTTCAAAAACGAGGAGGTTCTCAATTCGGCCGGTGTTTTTTTTTTTTTTTTCTATGTATGTACACTGATTACGCCGAGATTACTGATCCGATTTACGTGATTCTTTTTTTGTTCGATGCGAAATAGCTGCCATTTGGTCCCATAAAATTTTTTTCAAAAACAGTTGGGTACTTTGGTTTTAAATTAAAAAAAAACTGAAATTATGAAATCATCTACATAAGCGAAATTGCGAATTTTTGCTTTTCCAATGACTTTTTAGTGAAACGATACGATAGTAGGAAACAATATAAGTTGACGGTCACCCATCTAGCTTCGACCGTAGAAAGTTATCACTAAAAATTGTGAAAAAAAAAATTAAAACCGACTTCAAAAAACTGAAAAGGATGAAATAATTAAATTTAAGTAGGTATTCATCCCCTAGAACATTTTTGGAGTTGGTGCTAAGTGGTTTCCAAAAACAATAGAAAGTAAAGCACCGACTCCAAAAATATGTTTCTAGGGGATGAATACCTACTTAAATTTAATTATTTCATCCTTTTCAGTTTTTTGAAGTCGGTTTTAATTTTTGTTTAAAATTTTTGTATTCTCAGCTTTAATTCTTTGCAGGCGGTGCTTGTATGGGATAGTGAGCGGGCTGCCCCTTCATTAAAGTCGTTGGCAAGAGTGGCTGGAGACACCCGAGAACCCCTTCCAGTTTTAGTCATCGATGCTACTACTCATTACCCTGGGTTAGAAAATATATTGGATTCATCCACTGTTCCTAGGACGGCAGTTATTTCTTAGTAATTGTACATACCCATGCAGACCTGTTAATATTTCACAATAATCCGTACCAACCTATCAAAAGTCATTTTTAGAAACGTTTCGGAACACAAAATATGTCTGCTATGACAAGTGAATTAGACACTGATGGTAGCCACATACATTCCACAAACCACAAGGGCTCAACTACCCGGCCTGTCTGGGGATTAACCAATCGCGATCAATATTATAACCTAATTTATTTATTATTACAATAATTGGGTAATTTAGGGCTCTATGGAGATTACTGCGATTGCTCGGGATACGCCGGCCAGAGCCATTGCAGAACCGCCCTTCACGTTGCATGCTCACTAAGAAACATCTAACGTGATAAGCGATTCCACAATCGATCGAGCCTCTCCAGCCCCCTTATTCTCAACTGTCGGATCACGGATTCGATTCGTAAAGTCACATGCCGTCTCGCTTTGACGCCGCGCGATAAAAAGTGACAAGTATAGAGTTTGCGAAAATCGAATTCTTTCCGACAGTTGAGAATAAGGGGGCAGCACCGCTGATCGCACCCCTTTTTTAATGTCATCGCTCCCAATGGAATTTAACAAAATTCTTAATTTTGTTTTGAACATTATAAAAATATTTAATCCTCAGGCACCATCATCATCATCCGCTCTGGAACGCAATTCTTGTTTCCCTCGAAAATAATCTCCAATTCGAGTTTTCTCTTCGATACCTTTCTCGACCGTAAAAATCTCGTAAATCGAGAATCTTGAATCAAATGCAGGAGAATTGCTGACCGTGTGTAAATAGAATATTTCGACTTTGTAGGGTATATGTTAGCTTTTGACACAAATTAAGAAGGACTAAAAGAAATTCTCAGGGTCATCCCAAGACCTCGGTAGCTCAGATGGTTAAAGCAGTCACCCGGATTGTGAAAGGTCGGAGGTTTAGTCCCCGCCCGGAGACATGATTTTTATATAGTATAAATACTTTTCAAATCCTTATTAATACCTCTCTGTATGATGTCATGCGTGCTCGATGGAATTGAGGGTAATTTTATATTGCTAAGTAACTACTCACTGGTTCGGTACCGGTGAACTGTTTGCAAACACGCATGTCATTAGATAAGAGCTAGTCATGTCCTTGAATAGGTTGACCATGGAACGGTTAATTTACAATATGGAAATTTTCATTTTTATTTTCAATTATTTTTTAGTGTAGGTATTTGACTCGCTCAAAGATCATGCGATCCTTTATTATTTTCGTTCCGACGACGGGCGCGATTCCCGTGGCGTAAATACATAGGTGGGCACCCGATGGGCGTCGTACACGTATTTTATTTTATTTATTTGGTAAAATAACAAAATAAATATTAGAAACAAGGCTGATACCTAAACCATGATACACTTTATTTCAATTATAATTGCATACAACATTGTTTGCTTAATCTTTAGGTGCTTAATCTTTAGTAAACTAAATACTATATATACAGGGTGGTGCCGTCAATGCGACAATAAATTTAAACATGGGCTATATTAGTCCATAGAAATGGTTAGCCACTTACAAAAATACCGTATTCATTTAATAATTTGACATTTGTATGGAATAGTGTAACGTTGGCAGCATTATTTCATACAAATGTCATGAAATTATCAAATGAATACTAACTAATACAGCCCATGTTTAAATTTATTGTCGCATTGACGGCACCGTCCTGTATAAGAAATATTATAATAAAAATAAATAATAGAAACTGAATTTAACAAATACTAAACTTCTGTCATTCGTTAGACAATAATGAAAATCTAAAAGAAACAATGCTTTCATTGAAAATGTCTCTGTGATGTCATGAACAATCATACAACCGACACAGGGCATTTTTCGATACATTGATAATGGTGACTGGTACACTGAATAATTGAGAGATACGCACGGATAGGGTAGGCACTTTAAAATATAACTCATTCAACAACAACTCACTGCAGTTACCATTAACGATCTTATGTAATGTACACAAATCAATAACCCATCTACGTCTCTCCAAACTGGTCATAGAAAATCTCCTGAGACGTTTCGAATATTCCGGCAAACGACGCCTTAAACCAAACTTAGCACATAGTTCTAAGGAAACGTCTCTGAAGTGACTTTATTATATCTATGTGTATGCCACAAGCAGGAGACTACGCACAAGAGCAATACTCCAAAGTACTTCTTATCAAAGACTTACACAGCAATTTTAATGGCTTTGGATCTCTAAACTGAGTTACAGTCCTCGAGTTTACTAATCTGTTTGTAAATTTTGACATCATCGTCATAAGCTGAACATGCTTCAGATATTGAATCGAATAAATCATTTATAAATATAAAAAATAATAATGGACTTAGATTTGATCCCTGAGGAACTCCCGAAGTAGCTACAAAAGGAATAGAATTATACCCGTTCAATTTAACCAATTGGGAACGATTAAAAAGGTAAGATGTAAAGCAACGGTGAAGATTACCGTGGATACCTACATGATGTAGCTTTGCCAAAACTATACCGTTATTGACTCGGCCAAACGCCTTAGAAAAATCAATATATATGCAAACTATTTGATATTGAGATTTACATACATACGTTGAATATAGTAATAGATTAGTCGTTGTTGATCTACCTGCAACAAATCCATGCTGTTTTGGACTAATTATATGTTTAACATGACTATACATGGTCATAAACGACATATTCAAAAAAAATTGCGAACCAACTTAGTACGCAAACAGGACGGTAATTAGTAACATCCCACTTATCTCCCTCTTTGTGTATGGGAGTAACATTGGCAATCTTCCACTTCGTAGGGAAAGTACCAGTTTGAATAGACATATTATAAATAAGAGTTAATGGTTTGGCTAAAGCTTGAGCACAAAAGCGAATGAAGATCGGTGGTATACCATCCGGGCCAGCACTTTTGGTGAGATTTACACTTATTATTATTTTTGATACCGATTCCTTAGATATCCTAACTAACCTATTCAGTAAAAAGTTAGTGGATGTGAAACTAGCCCGATAATTTGACGATGTAGCCGGGTTATACACGGTGGAAAAATAATTGGCAAATAGATTGGCAACTTGCGTTCCATTATCAGCGATATCCTTATCAAAACACATAACTCCCGGAGTGACATTTGTGACACGTTTGTTTTTTGTGAACCGCCAAAAAGCTTTTAAGTTCATATTAAGATCGTCCTCTATACCCTTGATGTATTTTTGAAAACAACCATCTATCAATATTCTCACCCGTGATCTAAGCATACTGAAAGTGTCGTAATCTCTAGGATTTTTTTTTTTTATATCAATGATAATACTTAAACTTTTCTTTTAACACTTATATAAGACTACGTGTGAACCAAATATGATACCTAGCATTAAGAGCTCTTATTTTCGGAGTATTATTTTTAATGACTCTATTTATTGAAGTGTAAGAAAAATTTAACAAAATCATCAACCTCACGATAACTTGCATGATATTCCCAATCTATCTGCTGAAGATCTCCGATGCATTTATCATAGTCCGTTTTATAAAAGTTTATTTTTTTAATGGCATCGCCAGTGACAAGAGGTTTTACTGCCTCTTTAAATAGCAATTCAAACGGAGGATGATGAGATCTACTCGACTTATCGGAATGTCAGTTGTCAGTGAGAATAAATCAGGATGGCTTGTTATAAAACCAAGTCTAGAATTCTACCGTTCTGGTTAACATTAAAATTCAACTGGTATAAAGCTATGGTATGAATGAGATCATATATTAACTGAGATTTCACACAAGAGGGGTTCGAAGGAGTCATTAGCTCAGTTGACCAATTAAGATTTAAATTAAAATCACCAACATTGCATGTAATATGATTAGGATGTTAAATGATTATTTTATCACATTTTTACAAATATCTTTGTAAATATCATCTGGTAAATAAACAACAAAAAAAATAAAAAAGGTAATCTTGCCCAACTGAATTTCAACCCATTAATTCTCCACAAATTCAGTATTCCACTTATGTCTCATCCTAAACTGAAAACGCCTAGATATTGAAATCAACAAATCAACTCTTATTAAATCTTTTACAAAATTTAGCCTCCCTATCTCTGCGTACCATACAATACCCTATTATCAAATAATTCATCTAGAATATGAAACATCTCCTTTGATTGGAAAATACCAGCACCTATCCGCTACTAGCTAATAATTCCCGACGTTCCTTTTAGAGAAGGGGTATCAGCAAGGTGGAAGCCTCTTTGGGCAGTTCCAACGGCCGCAGTGTTTTCCTTAGATGGAGATGCACCTTTGCTCGCTGAAGAATTAGACTTCGCTTTTAAGGTGTGGCAAAATTTTCCTGAACGAATCGTCGGTTACCCTGCAAGGAGTCATTATTGGGATGAAGCTAAAGTGAGTACTTTAAGTAAATCACACTAAAACTTTCCGCCATGAATAAAAAAATTATGATATGACTGGCCATTAAAAATTAAACAATGTTTTTTTTTAAACTGTTTTATTGAAAATAAAGATGATAATGATGTAGATAATGTACTAAAAAATGTTCGCATCAATCTAGGATATTGATCAGACAAAAAAATAAAATCGTTGGGCTCGTAAACTTTCTATCAAGTCAATCGCTATACCATTAAAATGCTATTTACATATTTATTAAGTTACGCTACGCCCAACGATTTTTTTTTTGTCTGATCAATGCCCTAGATTGATGAGGAGAATACCAATCAATCAATCGTTTATTGCCAAAACATAATGTAGGTACATAGGATGTTACATAGAATGTGAGACCAGTATTATGGACCCTGTCAGGATTCAAGTCGATTTATTTTATGAATTATTTGTAATAATCCAAAATAAGTATTTAAGTAAGCACAAAAAATACAAAAAATATTCGAGCTAAATTATGTTAGAAGAAAAAAAAATTATAAACTATTGCGATTTTATTAGGGTGCGTGGGGGTACAGCAGTAAATGGGGAGGCGCGTACTCAATGGTGCTCCCTGGTGCAGCGCTAGTACATCGCGCGACGTTGGCGCTGTACGGCGCTAGTGCCCCCGCGCTGCAGCACGCCGTGCAGCGTGCGCGCAACTGCGAAGACATTCTACTCAACTGTCTCGTAGCGCATCTCACGCGCCGCCCGCCGCTGAAACTTGCACAACGTCGACGTTACAAGGCTGCTCATCATCGCTATAAGTGAGTAACTCTTAATATAATGATCGCCAATTTACGTTCGATAGGTATATGTCGCAGCCATAACGTAAAACACGCCGTATTACAAAAAGGCGCGTCGGATTGAAAAACGTCGCTGTAATGTAATGCGGCAATCCTCAGGGTTAGCTGGATTGTAGTAGCGATACGTTTAACAAAGCGGCACGGCGCGTGTCCAACGTTTAGCTTTATTGTCAGAAAAAAGCAATGTAGGGTGATGTCGAAGGCCGATTGTAGAAGCCGGCAGTTCATTATCTGACTAGGCAGATGATCTAGCACTGAAGATTGTTTGGGTGATTCCAAGGTTATTTCTTATGACCACGCAATAAAAATGATTCCGGTTTTCAAGTGGTTATAAAAAGACTTTGAACCTACCAATCAAACAAACAGACTTCAAAAACGAGGAGATTCTCAATTCGGTTTGTATGTTTTTTTTTCTTTTTTTTTCTTCTATCTATGTATACACCGATCACGCCGAGATTTCTGATCCGATTTTTGTGATTCTTTTTTGTTCATGCGGAATAGTTGCTATTTGGTCCCTTTAAATATTTATTGAAAATCGATTGGGCAGTTTGGTTTTTAAATCAAAACAACTGGATTTTTGCTTTACTACGACTTTTTAGTGAAACGATATAAGGAAACAATATATTATGTTAACGGTCACCGATCTAGCTTTGACCTTAGAAATTTATAAATTTAAACAAATATAATAAAACTAGAAAAATTTCACGTCCTGAGACAGGAATCGAACCCGCGACCTTTCGCAATCCGGGCGATTGCTCTGACCACTGAGCCACCCAGGACTTGGGATATCCCTGTGAAATTCTTCTAGTCTATCTGTATTTGCGATTATGAGCTAACGTCCACCCTACAATGTCGAAATTTTCTATTTCAACATCCGAAACGAGTATTTATACAAATACCGACGATTCGGTTAAGTTGGGGCAGAGCTTTCAAATATTCTTAATTTTTGATTTTAACATTATTATAAATGTTTGAAAAATTACTTAGTAATTAAAATATAATAAAACTAGAAAAATTTCACGTCCTGGGGCAGGAATCGCAACGCAAATACAGATAGACTAGATGAATTTCATAGGGATATCCCAAGTCCTGGGTGGCTCAGTGGTCAGAGCAATCGCCCGGATTGCGAAAGGTCGCGGGTTCGATTCCTGCCTCAGGACGTGAAATTTTTCTAGTTTTATTATATTTTAATTACTAAGTAATTTTTCAAACATTTATAATGATGTTAAAATCAAAAATTAAGAAAATTTAAACAAAAATTAAAACCGACTTCAAAATACTATGCCTAATTAAAGGATTTCGAGCGGATGCAACATTTCGTATATTATTTATGGCATCTATGCGCTCCGAAATCATGGAGTAGATTGCGACGAAGCTTTGGTAGCGTGTTCTGGGGACGCCCGCAAAGGTTCTTGGATTATAACAACTTTATTTATTTTTATTTTTTATTATAAAATCCTTTCTCATTACCTACAGCCATTGCAAAGCATGCCGGATCAGCTAGTTATTAATAACTGTCCGGGTGGTTTGGTCCGAATGTCAAAATGTACTGATCTACATAAAGTATGTACTTCAAAAGGAACTTTTCCCAAAATGACTGATTTTCCAAATGTCTTTCTTTTTGAATGTCGGAAGTTCTTTTTGTCTGATAGAAATGGTACATTCAAGATATTAAATCAAATAAAAATGAGTATGTCCGTCATTGAGATCGACCGCCGATCTTAGAGACTGGCAACCACCGAGCGCAATGGCCACTTCCCCTGATAAGGGGCCTTTTGGGGCCAGAGGACCATTGGGTAAGCTTCCCCCCTTAACCAAAGGCGACTAGCGCCACAACTAGTCGTGGACCTAAAAGGCCCAAAAACATCGGAACAAACCCGAAGGACACGTTGAGCCCGAAAGGCTGACGGTGTTGGGAGACCCACAAGGGGGCCCTGAAAAGGAAGGCCCTTTATCGCTGGAGATTAGCTGACCACAAAACCACTACTGATTATACTTCGGTAGTTGCTTCATGTCTGCCGAGGATACTCCGTCTGGATCAATTCCCTTACGCTGGATGCGAAAACATTTTAGAAATAAATTAATAGGTACCCGACTTTTTAGCACTTAAATACAAGGTGATCTGATATAGACTTTGACGTTACAGTACACGTCGCACTACATTTTTCATATCTTACATATTAAAAGCTGTTTTAGAACGAGACAGTGCAATTTCTAATTCAAATATATCGAGTATTTTTTTGGCTAAATTCTGTTTGTACTATTAGCAGTAAAACTTTAGGTATTTTTTTATAAATGTATTTTTCTTGCATATAACCTATTAAAACCTATAGTAAGTTTGTCTGATTTTTGGGTTTGACATGTAAAAATTTTCAGATAAAGTCTTAGCGACTGTACACTTATTTGACAGTTTTATTTCCGACATTCAAAAACAGAGACATTTGGAAAATCAGTCATTTTGGGAAAAGTTCTTTTTTAAGTACTTACATACTTTATGTAGATCAGTACATTTGACATTCAGACTTTGGTCAGAATGTCACCCGGACAGATTAATAAGAATACATCATAAATGAACTGATAATTCAAACCAACTAATAATTAAAATTTATGATATCTTTCATACATATAATTAATATTAATATTTACTATGTTCCTACAGAAAGTTTAGTGTCTTTGTTAATTAAAATATAAACAAATCAGGTCTGAATTTTTAAAGCCTTGTAGAGCAGACCATTGCCACTGATGACACACCATCCTTCATCGCTTCTTTATCCCATATTTTAGGTAATGAAACGATCCGGAAAAGACATAACTGCAGAAATTTGAAAAAACCGTAACATTTACGTTTTATAAGCAAACAGATAAATAAATATTTAAAACCCAAAACTAAGTTTATTAAAAAGTCAGTTAACTAAAAATCATCGACGTCAAAAATCATTTTTTAATAAATAAATAAATAATTGACAATTTGTCGCCGCCGTTACGCGCGCCAGCGCTATTGTTGCTCCCGCTTCTTTTCCTCCCGCTGATAATCATACTATATGTTGAAATTTTACAGTTATGTGTTATCCTTATCACATAGTTATCCATTATTTTTATCAAATAATGAATACCTAACAGTGAAGTTCATTAAATGTTGGCGAAAAACTTATTACAGACATAACGAAACGTACGAACATAACTTATTAAACATACTCTATTTTAAGTTTATAAAATACCTACTGATCTATCCTGATTGCTCCGTTCCAATAGGGATATTGACAAATTTTGGGAATGAGTTTAATTTAAACTCGTGTATAAGTAAAATATAGCCTCCCCTCAAATAGTTATCAATATTTTTTTAATTTGACTAATGCTGTACAAATCACGTATCTATATTCCGTTTCAAGCCCTCCGACTCCGTTGTCCGTCCGTCTGTCACCAGGCTGTAACTCATGAACCGTGATAGTTAGACGGTAGATGCTTGTTTATAGATAATGGTACGGAACCCTTCGTGCGCCAGACCAACTCGCACTTGGCCGGTGTTTTTAAGTTTGCCGTATGTCATTTTTCTCCAGAATTCGTTCCTTACTAGCGACACGATCGAATGGTGTACTAATACGGGTCTGTTTTTCTCATCAAAATCACCTGGTAGGAATATTGATTTTCCAAAAATCCAATGATGCAATTTTAGTTTTCGTCATATTCGGACCTGATACTCCTTTGAGTACTATTCGCTATTCCTCATAGTTTCGGATTTGACCATCCACGCCTAGTTGAAAAATTCAAGTTACTACTGGAGATAAAATCGGCCGTCTTGAAAGTAATTCACCATTTGACCTCCCGGCATCACCTGGTTCTCTATTTTGTTTCATGCATTTTTAATCCATAATCTAAGTTGTCATATTGTTTTCTTCTTCTTCTTTTATTAATGGCAATGTGTTTATCTTAAAGATAACAATTCTGCCAGCCCAGAGTTTTGACCAAGCATGTGTATGGGAAAATATTATAGTTTTGATGTAAAACAAGTCTGTTGTGATAACTTCGGTTACTTTATTTGGGTTAATCAGTAGAGTATCTGTAAAAGACAAATTAAAGTTTAATATTATTACATTTAATAAATTTAGCGAGGATACAAAAAACGTCCGGGGATGAATAAGTTAAAAGGCTACTTAGGTTAATAGGAAGAGGAATTTTTATTTTAGCCAGTACATCATACAATTTAAAATTAATATTATATTTGGAGCATTCAAAGAAAATATGGTCCAAGGTACCATCAGCCAACCCACATTCACAAAGGGAATGGTCACGAACTCTGATTTTGTGTAAGAAAACTGGTGAGCTGCAATGGCCTATTCGGAGTCTACACAATACCGAGACAACAGTTTTGGGATATTTCTTATATTTGAAAAACCAGGATCTAGCTGGGATACTTTTTTGGATACCATAATAAAAGCCTCCCTTGGTTTGACTTGATCTATCCCATTCCCTCTGCCAATCTGCCAGAATGTGTAATTTGGGAATATTTAAAAGATCATATCCTTGGAGGATATTGTGCTTTAGATCGACATGAGAAGGTCCAGAAGCAGCAGTCTTAGCAGAAAAGTCTACACATTCATTACCCAAGATACCCGAGTGACTTGGTATCCAAACTCTATATTTTTTTACTTTCTTCTTCTTCGTTGTGAATGGCATTAAGGCTAGTGTTGCCATTTGCCATATGCAAGTTTAGTTGCAGACGTAGTGGTAGTTTTTAAGGTACCAACATTTTATTTGACGGGTTGTTAAAAAGCAGGAAAACACAATTTTTACGAAATTATATACTAATTAAGGAATAATCGCATGTCCGACATTATGTCACATAAATATCACATGCCATAAAAATTGAACCCCTAAATACAATGTGCCCGAAATTAGTTCTTTCTCAGGATGTTATCTATATCCAAAACCGACGAAAAAAACGTTGCAGTCCAGACAGAGTTAATTTCGCATGTATTGTTACATTTAGGTGCATGAGTTTTAGTACAAACCCTGCAAAGATTCATGCCCGTTCTTCTGATAAGTTTTGAATTTGAGACACTTTAGCAGGTAGGTACGTGTTTGTAGAGCTTTAATTATATAAATGTTTAAAGGTAGGAATCAAAGCTTTGGAGCCATATCATGGCCGTATCTGCGTACTGACTAAATTTTAATTTCAATGTCACTCTTTTACTACAACCCGGCAAAAAAGGACAGATGTCAAATAAAGTCATTTGACGTTTTAAAAATAGCAATTTGGCATTTTTGGCCGTAGTTGCATATCAAGAACATGAACACAGAATTCAAATTGGCTAAATGTCAACTAACACGACGTTCCTAAAAGTCGCTCTATCCTTTTCTTATTGAAGTGGAATGTGAAGGAGGCAGCTAACTTAATTTTCATTTTAGATAAGTAATGACTTTGAAACCGACACCATTGTATTACTAAAAATAAAATGTTTTCAGGTCATCATGGAGTGATCCCGAGCACTTTGTTCAACGGCAATCATGTTTGAACACATTCGCAACAGCGTGGGGTTACATGCCACTTCTACGATCTGTTCTACGTTTAGATCCTATTTTATTTAAAGATCCAGTGTCTACGTTAAGAAAGAAATATAGAAAAATGGAATTAGTGACTTCGTAATTATGTAGGAATAAATCTGCCTCATGCCAGTCTGAATGGATCTGGGTGACAATATTCTACTAAAATTATATGGTCTTAGGCACTGGTGGTTTAAGAAGGAGTGGGGTCGGAGGAAGGTGGTAGGCCCCAATAAATACCAAATGTTATTAATTTAAATTTACCTCTAACTACTGATTTAGTACCTAGCGGAATCCAAACTACATCAGCATGGTGGTGAGATAGGGCAAAAAAGAAAATGTAATCAGGGCCTCATTATAGCTATGTTGCAGCCGCGCCCCCGTGCTTCAGTGGGGGGCTTAAAACGCCATTGGCCCTAGCGGTAAATAAATATATTTCAAGCAATTTTGTCGTATTTATTTTCATTGAAATAACACCAAATTATACTATTTGAAAGGATATTTGTATGTGTGTGTGTGTAAGAGACAGAGCGATCAATTTCAGATAGTTTCAGGATCGTGACACGTGGTACTCAAAATTACTCTTAAGTCATATCTAAAATTCTCCCTATATAAATACTCAGATTTTAAAGGTTGGTCGCAGAATAATAGCATTACCTATATGGCAGAAAAATTAAAAAAAAAACAACCTTGACATCATAAAGTATGTACCTACGTAGGTAAGTAATTAATAATGTAAAAGATGGTATTTTGTTTTTCTTTTGTTTTGTTAGGGTAGAGTTACCTTCTATTTAATTCTCTTTTAGTAAATTTAAAGAATTACTATAAGAGAGACTTTTTGGGCTTTAAGTCCAGATTTTAAATAGGAATTCGATTTTATGTCGAATCAGGATTTATTGCATTTTTAGAAAATATTCTACATACGTATAACAATTTTAGCAAAAACTAAAGGCACATTTTCTTTTACTCCCTCATTTGAAAATGAACATGTAGAAAACATGTCAAGTCAAATTGTATTCTACCTACCTGTTGTTGCATGGTTGTGAGTTTGGTCTATGCCATCAAGGATGATATAAGTATTAATAATTTGATCTATGATGCTATTATGTATATTTATACCTAAATTATAATGGAACTAATGTCTGGTAATAAATCAAAACAGGAAATTTAATAAGTACAATAATAAAATAATTGCGTTTAATGCTAAAATTACTATTTGTACCTACCTACTAGAATAATTTTCCTTTCACGTTGTCTGGTTTCGTTTTGTTTTTTTTATGTTCCTGTGGAAGCATTATGTTACAGGTACCTAACTCTAAAAATAACATAATATGAGAACAACAAATGAAAATAAAAAGTCAATGACAAAAAGAAATGGCCAGAAATAAATAAGGATTTTACGTTCATCACTCGTAGTCAACCAAGGATGGGGGAAATTCATATAAGTAAAGTATTAACATAACCATTCAAGAGATAAGCTAATATCCCTCATACTGATTACTCGTCCGTTTGCTTTATTGTTTTACGCCACTTACAGAAAATTGCTTATAAATTCAAAGTTAGGTGAGCAAAGTCATTGACAGCTTATAGGATAGGACTTTTACGAAGTATACGTGAGTATTTGCGTACCTACTACTTACTTACTCTATAATAAAAAAAACTTTAGTACTTAATTTAAAAAATGATTTACAATCTATACCTACCCCGTATAGATTGTAAATCATCAACGCGATTACTTTGGAAAGACGCGGCAAAATAACATTAAAAACTAAAATAATTGATATCAAATCCGCTTAATTGAATCACCAACATAGCTGCACAACAAGACAAGCTAAATGAACCGAAACAAAATTAGTAGTGGATCCTTAGAATAATAACTATTTAAACTTACTAAAACGCAGTGATTACATTCTCTTTGCAAACTACCTCCGTGAAGCGGGAGTCACAGGGAGTAAAAGGGTAGTTGATAACTTTTTTTTATTCTTAAGTAAATAAGAAGTGTATAACTCTGTGTGAAATATTGCAAAAGAAACAGTATGTCCAAGATCAATAGTTTCACAGGTATATTGATTTGTATAAAAGTCTTCTTTATTAAACAAACATAGTGTCGCCATCTAGTGAGACCGGCGAACTAAGTGAGACTTGAGACTCTTGAGCTGCCCCATCCCATCACGCAAATTGTGTAGGTACTTACAAATTGACAAACATTTTCTATTTCTGTACTGCTAGCGCCATCTTGTTAATATTTCGGTAGGTACTAATTTTCAACAAACTGCCAGTTATTTTTCATTTAAGTTATGTCGTTAAAGATATCGAACACAATGTTAATGATATTCATATTAAATTAATAACCATCATTATTACCTAACTAAAGCAATAATAAGTAGGTTTAGTAATCTACGAAACCTACGAAAGGAACTTCAACCTAATTAGGTACTTAATTATAATTTTACGTACTTTTTAGTTTGTAATTGAACCAAAGCAGGTTGAACTAATTGATATACTTAAATGTTTAAATTATCGAAGTAATTTGATGAATTTATTACAATGACTAGTTTGTCAAGAAAATTAATGATTATATCATTAATTATTAATCGATTCGCGTACTAGGTTCTTCCAACTAGATAGGTATATTGGATTGGTAAGCATTGCATAAGTAGAACGCAAGCTGACATAACTGAGACTTCGCAACCGGCCTTGGCCTCGATGGTGCCCGCTGGCCGGCTGGCACACAGGAGCCCGCTTGCGAACACCTTGCCGGTGCGCAGTGCACACGGCAACTTCGGGCGCTCTACCGGTGCGCAATCGCGGATCCGCTGCATCTTACGCGTTTGTCTAGCCGTACTTAGGTAAACACTTTTGTCAATCAAGTTATAACTGGTACTTATAAATTCGATTGTTTATGTATCTACAGACGACTGCACAAGTGTACTAGTTGCACTACGAAAACCGCCTTTACGTACGGAGTAAGGGCGGTCTCAAGGTCAAACTGTTACGCTTGATGTGCTGGCGACTGTACATGCTTGTTCATAAATAATTAAATTAATAAGTACCTAATTATTATAAATTGGCGTTTCTCAAAAGTACCTATGCCTATTTAAATTGCATGTATATGAGGAGTTACGAAATTTTGCGATACCTACATAAGCCTTAGTGTTGGTTGCGGATTTTGAATTACATATTATGTATCAATATGTAAGTGTAACTACATTTTGTGTGACTACATTTTGTTTCATTGTGTATTTCTGTGTTATCGGTATACTATATAGGGTTCTTCTTAAAAAGGAGATCCCTAACTGGTATCTATCCGTGTAAAAACAGAGTTGTAAAATTTTATAACTGCGTAAAAAAGAAGAAGCCCGACCTCTGTACCTAATCCCGATAGCAAGAAAACTGACTGCAGAGGATCGCGCGCTTCCTATGGGAAAATTAATTACGACAGATTATGTTTAAAGGACATATGCATAAGAACCAGATAAGTAAGTAAGTACATTGTAGTTTTAAATCGCACCCCATGTGGCCCTAGCTAAGTGTAAGAAACAAAAACCCACTTCAAAAAACTAAAAAGGAAAAAATAATGTAATTTACGTAAGTACCTACTTAGGTACTTATCTCCTAAAAAATTTTTTTTTGGAGTTGTGATTCATTTTCTTTTGTTTCTGGTAAGAGGTTATCATCACCAACTCCAAAAAATACATTTTTAGGACATAAGTACTTAAATTTAACTATTTTTCCTTTTTAGCTTTTTTAAAAGCCGGTTTCATTTTGTTACAAAAAAAACATTTTAAACTGATTTCCTTAGGTCAAAGCTAGATGGGTGATCGTCAGCACTATCAACTTGTCTATCTCTCAGTCTTTGGTTAAACTCTTTAGGTAGGACTCTTCTTACCGCTTCTCATCAAGTGGTGTTGAGTGATAAGTCGTTCGCCAATTTCGTTTAAAAAAGAGTGGATATGTCGCAGCCGTTTGGTTAAATCAGCTACTTAACTGGACGCCTAGCCCGTTGATTGAAAACCGGCATCCAATCAAACGGCTGAAGTACAAATATTTATACACTCACACCTATACCTAGTCCAAAGTAAGCATCATTAAGAGCTTGTGTTATGGATACTAGATAACGGATAAATAATGATATAATAATATGTAAGTATATAAATATTAGACATATACTAAATAAACATAAACATCCATGACTCGTAAACAAATGCCCGTACTCATCATACAAACATTTGTTCCTACCGGGATTCGAACCCGGGACCTCTTGACCGAGTAGCCTGGGGGGGTACAGACCACTCGGCCAGCCGGTTGTCAAACGACAAATAGCCAACTTATTGAGCGCAACCTTTGACCAGATGGCTGAACGTCATCATTCCTGCACAACCTTGTCGGGCATGTGGTAAAGGCCAGGAATCGATGGAACATCTTTTGTGTCATGAGATGCCCTGGCTAGGATCAGAATGAGTCTTCTGGAAGTGGCGTATCCAAAGCCAGAAGACTATCAATAGATATTTTTGTGGGCAACAATATTTATTTGTCAAGCCGTTGTTTTGTAACTGTCGTTAGACCTTCGGCGTAAGTTGGCTCTCACTGTGAGACCGGCCATTATTCTTATCATGTTACCATAGTGACGATTTCATAAGTGTTCCGTTACATAATACCCATTAAATTAGGTACAGTTTAACATCAAACAGCTGATGTTTTTCGCGATTATTTTTTCAACAAGTCGTTTAGATACACTCATCTACTTTCTTTTCCGAGAGCATTCCTCTTACATCCTGTGCCTATAATCTGTATACTTCAATCCATTAGACAGTTCACATAGAGCAACGATGTCTTGCTTGTTATTTTCAATCCCTAATTTTATTTTGAATGACCTACGCCTTATATAATACTTACATTGTATACATAGGTATCTACTATAAACTTTCAATAACAACTCTTATGATTTCCTAGTGTTACGGCAGCAATAAGCTGAACAAGCGTAACCAGTTTTTATAGCATTTTCACATCATAGTAAGATAGGTACAAGGGTTGTGCGTGATTATGGAGCTGCATATATATGCCTAGTTGTTTGTACCTCGATGGTGTTGATGGTAAATGAGTGGACTGTACTACTAAAATATTTTTTTTAGTTTGAAACCCTTTATGGGTACCCCGGGGAGAACGGCGGGGGCTTGCCCCCCGGGTTATGTGGGAGTCACCGGTGTAAAGTGACGGTATACCCACTAAAACTGACTGTACCTGCTATCCACATTTGTGGGGCGCTACCGAGGAAGCTCGTCGCACACATCTCGGTCGTGCTGCCTTGTGGCGTTGTTTTAATCAAACTCTTCTTTTTGGTGGGAAGTGCCGCGGGTACTTGGCACTTCTAACACCGTTAGCGGAGTGTTTGGAATGAGTGGTAGAGCTCCACCATTCCACACCCCTAGCTAGGTCGGTTGAAGCAGGTGCGCAAACTTGACCTGACCTTTTTTTTACTCGCTGAGGGTAAGCTCTACCAGCCTAACTCCCAACTCCCGGGGGAGGAGATGACAGAGGTGTGGGGCTCTCACCCACTAAACCCCTCAGCGATGTACCCAATTTGCTGCGGAATGACGGTATTGCGGGGGACGCAAAGGCATGACATCCGCTATACCGCCACAAGCAGACGACCAACAACGACTGTCAGTCCCCTCTCTTGGGGGCTCGCCCCCTAAACTTCGGTTGATCCGCACGCCGATACATTGACGCACGGACCGGGCTGTGCAAGTCGCACATAGTCCCCTAACCATGCCCGAAGCCCTAACCATAGATTTACCGCTGGTCGAGCAGACCGGCAACCCACGAGCTGCAGTCCACACGTCGCAGCTCCGCCGGCCCTGATAAGGGCCCTTGTGCACTTTGACACTGTAGGAAAAAGAGGCTTGGGAGGACTTAGGACAGGTGGCCTCACTTCTAGCGCTCCTATAGCATCGCCATGCCGCAGGCTTTAAAGGCCCGCCATTCCCCGACCCCGAAGGGTTACCGTCCCTGTACAACGCAAAACGAGGATGTGGGCCGAGGCTTAGCGGGGATGGGGCTTAGGTCCGGAGGGTTTACAGCCGTTCCACCCCGCTGTACGGGGTCACAGCGGACCGACATACGGAGATGGATATGAGGACCCCGGCAACGGTCAAAAATAGTCGCCTATCCGACTGGACTTACGCAGACATTGACCCCTGCCCCCTGGGCACCAACCATGCGGTATACCCCAAAACCGTAAAAGCCCACTGCCCGTACCAGTACGGATAGGAACAGACTGGACCGCCACAAAGTGCTCCTGGTCAACAAGGGCCACGAGGCATACCTCGAGACGCACATCCGGGCATGTAAGAGCCTCGAGGAGACTGCACGCCCCGCGAAGCCGGACCAACGCAGACGCGACCTAATAGGTCGCCATACCACGTCCCGAAGGACCGCTTGACTCTCTATGGATCCCCAACACTGCTGCATTTGCAACTCCAAAAATAGGTTTTAGGGGATGAATACCTACTTAAATTTAATTATTTCATCCTTTTCAGTTTTTTGAAGTCGGTTTTAATTTTTGTTTAAAATTTGTTTTCTCAATTTTTAGTGATAACTTTCTACGGTCGAAGCTAGATGGGTGACCGTCAACTTATATTGTTTCCCACTATCGTATCGTTTCACTAAAAAGTCATTGGAAAAGCAAAAATTCGCAATTTCGCTTATGTATACGATTTCATAATTTCAGTTTTTTTTAATTTAAAACCAAAGTACCCAACTGTTTTTGAAAAAAATTTTATGGGACCAAATGGCAGCTATTCTGCATCGTACAAAAAAAGAATCACGTAAATCGGATCAGTAATCTCGGCGTAATCGGTGTACATACATAGAAAAAAAAAAAAACATACCGGCCGAATTGAGAACCTCCTCGTTTTTGAAGTCGGTTAAAAATAAGCAAAAGCTAGTAATTATACCTACTTACTTAGTACTTAGGTAACTAGGTCCTATTAATATTAAAGTTATGGTAAAGAAAGTAAACCGGGAGGGGCGGGGCGACCGCCTAAAATCAATGATTCCATTATGAAGGATGCGCCCCCAACGAACATTATAACACCATGAGACAAAATGCGTTTTATCTCTTCCTTTCACTTAGACGAAGAGGGAGAAAAACTTTTGTCCACTCCCCAGGGAATTTCCAATGCTACCGGGCCGGTCCGGGCCTGGATTTGATATCAAAATTATTATGGGTTTGTGCATTGGGTTTATTTATTTCTTACCCATGCAATAATAGTTATTTATGATAGTAGTAGTAAGATAGTATAGTAGGTTGGTTTTTACAAACGAGTCAACGAATTCGAGGGCTGACCATAGTCACGAGTTTGTAAAAACCAATATCCGCACGTCTGTCATTCAATGTTTTTTAACAGATTTGCGAGACAACAGTACAACATGCAATAGTAGGTAATATTATATAATTATATCTATTGTTTTTAAATAACAGTCGGAAAGTTGCAACAATAATAATTATATTCGTACACTCACATCTATTATCTAACCCAAAGTAAGCTCCCACCGGGATTCGTACCCGAGACTCCCGACCGAGTAGCCCTCAGATCATAGAAATGAGTAGCCTGTAGGTATACAGGGTGGTGCTGTCAATGCGACAATAAATTAAAACATGGGTTATATTAGTTCATAGAAATGGTTTACCACTTTCAAAAACATCTTATTAGGTAATTTGATAATTTTTAGACATTTCAATGAAATAATGCAGCCAATGTTATATTATTCCATACAAATGTCATGAAATTATCAAATGAATACGATGTTTTTGAAAGTGGCATGTAGCATAAAGCAAATATGCAGCAAAACAAGCAATTCTGCGCGTGGTCACAAGTCTAACCTAACCAACATTTTGAACTTTCCGACTAATACACTTTCTCTATAGCGCCCCCGAGCAGGAGGACCATACCCCTGCCTGCACCCCCCGGCAAGCATTCTGCAGGCAGGCATACAGCATGCAAAGCATGCAGAGCATGCATGCATGCAGCATGCACTGCAAGCAAAATCCGTTAGCTTTGGTTGCAGCACTGCCTGCGTGTGGTTAAAAATCTAATCTAACCCATTATGATATTTGTTATTATGGCAACTAATTTTATGGCTAGATTGTTATGCCCTGCGTTGTTAGTTTATATGACAATAGTGCAAATGAATATTATGAATGACCGAGGACCATTATGGAACATAGTACAAATAATATTATGGAAAACAAAACAATACCGGAGTCGATGGAGGGCTAGCGCGTGCTGTCTCGTGCGATGCGGATGGAGCGCGATTTCGCAAGTTCGAAAGTTAACTAGTGTTGAGCAATATTTCTATATTTTAAACATGTACTAATTTCTGTCTTAAGTCCAAAAATGTCTTATATTTATTTAAATATGTTTCCTCAATGTTTCTAACATAGGAAAGAACGGAGCAATAGACACGCCAGATGATGCAAGGTGCACGCAGAGTGGTACTAGCGGCTGTCATGGTTGTCACTGTGGTGGTACCTCACTTCACCGCGCAACCAGTGAGTGATACAGTGTACCTACTTTGTAAACAAATGAATTTTGAACTTCAGTGGTAATTAGTAACCTCTCATCATACAAATTTGTTTCAGCCAAGCGCTGATCAATCCATCGACAAAGACCGCTCTAACCGGCAAGCTGCGGTGAAGGCGGGACATGTGGCTGCTACGCCAAAACGAGGATTCTTTGGCACTATATTTCATCTTATTTTAGAGGTGTACTCAAACTTCACGAATATTATATTTTTACTGTCACCATATGATGCAGCGAGTCGGGAAGATTTTGTAGTTTTTTTCTATTCTATATTTGTTCTTTTTTCTAGTTTAAATACCTTCTATTCTATTCTTTACATATCACATGTTTTTACAATTTTTACATGTTTCAGCAAATCAACGACACAAAAAGTGCATATACCCAAATTACGGACCTTGTAAATAACCAATTTACAGACGACAATGTGAGTAATTAATTTAAAGAGGTTCACCCGGCGATATTTATTATACAATGCACGGCATGTTATTCAACAAGTATACTAATTATTAGTATTTTTTCCGGATTCAGGAGATTTTTCCTAATTTCTTGAGATAGTGTAGATACATATACTTGGCCGGATATGAAACATCTCCTTTGTTCAAAACGGGTTTAAACCACGAATTACCTATCATGACCCCTGACTATACTTTTAAAAAAACGGTCCCAAACAAGAATTCGTTGTTTTAAACCGTTTTAAAGAAATTTAGAACGGATTTCAATACTACTAACTCCGGTTTAAAAAAATATTTACAAATGAAACATTAAGAAATGAATTTTATTAAAAATATTTTTCTTACAACATGTCATAACGTGGTGTAATCCATTCTCACATCCAAGGTGATGGCCCTGATAGATCTAAAAAAAATAAGCAAAATTTGAAAAAATATTTTTAATAAAATGTATAAAATAATTAAAATATATCTAAACTAGAAAAAAATCACGTCCTGAGGCGGGAATCGAACCCGCGACCTTTCGCAATCCGGGTAACTGCTCTAACCAACTGAGCCACCCAGGATTTGGGATATCCCTGTGAAATTCTGCCCCAACTTAACCGAATCGTAGGTATTTGTAAAAATACTCGTTTCGGATGTTGAAATAGAACATTCCGACATTGTATTGTAGGGTGGACGTTAGATCATAACGCAAATACAGATAGACTAGAAGAATTCCACAGGGATATCCCAAGTCCTGGGTGGCTCAGTTGGTTACAGCAGTCACCCGGATTGCGAAAGGTCGCGGGTTCGATTCCCGCCCCAGGACGTGAAATTTTTCTAGTTTAGATTTATTTTAATTACTAAGTAATTTTTCAAACATTTATAATAATCTTAATTTTTGATTTTAACATTATTATAAATGTTTGAAAAATTACTTAGTAATTAAAATATGAAACTAGAAAAATTTTACGTCCTGAGGCAGGAATCGAACCCGCGACCTTTCGCAATCCGGGCGACTGCTCTGACCACTCGGCCGCCCAGGACTTGGGATATCCCTGTGAAATTCTTCTAGTCTATCTGTATTTGCGTTTATGAGCTAACGTTCACCCTACAATATCGAAATATTCTATTTCAACATCCGAAACGAGAATTTTTTCAAATACCTACGATTCGGTTAAGTTGGGGCAGTGCTTTCAAATATTCTTAATTTTTGATTTTAACATTATTATAATTGTTTGAAAAATTACTTAGTAATGTAAAACTAACTGTGTGTTACTTGTTATGTGTATGTGTATGTTGTGTTGTGTTGTGTGTGTAATGTGTGTGTGTGTGTGTGTGTGTTGTAATTTTTCAATCATTTATAATAACGTTAAAATCAAAAATTAAGAATATTTGAAACCACTGCCCCAACTTAACCGAATCGTATTTGTAAAAATACTCGTTTCGGATGTTGAAATAGAATATTTCGACATTGTAGGGTGGACGTTAGCTCATAAACGCAAATACAGATAGACTAGAAGAATTTCACAGGGATATCCCAAGTCCTGGGTGGCTCAGTGGTCAGAGCAGTCGCCCGGATTGCGAAAGGTCGCGGGTTCGATTCCTGCCTCAGGACGTGAAATTTTTCTAGTTTCATATTTTAATTACTAATTTATAATAATGTTAAAATCAAGAATTAAGTGTATAAAATAAGATTATTATAGGTATAATCAGCTTCTTTACATTAACTTTAGTGGCAGTATTTGGATAGAAAGTCAATCAATACTTTACGTTTGGGCGAGTCGTATTATAGATGATATTTTAAAACTATACAATTATATCCATACTTACTTTTTTTATACAACTAATATTAATATTATACTAATATTGTAAATACGAAAGTAAGTTTGTATGTTTGTTACGCTCTCACGCCTAAATCTCTAAACCGATTTAGATGAAATTTTAGAGCTGACAACCCACGCGGACGGATCCGAGGGCAAAAGATATACTAGATATCTATCATAAATGGGAAAGTAACTCTGTCGGTCTGTTACGTTTTCCCTCCTAAACCGTTGAACTAATTTAAATTAAATTTGGCATGGAAATAGATTACATCTTGAGAAAGTGCATAGGCTACTTTTTGGCGCGATAACCGGAATCCACATCACGCGGGCCACTAGTTAAAAAATTTAAATAAAAGTTTCCGAGTAATTTCTGAGTAACTCGGTAAAACCTACCGGAATCCTAAGCTTTGTCCAGCTTCTTCTAAAAGTGGGGGTTTTCGGTTCTTTTTTATTTATTTTTATTGTAGGTAACAAAAATAGAAAAATAAAACATTAATTTTATTAGTGAAGTAAAGTAAGTGAAGTAGTGGTATTTTTTCTCAATGGGATAAAAATGTCGAATAGTGAAGATTTTTTTACTTAATTTTTAATGTTTATTTAATCCAGAAAATAAATTATTAAAAATTAAATCATGGGCTATATTAGTTCATAGAAATGTTTTGCAACTTTCAAATATATCTTATTTGTTTGATAATTTCATGGCATTTTATGAAATCATATAACATTGGTCCATTGTATTGTAAGGTCCACGGGGTACAAATTAACTTTTTTATTTTAATGTTTTAACAGACTGTTACGGAGAATAAGCCAGATGAAGCTAATAACGGGACCACTGAAACGCCTAAGATATCTAGAACAGAGTTCCTAAGAATTCTCGATAGAAACCTTAAAGGGTTGGCACGTCTTCGAGATCTCGAATGGAGGGAAGCTAAAAAGGTAGGCACCTACTTACAAGAATTCCTAGATAAGATAATACGGTGCAGTGCACTAAAAGAGGCAAGTGTGCTGTGTGTGCGTCACATACGTCCCACCTAAAACGAAAAGAACACAGCATAGAACACAATGCCTAAACATGCTCAAATGCATGGTAAGGTAGACGGGTCTTGTTGCAGCATATTAATTGATGAAGCCTACTTGTTTAAGTTCATTAGAAGCATTTTTCCTTTTTATTCAATATTTAAAGATTGCTTAATTGCTATATACCTACGAAAAGCGATACCATGCCCGGCCACCGTCGGCAATGATCGACAATATTTAAGGTTTAGTTACAACACAATTTTTTACTCTTAACTCACTACTCTTAAACTGTAAACTTTAAATTTCGAATGTAAAAAAACTTAAGCCAGCTACTACAAGGTAGGTACACTTACAAATTATAAAATGTTTCAACCATGAAAATTATGACTTGCATTTAATTTAGGAAAGGATAAGTGAAAAACATTTATAATTTATGTTTTTGTTTCAGGACTCGTTGGCGAATTTAAGAGAATACAGATCCGAAATATTCAGAGGGAAAAAAACTGTAAAAAGAAAATAATTAAACCAATATCGAGTATGAGACTGTATTTATCTTTAGTGGTTTTTATGTAAAGTTCGTAATATTTAATAACAATAAATTAATGGTGTGCAGAATTTCGGCCGTTGAGTTATCTCTACTTTTTTATATAGATTTTACCCATACACTATAATAAATAAACGTGTATAGGTACTGCTGATGATCTCTGTGGAGAAATAAGTGGAGTTTTTTTCCACTGCAGGAACACAATACAATATTACAAAGTAATGTTGTTTGGCTGCGAATTGCCATCTTCTGTAAGGTAGAGGAGGTACGTATTAACTAGCGTAGATACTTCCTTAGTTAAGCGCTCAAAATTAGGTCCGAAAATATGTGTTCTATTGTAATATGTGTTATAAACGTTTTAATGAATGATTCATTTTCTCGTCAAACGATGTTTCTTTTTAACAATTTCTTTCTGTATATCAGTTAGCTGTTATTTCAATGTTATTTTTCATTATTAGTACGGTCGACCACAGAAGTAGCTGAACAGTTTAGTACCATGTCACGAGTCTAGCGTCAATATAGTACGGTAGCAACTATAAAGTACGTGCACAAGATCGGTGTGACATGGTACTAAAGTGTTTAGCTACTTCTGTGGTCCACTGTACACGCGACAGAACATCAAGTTAACAGTTGCACTACGAAAACCTCTATTACGAACGGAGTAACAGCCTGGCCATGGAAACGGGCGACTGGTGGAACAAATATTCGCCCGCCGCGAATTCACACTATTGCCAGTCTGTAACTGTTACGTTTGATATGTCGACAATACATCTAATAAAATTATATGAAAGATATTTATACTAAGTGTTGAATTATATGGTTTCTTACAATGTGAAGGTAGACGTTAGCTCAGTGGTTAGAGTAGTCAACTAGCACGCGCAGCACAAGGCACGAGACGTTTGTGTAGATCGGGACACCCATCTCTTGTTTACGAGCCATGTCGGTAATTCCGTATAGCGAGCACGGTTAAACAGTTCGAACTCGACTCTCTCTCAATACACTAAACTTTCTTGATCCCGGGAGACATCATTGCTATTTAAAAATGATTATTGTTGCGGGGCGGTGTACCTAGCCTGGTGGCCTTACGGAACTTTGAAGTCAATTTTCACCCTAAGGGCACGGCATGGCACGGCAGGTTGTGCTGCCGCATGCCCCCTTGCCCCCGCACACCGACTGGACTGCGCCCATTGTCCGAAATGACCGCTGCACAAGTTTCAACCTTATTTTTATTCACTTAGCAATCATAATTCCTCGACACAATCACAGTCTGTGTACTTATCGCGGGATGAAATAGCGAGCCGCGGCAGCATCTCGCGGCGCGTCGCGTCATGCCGCGGCATCGTGGTATCGAAATAAAGTAACATGAATTCTAAACTAATTGAAATAAGTATCAAAATAACTTGATTCGTAATAAAATCCTTTGCCATAACACGCCGTGCCGTGACGGCAGTGGGCGCCGGCCCAATTAATTACCGTTTTCAGGCCGTTTCAGGAGCCAACTAATCCAATGCCACCATTTTCTGAAATGGGTTTTCAGGCGTATTTTCGGGCGTTTTCAGAACCCTTTATAGCCGTTTCACGACCACATGTATAAATTCAATATTGTCTAGCATTCGCTCTATCTTGTCCATAAAATTATAAAAAATTTCATAATTGTTAACGACAGAAAAACAAAATTTTATCAATTTATTATCGGTCTTATTCTACATCACACGTAATTGTTGAGTTGCAAGGGAGGACTTATCTCTATTCGATATCTCTTCCAGCCAACCCGTCATTGGTGTGATGTCCAATCAGAAGTGACACCAGTGACTTAGTGTCATGTTAAATAACATAACATTTCTAAAAGTCGTTCATGGCTTTCTTATTTAATTAGAATGAAAGAGAGCAGGTAGAGTTCGAGCCAAATATATAGGTCGGTCGCAGAAGTTGCATCGGGACGATGTAACTTCTTAACTATTGCATATTGATAGTGTGCAGTTAATAGACTCGTGTTCAGCTATGCGATTCTCTAAAGTCAGCAGCCATGAATTCGTGGCTATCGGCAGCGCCGTCATACTTTTGGCGTTTGTTTGACAACCGTTGGCGACACCAGCGTTCCGACGTCGAGCACGGCGTGAACCGGAACTAAAAAATGGTTGTAAAATACAATTTTAACACAACAAAAAAGAAATCAAAAAATATCGATTGTACTTCATGTCGTATAAACAAAACAGAGACAATCGTACACAGCCAAGAGACCGACGTAGAAATTAGTGAATACGGATTCACGCAGTGCAGTGAGCAAACGTCAAAACCAATGGCAGCTCGTCGTCTTTGTCAGACGTCAAGTTCGATGTCGAATATCTTTGTTTGTGAATCACACTGCAGAGCGAACTAGAAGTTTGGCGCAAGCTGACATAATTTTAGTTTCAGGGAATGACAACAGAATCAACACCTATGTTGAACTACAATGTTGGGCTAAATGATTTTTGCTTAATTTAAAATTCTTATGTATTATCAAAAAAAAAAGAATAAATATACTTTCTGTCTTTTATTTTATTCATGTTCACATACACAAAAGTACATATACACAGAAGATAAAGGAATAATTATTTGAAATTATATACGTAACTATAATAGTTAATAGTTCATATTGCTTAAAATAAACTTAAACGACGTATCTACTATATTTTTTAACTCTAAGCAGGAGCTTTAACTTCTACGTTATTTTCTTCGGCAGCATTATCCACCGCATTAGTGACGCTTTCGATCACTTCTTCAGTTACCTTTTTATCACTCTTACGGAACTTTTCATACCTGGGAAAATAAATATTTAGTCAATATAAAAGTACCTTTTACATATTCTTAATTTTATTTCTAACATTTATACAGAATAGTGCCGTCAATACGACAATAACTTAAAACATATGCTATATTAGTTCATCGAAATGGTTTGCCACTTTAAAAAACATCTTATTCATTTGATAATTTCATGATATTTCTATGAAATAATGAAGCCAATGTTATATTATTCCATACAAATGTCATGAAATTATCAAATGTATTAGATGTTTTTGAAATTGGCAAACCATTTCTATGAACTAATATAGCCCATGTTTCAATTTATTGTCGTATTAGCGGCACCACCCTGTATAAAAGTATTAAAACTACAAAAAAAATTATTTCACAAAAAAAATCAAGACCTCGGCAGCTCAGATGGCTAACCATAGGGTCGCGGGTTCAGTCCCCGCCTGAAGACATGATTTGTTTCTAGTTTAAATAGTTTTATTAACACTCGCCCGTGAGGATGGCGCCTAGGAGTGCCTAAGTAATATATTTATTTACCTGTCCAAATCGTCATCATCATCACTGCCTTCGTTGCCTTGCGGGTCTACTTCACGTAGTAATTCACCAATGTCTTTATCTACGTCAGCCCAGAGTTTATCTTCATTGCCTGTAATTTTAAGGAGGGTAAATCGTCATGATTTGCATTACATTAAATCTAAAGATGGTAAAGTTTTGGGACCCCTCATGAGCACCATTACAGATTGGTGACAATACTGTACTGAATAACATGGTTTCCATGAAATGTAACAAAACATTTTTATTTTATTGCAAATAAATAACAAAACAATCCATAGGCACAATAACGTTATTAAAAAAGTTGACTTAATGTTATACTGACCTTTATTCAAATTGTCATTTCGTTTCTTCTACTGTGAATTTTTTGGAAAGTTTGAAGTTTTTCAAGCGCTCCCAAAAATTCACAAATTATTTCCATAAATCTTGATGGATTCTTACAAAAATAATTGTATGAAAAACTGGTGCTCATGAGCTAGCCCAAATCCAAAAGAAACTTAATATCTCCTTTAAAACACTCACCAGATATATTGGCCGGTTCCGAACCATTTTCCAACTTTTTGGATTCCTCAGAATTTTCCACCTTCACTGATTTTATTTTGTCGGTGCTTTCTTCGGTGGCACTGGATTCTTTTTCATCTTCTGTAAAATAAATAAGTAATAGTTTATAAACGATTTCACTATTAATTCTACAGGAATAACGTACTTTAAATACTAATAATAATTATAAAATTTTAATTCTCGTTGTCGTCGATAGCTCTTTGTTATCGTTTTGGGATTAGGGCTCAGTACAGCTGAGCCCTAATCCCAAAACGATAACAAAGAGCTTAACTATATCTTGTATATTACATGGACGAAACTGAATGTTTTCAAAAGACCGGCAGTTCAAAAGAGCTTAAATTGAAAATGTACATTTCTAAAATAGTCTCCCCTTAGTTGAATTCGTGTTTTGGGAGAAAAGTACCCATCACCAGATTGATTCACTTGAATGGTAAGAACAATCGCCAATCATTTCTTTCTTGTTAGACCTTTCCAAAATCTTCTGATAACTTTAACTAGCCCGACTTGCTTGTGTATGGCAAGTTTAGTTAGAATCAGTTGGTTCGTTTTCAATATTGTCGACTTGAAAGTTTGCATGAAAAGTTGTGTGGTCGAAACGCTCTTACGAGGGCGACACTGAAAGTTTTTAGTTATGATTACTTGTAAACAAAACAGTAAAAAAAATATATATTTGAAAATGGAACTCTGCGAATATTATTCAATATGAATTACATTCCTTTGTCATACGATTTGGCGGGAAATTGAAAATTGTCTGAGTCACGTCAGCATGAATTTAACGCGAGAACATTTTCGTGCAATGAACACTGTGTCTGTGTGTTCAGAACACACTCCGTTATACAAACGGTAGAAACACAGAAGGAGCTCAGTTATTGATTCACTAAGAGCTGTCAGTTTGACCTTGGCCGTGGTAAGGCAGTGAGCGGGTGTAGCAGCGTCGTGGGTACCTTTGTGCTGGTGCAGCTGGCGGTGTATGCGCGGGGCGTGGGGGCGCGTGTACAGCCGCATGGTGGGTACCTTTGTGCTGGTGCAGCTGGCGGTGTATGCGCGGGGCGTGGGGGCGCGTGTACAGCCGCATGGTGGGTACCTTTGTACTGGTGCAGCTGGCGGTGTATGCGCGGGGCGTGGGGGCGCGTGTACAGCCGCATGGTGGGTACCTTTGTGCTGGTGCAGCTGGCGGTGTATGCGCGGGGCGTGGGGGCGCGTGTACAGCCGCATGGTGGGTACCTTTGTGCTGGTGCAGCTGGCGGTGTATGCGCGGGGCGTGGGGGCGCGTGTACAGCCGCATGGTGGGTACCTTTGTGCTGGTGCAGCTGGCGGTGTATGCGCGGGGCGTGGGGGCGCGTGTCTAGCCGCATGGTGGGTACCTTTGTGCTGGTGCAGCTGGCGGTGGACGCGCGGGGCGTGGGGGCGCGTGTCTAGCCGCATGGTGGGTACCTTTGTACTGGTGCAGCTGGCGGTGGATGCGCGGGGCGTGGGGGCGCGTGTCTAGCCGCATGGTGGGTACCTTTGTACTGGTGCAGCTGGCGGTGGATGCGCGGGGCGTGGGGGCGCGTGTCTAGCCGCATGGTGGGTACCTTTGTACTGGTGCAGCTGGCGGTGGATGCGCGGGGCGTGGGGGCGCGTGTCTAGCCGCATGGTGGGTACCTTTGTGCTGGTGCAGCTGGCGGTGGGTGCGCGGGGCGTGGGGGCGCGTGTCTAGCCGCATGGTGGGTACCTTTGTGCTGGTGCAGCTGGCGGTGGACGCGCGGGGCGTGGGGGCGCGTGTCTAGCCGCATGGTGGGTACCTTTGTGCTGGTGCAGCTGGCGGTGGACGCGCGGGGCGTGGGGGCGCGTGTCTAGCCGCATGGTGGGTACCTTTGTGCTGGTGCAGCTGGCGGTGGACGCGCGGGGCGTGGGGGCGCGTGTCTAGCCGCATGGTGGGTACCTTTCTGCTGGTGGAGCTGGCGGTGGATGCGCTCGGCGTGCCTGCGCAGCGTGCGCGTGTCGCGGTGCTGCACGTAGCGTCCGAGGTGGATGCGCAGGCGGCAGTGCCGGCGCAGCGCCTCCGCCTCCTCCGCGCCGCCCGCCTCCGCCCGCGGCAGGTACACGCGGCACAGCTCGCACCACCACACCTGACAGTACCACCAATCTTAATGGCCGTTTTCACTAACCATTCCCTAGGCTCTTAGTGGCTCTTAACGACATTTGTCTCTTTCTACCTCCTTTAGATAGACTGAGATAAAAACCGCTAAGAGACACTTAGCGCTAAGCAAATGTTAGTGAAAACGAGCATGTCTTTTCAAATAAAGGCGACCAGCTGGCCGAGCGTTCTGTACCCCTTGCTATACAGGCTACTCGGTCAAGGGGCCCCGGAGCCGAATCCCGGTAGTAGCAGCAAATGTTTGTATGATGAGTACGAGCATTCGCTTACGAGGCATGTATGTTGATATATTTATTTAGTATATTTCTAGAATTTATATTATACATTTATTATCATTATTTCTCCGATCTAGTATCCATAACACAAGCTCTTAATGATGCTTACTTTGGGCTAGATAATAGGTGTGAGTGTAAAAAAGAAAAAGAAAAATCTGAGCCCAATGAGACTTCAGATTCCATTTCTTTGAAAATGTTATCAATTACAACTTAATAATTGATTGGGTTTAATTAGGAGACTCCACTTAAACCATCAAATTTTATCTGTCACAGGACTCTAGTTTTGCCTATTTTAGCTGTAGATACTCCACTGGACCACTGGACTCTTTAGCGGTCGAGCTTAAAATTTAACGTTGCGAGTTAAGCAGGCAACATTAATGACCTCTCTAATTTCACGGTCGAGCCCAGGTTTTAAAAGATTTTAAACAGACGTCTATTGAAATTAGGAATACCTCTATCTTTTTGATATGTTCACTGCCAATGTTTATTTCCACTTTCGTCTTCTTAGGAGAAGATTCTTCCTTCTTTTCAGTTCCGGAATCCTCGTCTTCGACTTCTGTAAACAAGCGATTTATCAATAGTAAAACATTTAAAATGTTGTGTCGTAAGTCGAGCATATCGAAACTAACCGTCGACATCACCCACGGAATCCAGGGTCATGAAGTTGTCCAAATCGACATCCATCCCCTCGTCTCCGCTCGCCTCCGCCTTCGGGCTTGCGCGCTGCGCGGATTGATTCGCCTTTCTCTGTCAAATACAATACAACTGGCTATGATTTAAAACTATATAAATTTAAGTGGATCCCTAAACCCAAGACTCATCATTGTCATCACCAGCTTATATACGAGTATGTCCCACAGCTGGGCACATGCTTTCCTACATGGGTAAAACACACAAGGAGCTCGGGCTATAATACCACCACGCTGGCCCAATGCAGGTTAAAGCGGCTGCAGTAACAACCGGGACCAACGGCTAAACGTGCCTTCCGAAGCACGAGGAGTTCGAGATTATAAATTTTGATTGAACCACCCCGGGATTCGCCATGGTCGCATGGCGAAAGTTGTTTAGAAGACTATTGAGCCGAAAATATTGAACGGTCAAAGATATACCTTCAGATGGTCCAGAGAGCATATGTGATGTTCGTAGAGCATCGGCGAGCGGAAAGTGATGCGGCAGATGCGACAGAAGGGCATGAGGAACCGCTTCATGGCGCGGTGGGTGTCGGTGAGGTTGTGCGCGTGGCGCGTGGTGCGGTGGTTGAGGCGGCACACGAGGCAGAAGGCGGTGCGCGGGGCGAGCTGCGCGCCCGCCGCCGCCTCGAGCTCGCGCTGCGCCCCGCGCTGGGCCACGCGCATGCGCAGCAGCTGCGCCTTGTGCCGCCGCGCCACGCCGCTCATCGCCGCGCGGTGCTTGCTCGACACCAGGTGCTTCGCGTACCCCTGACACGACCGCACAACACACTCATTAACTATCAATACTTCATTTTATTTATCTACTCTCCCATCGTAAAATTTAAAATATAAAACTCAAAACGAGTTTATATTGACGAACTTCACAAATAGTATATCGAAATGAAATTAAAAAATTTAATTATAACACTATTTCTCTAACAAAATAATGCAATAATAAAAAAAATTTTCTATGATACAATACTGCGCCAATTCGTATATCACTATTTAATTTTTTGTCTGTGGATGCGCGCACTTTAGCGCATGCGCGGTGATACCGGGAATTTTGGCGCCATAATACTTTTCCTTGCAATTCGTTGTTATGTTTCGCTGGATAATGTTTATTAAATTATTGTTTATTAAAATGTCTGATAGTGAATGTGAAGAAAATTTAACGCCGCCCGACATTTTAGAGACTGCGGCAGCAGTCAGTCTTAATCTACTATCAGTAAAGTCAAGAAAATTATACGATAAATTTTATCAAGACTTTTTAGCGTGGAAAATTAATAAAAATGCTACTTCCATTTTTTTTTCGTTTGAGCACAAAATGTGAACAAACACCAAACTTAAAAAAATCTCGTAAACTTTAAACAATCAACTAGTCCAAGTAATAGACATTGCACTTTTTAAAGCTGCCTTGCTACAATATACGCGATATTTAAAAATATTGGCAAATAAGATTGAGAATGTTAAGTAACCCGCGGCATCGTTAACATCTGTCCAACATCATCTCATTAAGACTATTCTTATGAGCCCAAACACGCTATATCTGCTGTAAGTTTCTGAAGAATTGAGCGTCCCGCACGCAGACTATTTGATTGTACAAGATCAGTTAAAGGTCAGCATGTCTTGAAAAAACCACTGAAGTAACAGTATATAATATCTGCGAAAGTTAGTAAAACCCTATTGTCAGTAGGAAATGAGCTGATAGTCCTCAAGCACATGAACTGAACTGATCTAAATATCTAGCTAAGAACCATCCTGACCAAGTCAGCTTTCAAACTAAAAAAAACGAATCAAAATCGGTCCATTGGTTTAGGAGCTAAGATGCCACAGACACATATACAGACAAATACAATTTAAACATAACACCCCTCTTTTTTCATCGGGGGCTAAAATTTCGAAAGATTATTTTATAATAAAAATGTGGGAAAAAATAGTTAACCTAAACAGTTCTATTACGGGGGTAATAAGAATCAACACTATTAAGCAGGTCCTATAAATTTCGTGTTTTAGTCTTGTTTAGTTATTTTATTTTTCGTGTCAAGAAAAAAACATGAAAAAATAGGTATAAGATATTTTTATTTTCGTGTTTTTTCTTGATATGAAAACTAAAATACCTCCGTTATAAGCGTTGATTTTGACTACCGGCGTAATAGGACTGTTTACCTTTATAATTTAATTTATTTTACCCATCCAGTATTAATCACAACAAGAATGAAAGTAGCAATGGACACCATGGGTCAATCTTGAGTGAAACTGAACGCAACGCACGTTGGTCTGTATGATTGGATTAAGTAAATAAAAAGTAAACTAATAGGTAGTTATAAAGTACAGAGTAAATTACGATGTAAGTAATAAATATCTGCTTCATACAATGTGTGCTGATAATAGTAAAAGTAATATTAATAAAATGTTTGTTATCCTTACGGAAAACTTACCTGTAGTTGATTTTATTTAGTAAATTGATGTAAGAAAATAAATAAAGATATTTTTGTTTCAATTGTTAATTATTCGTCTTTGTATTCGGCGAATATTAATTTTATATTCGCATTCGCTAAAGTATGGTATGTGAGCTCTTAATTTTCTCCCAAAAACCTATACAAATTTCAAACATAATTAAAGTAGACAAACAATTTAGAAGTAGGAGACCTATATCCCGGCGGTGTAGTTGTGTAACCCAGATTTCAATGGGGTTAAAGTCTTTTTCAATGAAGAAAGAAAAAATATATTTTTTGTAGTTCGAACATGTTTCATTAAAACTAAGTGCAATTCGCATGTATTCTTCTAATATAAATAAATTTATCTAGAGTACTTACACCAAAAGTTGCACATTTCTCTTTGCAATGGACACATGCAAGGTGAACGTAAGGGCGAGTGCGCGGGGGAGCAGCGTCGGAAGCCGTGTCGGGCTCCTTATCGGTGTCCTCTCCACCATCGTCAACCTGCTCACCTTCTGATGCTTCCACTTCCTCCTAAATAACATTTATTATGCATAAGGGGATTATTTAACACGTTGGCGAGCGTCTAAAAGAAGAAAAAACATTAGTATAATAATACTAATGCTTTTTATAAATAAAACAACAAGGCTGATTTTCCTTTGCATGTGACAGTACTACTGTCGCAAGGGAAAATCTGCCTTGTTGTTTTATGACGTGCAAATGAACTTCAATCGTAGGGTGGCAGACCACATCACTGCTTTGAATTTGTCATTATTTTTGGTATTATTTGTTTCATTGATTTATTTTTTGAAACTCAAAGATGACTACATATTTAATAAATAATGAGGATTGTTTAGTACCTAATTGTTTTGTTTATAATATTATTTTGAATACAACTAACCTTAGGAGATTTACTTTTGACTTCTTTCTTTTCTTCAGTTGTTTCTTCTTTCTCATCAGCATCCCAATCTTCTTCAGTGGATGAAGCTTCTTCTTTAGATTTAATGGAGCTGTTTGTACAAGTATAATGATTAATAAAAGAATATCATATAAATTGTTTATGTGTATATAAACATAATTATGATAAGCTGTAAACCACAGAACAAAATAGGTATTATTGTATACTAATAAATGGGAAATGACTCTCAAATGCCCTGAATATTTTTGTTGCCAAACCATTGTAATAAAATATATTTACATAGTTACAGGACCAAAGATCTAGTATACTATAAAAGAATTCTTTGAATATAGAAATAAATTTATTGTCAGTATTATAGTTTAAATTTCAAAATTATCTCTTCATGATGTCCTCAGTAAATTTAATAGATTTTTTTTATAGATTAAGCATTAGAGATTTATTTATTGCACATTTAATTAAGCTTGTGGTAATAACTATAAATCGCAGTTTATTATTATTTTGTAGTCTATTTTATCAAATGTATATATATTTATTCAGTATGAAATTAACTGAGCATCATAATAACATAATATGCTGACAAACAAAAAACTAAAAATTTGATTTGGGTATAAATTAAATGATTTTTTTTTTGCTTATTTATTCATGGATCAAAAACAAAGTTTACAATGTTTGTTGCACTACTTCATGGTCAACATTTGTAGCTACATCTAAATAGAAACCGTTTTACGAAATAAACTTTCATATCTAAGCAATTCTGCAATTATGGTTTTTTTCCATCCTCTGATGGTTCCACAACAGGCATTTGTGCCTAGGATCGCCTGAATTCAATAATCATTTTGGCGAATTGATTCCCAAAATTGAGTTTCGGTAAGGAAACTATGCCAAAAATATCTTCTTCAACTCTACTTTTAACAAAAATCAATAAAATCTAAGTCACTTTATCTTTTAGTCATCTCAGAATTCTTTTTTGACTGCATAGAGACAATATTATATAAACAAATTATGTTGCAAAATTATTATTCGAGATGTTGAAATGTAATGTTTGGACATTGTGAAGGTAGAAAATAGCACAAAGCTCAAGATGAAATGCTCAAGACGGATCCCCGAAGTTCATGGAAGTTACATGGTTAAAGCAATCACCCAGATTGTAACAATAATAAATTGGGCATTTTTTTTATATATACAACTAGATGACAATCAAGCTGACGGCCCACCTGATGGTAAGCGGTCACCGCCGCCTATAGACACCTGCAATAACAAGGAAGAATCACTTGATATTGCAGGTGTGTTGTCAATTTAATAATAATTTGAGTTTTACAATATATTTTTGGCATAGTAAGACCAAACTTGATGAACTAGATGATCATGTTTGTCGCACATTGATCAAATATGAAAATTACCGTGAAGAGTCCATACATGAAAATATTCATAGATCAAAAATTTTTTAAATGTATTTAGTGTGACTAACGAGCCTACGGCCTGCCTATGCCTACCATCAAGTGGTGGTTATTATTAAAACGTAAGGCGCACTAAAAATTTCCGGATAAGATGACAATTACCTACATAAAAACGAATTTTGACATTTGAAAATGGAACTCTTTCCCGCTTATGGTAAAACGCGGACTAAAGTTAGACCTTTAGCCCAAGTTTTGTAATAAGGGGGATATGGTTTAAAACGCAGTTTTTTCACTACTTGTTACTAGTTTTTACATTTTGGCGCCATTTTAAATATTGCGTGTTTACGGTACCATGGATTTAACTCTTGAAAATTTTCGCAGTGTTATTTAATAGGATTTTAAATGTAGTTTAACATCTCAGCCCCCGAGGTGATGCCTGTCGATTAGAATCCCGGATCCCTCTCAACTTAACTGGGGTTCAAGAAACTGACTTTTGGTGCAATGGCATGTTTATCAGATATTACTAAGGGATGTCAGATTTGAGTGGGTTATAGTGTCAAGATGACGAAACATATAGCCACGATCGCAAGACAAAGCAGCAATCGACTGTTTGAGTCTTTCCCGGTGAGCTGAAACCAACCAAAGTGATGAAAGTGTGCGGGTATGTCACTAAGCAGATAATTGCTCCATTTTTTAAAATAAATCTGCACACGTGGCTACTGTCGTTCACTTTAGAGAGCCGTTGTACAGTGAAAAGCGATTGGAAAACGATCATTTACAGGAAGTTATTGACGAGCTCCGGAAAAATAACCAAAAACGCCGTATCATTTTGCATCAAGGGTGAGTAATGCTGGCTATCACACGGCCAGACAGACAAACAAATTTTTGAGTGACAAAAACATAGATATTATAAGGTCATTCTGTTCTTCCTGTTTAAAAAATGAAGTTTTTTTTATACCACTAAGGTGGCAACCAAGCATACTGCCCACCTGATGGTAAGCGGTTACCGTTGCCTATGGACGCTTTCAACACCAGGGGTATCACTTGCGCGTTGCCGACCCTGTAAAAGTGGGAATTTCATCCTCAGAAGAGGCTATTGAAGAGTATAAAATGCATGTTTCCGAGGTGTTTCGTTCCGACATGTTTTCACACCACACAGAAATAATTTTAATTGGGTTATTCGTGAAAAAGTGCATTAATGCTAAGGGAGAATATTCTGAGAAACAATAAATTCATCTTTTAGTGCGCCCCACGCAGTACCCTAGATTCTAGATATACCAAGACCCTAACACCAAGGGCTAACTATTCTTTACACGGAGTACCTACCATGTAAAATTCAAGATGAAGTTTTAGTTGACAACATGAAACTGTCCCCTTGCTCCCAAAACAACACATTCTCAGTGAGTTCTGCTGACCTTACTCCAGGAGAAACACCTACAATAGTAGTGTTTGGGTGCAAATATTTGTAAGATGGAGATGCTTTTCCAGTATTTTTTTACCCAAAATTGTAAAGAATAATATTTATAGTTTATTTTCTGTACCACATTTATAGGGCAGTGCTATTTACTACACTGTGTTGAGAATGGGTTGGTTAAGCATAGTGTATCTCCTTCATTGGTTCTAATTATTTCTTTTTTAACCGACTTCAATTCCAAATGTGGTTAACTTGTATAAAATTTTGTGTAGACATTATGCCAAAGTATGGTTTTCTATTTTTATTTATCTATGATTTGCTCTCTTCACATTGAATCATTCAGTAAACATTGCAGTCTTTGATGTTATGAGCCCTCAGGTCAATTTAGGTTCACCAGAGTGAAAAACTCAAATATCCTGAATTGTAATTTGGTTATACCTATACTTTTGTTTCAAATATTATATGTATAACATTTCACACCTGTAAGTCTGAGGTTGCTTATCTTGTAGTGTCGTAGCCTCTAGCATACAACATTATGAGATACAATATCATGAGAAATAACAGAAACTGGACAAGGCAATGTCTATAATAGAAACATGTGAGGAGAAAACAGCATCAATACTAGTCAACTCTGTCTGGCAACAGTAACTATATTTAAAGCATGAAATAATAATAGAAATAAAATATCATATCATTTTGTTTAAACCGCTTCTAGAAATACAAACCATTTAGATATTCTTCTCATACCTTGTATTGTTAGACAACATACTCTTTGTCAAAAGTTCACTGATATCAGAACATAAAGCCACCATTCTTGATTTCTGGCTCAGGAAGGTAATGCTGCAATGATTTACAAGAAAGTAATTTAAGTGTTATATTCAATTACCTTCTCCCTTTGATAGATCTGAACGCGCGGGTATATCCGAGCGAGCGGTCATTGAACCTCCTAGAAGTAAAGGAGGCGCGCGAGCGCGGGGCGCCTCGGAAGGAGGCGCGCGAGCGGATCGTGCGGCCACGGAATGAGCGACGCGAGGCACGCGGTCGCACTGAGGTGCGCACCGGCTCTCGCGGCGGACCCATGCCACTTGGCTTGCGGTAAGTTTCACGGTTCGGTGAACGTCTTCTGTCTTCACCACCAAATGATCTCCTTTCACTGTTGTAACTCTCTTGTCTACCGCTGTATGATCCGCCGTAATGACCGCCACCATCATGACTACGTCTATCACTCGAAGATCCCTGTACAGAACTCTTGTTTTGGGTCTTCCAACAAATATTTCAAATCAGATAGCACATTAATTAACAAAAAAACATTTTCCTCTTTCAGTATGATTCCTCTAAGTGAAATTCTTTAAAACTGTTTAGTGAGTAATACCATATCATGAACAGATCTAATTTCCGAGTACATTTCTCTACTCAATATTGCTTGTAGAAATTGTGATTTATACTAAGGTAGAGTAAGACTGAATAAGCAATTGCTTGTTGGTAAAAAAATCTTGTGTAGTGGACAATCATAATTTTAAACATCATCTATTAATTAGCACAAACATATATGTCCAAGTTTCGGCTTTTTCAATCAAATCAAATGATAATTGACACCACTTCTTTAGGACCTTCTCCTTTTACCTCACATCTTTAAGTTTATCCCTGGACAGTAATAAAAGAAACCAAATTTCAACAAATTAACACATGAGTTTCTCATTTCATTTAGTTTCATTCACTATCATTTCAAAACATCTACATAGTTACATATAATATAAATACTGTTATAAGTATCCCCACAGCTTATTGTTTGATGACAATAGGTAATTCTTCTTTAACTCCTCTTTTCTTGGTTTATCTAAATAATAGATCATTCATCAGAGGCGGCCTTAACATGGAAGCTGGTGAAGACTTTTTTCAAATAAAGGTTGTCTACTTTTCAAAAGCTATAAACCATGCAGGTACTTCAACATCAGTTTTCAAAGTGTAAATTTCATTTATTCAGTAACATGAATAATTATCGTAAGTTTTAGAATATCAATAATATTCTCTTATTTCTATGCAGTTTGTGGCTGGGATTCCTTAAGCAGAGATAAAGTTTGTTTGCTCCTAAGGCCGCCACTGTTATATAATTATTATCCAATCTGAATAGTTGTTAGGATTACACTAAAAAAAAGCTTACCTCTATTCGCATCCTTTTTCGGTCAGGTGATCCTGATCTACCACCATAGTCACGATTAGAATAACTTGTTGATCCATCCTATAATAATTTATAAATCTATTAAAAAATACATAATACCTCATAGTTGACGAGCATGTAAAATCTAACTGTATTGATAGTTTATAGATCATAGTAAGGTGCTAAATACTTACTGTTCTATAGTTTTTCTTTGAGTACGATTCTTCTATTCTATCACGATTACCAGTGTATCTATTTGTGCTACTATTGTTGTAGCGGGATTCATTATTGTAGGAAGAGTAGCCTCCACCACGCCCGCCACGACTCTCGTACGAGCCTCGGTGACTACTCCCCCGATAAGAACCTCGGTAGCTGCTACCGCGTCCGTTGTAACTCCCTCTGCCGCTATAACCCCCATAGCCACGACCACGAGAAGACATCTGTGTGAGGACGCCTAAGTTTAATATAATAACTTTAACTTGATAAAAAATTGTACACGGTGGGAGGGAAGTAGGTACAAAAAACAACAAATAAGATTATGCCGGACAAAATGGCAAACAAGATGGATACTACAACTACCATTACAATGTACACCTACCACATGGGTAAGTACGTAAGTAAATTATGTGCAAAGCCAGAAAACAACACATATGGTACTATTTAACGTAGGATTCAACTTACTGATCAGATAATCTTTCGATCAAAATAAACAGAAAATCAGCCTCAACACAAGGACACAATTGTAGAGAAAAGAATTAATTATTGGTATGATGTGATGACACTTTATTCGCAAAGCAAAAAGCAAATGGCGTTGGTAGGCACAGATTATAGAGACTTGTTTAATAACCACAGATTATTTAGAGATAGTGACATAATGGTGGCGATTCAGAGGGCCTAGACAAGACGCCTTTCGATAATCGCTATCGCTATCGCTAAGCGGAAAATGTATGGGATTTGACATAGGCTCTCGATTGACTCTCGATTGTTAATGTCAAATCCTATACATTTTCCATTTAGCGATAGCGGTAGCGATTGTCAAATGGCATCTTGTCTAGGCCCTCAGAGGGCCTAGACAAGATGCCGTTTGACAATCGATATCGCTATCGCCTAGACGAAAATGTATAGGATTTGACATTTTAGATCGTAGCTCAATCGAGGGCTTATGTCAAATCCCATACATTTTCGTCTAGGCGATAACGATAGCGATTATCGAAAGGCATCTTGTCTAGGCCCTCAGAGGGCCTAGACAAGATGCCTTTCGGTAATCGCTAAGCGGAAGATGTATGGGAGTTGACATAGGGCCTAATTCTGGAGGCACACTCTAAGTTTAAATTTAAGTACAGTATATCTCTTCCTCACAATATATAATAAGAATGAGATAGCAAGAATCTGTTTAGAGCTGTCATCTAAATTTAGGCAGATTTTATACGAACCATAGACAATTTTAGACGGCATGTACGGAGGTGCCTCCTAAACACTGCATTTTATAACGTTCAATAAGGTCGAAAATTGAATGCATGTTTCTAAATGTCAAATTTTATGACAGCGATCCTTTTCGTATTCATATTGAGAGAAAGAGGTAGACTGAACTTAAATTTAATCTTAGCATGTATTCGCCAGAATTAGACCCATAAGCTCTCGATTGAGTTTCGGTTGTAAATTTCAAATCCCATACATTTTCCATTTAGCGATAGCGGTAGCGATTGTCAAATGACATCTCGTATAGGCCCTATCGCTAAAAAAAATTTATGGGATTTGACATTAACTATCGAAAGTCGTTCGATGTCTTCAGACAAAACCAATACATTTTTCGCTAAGCGATAGCGATGCGATTATCGAATGGCATCTTGTCTAAGCCCTCTGAGGGCCAAGACATGATGCCATTTGACAATCGCTACCGTTATCGCTAAATGGAGAATGTATGGGAGTTGATATTTAGAATTGAAAGTATTGAGAGCTTATGTCAAATCCCAAACATTTACCGCGAATATTCATTCATATTTATTTATTTGCGTTAAATAGGGAGTACAGAGATGTCATTTTCAAAATATTAAGTTGCTTATACCTATTTAGCTATTACAATAACATGCAAATTTAGCGCGCAGAACTTATTTCATATTACAATTAAAAACATTACATTTCATAATAAGAACATTACATTTCTTAGCGATAGCGATTATCGAAAGGCATCTTGTCTAGGCCCTCTGTTGTATGTATGTACCACTCTCTAAACTAAACTAACCTATTAAATTGTCTAATTTTAAATTAGTTTTAGACATTTGCTATTCTTTTACCACTGGCCACCACTGGCCCTAATTCTGGAGAACACATAAATCTAGTGGTAAATTTAGGTTCAGTGTATCTCTTTCCCTCAATGGCCCTAATTCTGGCGAACACGTGATAAGTTTCAATTTAAGTTCAGTCTATTTAATTCTTTCAAAATGAAAAAGAAAATGATGATGGCTGGGTGGTGGATGGCTGTCATATAAATTGACATTTAGAAAGGTGCGTTCAATTTTCGACCTTATTGAACGTGCTAAAATCTATGACGAGGAAATAATATGGACTGGCCCCAACTACCTACTTCGCGTGCCTACCTAAAGTTCCTTGGACCACTAAAGATGGCTGCCTCATAAGTGTTGTAACTCTCTATGTGCATCTGTTGTCGAAAAAAAATTAAAAACTTATGGATGAAAAAGATAGGTTTATTATTAATGAAAATATATATATATAAGAATCTTCTATAGTAAGTCAGTTTACGTGGCTAATTTCTAAAGAACTTATAAATTACATCGTGACAACAACAAACTATCGTTTGACAAAAAAATATTGTTGCGGACAGACCTGCCTGAAGAGGTGCAAGACGTGTAGCACATAGTGCGAGGTGCGTACATGGACTGTGCGGTGTTTAAAACATTATAGTAAAGTAGATATATAGTGAAATAAGTCAATAAGTAAAGTAAATAAGTGAGTGCGCGCTATGTAATGTTTTAAAGTGTCGATCTATATCGCTTACAGTTAAAGAGACAAGCTATAGAAAGCTTATGTGATTAGTATGTGCATCGTAATAACTGTATCGGTTAAAAGTAAATGGTTATTGCTAAAGGATGTTTACACAGTCTAGTTCGCGTTGTGTAATGAACTATGTCGGTTAGAAGCATATAATGGTTGCTAAAGGATGTATTGATAGCGTAGTTAACGCTCCATAAGGTTTTAATGCCTAGATATAAAGTAAATAATGTTTAAAGTGTTTGTTATTGCTGTTAACATGAGATATTTAAGTTATAGCGATAAGATTATATAAATGAATGAAATATATAAGTTATTGGTTAAGTTTGTAACATGAAATACTTAAGTTGATTAAAATGATATGTTATGATAGACTTACATGGAAATAAAGTTGATAAGTCGTTAGACTATTATGTATATAACATGCTTAAGATGTGCATTTTGGTTAAGTTGTGATGCATTATGGATTAAACGATGAGTAAGCGTTATGTTTTATTCCCCGATATCTATCTATTCTATAGATTAGAATGTCATAAGCACTACGGTGCAGTACATAGGGGCTAGGTAGATAGGTTATATGTATGTACAGTCGACAGCACATCAAGCGTAACAGTTTGACCTTGGGACCACCCTTACTGCGTTCGTAATAGAGGCGGCTTTCGTAGTGCAACTGTTACACTTGAAGTGCTGTCGTGTGTACTTTAGAATTAAAGTGAAGACCAGTATTAGGATCAGGGTTTCGTGAAGCATCACTATATAGTCTGTGGTTTGGTGTTTGCAATTGCCCTAAGTATACTGAAACAAAGAAAAAAATATATTGATCGGGACTAGACGACGGCCAGTCTGTCAGAGCTGAACTCTGATGAAGTCCGAAATGTTCGTTTCCGCGCAGTCTTGGTTAGACTGCGTAGACCGAGCTTTATGACCCGGCGCCGAGTCTTGCTGGAAGGACCATTCTTGGTTATTGAACTTGGTGTTGTTAAGGGGTTTCACTACCTTCTCAAGAATGATATCTTGATACACTTGTGCCGATGTTTTGATACCTTTTTGACAAAAGTATGGCTCAGGCACTCCTTCATAGCTAATACCCCACCGAAAGATCACTGAAGTCGGATAGTGCCCACGTTGCACTCTGTAGAAGGAGTTGGGAAGCTTCCTTAGAGATTTGAGCATAAATTCGGTCATTTTGTTTGTTAAAATGTTGCTCAATAGTAAAAAATTTCACAACCGTAAATAAAAAATTTCTGTGACCTCCCTTTGCGTACCGCTTCAGTAATGGTTTCGATTTAAGCACCCTATTCTTTTTTAAATAATCAGTTTAAAAATGATCAGATCGTATGACATGGTTCCAGGTGCTATCTTCATCTCCCGAGATAAAATCTTTGGTCCGGGTGTCGCAAAGGGGGTGCATCAGGGGATTTTGCTTTCGGACAGTTCCTTCCTAATTCTTTCCCTTACTGCTTTGACCGGGTCTAGTACCTAATCCCGAATGACAAAAGCCCGAATAACAAATGCCCGAACACTAAAGCCCGAAGAATCACTTGCTCGAACGCTTAAAACCTCGATGGTTCATAAGCCGGAAAACTCAAAAGGCCGACCAATAAATGCCCGAACACTATTCGCCGAAGAATCATTAGCCCTAATGCTTAAAATCCCGATCGTTCATAAGCCCGAAAACTCTTTAAATAGATAATTTCAAAATAAACGACACAGTTATCTTGCTTCTTTTAGTGATCTATCTATCTATCAGTACCGTATGTACGGACAGTCGAGTCTTTGGGAGATCATTGTTAGTACTACATTGGAGCTAGCCCGCACCCTGCGCACCAGGGAAGCACACTTCTTGCGCATCGTAGCATGAAAGCAATTTGCATGTCCTCGCTGTTAAGGTTTGATACATTGAGAAACCATCCTCCTTCTACAGCTTGCATCGATGGTCTAAGTTTTTATATGTCTCTGTATATTGATTGACGTTTGGTTGTATTGTTTTGAAAAATCAGAAATAAATATTACACCTTTTGTTGATAAATGCTTTATTAATTATTCAGAGATATTTTACATATTGTGTATAGTGATATCAGTAAGTTGCACATCTACCAAATAATCTAACAGGTTATGGGCCCAGCACGCTTTCACTGCGCCATCAAACTCATACTCATCACAATCATTATTATCCGTGACTGGAGTATCTTCTCTTATCTTAGAGTCATTTATAGGTCCTAGTGTAATGTTACTTCCATTTCAGACGTCTCATCTTTAATAGACTCTTCACTAAATTTTGACACAATTGGCTTTTCATCAAATGTCACATCCCTAGATCTGACTATGGCATTTGACTCCCTGTGCCAAAGTCGATATCCGTCATCGTTATCGTAGCCGATCAATACACACTTCTTGGCTTTCTTTTGCATTTTCTTCCTTTGTTATTTAGGAATATGCGAAAAACTCACCGAACCAATGATTCTAAAGTGTTTCAGTTCCGGTTTTTTCCTTAGCCAAAGCTCGTTTGGTGTTTTGCTATCCACGCAAGTTGCTCCTGTCCTGTTAAATATATAAACTACTGTCTACCCAGATATGTGATTTCCAATGTAAGCTAGGTAGATAGGCTAAATGTACTACCTAGATTTGTGATATGTCTAATGTAAGCTAGGTAGATAGGCTAAAGGTACATACTACCTAGATGAATAATGTTAGTTCTTAGGGGAGGCAAGTGCAATTGATTATGGTAAACAGGATTAAGGGGATAAATGCCTTGTCTATCCTAAGGAATAGGGAAATAGATAAATATATAAACTTTTTCTATTTACCCGAAATATTTTTGTAAACAGGGTGAGTCATCTGATTAGAGGGAGAATACCGGGGGAAAGACCGACCGTCGGGACGCGATTTCGTACGCTCTCCGGCAGTCTAGCGCAAGTTCGTAAGAAAGAAAAATTGTATGAAACGTGCACGCTCAGTAATGGCGGTATAATCCGCCTCAATCCGAAAGAAGGCATTATCCATACAATCAATATGGTGGTCGACGCTCTTTATAAACAGGTGATTTATATCTGTCATCTGTCTCTGTCGCTGTTGTCTTGTTTTCAAAACGTTTGACATTTCATTTAGTTGTGTTGGAGAATTTTCTAAAATCATAAATTAATGTAAATTATCATTAAAAACGAGTGTTTTGCCTCAAGAAATAAGCTTGACCCAAAAAGGATTGTGTGTAATGTGGAGTGAACTAAATTAGTAAACGAATAAGTTAAGAAATATGTAATTTAAAGACACGCCGGCGGCCAATGTAAAACTAACATATTATGTCTGAATTTCCTCTCAATGATGATCGGTAAGTACCAATGACTGTTAATTAGTTCTATTCTAAAGCTATTATTGTTTAAATAGGGATTTTAGTACAAATTTCAGTACATAAAAGTAAAATTTACCTACCGACCTAAGTAAAAAATAGTGCTGTCTGTACAATGTAATTTCCCTATCGATGTCGTGCCCATTAAATAAACCACTTTATTTTTTTTGCAGATGTAAACAGTGGGTTCAATTGAAAGGGAAGGATTTGGTGTTTGTACCAATCGATAACAAAATCGCGACATATTTTTGGTGTAGTCGGAATCCAAATCGGTGTCGATGGCCGATCCAGCCCCCTTATTCTCAACTGTCGGAAAGTATTCGAATTTCGGAAACTCTATACCTGTCACTTTTTGTCGCGGTGCGTCAAAGCGAGACGGCATGTGACTTTTCGAATCGAATCCGTGATCCGACAATTGAGAATAAGGGGGCTGGACGATTCACACGCCTACCGTCAACCTAACAACCTAACATGTTGTCATAGTAGTCCGGCTTGATATATTGTATATTATACTAAACAAAAGTTTTTTAAGTACCATTGTTTATTAACTTCAAACACCTATCGATAAAAATCTAAAGTTGTATCTCTAATCCCTTCTAAGCACATCCCTATTTTGTTGCTTATGTTGGCATTATTGTTGCCAGATTGTTGGCTGTATTTTTATTATATTGGTATGAGTCTGGCGCGCACGTTGTATAGAATTTTTTTTTTCCTTGAAGTCCCGTCTCTTCTAGCGTAGCGTTTTATATTCTCTTTGCTCTCCGGTATCGATATTTTTTATGTAACTCGCGGTCGGTCATCCAGATGTGAATAAAGAAGAAGTATTGTTTTAACTCAAGCAATCGCGTTTAAGTATACAGTCCATTACCTTTCGATCTTCAGTACGGGAGAATCTGTTGCCTGCGGGTGCATGCCTGTGGGTAACAAATATTTTAGCTCAGACTAGCTAAAACTCGATTTTGAATTACCTTGTATATTACAGTCTTAAGTGATATTTTACCCGTAAATTATTCCGGGAGTTTTAAATAATTTTATAGATTTTGATGTGTTTTTTCCGAATTTCAACTTTGTCACCTCTTATTTTTAATCGTGCCATCATACTGGAAAAATTGCGGCTAAAAGTAAAGTAATTTGACAGTATCTTGTTTCTGAATAATTTCATTAATTCATTCTTCACCAGCCTATATACGTCCCACTGCTGGGCACAGGCCTTCCTACATGGGAGAAACACATGAGGAACTTGGGCCATAACAGCACCACGCTTTCCCAATGCGGGTTGGTGGGTTAAAGCGGTTGCAGGAACAACCGGGGCCAACGGCTTAACGTGCCTTTCGAAACAAGGAGGAGCTCGAGATCAGAAATTTTCGTTGACCCATCCCGGGAACTACCATGGCAAAAGTTACTTTGTTTTCGTAAACGAAACCAGCGCTCGAACCAATACGCCACAGAGCTCCTCAACACTTTAGTACCCTGTCACATTATGTCATTCAGTGTTCATACAAATCGACAAGAGTAACCCATTAGGCATACTATTGGGGTGAATTTTGACAGTATTGATATGCGATGTCAGCGCCATCTATTGTTACAACTTTCTCAAAAAACTCAAAATGGTTTCGATGTATTGTCATCTCTGAATAATTTCACGATAAAAATATTTATTTGCAAAATTAAATAAGACAAAGAATCCTTCAAATTTTGTCATTACCTTTTTTCCGTAAAATCTATAGCTCTGGCGTATGGACGCCGCAAAGTGTAGTTCAACATGCATTTGTGGCAAAAAAACTTATTTCCATACTACCTTGAGGTAAAAAACCGCCACGATTTTTATTGTATTCATACTGGGGATATCACGATAAAAAAATACGCCGCTTACTATTTCTAAAAGTGATAGGGAAATAAAGTTTTTGTCCAAACGTACATACATTGGACTACGCTTCCAGGCATTCGTACACCAAAATGTTGATTTTACGGAAAAGATGGTTATAAATATATTTTCTCTAGTATTTTATTTTATATATACCTATATAAAATAAAATACTAGAGAAAATATATTCAAAACTCCGAAATAACGTTCCGGGTAATCTATTTTTTTAGAACCAAATTTAAGCCTAATCAACATTTGTACACCATTATATTTGCGAAATTTATTCGATACACACAAAACATATTATTTAACTCCATCTTAAGTATGGTACTTCACATTCATTATTTTATCGATACTTCAAGATTGTAAAGACCGCACTATGTTATTGTGTGTGACAGCAAATGTACCACGTGAGTTGGCACAGACTGGCTTCAAAGGTACATGCTAATGACGTCACAGAAAAGAATTGCTAAAAGAAGTACTCAACAAGTAATATTTATCCCTCTTTTCAAATTCTACATTTGCTTGGTTAAAAAGAGACAGCATGAAGTTTGACGTTTTTATGTCGATATGATAGATATTTCTATACTCACGATAGAACATTAGAGCATTTCCATATAATCCTTCCTCATTGGGGCGAATTAAGACGTGTATATTTTATCTGTATTCAAGCGTCACTTCAAGTAGCGTCAGTATGGAAAGATTGAAAACTAAACGTCGAAAAGTCGACCATGCATTGTCAAAGTGAGATTGTTTAAGTATTTTTGAATTTTTTATTTATTTATTTGTACACGGATAATTAAATTAAATAATATAAAATTAAATAAAATTTGGGACAAAGAGTTTTATTATTATTTTTGTTGTTATAATTTATTTAATTTTATGACAAAAAAAACACGCTAAATATCAAAGACGAAACATTGTTGAGCTAAACTTTTTAAAGTAAAGAAATAAAAGAACAAGAATATGATTTTGGAATTAATATACGGAATGGGTGGTTAGGAGGACCCCCTCGAATACGAAGGCAGGTGGCAGTGCTGGTCACCCTAACTAAGCACGACTTACTAAAATAAATTTGAAATCGCGAAAATAAATAAGCTGTTTCATACAAATTGTAATATCTACACGGCTTGTTTGTATGGAACAGTTGATTTTTTTTCGTAATTTCAAATTTATTTCCAACAACAACAAAATGACGAGCACTGCCACCTGCTTTCATTACCGACAGCTCTCCCCTAACACTATATTATAATTACAAGATTATTCAGATTAAACTGATAATTTTTCGAGTTATTTTGATTCATTTCATTAAATATAACTTATATAACACAAGTAACATGGTCTTATTTTATTTTGTTCTTAATGTTTATAAACCTTTGAAATATCGGTATTTATTTTTTATTTACTTATCTGCTTATTTATTTATTATTAAGTTACTAAATTTTAATAAAATAAGTTTTACAGATTTACATTCAAATTTGATAATAATTAAATTATTATACCTTTTTCCATCTTTCAAAATTTATATGCTAACGCCACTCGTTTTCACGCCTATATTTCCCAGCGTGTTTGGACACATGGTGACCACAAATAAAGAGCTTGTCATTCGTATTCGCGATGTTGATTCGCGATAGAACGAATTCTTTGGCCACACATGTCGCGACAACGCAAATCTTCGCGTTGTCGCGATAATGTAGCCGTAGCATAAGAATGTGTGACATTGGGCTTATTCTGGGAACTCACTTTAATTCTAAATTTAAGTACAGTATATCTCTTTCTCGCAATAAGTAATAGGAAAAAGATAGCAAGAATCTCTTTAGAGTTGTCACTTAAATTTAGATAGATTTCAAAGAAACCATACACAATTTTAGACGGCATGTACGGAGGTGCCTTCTTAACACTGCATTTTATCACGTTCAATAAGGTCGAAAATTGAACGCACGTTTCTAAATGTCAAATTATATGACAGCCATCCTTTTCGTATTCCTTTTATTAGAAAGAAATGCACTGAACTTAAATTTAGACTTAGCATGTCTTCACCAGAATTAGGGCCATTGACAAGCAGGAAGCAATCATTATGTAACTGGCTTAAAAGGCCTTGAAATCAGAGCCGTAAGCCCAAATATAAAAAAGGAAAATAACAAAAAAATTAGTGAGGGATGTTTGGCGGGATTATGTGGTGTCAGTCAAGATTTTTTTTACAATAATTAAAAATTGTGTTGGGGCGAACTTTGTGTTATAAAGGTGGTGTAGTTTTATAAAACAAGTGTTTGTGTTGACGTACTACTAAAAGATTATTAGAATAAAAGTTATTATGGTGTGAAAGACGATGAGAACTTTTTGTGGTTATCCACCTCATCATGTATCATTATGGAGACTGTCATCACGTGTTTCGCCTCAAATACTCCTAAGATGCATTGAAATGTGTAACACTAGCATTTCAATGCAATATAAGAAGAAATAAAGAAGTACATACTTATTAATAATTTTGTTTGATTCATTCTGGTTTTGTTGATTATTATTATTATAAAAATATTGTTATTATGTTCAAATTCAAAAAGATCTACTTATAAGAAATCTATTTCAGTTTGAGTTTTAAGACACAAGTTGATATCGCGTCATTCACAATAAAATCTGATTATTGTATACTAAGCAGTTTTATTTATAAGTTCAATCCCTTTCATAGATGCATCTAGTTAGTTTTTTACAAATTACGAGGCGTATCCTCTTTTCTCCCCTTACCGGGCACGATGCCACTAGATTTGTGTCATCTGGCCCGGTAAATATATCACCGGGGCAGTTAAAACTGTTTTTTCCCATGTGGCCCGGCGCCGGGCCAAGTCACCGGGCCAGATGGGATAGACCCAAATTGTGTCGGAGCGAACATTGAGTTGTAAATGCGGCGTAATTTTATTATTCAAGTGTAGTGTAGTTGACGTGCAACTAAAAGATTATTAGAATAAAAGTGATTATGGTGTGAAATACGATGAGAACTTTTTTGTGGATATCCACCTCATCAAGTAGCACTTAAAGTGACTGTCATCATATATTTCGTGTAAAATAAGAAATAAAGAAAAACTGAAGACGTGGCTGCATGGGCAGTAGTTTCCTTTGCATTCTCTTTATAGGCAGAATTAACAAGGAATTAACAAATAAAATAGAAAAAAAAATGTCAATGTCAAGTCATGTCCGACTGTCAAAAGAAACCTTACAAACGTCACTTTCTTTTTACACAATTATTCAATATCGCCGGTCAGTGTTTTCTAAATCTTGTTTAATCATTTTCCAAGTTTACAATTTTTTAATACATTAAATCTATACCAGGAGCTTATATAATTATTTATGCAAGACTGATATTATTTTTTACATTTTAGGTAAGTTGACGTTCTATAAACATGGGGAAGGGTAATAACATGATACCTAATGGCCATTTCCATAAAGATTGGCAAAGATTTGTGAAAACATGGTTCAATCAACCTGCTAGAAGATATCGCAGGAAGCAAAACAGAATCGCAAAAGCTAAGGCCGTTGCTCCTCGCCCAGCCGCTGGTCCTCTTCGACCAGTGGTCCGTTGTCCGACTGTTCGCTATCATACTAAGGTTCGGGCTGGACGTGGTTTTACACTTCGAGAAATCAGGGTAAGCTTATCAATATTAAAGGCAGGTAGCGACAGTCTCGAACAGATTTTGCTGGTGTTTTGATCTTTATTGAATTTTTTATTTTGTTTTTAAAACCCGTTCGCGTAGTGTGCCGAACTTAAGGTTTTGTCTACATTGAAATGTCATCTTTCTCGAGTCAAAATGAGGTACTCTGAAGTGAGAATCTGAGAACAAAATCACTTCAATGTAGAGAAAGTCTTTTTAGTGTTCCTTAAGCTATTTGTTCTGTATCTGTTTCATTATAGATAGCTTAGTACACCGGTAATATAAGTAGACACCCAAGATAAAACATTGGTTGCTCATATACTGGATATAGTGGGAACAGCTACTTTTAATTAATTATTCAATCATACTTTATTGTTGACAAATCCTTATTTATTCTTACATCATCAAAACTATGAAACATCAAAGTTTCGTAATGATAAATATTGATAGATAACTTTCTTTGTAATTTCTTACATTCTCATTTTTTTGTTTTTTTTTTTTGTCCAAAGTAAGCATCATTCAGAGCTTGTGTTATGGATACTAAATAACGGAGAAATAATGATACTAATATGTATATAAATATTAGAAATATACTAAATAAACATATAAACATCCATGACTCGTAAACAAATGCTCGTACCCGGGATTCGAACCCGGGACCTCTTGACCGAGTAGCCTGGGGTACAGACCACTCGGCCAGCCGGTCGCCAAATTAAGGTCATTACTCATATTTTTGACTTTTGGAATTTTATTTGAGTAACTCTATACTCTTTTTCACATATGATAAGCTACATGCCTTATATTATTTTAAACAAACAACAGAAATCATTGTTTTACTGGAAGATAGTTTACTAACATCATTATGCCTTGGGTAGTGCCAGTAAGCAGCAAAAATGTTTTTATGACAATATTACATACATACAGGTTGAATTGATAACCTCATTTTATTGAAGTCAGTTAAATTCCATTTCCAATCCCATTTCTTTTGAAAATGCCATCAATTTAATTTCCTAATAAATAATAGGAATGTTGTATGCAACATCCCTATTATTATGTTTGAATGTGTTGCTAATTTTTACAAATTTTGAATATCCATTTTTACCCATAAAAAACAACAAACTTGAAAGTTATCAAATATTTTAAAAGTACAGTTTGTAAAATTTATAAAACTAGTAAATTTTTCTTTCCAAAATTTATCCAAAATGTTAATGGAATACCATTAACATTTTATGAGTTTATAACTCATAAAGATGTGAGGAATTTAATAAAATTCCTCATCTTTATGAGTTATTAAACTTCTTACATAAAAAAGTTGTCAACTACCCTATTGATTGAGTTTCAGGACACCACTACAATTATCAAATTTGCACTAACACAATGATCTGTCATGAATGTATTGTTTGCATCATTACATAATTATAATATAAGATGAATTAATCATCTCTTATGCAGATTATAAAATGTTGATTTTTACTTCATTTGGTTTAAAAAATTATGAATAACTTTTTATTGAGTATTTAATCTTGCGTGTCGCACATCAAATTGCCCACTACTCTAATGAGTGTTGCAAAGTTTATCTGCCAATATTATTATTAAAACTAGCGACACTTGAGAGGTGAACTGTGTTAATGTCGCATAGCTTTTCATCAAACTCTCAAGTCTAAATATTGGATATGAATAGGGTTGGCATCTCCAAAATTTGGCAACCAGGACAAGACGCGTGAAAACCCCGGATTTTAGAGCCCAAGACCCGGACATGTCAACAGGTTTTTTTGCAAGTCAGGCTAGTCTAAAAATTGTCAGGATTTTTTAACAATAGTGTATTCTTAATTTTTGATTTTAACATTATTATAAATGTTTGAAAAATTACTTAGTAATTTTATATATTGTTAATCGTGGGTTCGATTCCCGCCTCAGGAGGTGAAATTTTTCTAGTTTTATATTATTTTAATTACCAAATAGTGTATTCACCAATAATTACTTTTTTAATAATAATAATAATATAACATTCATTCACTCACACCTATCACCTACTTGGCAAATTGTTGTACCCAACAGGGTCCAAAATTGTAGCTACCACCACCTCTGTAATTTTGGAAACAATAAATATTGAGTATTGAGTATTATTTAGCCCAAAGTAAGCATCATTAAGATATAAACATCCATGACTTTTAAACGAATACTTGTATTCATCATACAAACATTTGCCCCTAGCAGAATTTGAACCCGGGACCCCTGACCGAGCAGCCTGTATAGCTAGGGGTACAGATCACTCGGCCAGCTGGTCCTTAAGTCAAATTTTATTACAAATAAAGAAAGAAAATGATGAAAAAATATATGCTCCAGGCGGGATTCGAACTCGCATCTCCTGATTCTGGGTTCGAATCCTGCCTGGAGCATATATTTTTGCATCATTTTCTTTCTTTATTTGTAATAAAATTGTTACAATACTTTATTGTAACAATTTTATAAGTGTTTAAATGCATCAAAAACATTAAAATGTGATTTTTTATTAGACTTTTCGAAAAATCCTCTGTCAACTTTTTACACTAGCCTGACTGGCTTATCCATGGCAAGTCTAGTTAGAATTACAAATACACATACATATACAAACATCAATGTAATAAAACTAGAAAACAAATTTTTTACTTATCATATAAACATCTTTCCTTACTGCGATACAAACCCAGAGTCCTGGGTGAGTTGTAAATAAATATTGTTTTTAGTAAATGTTTCAATTCGTGATCTTAAATCCATTCTAAGTTTATTTAAAACAGTTTAAAACTACGAATTCTCGTTGAGAACTGTTTATTTACAACTATAGTCAGGGCTCAGGGGTCATGATGAAAATTCGTGGTTTTAGGCCATATTAAACAAATTTAAAATGGTTTGAAACCAGAAATTCTGGTTTAAAACAGTTTACTTGCAACTGTGCCTAGGACTTTTGGCTTAATAGATAGGAGATCAAAGCACTTAACCAGATTGCTGTCTTATTAATTAAAATATAAAACTAGAAAAATTTCACGAATGCTGTCTTATCGGAATCTTTTATTATTTATTGATGTTACTACAATTTTAGGCTGCTGGACTAAACCCTGCCTTTGCAAGAACAATTGGTATTGCGGTGGATCCTCGTAGGCGCAACAAATCGGTTGAGTCATTACAAACCAATGTTCAAAGACTTAAGGAATACCGTGCCCGACTGATCCTATTCCCCAAGGGCAAGAAGGTAAATGGTTAATAGTATTTTCTTATTCTCACAAATTATTTAAAAAAAATTAATCTATTTTAGTTGTACAACTAACATGTATCTCATTTTGTATACTACAAGTTAAGTTATACATTACAACAGTGCAGACAAACAGTCATCTTACAAACCCGTGCCAAATGAGTAAGAAGATCTAAGTAGTAAATATAAACAGAACGTATGGTTTTCAAGTATGTTTCACTAGATTATTTTATTCTTAGTTGATTTACTTAATTCAATTTTAAAACGCATAAAAACCTGCAAAACACTTGAAATTCTCAACTATTATACTCTGGAAGCCAAAGACACAGGGATATGCAGCAAGTTTTAACATTATCTTAAATAGAGTTTTGCTGCTACAGTTTGATACAGGATTGAGAAAAAATAATCGGTTTTTCCCAATACATTTTTTTCCCTTAAATATTTTTTAAGTTTGAACGACTTATTTACATGAATAGCCGTTCTTACAAACGATAATCACTGCTTACTTAGGTATCGCTTGGTATTTTTTTCTGAGCAAAATGACTTCATTCTACAACCACTTATTTTAAAATCCGGAGCTCTATGCCGGCGTTTAATTAACAGGCTAGGCATCCAATTAAGCGGCGAGTTTAACGAAACGTCGGCGACATTCTTGTACCCAAGTGTCAAAGACGCTGCTGCTGTGTGAATACGAGTGGCGTTAGCATATTAATTTTAACAGATGGAAATAAGTATATTATAATTTTACTATTATAAAATGTGAATCCGTTTATCTTATTTTATTTAAGTTTAGTAACTTAATAATAAATAAAAAAATATGATATTTTGAAGGCTATTAAACGCCTAGAACAGAATAAAATAAGACCATGTTACTTCTGTTAATTTAATTAAATCTATCGGAATCACTCGATTCATTATCAAGTGTCATTTGAATCATCTTGTAAATTTTTTAGTTATATATTTCGAAATCATTATCTTGTTCTTTTTTTTCTACACTTTGAAAAGTTTTGCTACATCTCGCCTTGGATATTTTCTATGCTTTATTTTGCTACTAATACAATAAAATAAATAATAGTACAAAAAATAATCATAAAACTTTTTGTCACAAAATTAATTTATTTTACCTTACGTAAATACCCATATAAAAAAAAATAAAAAATAAAAAAAAAATCAAAAATACTGAATTGGGGTTAAGTTAATTATGACAATGTATGGTCAACTTTTCGATGATTACTTGTCAATATATTGATATTGAATATGGGATCTGTATTCAAGCATCCACAATCTCATATACACGTCTGTCTGAGTCTGAGTCATTGAGACATTGAGAGCTCCTGTGCTTACCCACACATTCGCAGCGTGTTTGAATACTAGATTACGGCAAGTAAAGCGCCCGTCGCTTCGTGAGATAAAAGTACTGACGAAAGGTTCTGAAAGATGAAGATTTTTAAGAGAGGTAGTGGCATAGTAGTAGATTTTACTGAATTTAAAGCATGGGACAGGGGTAGATTATTCACGTGGTGCTGCTAGTGTCTAGACTACTTATGGTAACCGTTTGTTACCATAAGTTACCTTTTACTTACGTTTTCTGTCTAATCTTATTTTATGAATAAAATATATTTTTTTAGGTTCTGAAGGGTGAAGCAACTGAAGAAGAACGTAAATTGGCTACTCAACTTGTTGGTCCATTAATGCCAGTGCAACAACCAGCACCTAAGTCTATAGCAAGAGCTATCACTGATGAAGAAAAAGATTTCAAGGCATATCAATATCTCAGAGGAGTAAGTAGTTTATGGGCAATATTGTGTTATATTTAAAAGTATGTGTAGAATGAGAGTATGAACGATGATCACTAATTCATACTAACGGAATTAATTATAATTTTAATATTATTCATATTGAAATTATAATTATTTTGTTATTTAATGAATTTATGTAAATTAGAGATACTGTCGTTTTTCTTATATATTATTGCTGCATAGATGTCATGTCCCTACTCGATGATGACTTCAAAATATGTGGTAAATCATAATAGGCCCACTAAAATATCTGTGGTCTTGACTAGACTATGGCAGTTTCTTTGCTATTGTGATTTAAAATATTTTAATAGGCATACAATTGGATTATGAAAGCCCTATGAACAGAAAAATATTGCATTAAGACACGGTAAACGGAAAAGACAATATATGTAATTGTAATGTGTTTTTTTCAGGCCCGCTCTATTGCCAAATTGGTTGGCATTCGTGCTAAGCGGCTGAAGGATGCTGCTGAAAATCCTGATGATGTCACCAAGGCACCAACAGCTGTAAAAGAAATGAAAGCGAAAAAGTGAACTAAAATAAATCTATGATTTTAATCTTTTCATTTATTTTTATCACACTTCTTTTGTTGCTTCTATCTCAACCACCTATCATTTCGACAGATATAGCGGTCTTTTTAATTTGTGAAGTACAGCTTGCCAAAAAAGAGTTTAGAAAAAATGAGTGCGCCACTACCTCGAATGTGTTCACCCCATACAGTACGACTAAAACTATGTTGATACTTTTGCCCGGCACCCACGCCGACATCGGTGGATGCCATAAAATGCCGGCGCCGGCAAGTCTGTGTCTGGCTGTGCCATATGAATATGATTTATTTCGTAGAATAGTTATGCCAATAGGAATATAAGCCCTCTCTACGCAATAATGTCACCCCACGCCATATTTGAATACTACTGTGGTGCCCTCTGTTAATTGGTGTCAGTAAACTTAACGCCATACATACCTATAATTTGTACAGTAAATGTAAGGTGTGACCTTGAAATGCTAATACTTTAGAATCATAATTAGGGATCCTTTTAAGTGTAGTGTGATCACTTTTGACCGAGTAGCCTGCATAGCAAGAGGTACAGACCGCTCGAACAGCCAGTCAGCTTTAATACTTCATATTGTAATTGATATTCATAATCTTTTCTCATGAGGAAATTTTAATTTAATTTCAAAAATAATTTACTTAACCTTAATTAAGTGTCATTAAGAGGTTGTAATCATACAAACATCTCCCCTACCGCGATTCGAACCCAGACCTCTGGTTTACTAAATAACATAGCAGTAAGAGAAAGTGCTGGGTAAAAGAATATTTCTTTTCACAAAAGTAAACTATCTCATGAATTTTGTGTACAATTACTTTTTGGTAACAGAGAGAGATTTTTTTGCAAATGATACCTATATACATAGAGATCCCCTAGAAACATATTTATGGAGTCGGTGCTTCGCTTTCTATTGTTTTTGGAAACAACTTAGCACCAACTCCAAAAAATATGTTTCTAGGGGATGAGTACTTACCTACCGTAATTTAAAACCTCCGAATTGAGAACCTCCTAGTTTTTGAAGTCGGTTAAAAATGCGCAAAGTTAAAATTATACTTTGAAAATGCGTGGCCAACCGCGCGAGTGCCGAAGTTCGCTCGGATGCGTATAGGTATGTACAGATAGTACAGAATTAAATAAACGTTTCTAAAAATTGTTACTTTAAAAAATAAACATTAATACAAACCAAACGTGTATTTAGGTGTTCGAGCCTTCAGGCTTGACCCACTTGAGATTACCCTCTTGAACATCAGCGCCATCTAGTATAGAGTTTGTGCAAATATCGCAGAATCAGTATGAGGGTAGACGAATATCTGCATGTCAGTGCGGAGCAGTCCTCATTTTATTCAGTACGCTTTTAAATTTCAGCGTCGTCAGTTGTCCATCGCCTACGGGCGAAATTTATTAAGAATATCTTTTTTACTAATTGTGTAAAACTATTTTTACAGTGTGAAAGAATGTCCTTAGTTTGTTAAGGAAATCATTCTTACACGAGCATGTACCCTAACACACGGGCAAAACAATGTAAAATAATGCTTACGAGTATTATGGGTACCATGTACCACTATTTTGTCGTCTCGCAACGAACGACAAATTGTCATCGCAACCAACTGACGCAATGACATTAAATTTTGCCCGTGTTCGAAGGGTCGTCTCAAAGACTTCGTCACTGACGCATTAGTCATAAAGACCACAGCGTCGCACGCTGAGGTCGTATTGATTAAATTACGTTGTCGATCCGACTAGCGAATGTACTCATCCTTGATAGTACCACTCACACCAACTCAAACCTCAGAGTAGGTACCACCTAATCGTTGATCTTTAGGTGTCGTCTCATCAATCATACATCTAGTCGTATCAGTTCATACGTCTGACACAACGAAGTCATGCGTCTAGTCGTATCAATCGATACGTCTGACACAACGAAGTCATGCGTCTAGTCGTATCAATCGATGCGTCTGGTCGTGTCAATCGATGCGTCTGGTCGTATCAATTGATACGTCTAGTCGTATCAATTGATACGTCTAGTCGTATCAATCGATACGTCTAGTCGTGTCGATCGATACGTCTAGTCGTATCAATCGATACGACTCGCCAAGCTTAATTGCAATGTCTAATTGTTTAAAACCATACGTCGGTCGCATTAAATTGCAATCGACCATGACTTATAATAGCTCAGACGAACATACCTAACGTATTTATTGCATTTAATCTTCACAATTCTCATGGCGACTACAACAATAGGCGCCCTTTACGGGTTACAACCACCGGCCGAGTGAAAAGATTTATTCGATCGAATAATCAGCAGCAGCAGACAACCATTACCCACAAGGCTGGGTATCCTGGCAAGTGAAAAATTATTCCTATACAGAGCTATTTGGCGACACACCAATACCACTTAAAACGGAAGCTAAACTACGCTTCGCAATACCTACCGAAGGGTTAGCCTGGGCATACACACCAAATGACCTTACGCTCTCCGAAAAAAAAAAAAAAAAAAAGTTTCGTTTAATCAAAAGAAAAATTCTTTAATGGCTCCTGGAACGCGCTCTATTATATGCCCCACATGGCATTATGAAGAAAATCCACCCTGACTCATATGCCATATTTATGAACACAGTTAGGACACTAAAATCGAAACTCGCCTCGAGAGGAGCAACACCGAACAACTCCATACAAAAACGGAGATCTAAATTATCATCAGAAGCTTCCTCTTCGAAAGCGACAAGAATGAACACAACATAGACAAAAACCAACAAAGGGCATTTTTTGTAAAAATGATGTCAGTCCTGACACATCAAACGAAAACCATTGAAAACAGTCTCACAAGTGGCCAACTTAACCGCTCGATGTCACGAACCGAGAGAGGAACAGGAGTCAGACTACGAAAATGGTGCCTCTTGTTCCGAAACCGGCATTAGCATTACTGGCGACGAGGAAATAGAAACGCCACCATTCCTCTCAGCCGAACGACTTGAAACCTCTCCATATGCTATTAAGCCTATTAACAGATCAGAAGAGAACGCCCTTCAAGCTCAAATTGCACAAGCTGAAGCAAGATTAGAGGCTCTACAAAATAATGAGTTATCGTAGGCGAACTGTGACATCTCGCCTAGCACGACTGGTAGAATATGGTATCAAATGTCAACGATTAGAGGAAGATGGCTGGAAAAGCATCAGATATGCGGGAGTGCAAAAAACATTCCACTTCTCTCCGGTGTTCGCCCCCCTCAGGTTGAATAACCTACTCGCCCCACATACACCAAGATTGCCATCCCTAAGTCACTTAGAAAAGACAGACTTTACTCTTGGAGCAATAAACTATGGCCTTTTTCTACAACGGAAAGTTTTTGAAGAAGCTTGGAATAAACTAAGTCTGTCCGCACAGACTGAGGTTCAAACCCAATTCCTAACAGCCGATTGTGATTTTAAGAAAATATTCGACAGTCTTGTCCAATACACTTGTGGTAGAAGAGCGGAAGTTATTCAGTCGCGCAGAGAAAGTTCAACCCAAACAGGGTCTTGAGCGATATTTTGCACGATATACCTCCTTCGACTACATATTTGTTTTCTGAGGAGAAGCTGACCGAAGCAATAAAAAACCAGGGTGGGAGCACATAAGCTCTTCCCTAGGAAATCCTTTTCGAGCACTCCCACAACTAAACAGAAGAAATTTGCTGTACCTCCAAAAATACTACAGAAAACCCCCAGAGAAACCTATTCAAACAAAGCACCATTTAAAAAAAAAAAAAAAAAAAAAAAAAACAGCATTATCGGAATTTTTTCGTACCTCTGAGGGTCAAGATCGTATTACCAACAAAACAACACGTCCTTCCTCAAATATTAGAAGAATACTCTAAGCCGCAGGTATTCCTTGCCGGTCAATTAAAGTCTAAAGTAGCCTGTAAATCATTAGGCGCGTCACCTACGCTCCTAAATGTCATAAAAGGCTACCGGATACCGTTTATACGGAAGCCGCCAACCATCCGCTTCTCAGAAACTCCTAAAAATTACAAATTATTCAACACAAAGAAATCTGAGAACATGGACCAGCAGATTAGTTATCTATTAAAATCGGGCGCAATTTCAAAAATAAATAAATTTATGAGTGGTTAATTATATCTCCAGTCTTCCTCCGGAAAAAAAAAAGCCAATGGTTCTCACAGGCTATTTGTTAATTTAAAAATCTTAACTACTTTGTGAATTATTCAAAGTTTAGACTGATTAGCCTTAGGAAAATCTCTCAAATAATTGAAAAAGATGACTATCTAGTAAAGATAGACATTTCAAATGCATACTGTCATGTTCCAGTCGGAGGCCGGAGGATAGGAGGTATAGGAGATATTTATCAATAATGACCATGACACAACATGAATTGCCTTCTTTTTTGGCTGTCAAGTGCCCCTTCAATGTTTAGCAAAATTTCAAATAGGGTAGCATCCCTACTTCGTAGCAAAGGCATTAGAACTGTAGTTTACCTAGACGATTTCTTACTCCTACATAAAGATCCTGATTTGCTGGAGCAACGTATTGAATACCTAGGACTTGTATGGGACACACAAATTATCAAAAATACTTACCTAGCACAAAAATTCACAACATCACTGCCCTCATATTGCATACCTTACGCAAAAATAAATGGAGCTGGTCTAGCGCAAAACATATTCTGGGGAACTTAAATTTCGCGGCTAATGCAATACCTTTGGACCTTCTACATGCAGGGTTATAAAAATAGCACCGAAGCACCTCCCGGACACGCAAAAAAAAAAAAAAAACGACATTTCAGATACCGGATCGCATTAGAGGAGAACTCGATTGGTGGCTACAGATTATACACAAGTTCTCGACGATTCAAATAACTGCACCAACCACTTTCGTAACCACCGATGCTTCAGATCTCGGATGGGGAGCGATTGTAGACAGCAAAAAGCTTTCAGGGCATTGGAAAACCTCTCAGCTACACTGGCACAGCAATCAGAAGGAATTTATTTATTTATTCAATCCGACAATCGCACATCGCAGCAAAAATATTGAGTATCGCACATCAACACAAAATCAACTTAGTCCCGAAGTATCTACCGGTCAAATACAACGGTCTCGCGGACAGCCTATCCAAATGTAAAACGCATCAAGAAAGGCATCTCCGTTGCACTGGTCCAGTCCATAATATTCAACCGCAGGGGAGCTCCAGAAATCGTCTTACGATTTCGAGTTCGAAACGAGTTCCACGATACGCCCAGCGAAGATCATAGGGATCTAGCTAGCGAATTCACGGATGCGTTCAGCAGACAGTGGAACTACAGTCTGGCATGGATCTTCGCTTCTCCAGCATTGATCCCCCGGGTACTCCAACATCTCCAACGCTCCCACGGACTATACATAATGATAGTACCCAGATGGGAGAAAGCATTTTGGAGAGCAGAGATGAAGAAGAGAGCAATTCAACCCCCTCTTCGCATCAGGAACCTCAAGAAACACCTGCTAGACCTGCAAACAAGACTACCACCTCGAGAAATCCAACAGTTATCTTTAGAGGTCTGGAACATACGGGCTGGGCCGCTGAACTAAATTCTTGGAACGAGCAAGAAAAGGGACTTTTAGAGACTGCGTGGCGGACTTTGACTCTCAAAACTTATAAACCGACCTGGCGCAGCTGGCTACAGTGGTCTGAAGCTAACAGCCTATCTCCTTCAACGCCTGTCCCTAGCGACATAGCGAAATATTTAATATTCTTATTTGAAACCCGCAATCTAGCTGCGAAAACCATTTGCGTTCACAAATCTGCTATATTAACCTTCATTAAGCCATCCCTTAGCGAAACATATAGCAAAAATCCAACAATAAAGAATATTATAAAGGCAATAAGTTATAAAAATCCTCCGCAGCATAAGAAAACAACGTGGAATGTTCCCAACCTTACACATTGGCTTTCCATACAGGAACATAGATCAATCAAGCCCTTTTCGTGTCTCACAACAAGTAGCTACGCTACTATTGTTAGCTTTCGGACGACGTGTACATGATCTAACTCGGTTGTACATAAGTAAGGATCATTGTCAAATTTACCCAGATAGAGCAATTTTCTGGCCAGAGTTTGGGTCCAAAACTGACAGTGCTAACTATCGTCATTCGGGTTGGTGTCTGTTGAAGAACGAAAACAACAGGTTAGACCTATACTATTGGATACCAATACTTATAAACCTATCAGCACATCGTCGTAACCCAAATGATTCTCTATCCAATTTGTTTATTTCCACGAGAGGTAAAATTAAAGCAGCGACAAGGACAATCATGTCTGGCTGGATAAAACTTATTTTGAGGGATGCACGCATCAATGACACACCTGACAGTTACTACGGTCAACTGGAACATTCGAAACCTCGATATAGACGATCTACTACGCAAAGGAAACTGGCGTAGCGCAAAGACATTCTTTAAACATTATTTCAAGGATATCGGGCCCAAAAATCCTAATAACGGGACTTCATCTATATCCACAGACTTCATCGCAATGTGATTAATTACAAGACTGATTATGACGAATTGGCTTAAATATATAAATGTTATGATTGCGTCGCATACGGCATAATACAAAAAAAAGGGGTGATTCGTTAATAAGAACTCATGTGCTGTGATTAAAAAATATAAATGATAAATTCAAATACATGTTGTTGAATTTACTATGATATCATATCTACTTACCCAGTCACAGTACGCAACTAACAACAGCACCAGCAGATAGGAAACATCTCAAGTGGGTCAAGCCTGAAGGCTCGAACACCTAAATAGACAAGTTTTTCCCCCGAAGGGTAAAAAACTAATATTTAGGTTTCAGCCGAAAGGCTTGACCCACCAATATTACTCCTTGCTGGTTCTCACTTCCTCGCCTTAATTCAAATAGGTACTGAATAAAATGAGGACTGCTCCGCACTGACATGCAGATATTCGTCTACCCTCATACTGATTCTGCGATATTTGCACAAACTCTATACTAGATGGCGCTGATGTTCAAGAGGGTAATCTCAAGTGGGTCAAGCCTTTCGGCTGAAACCTAAATATTAGTTTTTTACCCTTCGGGGGAAAAACTTGTCTATTTATTTTTTTCTTCATATTCTTACGTAATAAATATTAAACAGAGGGGAGGGGGCGGCTTATTCTTATTCTTTCTTATAATAGGGGTGGAGGTGGTCGAAAACTAGCATAATTCGTCTTACTTAATAAACGAATGACCCCTTATTTGTAATTGTTATAATAAAGTAGGCGTTTAAACGCATCAAAAACATTAAAATGTTATCTATCACCATGACAAATTTTATCTCAATCGGTTCAGCGGTTTAGTGAAAACGTTTTTAGCACTAACATTAATAATATTTATGAATTTATTGCCTTGATTTTATAATAAATTCAATAATTTTTTGAACCGTGTAGGTAATAACGCCTTTTGGAAGCAGAGTGATCGAAGCTGCCCTAAACTCAATAAATATGATTCTAACTGCGATTTCACTTATAGTTAGGATTTGCAAATAGGATAATGTAATAAGTGCTTATTGTCGTTAGACTTCCGGCGATCTGAAGTGGCTTGACAAATTAATGGCGATAACCACAAAATAGGCTTTTATTTAAAAGAATTTCGCATATAAATTGATGTCGAATTCGCTTTTCACAAGTTTTTTGATTTTATGACTGACGGCTATATTTCTATTGATTACATTCTCTTTGAAAGACTCAAAGATTTTATAGTGTTGTTAAAATAAAATAATGTCTAAGGTATTTTTATTTATAAATTACTTTACTGATTTCCTTCATAATATCACAGTTATACTCCTATTTTATTTTGATTACTTTACGTTAACAGTCATCTATCGGAGCCTCATCGGAGCAATAGGACAATCACAGATTAGAAAGGACAACAATACATCGAAACCATTTTGAGTTTTTTGAGAAAGTTGTAACAATAGATGGCGCTGACATCGTGTTAAGCTTTGGCTGTATAAGTACACTACCATTGCCTATCTTGATCTGACATAAATAGATAATTTATGTTTGTCACAGAGTACTCGTCTTTGGTTTTTACTTCCTCTCGGCCGGTCTGCGTGTGTATTTGTTCTCATTCCGTTGTTTCACTAAATCTATTGTAATCTTAGACAATATTAATCATTATATTGCTGTACTGTATTTTGCAAATAAAGCTACAGTAATAATCACAATAGAAAGTGTATTTTATCATTTCAACCAAATCATAACCTTGTCAATACTCACCGCTGCCTTCTACACTCTGCAACAGGTTATGTACCCAGGTGACAATAGTTATTTGGTTGTAATATGGTTGAAGTCGGCGAGATATCACAGCAGCAGCAACGGCAGTACAATAATCAAGGTCAGTCGTCACCGTTCTACGTCAATACCCAGTTTGAGAGACTCCAAGATGGTGCCGGTTATGGCGCGTGGAAATTTGCTATAAAAGCTATACTTATTTTAGAGGGATTATGGCAATGTGTAGAAAATACGAATCTAGAGGATCCTATTCGTGATCAGCGTGCGCTCGCGCGCATATCGCTGTCATTACACTCGTCATGTTACCAGTATGTGAGAAACGCAAATACTGCTAAGGAAGCTTGGGAAAGTTTAGCGTCAGTTTTTGAACATAAAGGTCTATACAGGCGCGTTGTATTGTTGCGCCAATTGCATAAAGCGGAGTACTCGCAGTATAACAATATGAGTGATTACATCAACGGCGTTATGACCTTAGTCCAACAATTAGCGGATATTGATCGTCAAATCGACGACGCTGAGGTAGCTGAAATTCTTTTAAGCGGCTTGCCACAACAGTATGATGTTTTGGTTTCATCACTGGAGACCGCATGTCTCACTAACAGTTTGACTAGTGAATTGGTCCGTACTCGTCTTCTACAGGAAGAGCTTCGTAAAACTGAAAATGATTCAGGAGGCGCCTTTATATCCAAGAAAGTATATAGCAAAATAATATGTGAATATTGCAAGAAAAGTGGTCATATAGCGAAGAGATGTTTTAAGCGGAAACGTGATAGCAGGAAGAATGAGTCCTCTTCACATCATGTTATGCATATCTCTGCTATGGCAGTTCAAGCAAATCGGGAGTTTATTATTGACAGCGGCGCTACCGCTCACATGTGCAGAGATCACTTATTGTTGAGTAGCTTTAGGAAATCAAATTCTTCCGTGACTATTGCCAACGGTGATCGTTTGTGTTGTGTTGGAACAGGTGGACTGCAACTTAACTCTAATGATCAGGATGGAAATGAGTGTGTGTCATGCCTTCAAGGCAAAATGCATGCAAAGCCATATCCTGCAACTACATCACGTGCTTCTAAGCCTTTGGAGTTGGTCCATTCGGATGTCTGTGGACCCATGCAGGTGGAAAGTTGGGGCGGTGCCAGATACTTGCTAACTTTCACTGATGACCATACACGAAAAACATTTGGATATTTAATGAAGCATAAAACTGAGAGGTGCAATCTCCACTGTCTGATGACTACTACACTGGTGATGAGGAGAATGTGAGTGTAGAAACACTTGCTCCTTTTCCTGTGTCTGAGGATAGTAGCTGCGGGGTGACTGGTCTGGAGGAGTCCAGTACTGTACATTCTCGTCCTATCCGTAGTTCTAGAGGGAATTTGCCTAAACGGTATGATGACTTTGATTTATCTACTTTATTGGTCGAGCAGCATTTTCCTGATGAGCCGACATGTTATTCTGAAGCCATTAACTCTCCAAATAAGGAAGAGTGGCTTTCTGCCATGAAGAGTGAATATGACTCTCTTTTACAAAATAGAGTTTGGACACTTGTGGATAGGCCAAAAGATCATAATGTTATTAAATGCAAATGGGTTTATAAAATGAAACATGATGCAACAGGTAAATTTGATAGGTTCAAAGCTCGTTTAGTTGCTCGTGGTTTTACCCAAAAGGCAGGTTTAGATTACACAGAGACTTTTTCGCCTGTTGTCCGTCACTCTACAATGAGAATTTTATTTGCTTTGTCAATGGAATTAAATTTAGATATGGATCATGTTGATGTTGCCACAGCATTTTTAAATGGTGACTTACATGAAAAGATATACCTGGAACAACCAGTAGGTTTCACAAATGGTGATCATGATAAGGTGTGTTTATTACATAAAAGCATATATGGCCTAAAACAAGCTAGTCGGATGTGGAATGTAAAGGTACATAAAGTTTTAAGTTTGAATGGCTTTGTTCAAAGTAGATGTGAACCATGTATTTATGTCAAGAAAACAATTAAAGAGTATATAATTATTGCTCTCTATGTCGACGACTTCTATATTTTTCATAATGGTTGTATTGAGAGTATTTTATTATTATTACAAAATGAATTTAAGGTTCGTCATCTTGGAGCTTTAAAAAGCTGTTTAGGAATGAATGTTTCTAAGATAAATAATGTTTTAAAACTTGATCAATCTGAGTATGTTAAACGTTTATTAATTAAATTTAATATGGTAAATTGTAAACCTGTTTCCACACCAATGCCTGTTAATTGTAAATTGGAAAAATCACATGAGGAATGTCTAAATGATGGCGTTTATAGTTACAGACAATTATTAGGTAGTCTGATGTATTTGTCAGTCTGTACACGTCCTGACATTTCTTATGCTTGTAGTCAATTAGGTCAATTTAATAATTGTTTTGGCTTGAGTCATTGGCGGGCTGCAAAGCGCATACTTCGTTATTTGGCAGGAACTTTAAATTATGGTTTACATTTTGTAAAAAGTAAAGAAATCCGAATTGAGGGGTATGCTGATGCAGATTGGGCCAATGATTTAACCGATAGGAGGTCCTACACTGGCTATGTGGTGAAGCTAGGTCATAATGTGATTAACTGGGAAGCCAGAAAACAAAGGGCTACTGCTTTGTCAAGCACAGAGGCCGAATATCTCGCTATTGGCGACGTTTGCAAAGACATATGTTTTGTAAAGAATTTCCTGTCTGAAATTGTTAGCAAAACTTTGTATGTTATTGTATATAACGACAATCAAAGTGCCTTGAAATTGTTGCTTATTAAAGAATATTCCCATAAGAAAACAAAGCACATTGATTTACGTTATCATTATGTAAAGGACTTGTTAAGGGATAAATGTTTCAGTGTAGAGTACTTACCTACTAATAATATGATAGCTGATATTTTGACTAAACCTCTATGTATTCAAAAGCATCATAGTTTTACCAGTGACCTGAATGTAAAGACTTGTTAATGTAATTTGGAGCATGTCTTGTTACAATGTAATCTTTAGCATGCTTGTATTTGTTAATGCAATGTTAGTCTAAGGAAGAGTGTTAAGCTTTGGCTGTATAAGTACACTACCATTGCCTATCTTGATCTGACATAAATAGATAATTTTTTTTTTTTTTTTTTTTTTTTCTTTTTATTTTGGCACATAACAGTCATTACAATAAATCACTTAAATTTATTACAATTATAAAAGACAACGAGTGCCCAAACTTTGCTACATAAATGTGTATTACAATGATGAGCCAGTTGATGAACAGATTTTTACAGATAATAGTAAAATAACATAACAAATAACAATACATATAGTAACAAATATACATATCGCTGCTTTGAATGAAGAATAACACAACTCAAAAAAGCTAATTTTACAGGAGAGCCATTTTAAAAATAAAGAAAATGTAAATTGTCACAACTTTTTATTCAATCAAGTTAAATGCACATGTATAACAAAAATCAGTCCAGCGTTTATTAAAGTTTTGTATTTTAGATGAAATGTAAGTAATTAGCTTTAGAAAGTGCACTATAATAACTAAAAACTAAAAGAACTTCGTCTTAAAACAAAATTATTTATTCAAAATTATTGTGATTAAGAATACAAACCAAATTACGATACTCAGATATCAAAAATATTTTGATGAATGATGACTTAATTGGCAATACCGCTAAAAAGGTATTAATAAATTTCTTAAATAATAACATAACAATAAATAGTACACCATAGCAGATAATTGTTTTGTTAGACGCCTGAATTAAGTTGTTTTATTATAAAACTTTTGGACTTACTTTATTAAGAGAATAACACATTTCTTCTTGTGATACATAATAAAAATTAGAAGCATCTCCTCTCGGACAAGGCATTACGGCCTGCAAGTCATAAGCAGCTACAATACGATTATCAGGAGATACTTTTGTTATCTTCTTTGTTTTGTCTAGCCAATTTTTTTTTTCAAGTGTAGGTATATCAAATTTTGCTTTCAAATGAACCTTATAATTTTCTGTGGCATTACTGAAAGAGATGAAATCATCGCATTGATTCTTTTTTGGCTGAAAGAATGCGATATTAAACTCCTATTGAAAATTTTGTAATACATCAAATAATTTGCAGCTGGAAGACCTTTTATGTGACAATTACTTTCGTAGTCTCGGTGTAAATCTGCTACAGTTTTGTTGCCATCAATATAAAGACTTTTAGTATCAGCACAACAGCAGTGACTTTTAATTTTTGGAATTGAAGTTATGTGGTGCCTAACACCTTCTTTTATAACAGGATCTATAGTTAACCAACTAAATCCAACACTTAGTTGGCCATTTTTACCTCGATTATTTAAACCTAGAACTCCGCAGTCACTTATCTTTTGCAGGACGGTACGCACTGTAGTATCAGATAAATGAAGTGTAGCTTTAAAAAATATTTACAGACTCGAATCTTACGTCATTTATAGAGAAACAAAAGCATTATTATTCCCTCGGTTCTTATGCATTTTATAGGAATATCTCGGTTGCACAACTGAAAGATCGCGCATATATAGTTGCCTCTGCATTGTGCTCGACTATTATGGTGACGGAACTGGTCACCGACTTTCGTTTCTTCATAGAACTGCCAGCCGACACAACATTTCGTATATCGCCGCTTCGTTAACAGAACCTTTGACCTTGTTCCTTCCGCGGACAGCTCTGATCTCGTTTAATGCCTGAGGGTCTGTCGGCGAATCGTTCTTAGGTGAATGATTCTGGCGGTAAACTGCCCGATGGCGAAAGGTTCTGTTGCCGAATCGTACGCCGGTGAAAGGTTCTGTTGGCGAAGCGGCGATATACGAAATGTTGTGTCGGCTGGCAGTTCTATGAAGAAACGAATGTCGGTGACCAGTTCCAGACTCGTCAGTGAGCAAGTGATGTTGAGTGACCTTGATTTGATTCAGATTCTGATGAGCTGTCTGAATCTGAGCTGCTACTTGAACTAGAGGTTTGCTCATATGCAATAAATATTTTTTAAATATTTGAATTAAAACCAATTTACCGGATTTAACTCGCGTTTAATTAAATGTTACATTATTATTAGGTGTACACCCGACGATTCGACTTAAAATAATAACTAATGTAACATCTACTTAATTAAACGCATAAATCCGGTAAATTGGTTTTATTTCAATGTGTAGTGCTCGCGAAAATGTAAAAAAAAATTAAATACTTAAAATGATTGATACTAATCAATCATTTTAATTATTTAATTTTTTTTGTTATGTTACTCATATATATTTAAATATAAGTAGTTAAAATATTATTTCTTACATCTAGCCCAAATTATGCATAATTAAAAGCTTGGGTTATGGAAAAAGAAGGACTTTGGGACAAATATTCATCGTTCCCTCAAATATCTGCTCCTATCGAGATTCGAACCTAGAACCCCTGGCTAAGTGACAGGAACACTGATCACTCAACCAGGCGGCCATCAAAATACTGCATAATACACGCATGCACTTAAAATATAAACAATAATGCACCCGAAATATAATCCCCTTTGAAGAAAGAAAGAAACATTTCTAGGCTACTTTTATATCGAAACAAGAAGAAATTCTTAATTGTATATTTAATTTAGTGAATAGTGAGTTATCTTGTGTAAGTTTGCCTATAATCACAGTTTTTTTTTGTTAAATGTTGTCATATATCATAATGTTCGTTACGAATTCAAATTTTCGTTTTATGAATAATCAAATTAAACAAAATGAATAATATTATCATACTTACTCTTTTCATTATTGTTGTAGTAATACGAACTGGTGGACTTTTTTAAAACAGTAATTTTGGTTAAGACTCGCGCAACTTGAAAAGGTATAGAACTGCAGAAAATATTCACTAAAAAATCTAAAATTATTTTGTTTTGTGATATTTTTCCAGAAATAGTTTAAGTGTTTGCTGGCAAGGACTCGCTGCAACTGGCAGTCGTGGATTGTTTAAGAAAAATATCGCCGAAAATGGATCAATCACATAATGACATTCAGTGGCGCCACTTCGTCAGTTTTGCTAATATGATTATGAGTTTTACGGACGTAAAAATATGGCTCATTTTGAATCATTCTGTGTACATAACTAATTTTTCAAATATTTTGGATTGTGTGGTTATTCATGAAAAGCAGCGATATGACAGTAATGTTGTGAGACTAATGGAATAACTAATCAACATTTGAGTTTTTCAAATACAAGTGATTTAAATCTTTTGAGTGAAATGTCAAAGAAATCCATATCTATGAAATCTTTATTATACATGCATAGACAACGAGTGAAATAATTATTGCATGTGTATTTTTTACGACATCGGGGTGGTACAAACATTTTTATGCGATGAGAAGTACGTGCGGGCAAACGAGCTTTAGTAATAAAATTAATTTTTGATAGGAGAGTCGGGGAATCTATAAGGTTATTTAGTAACTTAAAAAGAAACACTAAATCAAATTGTTTTCGCCGATATTCTAGGGAAAGTAAATTATGCCGCTTCAATGATTCCTTGTACGGTTCCGCATTATTGCAACGATAGTTTAGAATCCGAATAAATTTTTTTTGAACCCTTTCTATGCGTTCTATATGTTGTTTATAGAAGGGGTTCCAAACCACTGAACCAAAGTCCAAAACTGATCGTACAAAACTAAAGTATAAGAGTTTGAACGTAATAATTCTATTGAACGGTTTTGATATTCGATTAATAAAGCCTAAATTTCGAAATGATTTTTGGACTATGGATTCCATATGTGGTTTAAATGAAAGTTCGCTATCCATAACAATGCCCAAATCCCGAATGTTATCAACCCTATCTAAGATGGTATTATTTAGTTTATATTGAAATATTATAGGAGTCGCTTTTCTTGTGAAAGTTATTACATGACATTTATTAGTGTTTAAAAAAAGATGATTTTCTGCACAATATTTGGTCAAACAATCTAACTCAGATTGCAAATTAGAACAGTCACTTATACTAGTTACTGATTTGAAAATTTTCGTGTCATCAGCATATTGTAGGAATTTACAATTTCGTAGGGCATTGTTTATATCATTGATATATATGGTGAATAATACTGGACCGAGATGTGATCCCTGCGGAACTCCAGAAGGTATCGGTAAGTAACTAGAACAGTAACCCTTAACACATACAGCCTGACTGCGATTTCGGATATAAGACTCAAACCATCTAAGTAAACTGCCATGCACACCAAATCTCCAAAGCTTTTCCAATAACAAATTATGGTTTATTTTGTCGAAAGCCTTAGAGAAATCGGTGTACACGACGTCCACCTGCTGGTTTTCATCCATATGTCTAAGAACATAGTCCGAAAAAGTAACCATGTTTGTGTCAACACTTCTTGATTTAAGAAAGCCATGTTGTTTATCAGATATCTGATGGCGGATCATGAAAGAAAGTTGGGAAGTTACTATTTTTTCTAATAATTTTCCTAAAATACATAATTTTGAAATCGGGCGATATTCAGTAATTTTATCTTTCTGTTTATTTTTTGGTATTGGTGTAATTAGAGCTCTTTTCCAAACACTAGGAAAGACACCTGTATTTAAAGATGTTTGAAAAATAATTGAAACCGGAGTTACTAATTGCCTAGCACATTTTGAAATGAAAATAGGATGTATATCATCAGAACCAGCTCCTTTGTTTATATTGACTTGTTTTAAGTACTTAAGAATCGTATTCTCTTCCAAATTTATATGTCCTAAATTAATAAATGAATTATCTCTTTCATCAGAAGTAAAACTCATAACATTGTCGTTCGGTTGAACAAACACCGATTGAAAGAATATATTAAATGCATTGCAGATGTCAGTTGCAGTCAAAAGATTGTTATTGTTATATGTCATTTTATCAGGGAGATCACCTAATTGTCTTTTAGATTTGACGTATGACCAAAAATAGTTAGGATTCTCTTTAATTTTGTCTTCCGAAAAAGTTATATATTTATTATAGGTTTCCTTTTCTAATTTACGTAGTCGAGATCTAAGCAATGAGAATATCCTATAATCAGCCTGATTGTTATAAGTTTTCCATTTCTGATGATACTTACGTTTTTCGTTACTCAGTTTTATTAGAGGCCGCGTATACCAAGGCGGAAATTTTTGTGTGTTAATTTTAATCCTAACTGGAACGTATATCTCTATAAGATTATTTAATAAATCATAAAAAACTACTAACATTGAGTCGACATCCTTACACCCTGAAAAAATAGCATTCCAGTCAACAGAATGTAGATTATTTTTTATAGACTCGTAGTCTGCGTAAAAGAACATTTTCCTGGGTATGTTATTTTGTTTTAAGGGTGGTGGTAATAAGATTGAAATATCTAGATCTAAAGCTTTATGATGTAAGTCTTCTGGAACAAGTGGTAAATTAGATGCCTCAACTTTACATTGTTCAGTGCATAAGATTAAATCGAGTATACGACCATTAGCATTTAACTCACAATTATATTGGTTTAATAAAGATAAATTAATAAAATCGGCTGTTAATGAAGTTAATATGTTAGTACTAGACTGTATTATCATACATCCCAGCTGCTCATTGTATATCCAGTCAGCATGGGAAACGTTGAAATCTCCGAGAACAATAAAAAAGTCATTGGGATGAGAGTGAATTATTTCCACTGTTCGATCATAGAATGAAGTTAGTGTTGATTCGTGTCGAGATCCGTGTGGTATATACGTACAGGCTATATGCAAAAAAGTTTGATCACGCCGGCTATTATAGGCAGTAGCGGCGTGGCGGGAGACGCGGCCGCGCAATGGTATACTTACCCATAACTCTTCAGCTGGTGGCGGCGCACACCACGCAGCTCTGACAGTCGCATCTAATTCTCGCCGAACAGCCACGATCACCCCTCCACCACGACAATACCCACTAGATATTACGTTACGATCGCACCTAAATATTTCATATCGATTATCGAAAAATTCAGAACTATAAAAGGAATCATTAAGCCAGGATTCTGTAATACAAATAATATCATAATTACTATTTAATACTCCATTTAAAAAAATATGAGATTTTGTTCGCAAGCCCCTCACGTTTTGATAATAAATAGCTAAATTAGTTTTGCACGCCATTTTTAATTTTTGAAAATTTATTTAATATAAGGAAGATAAAACAACAAGCACAAACAAAGAAAATTTGTACCACTCTCATTTTATTTACACAATATAACAAAACACAAGATACATAGAAAACGATATCAAAGGTAGAAATGACAAAAACATTTTCTTTTGCGGGTCGACATATACATTTTTTTTTAATCTCAAACTCAAACAATATTATTTTTAACTCACTTATAAGGCAAACCGTCGCGCAGAGAAACAAATATAAAGTTACACAAAATAAAATATGCATAACATTCAATTTTCCATTCGTGAGAAAACAAAACGTACATAATTTTAGTCACTTTATTTTACATAAGTCTAATTCACTGCCAATCATAATAGATTTTGAGGTGTCATTCTTGCGGAGAAATATTTTGCAGTCATTAAGCCATATATATTTATAACTCAATTCTTTTCCTAATTTCCGTGCTTTTCCAAACAAAATTTTGTTGCGGGGGGTTAAGTGATCGTTGACAAATATTGAGCTCGATGCGCCGTCAAGGTCAAGGTCAGCCGTTGTCAAGCCGCGACGGACGCGCACAGCGGTCAAAAACTCAATTTTCCTTCTACGCTGGGTGAATTTTACAATAATGTTAGGCACAGTAGACAGTTTGGTAAAAGCATCCGAACCCCCACTCGGACTACCCACGGCAAAGCGTCGAACTCGGTGAACAACATCGATATCGTATGGTGACATAGTAAAACCAACTTTATTGGCAATTTTTTGTAAAATATTATTCAGGTTTTCACCTTTGATTTGCGGGACTCCAGAAATTTCTAAATTATTGATGCGGCCTTGCTGGTCTTTGAAATTTTGCTGCTCGTTTAGGTCAGAGAGTTGTATTTTTGCTTCATTCAAGTCGCGTTCGAACATCTTAGATTTTTCTAGTAAGTTATTTTGCACATCACTTAAATTTGAGACGCTTACTTTAAGATCATTATGTGCTTTCTGAATGTCTTGACGATATTGCTTCAATTCGGTGACGTCGGTTTGGAGATCGCAAAATTGTTCTTGAAGTTTTCTAATATTATCATTTTGCTTTTGCATTAATTCTTCAAATGATGACGTGATCTGTTTTTGCAGCTCGAACATGGTGTCTCTTAACTCCTGCCGGTTTTCAGCCAATATATCCGAGAGCTCCCGACGGAAGTCCTTCACACAACCGCTGTCGCAGTCCGGGTTCTTTCGCTTTCTCATTGCCACTTGATTCGGAACTTCATCGTCTTTTAATTGAGATAAGTTAGGATGTGATCCTGAACTCCTACATATCGGCGGTGTTCGTCGAGTGCTCATTATGACGTGAATACGAATACACTAAATCGAATATGCACTGCACCTAAATAATGGAATTAACTCCTCCGGAAGTCAGTAATACCTATATTGAGATAATCACTGCGCGCGCAGTCGTACGAGAATATAATATTTTCTTGTGATATTATCAAAACAACACGTAACTACTTTCCTGATAAACGTGTACCGTTCGCTCTTACTCGATAGTCTCACTCAACACTCATAGAAAAAAAAATGCAACCGTCTCTTTTACGCAAAAAACTATACCCATAAGTTGCGCTTGAACATCACATGAATTGCTACGGTTTGTTTACACAATAATCAACTCTGCGTGTATAGTTCGTAAGACTAGAAGTATGATTTATGGAATTTAAAACTTTGCTTATAAAACGTACACAGGTCCATCCACCAACAAGCTAACAACTGAACTGAACTGAACTGAACTGAACTGAATTTATGTTTGTCACAGAGTACTCGTCTTTGGTTTTTACTTCCTCTCGGCCGGTCTGCGTGTGTATTTGTTCTCATTCCGTTGTTTCACTAAATCTATTGTAATCTTAGACAATATTAATCATTATATTGCTGTACTGTATTTTGCAAATAAAGCTACAGTAATAATCACAATAGAAAGTGTATTTTATCATTTCAACCAAATCATAACCTTGTCAATACTCACCGCTGCCTTCTACACTCTGCAACACATCGGATATCAATACTATCAAAATTCACCCCAATAGTATGCCTAATGGGTTACTCTTGTCGGTTTGTATGAACACTGAATGACATAATGTGACAGGGTACTAAAGTGTTGAGGAACTCGTTGGCGTATTGGTTTGAGCGCTCTGGTTTCGAATCGAAAAACAAAGTAACTTTCGCCATTGTCGATCCTAGGATGGGTCAATCAAAATTTGTTATCTCGACCTCCTCCGTGCTTCGGAAGGCACGTTAAGAGCCACCGCACATATACAATTTCAAATCGTACAACTAAGTCGATGAATGTCTAATAGGCATAGAATCTTATGATAGCCCGCACATTATATCAACTAAGTCGTTCAACTAAATAGTTGGTCAACTATCGGCCGATAGCCCGCACACTATAACAACTTAGTTGGTCAGTCGCACGGCAGGATGCAGTATGACCAGACCCGTGCGTGTGATTTCCCCACGCTTGGATTTTTGCTGACGGGCGCGCAGCCGCCCAGTCGATCTCTGCATTCTCTACTTACTTGTAACAAATGAAAAAATAGAACTGCTGATCGACGAAGTCCAAAAAAGGCCAGCCCTTAAAAACCTTATTAATAAAAGAAATAAAAGAAGTAGTGCGTTCTTTTTCCGCATTTTCTCGCAGACGTCACCGCGCTAGCCACCAACTAAGTCGCCGAAGTGTGCGGCCTATGGAAGCACGCAATTTAGTTGTACGATTTGAAATTGTATATGTGCGTTGGCTCTAAAACGCTACGCTAGAAGAGACGGGACTTCAAGGAAAAAAAAATTTCTATAGAACGTGCACGCCAGACTCATACCAATATAATAAAAAATCAGCCAACAGTCTGGCAACAATAATGCCAACATAAGCAATAAAATAGGGATGTGCTTAGTAGGGATTAGAGATATACTTTAGATTTTTATCGATAGTTATAGGTGTTTGAAATTAATATACAATGGTACTTGAAAAACTTTTATTCAGTATAATATACAATATATCAAGCTTGACTACTATGACAACATGGTAGGTTGTTAGGTTGACCGTAGGCGTGTGAATCGTCCTGGATCGGCCATCAACTCCGATTTGGATTCCGACTACACCAAAAATATGTCGCGATTTTGTTGTCGATTGGTACCTACACCAAATCCTTCCCTGTCAATTGAGCCCACTGTTTACATCTGCGAAAAAAATAAAGTGGTTTATTTAATAGGCACGACATAGATAGGGAAATAAAATTGTACAGACAGCACTATTTCTTACTTAGGTCGGTAGGTAAATATTACTTTTATGTACTGAAATTTGTAATAAAATCACTATTTAAACAATAATAGCTTTAGAATAGAACTAATTAGCAGTCATTGGTACTTACCGATCATCATTGAGAGGAAATTCAGACATAATATGTTCGTTTTACATCGGCCGCCGGCGTGTCTTTAAATTACATATTTCTTAACTTATTCGTTTACTCATTTAGTTTACTTCACATCACACACAATCCTTTTTGGGTTTAGCTTATTTCTTGACGCAAAACACTCGTTTTTAATAATAATTTACATTAATTTCTGATTTTAGAAAATTCTCCAACACAACTAAATGAAATGTCAAACGTTTTGAAAACAAGACAACAGCGACAGAGACAGATGACAGATATAAATCACCTGTTTATGAAGAGCGTCGACCACCATATTGATTGTATGGATAATGCCTTCTTTCGGATTGAGGCGGATTATACCGCCATTACTGAGCGTGCACGTTTCATACAATTTTTTCTTCTTACGAACTTGCGCTAGACTGGTACTATTCTGTTAGAGCCACCGCACATATACAATTTCAAATCGTACAACTAAATTGCGTGCTTCCATAGGCCGCACACTTCGGCGACTTAGTTGGTGGCTAGCGCGGTGACGTCTGCGAGAAAATGCGGAAAAAGAACGCACTACTTCTTTTATTTCTTTTATTAATAAGGTTTTTAAGGGCTGGCCTTTTTTGGACTTCGTCGTACGACTTCGTCGTCGGACTTCGTCGTTGGTTCTTCGTCGTTCGTAAAAACTTATCTGGGTAACATCTCAGTTAAGAATGTAAGGTATGATGTTTCCCACGCTCTAATCTGTCACTTAATATCGGATGCACCCTAAATGTTTTGTTCTGTTTTCGTCTTCTTTTTTTTAAGTTAAGAAGTGCGTTGTTTTTCCGCATTTTATCGCAGACTTCACTGCGCTAGCAACACTGTCCACCAACTAAGTCGACGAAGTGTGCGGCCTATGAAAGCACGCAATTTAGTTGTACGATTTGAAATTGTATATGTGCGGTGGCTCTAAGCCGTTGGTCCCGGTTGTTCCTGCAACCGCTTTAACCCACCAACCCGTATTGGACCAGCGTGGTGGTGTTATGGCCCAAAAACTCCTCATGTGTTTCTTCCATGTAGGAAGGCCTGTGCCCAGCAGTGGGACGTATATAGGCTGGTGATGATGATGATGATGATGACTAAAGTGTTAATCGACTTCTGTTGCTGACCGTACATGATACTCAACCACTCAATCAATGTTACTCAATTCAATGCCAGCAGTGGGCAGTCTCTCGGCTAATGTGATGATGATTAAATCTACTCAATGATACTTTTAAAACCCACTAAACCAATGTTACTCAACATAAGAAGAAGGACATCCTACAGTGTACCTATATTGGCCCTAATTCTGGTGAACACATGCTAAGTCTAAAGGAGATGTTCGATATTGGTACTCGAAAGCCCCCCACGATAAATTATATATTATGTGAAAGCTAATGCTCAGAGGATCTTGAATATACCATTTTTTTATTTTGATACCCCGGCATTTTTGAGTAATTTTGAAAAGTGTATGCAAGAATTCTAAGCTTCTTATCAAAGTTTCTCTGACAAAATATAGTAAAAAATTAATTAAAATCATTATTATTAGTCAGAAACAAGTGCAGAAACCAATTTGCCATGTTCTTATAGCAATTACAATAAAATATAATTGCAAAATAGTCGTAGGCTGAACCAAATCAACCCCATGCCTAGTTATTTAAAAATATTTGGCAAGACAATAGACAACATTAACGTTTTAGACTATGTCTGTGACATGTCACATTTTTTAAAATGGAATTTTACATCTCTGGATAACAGTTTTTTGACCAGAATAAAATGCTATTTTTTATTTATATGCAGGCATTATTAATTATAGTTTTTGTCTCATAATATTCTTAAAAATATACTCTTTCTTCTCATATAACTTTTGTCTTGGGGGGTAGCTGAGTACCAGCCCCCATACATTTTCAGAACATGTCCTTTAAGTTCAGTGCATTTCTTTCTATCAAAAGGAATACGAAAAGGATGGCTGTCATATAATTTGACATTTAGAAACGTGCGTTCAATTTTCGACCTTATTGAACGTTAAGCGAAGTCTAGACTAGCAAGTTCTTGCTGCAAGTTTTGAGACGGTGCTGGTGGAAAAGCATTACCACTCCCTCTTACGCATAGCTCTGTCTCAAAACTTGCAGTAAGAACTTGTTAGTCTAAACCTCGCTTTATAAAATGCAGTGTTTAGGAGGCACCTCCGTACATACATGCTGTCTAAAATTGTCTATGGTTTCTTTGAAATATAGACTCTGGCCAGTGAATCGTGTCACTGAGAAAGAGCGGCAATTTTAAAAAATCTTTAGCTGTAAACACTTATTTCGCAAGGAATAAATAGTCTTGATACTTCGTTTTTTAAGTATGTAAATAATTTATTTAAACGGATGCCTACCTTATTAAATACATAATATTCTAATTACTATTCTAAAACAAAACTGTTTTGATTGACCCATCCTGGGATAGGCCATGGCGATAGTTGAATTGTTTCCGTAATCGAAACCAGAGTGCTGAAACCACTAGGCCACCGAGCTCCCTCACGAGTATTTAAAGTTATTAGGGTTTTAAAAACCGTCGGGTATCAGATACTCGGCCACAATGACGCCGAGTGAAACCTATTTTAGCTTTAAACATTTTATACATGGTGAAACGCGCGTGCATTAGGAATGTTCTATTTAAAAAAAAAAGAATTCAATAATAAAAACAAATAAACATTTATAATTTTATTACTCTTTTAGATGTTCTAATGGTTATTAAAACACAAGGTGATATCTTTTTCTTATACTTGAGTAGACTTAATATATTATGGGTATAGATCATGGATATATCATCCTTGGTATAGATAAAATAGATTTGATGAGCACAAACTTTGATTGACCCATCCCAGGATCGACCATGGCGAAAGTTGCTTTGTTTTTCGTATCGAAACCAGAGCGCTCAAACCAATACGCCACCGAGCTCCTCGAATAGCATACCTAATTGTAATTAATTACCAGCTATTCACTTACTACTAGTCATTAGACGCTTACAGGTTAAATATCAAAACAGGGGAAAAAAAGAGGATAAAAAGTAATGGGCGGGTATAAAATAAAATAAAATTTGAAATAAGGCATATTTAATAAGTTGTTCAGGATGATTCATAATCAAAGTCAGAATCTAAATACATCTGTTGTCATGAACAAAGCACAATAACATTTGTTAGGGTACTCTTGGAATGATACATTATTTTCTATTAACCATTTCCAAATATCACCTTTGCTATTAGACACTGTGGGAGGTTTGTTTGTTAGTTTCACAGGGTAACTTGCATTGCATTATACATAAAAATTACACATGGCTTTGTTAGGCTATGTAGATATTCCCTTATCCATTTCAAGAAGTTTTATGCATTCATGTCGCCATGGTAATCAGCTGATTTTGATTTTGCACTGAAAACTATTAAAGCACCAGGCAGAAAACCTTCTTCAGATCTTGCATGCAACATTTCAGGCTTCTCTAAGTTTTAAGTGAATTTATATTTTGAGATTTAATTCTTCATATACACTTTCTGAAAATAACCGATAAACATGAATATTATAAAATATTGGATTTTATTAGGTAGGTGATGTGGGCAGAAACCAGAAAAGTATCAAGCCATAACGCCCTGAAAACAATAAACTAACCTGTAGCGAACGTATTTCCTCCAAATGTCGAATTTTCTCTTCAGATCTCCGATTAAATTCACTTTATACATCTTTGTATATAAGTATCATAGTGTATACAAGCTTTCGAATAGTACTTTTTATTGTATTCGACATTATTTTACAGTAAAACTACAAAATAATCTCAATACAAGAATGAGAAATGAAACGTCAATATGACATTTCGAGTGTTGCCCTAAAAAAACTTCATTGAAAATACGAGTGACACGATTCATTGGCCAGACTCTATCTTTACAGACAGCTCTAAACAGATTTTTGCTATCTTTTTCCTATTACTTATTGCGAGAAAGAGATATACTGTACTTAAATTTAGAATTAAAGTGGGCCTAATTCTGGGAACACACTTTAATTCTAAATTTAAGTACAGTATATCTCTTTCTCGCAATAAGTAATAGGAAAAAGCAAGAATCTGTTTAGAGCTGTCACTTAAATTTAGATAGATTTCAAAGAAACCATAGACCATTTTAGACGGCATTTACGGAGGTGCCTCCTAAACACTGCATTTTAGCACGTTCAATAAGGTCGAAAATTGAACGCACCTTTCTAAATGTCAATTTATATGATGGCTATCCCTTTCGTATTCGTTTTGAAAGAAAGAAATAGACTGAACTTAAAAAACTTAGCATGTGTTTTCCAGAATTAGGGCCACTATAAGTTACAACCTGATTTAGTACTCCGTGGTTACAACCAAGCATTTTTGTTATTTATATAATCGTTAATAGTATAGGAACCTTTGGACATTAGAATTTTCTTAATGTGAATTTGCTTATGGCAAATCCCATACATTTCCGTCTTAGCGATAGCGATAGCGATTATCGAAAGGCATCTTGTCTAGGCCCTCTGATTGCTGAACGTCATGTCAGCCGTCTGGTTTGCCGTTCAGTCGTTTAATAATTAATGAAAATGATGTGACGTACTCCTTCGAGTACTTTTCTCGGTCGCGGCCTTTGAAACTGTAAAGAATAGCGTTCCTGAGGGCCTAGACAAGTTGCCACCTGACAATCGCTAGCGCTATATGGTAAATGTATGGGATTTGACATTTACGATCGAAAGTCGTTCGATGGCTTATGTCAAATCCCATACATTTTCTGCTTAGCGATCAACAAAAGGCATTTTGTCTAGGCCCTCTGTTTTGAATTGGCCATGCACGCCCATTTTAAAAATTCATTCTGTTTAAATATTTATTCAAAATAGGAAAAACAAAAAGTACTAACGGGCTCGGCCGCCATTTAGTGGCGACGGTGTGAAGATGTATTAGTAATAATTACAAAATTGTTTCTGAGTGAACTTTGTTTTATGAAATTGGTGACTTGGTGTAGTTTTGTGAATCAAGTGTTGGTGTAGTGTTGACATGCATTACGGAGAATTATTTTAAGAAACGATTGTTTGGCACATTTCAGTGCAATTATTGCAGAAATATACAAAATTATTAAGTCATGTTAAGGCTCTATGAATAAAAACCCTTTTAAAAAAAAGTATTAATTGTCAATTGTATGGTACTGACAAGTGTCACAATCATAAAAAAAAAAAGGAAAAGTAATTTTAGTTATTTTATAGTCATTGTGCTAGCACATACAAGAAATTATTTTGATGGAGGACGGTAAGACAAATCAAACTAGCGATCTACAAAAAGAAAATGAAGAAAAGCATGCAAAAAAGAGAAATAAAAATAAGAAAAAACGAACTGGAGGCGACGGTGACCATGATGTTGCAGCACCACCCGATGGCTTGGTTGTATCGTTGCCGAACACCGGGGATGTTCATCAGAACATTTCATTAAAAGATTTGAAAATGGCAATGGATGCTCTAAATTTACAACAAAAACCAGCCAAAACGACCGAGGAAGCTCTACACAAATCCTACCAATTTTGGTCTACCCAACCAGTTCCGAAAATGGATGAAAAAATCGTCTCCAACGAGCCGATAGAACCTCCAAAATCACCTGAAGATATTAGAGCTGAGCCTTATACATTACCAGATGGTTTTCAATGGGATACATTAAACTTAAATGAGCCTTTAGTTTTAAAGGAATTATACACTTTATTGAACGAAAATTATGTCGAAGATGATGATTGTATGTTTCGATTTGACTATCAAACAGAATTTTTGAAATGGGCTCTCCAACCACCTGGTTGGAAAATGGAATGGCATTGTGGGGTTCGTGTAGTCAAGTCTGGCAGGCTCGTTGGATTTATCTCTGCTATCCCTGCTGATTTGAGAATTTACGATCATGTACAAACTGTTGTTGAAATAAACTTTTTGTGTGTTCATAAGAAATTAAGAGCTAAGAGAGTAGCACCTGTTCTCATAAGAGAAATTACTCGCAGAGTAAACTTAACTGGCATTTTTCAAGGAGTTTACACTGCTGGTATTGTGCTGCCAAAACCTATTGCTACATGTAGATATTGGCATAGATCATTGAATCCTAAAAAGTTGATAGATATTAAATTTAGTCATTTGTCAAGAAATATGACTATGCAGAGAACATTAAAGTTGTTCAAATTACCCGATAATCCCAAAACACCAGGATTACGTAAAATGGAGCCTCAAGATTGTGAAAAAGTTGTTGCTTTGTTAAACAATTATTTGAAAAAATTTGATTTGGCACCCATATTCTCCGAAGAGGATTTCAAACATTGGTTTGTTCCTCAAGCCGGTATTATAGATGGGTATGTTGTGGAAGTTGATGGGAACATAACAGATTTTGTTAGTTACTATACTCTGCCTTCTACTGTTGTCTATCATCCTGTTCATAAAACCCTTAAAGCTGCATATTCATTTTATAATGTCTCAACTAAGACTCCATGGACAGACTTGATGCTTGATGCATTAATTACAGCCAAAAATTCTGGATTTGATGTTTTTAATGCATTAGATTTAATGGATAACAAGGAGTTCTTAGAACCGTTAAAATTCGGTATTGGGGATGGTAATTTACAATATTACTTATATAACTGGAGATGTCCTACAATGACAACAAATAAAATTGGCTTGGTTTTGCAATAATATAAAATAATGTTTTGTAAATGCTAGCCCATGTTTTCACTGTCACTTTTATATAAAGTGTTTTTTTTATTGATGGGAAATATAGTCATACCTAGTACAATAAAAGCTTTTTCATTATTTATAAAAAACTATGGGATTTACTAATAATCATTGCACCATAGTCACCCAGTGTTTTGTCTTGTTTGTTTGAATGATATTTTGATTTCAAAGAAAAGTGAAGATCCATGGTATACACCTATTCAATTCATACCAACCATTATAGGCAATAAGCACATTTCATACAGTTCAGTGTTCACACAGTTAAGGAAAGGAACAGGCATTCCTATCAGTAAAGGGACTCTAATTGCAATTGATTTGAATTTATGTTGGTTTGAATCATCACCAGATTGGAATTGGCTGGCTGATTCGAATCTGTTTTTTTATATATCTGGACAGGCAATGTATATGTCCAGTTGACAGCACACCAACGTCACCAAGTGTAACAGTGGCACTATGAAAGCCGCCTCATTACATTTGATGTGCTGTTGACTGTACATACAGGATGGTACCGTCAATACGGTGAATACAACATTAAATAATAAATTGAAACAGAGGCTATATTAGTTCATAGAAATGGTTTGCCCCTTTAAAAACATTTTATTCATTTGATAATTTCATGACATTTGTATGAAATAGGGGTAAGATTGGCTGCATTATTTCATGGGAATATCATGAATACGTATACATTGCTTGTCTATGTACTATCAAAGAATAGTCCAAACCGACACACTTAAGATCATTTTGGTACACAAAGTTCGTCAACTACCTGCCACCTACTTGGGCACCAATAGAATACTATCCACCAATAGTATTAAAGAGTGTCTCCGAAATTTTTTTGTCAATTAAAACAATGGTAAAATAGTAAAACAAAAACTAACATTTTGTTTTTGTCACAAAGACATCTGGTCCCGAAATGTCTATGCGACCAGATGTTTTTTGAAAACAATGAAGAGCAATAACCTTTCACAAGCAATAAGGGTTCCCGATTGGTCAATAATTTAAGGACTGGGGTCTACTAAAGTACCTACCCAGTTTCAACCTTCAAGCGAAAATGTTTAGAAATTGCCTGGTTGGATCTTTCTGTGATGGTACACATATTTTTAGGGAAACTGATTCAAAAAGAGATATTCCAAAAATGTATGGAGACCCGGCCAGGTCTATGTACAGTATACTGAAAAATAGGTAAAAGTACGCAGAACAGTGTTCAATTCTCCGTTTTCTTTTTATTTGCTTTGTTGCGTGGGACAAAACAAGATTTTTTATAAAAAAAAATGCAACAGTACATCAAATGGGGCGCCTATGTCCACGGATTAGAGAGAGTGCTAAGCACAGATTAGAAAGAGTATGTCTAAGTGCTAAGTCATCTCTCGTTGATTTACACTTGCATTATGGCTGATTTACACTTGCATAAGTACAGTAGCGAGTTAACTTGCGGTCTTGGCGAGTTAAGTTCAAATTCCCGTCCAAACAATGTTAAGAACTTAACTCGCCAAGACCGCAAGTTAACTCGCTACTGTACTTATGCAAGTGTAAATCAGCCTTTAGTACAGTAGCGAGTTAACTTGCGTTCTTGGCGAGTTAAGTTCTTAACATTGTTTGGACAGGAATTTGCTAGTTAAGTAGTAACTTAACAATTAAGTACAAAGAATAGAATGATGTTCTATTTTTTCGGCAAGTTAAGTGCAAGTGCACCCCGCCCGTGCGTCTTCCTCACCCCGCCAACTAAACTCGCCCTGTCGCCGTGCGTGTAGACGGGCGAGTTTAGTACAGTTCATATGTGGACAGGTTGCAACGACTGCTGTTTGACTAACAAAACTGAACCAATAGCTGTAATCTTAGTCGCGGAACTGACACTTATAACTTAACTCGCTAAGCCAACGTTTGGACGATACTTACTACTTAGGACTTACTGCTAAACTGTCCGGTTACTAAACTCGTTACTGTACTATGTGTGTGTATTACTTATCGAAATGTAAATCAGCCGATCATAGACCAAAAGAATATGGTCTAAGTTTCTAGTCTATGGTTAAGTCACTTTCACAGTCTTGTTAGAGATACTACTTTGGTAGCGTTTATTTACAATACAATACAATACAAATATACTTTATTGCACACTAGAATTTAACACCCTTATTGCTAACAAGCAATCTCTTCCAGGCAACCTTGGGTGAAAGTAATATACTAAAATGACAACAGAATGGGTGCAAGAATAAAGAAATAAAGATAGGTAGATATATATTTTATAATACAAATAATTAGACATAATCAAAAGACCATAGAGAGAGAAGTAAAAGAGATATACACATACATATAATTAGATGCAAATACACATACATACATACGTAAATATAGGATTTCAGAAAATAGCTAAGGACGTAGGAAGTGCTTCGTAACCTGAATTTTAAAGGACTCCAAAGTACGAGCCCTTCTTATATATTCAGGCAAGGAGTTCCACAGCCGGACAGCGTGTGCACAGAAGGAATATGAAAGAAAGACGGTACTACGAAGAGGAACTTGAAGAGTGAAGTTGGAAGAGGAACGTAAGGTATGACAACGAGGAGAGGAATGGAAGGCAAAACTATTTTTCAGATATGCTGGCGAGGTTGGAAGAAAAAGAATATTATAAAGTAGAGTAAGAACGTGTAGGTCTCTTCGCCGACGGATACGGAGCGAGTTTAATTTTGCTCGAAAATCAGACACGTGATCAAATTTGCGTAAATTAAAAATAAATCTAATGCATACGTTCTGCAAACGCTCAAGCCTATCAAGGAGTTCTTCTGTAAGGTCACAGTAGCAGACATCAGCATAGTCTAATATAGACAGTAAAAGAGACTGTGCAAGCGAGACCTTAGTGCTGGTTGGAAGAAAGTTACGGAGACGCCTAAGCGCACCGTATGCAGCAAAAACTTTCCTCCGCACTTCATCGATCTGAGGCTGCCATGAAAGACATTGGTCAAAGACAATACCCAGGTTTTTAACCGCCTTGGCGTAAGGAATTCGCATTCCATTCAGAATAACCGACGGCATAAGCTCTACATCGACTCTAGATATAAAGTACGGACTGCCGATGATTATACTTTGTGTCTTTGAAGGGTTCATGTTGAGGCCAAAGGATTCACTCCAATTGGAGATAATATTAAGGTCCCCATTGGTCAAAGACACGGCATGCTGCAGATCGGACAGTTCTGCTTGCGTATATATCTGCAGATCATCAGCATATAGGTGATAGGAACAAGAAAGAGAGTGAGTTATAGAATTAAGAAAAATAGAAAAAAGTAAAGGAGATAAAACGCCACCCTGCGGAACTCCAGCATTAATATCGCACCAACCAGAGAAACAGACTTCAATGCGAATACGCTGACGACGTCCACGCAGGTAACTTTGAAACCAGTCAATCGCTGGTGGAGATATATTAAGACTTCTATGTCGAAAAAAGACAATTTATGTACACACCAACTATGTATGAAAACGAAGAATTATTAGTATCACAGATCTGTACCCCAAGCACGAAACATTCTCGTAATCGTATAGTAATCGTATTTTCTTACTATTCGATAACGATCACGATACTAAGCTGACAGCATGAAACAATGCTTCGAAACTATCGTCAACACGATAGTAATACGATACTATAGTAAACTTAGGCCGTCCACAACTGGACAAAGTAGACACGAAATGCGTTCAAAAATCACTGCAGCAACATTGTGTGTTACAAATCAATGAAAAACCTACTCAATCTTTTTGATATTTATTAAAAAAATGAAAACTTATTCACTTTTTTACTAATGCGAAGCAAATCTTCCAGTTAAATTTATAATTAGGGCATAATATTATGGTTTCTTGTTTTATTTGGTAGCGACTTAGAAACAGTTTCTGAACGTACGCAATTCTTCAATGCCAACTTTATGTAAACATAACCTCTCAACTCAACTCAAAACAAAAACTCGTCGAGTCAAGTGGAATCTTTCGACCTTATTAGTTGAAAAAGAAGTGTAATTTATTGGTTTTAATGTGCATACATGTGCAAGCAATTCAATTATGGTCGAAGTTAAAGAAGCGTATATAAATTTTTCATGAAGAAATAAGTTATAAGACACAATATTTATTGTTTGTAAACCTTGTCACGATATGGAATAGTCCAACAGTTTGTAGGTAATATGATGAATTTCATGAAAAGGTGAGTTCGTTTCATTTGTATATTACTCTCTAAATACTTCCAATTTTGTGTGTGACTATCAAAACTTATTCTAGTATTATGTGAACGCAAGAAAAGTGACGAAAGGTTAGATTTGAATGATCACTTATTCATTCTGTAGATAAGTTTATTTTAGACTAAATTGCTGTAAGCCAAATATTTTAATAAAATTTGCTTCAATAATGTTGGGTTACATATTGAATTCCATACTAATATCATTAATAAATGCGAGAGTAACTCTGTCTGTTACCTTTTCACGCTTGAACCGCTGAACTAATTAAAGTGAAAAAAAAATGAAATGGATGGAGTGACAGGACATAGGTAGGATATTTTTGGAACAATAACCTACATCCACGCGAGCGGAGCTGCTAGCTAGCCGTATTTGACTTTAATCCTAACTATTAATATAAATGGGAAAGTGAATTTCTTTGTTCAATCGTTACAGTTTCACGCCTAAACCACTAAACTGATTTAGATGAAACTTGGTATGGAAAAACTTTACTTTTTGGAGCGATAACCGACATCCACGTGGATGAAGCCGTGAGCGGTTGCTAGTTGATGAATAAATAATTTCACTTGTGATATAAATAAAAGTTTAGGTGTAAAATCTATGGATATAGATAGATTCTTGTAGATCAATAAATACTGAATACGTAGGTAGATGTGATATTGATTCTTTTTTCATATCCCCAGGTGAAAAAGAAGTGGAGTTGGTTTATCTAGATGTTGACTCTAGCCATATTGAATTCCCTGGAGAAGAGACACATTTGGGGATGGAACCCACTCCTAAACTTGATTGGGCAAGAAGAATTAAACCTTCCTGGCACCAGACAATATCAACCACCTCAAGAACTAAGTCCAGCACCAGCTAGGAAATGGATCCCACTATACTATGTATAGCTAAAAAGACTCGCGACGCAAGGAGTGAATATATGAAGGATGGATTTTTAAAAGCTGAATGAGATGAGGATGAAATAAATGTTAAACTATAGAGAATATCGCAAATATATTTTGAACTAGAAGTGCAACTCAAATGGTTTGCATTCATTAGTGAAACTTTAAGTGTAGCTATTCAAGATATTTATGTATAATAAAAGTAGAGATAAATGATTAGAAGTGATGAAAAAGGAAAATATATTTTTACATTTATTATTAATTTAAGGTAAATAGGTGAAAATTAAAATTAAATGTGTTAAACTATATTAATGTTTAATATTTAATATTTTAAAAATAGGTTATACATATAGCAATCAATTATTTTGTGAACCTATAATAAAGTTTTCTAAATTATAATTATTTTTTATTCGAATTATAACTAGCATTATTCTTATTATAATCTTATGATGCAATGCAATTTATGTTATGTTCGATCCTTGCTAAGACATCTCCAGCAGTTTTTTAATCGTTCAATCACCATCCTTGTCCTTCCATGTTCCTTCCATAGGAGTTGTATTTATGCCTGCCATAGGACTATTACTTATCGACTGCATGGGAAGTAGGCGACATCAATTATGGTCTGTGAATATCCAGAATCGCCTACAAAAAAAAAATATATATTATATACATATTATCATATACTTGTTTTTCTCATTGTAGCTCAATATTTGCTATTTATTTTAGTGCTGTTGATTTAATTAGCATTTACTGAAGCGGTATCTATTTAAAAACTCTCTTTCATTTGAATAGCAACATCACTTATTCAACATTTCATCAGTAAAATTCTTTGTTGAATTTCTCTGTTTATACAACAAAAATAAATGGATACATTGCTGTTCATAAAAAGATACCTAATTATTTTGCAAGAGTATGCATAAATTCAATAATTTAACACAATTACCATACCTTCTGATTTCGTCGTCTTCTACTCTAAGAGTATTTACTAAACGCCAGTGTAAGTAGTAACTACGTAAATAATGGCTTCCCACACATAATACACATAATTTTCAGTCACTAAAATTGCTTTTTATCAATAAAACATCAATTTTTTATTGCACAACAATCGTAACGATAGTTCTCTCACTGCAAAATACTCGGTGAGAGGTAATACGATAGCTAGCTGTCGACAAAAACGATACGATCCGTCAAAAATGAGTTCGTGCTGCCGATTTCCATACTTTGACCTTCGGTTACTATACCATTACGATTACGATTACGAGACTAGTTTATTCGTGCTAGTGAATTTTAGTTCCGTAAACGACCGTAGTGGCGCTGCTCTGGTTTTCATACAAAATAATACGATTACCATTACCATAACGAGAACGATAGTGTTTCGTGCTTGGGGTACAGTTAGTATTTTCCCCGGATTCCTGGCCGGATATGACACATCTCCTTTGTAGTACTTTAGTCTCCCGAAGCGACGCGCAGTGACAAGATACAAAAGTACCTACTTTGTGGTGACAAGTTATTATCTGTAGTCTATGATGACAAGCGCTCTTGTATAAGTGTCAGTCAAACACGCTACGAACGTTTAAAATTTTTAAACGAACGTTAATAAATTAACTAATTAAATTTTTGGACATAATTGAATTCACTGTTCTGAATTTCGATTACAATTCGAATCGTCTCATTATTTCGAATCGAAGATTTGAACTAAGTATACAACTTACGGGTAATTAGAATCGACTCGATTACCTACATTTGAAAAATTTGATTTGGCGCCCATATTCTCTAAAGAGAATTTCATACAGTGGTTTGTTCCTCAAGCCGGTATTAACTATAGATGGATATGTTGTGGAAGTCGATGGGAACATAACAGATTTTGTTTGTTACTATACTCTACCTTCTACTGTTGTCTATCATCCTGTTTAATTTTAATGTCTCAACTACTCAATGCGAATCATCACATTATTTCGAATCGACGACTACCTACTTACGGGTAATTTGAATCGACTCGAATACATTTTTTTGATTCTAGTTCCTATTGACTGGCACTGGCACAGAATACTTTTAGGTACTGGACTTGTAGTCATTTATGTATGTGTCGCCGCCACAGACAACAGGATACTACGTATGTCGACGCAGTCTGGTTAAATGAGCCTCATAACTTGATGCCTAGTCCGTTGATTAAACGCCGGCATCCAATTGAATGCTTAGCCCGATAGTTGAACTAGACCCTTATCCCTTACCCTTTCAAACATTTATAATAATGTTAAAATCAAAAATTAAGAATAGACCCTTATCGTTTAACGACTTGGCGTATTGAATGTATTGTCCTGTACTAAAAAGTTTTGGTTTGATAGGTTCAAGATTTTTTTTCTTACCACTTATAAACAGTATTGTTTTGGTTCTAAGTGGTCATAAATAAAATAACCTTGAACCTACCAATCACTGAAACAGTCACACAAAAGCTCTTCGATTTAAATGGTCCGCCTAGACTAATTTCAACCAGACGGCTGCCATAACGTCATCTGGTTAAACGTCGCGCTCAGTGAGTTGGCTAGTTGTACTGCAGCTGTTTGATTGGATTGGGTTGCCAGCGTTCAATCAACAGTTTAAACCTATATTAGCCCGAGGTGGCTAGTAAACGCAACCCACACTCCACCCACACACGCACGCACGCACAAGCACACACACACAAACACACGCACGCACGGGCGTACACACATCCTACAATAAATCAGTCGCTGGGATCGGCTCAAGGCCATTTGAAAGAGGCACTGAGAGACATAGTCTCTCCTTTGAGCAAGAATTCTTCTTTATATTCTTTATTGCACTTTAGACATTATACATAAATTTGAAATGTACAATCTTCGTGCGTCGCGCTCGAGGTTCAAGGGCTCTAGGACAAATGTAGGTAAGTGTGGCCGCTTCAACGCATTAAACCTCTGATGTACCGCCACTCGAGATATCGCCTAATGTCGACTCCCTCATGCTGGAGACTTAACTTCGGCGGGGCACCTCCTCCAGGTGATGCTTGTCAATTAGAAATATTCCAGACGCGAATACGTCCCATAAGGTTTGAGGGCTTACCAAGGTTCTCGCCTCCTTAAAGCCCCGGTTACGCTGCAAAGGCTATTTGCGCCCAACAGCAATGGTTAGTAAAAAAAAGCCTGATGTCGAACTGCAATGTGAATGCCGTTGTCAAACTATCGCGAAAAGTCCTAACTACACTTACGTTTAATGTCCGTCAATTAACGGCATTTCCCGTTAGTGGCCCAAGCGAAGACTAATTATAGGTTCAAATAGTTCTAAGTTCTAAGTACCTACTTATATTATATTATTAGCTTCATTATAAAACATTGCACTAATCTCCCAATAATCTATAATTATTTTAGTATAACGATCTTTGTATTCATTTTATATTGGCTTTAATAATAATAAGAAAATTAGGTAATAAGTAGGTAGGTACTTTATTTATTATAAGCGTTAACACTAGTTTTTTCTATGTTATAATTTATGTATCTTTCTCTATTTTAAGACCACGATTTGTAAAAATATGCAGTATTGCTCTACATCCAGGATATAATTCATATTTTGTATTATAGATGCCTGATTTGATTCTTTGTTGTACCGAATCTTCTCTAAGAGCCATTTTAAAAGCACTCTCATAATCAAGTTTCTTGAGATCAATTGACTTTATTTTTAAATCACACCTGTCGGCCCCATCAACCTGAAACAAAATATGAAAAAGTGACTATTACTAAGTGTTAAAGTGAAGCACCGACTCAAATAAATACATTTTTATGAGTTTAGTACAGACGACAGCAAATCAATCGTAAAAGTTGCAGTACGAAAGTCGCATCTATTACGAACGAAATAAGGGCAGTTTCAAGTTCACACTGTTGCGCTTGATGTGTTGTATACTTTACCTAGGTACTTAAATTTAATTATTTTTTACTTTTAGCATCATCTTAAAGTTACGACACCGAAAAAGAATGTGTTGATAGCTGTCAGATTTTACTCATTTTCATTATTTATTTCTTCTTTTATTTGCAATTAAAATAATTTACTAACTACGAGTACCGACAAGTGAGGTTTTATGACGTAGTTATGTAGGTACGCTAAACAAGGCGAATGCCGTTATTAGACAGCCCAGTGATAATTTTTAAAACGAAGTCATGTGTGGTGTAGGTATGTGTAGGTGTGTGTGTGTGACCTTAGATTTCTAAAATTAGTTTCTCGCAAAATTTGTTACAAAATATAGCATAATATAAAAGACGATTTCTTTTATATTTTAATTTTGAAATTAGGAGTTCTTGCACGTTTGTCAGACATTTTACGGTGTTGTGTTCCTTTTTAAATAAAATGTTATTACAATTACAACACGTCATAGAATAGATAAGTATTAGTTAAAAATTAGTAATTAATATAAATATCTAGCTAGGCTTGCCAGTTTTTAGTCAACCTAAGAAAATAATAATCCACAGACCGATTGTTTTTTAGGCAGCTCTTAGTTTAGGCGTCGCTTAATAAAAAATGGTTGGTGAAAACAAACCTATCACTTGGGCCTTTGCTTTAACTAGGAATTGCTTAGTTAAAAGAACCGCTCAGTTGCATGTAAGTGAAAACGGGCATTTGTGTTTTGAATTTGGTTTTATTTTTGTTTTAAACAAGAATCAAACATGCACTACGGCACAGATTAGATAATTGTTCAACTAGGGGCAAAAAAAACCTAATTCACCGTATCCCTAAAGTGGGCGTGCCTTTACACTTGACGTGCTGTCTGTCATGTGTACAAACACGTCTTTTTAACCCCTGTCGAAAAAAGAGGGGTGTTATAAGTTTGACGTGTCTGTCTGTGTATCTGTGTGTCTGTCTGTGGCATCGTAGCGCCTAAACGAATGGACCGACTTAGATTCGGTTTTTTTGGTTGAAAGCTGATGTGCCTACGATGGTTCTTAGCTATAATTTATGAATATCAGTTCAGGCGTTTGATGACTATCAGCTCATTTTGTACATGATAATAGGGTTTTACTAACTTTTACGCATCCAATTAATTTGAAATTTCGTGTACTGTCACTTCGGTGGCATTACCATGACATACTAACCTTGAGCTGATCCTACACCATCAAAAAGTCTGCGAAATGCTTAATTCTTCAGAAACTTACAGCAGATATAGCATGTTTGGGCTCTTACGAATAGTCTCAATGAGATGGTGTTAGATAGATGATTAATGACGCCGGGGGCTACTTAAAATTTTTAATTTTGTATTTTTTATATTAGTATTGATAGATGTATGACGCCCAATGCTGGCTTATGCCCAGCAGTGGGGGTCTCTCTTCACTTGACGAGCTGAATGACATGTGTACAAACACTTTTTTTACAGTTTTGTATTAGTATAGAAGATGCATGACGCCCACTGCTAGCTTATGCCCAACAATGGGCGTCTCTCTTTACTTGACGTGCTGAATGCCATGTATACAAAACCGCACCAAAATGCACAAATGCACGGCTTTATTGAGAATGCCACTAGGCGATAAGTCCACCATTTGTACATTTATTTTTACTGTGCAATAAAGTTTAAATAAATAAATAAACACGGCTTTTTTAGAGATTTATATTAGTATAGATAGATGGATAATGCCCCTTAATGTTTTAAATTCCATTCCTTTTTTTTTGAACTTTTTAGAGATATCAACACACTTATAAGCCTACCAGAAACTGATGGCAAATGGGGATGTCGAATTTCGAAGTAATTCTTACTTTGAATTTAAGATTGAATAGACGCTTCGCAAATATTAAAAAGTATTTAGACTTAGCAAATTGCTGGGAGGGAATGCGTAAGGCATATTTTCCCAGCGAAAAAAAAAAGGTCATGTCATCACTTTTCGCAGGATATTGAGTTATCTTCACAAAAAGAGTTTATAATTAGACCAAAGTATTAAACAATACCCAATGCCCTTTAATTATGTATCTCTAATAATAACAATTAGTAAGTGAAGTTTATCTAAAGCTTATTGGCTGTCCATTGCTGCATTCCAAGGCAAGAAATCACAGTGAAGTTATAGGAAAGCACCAGAAGGATTTTCGATAAAGTTCAGATGGAGCCCATTGCCATTATTACCATTGAAGTTACGTAGGTAATTGGGGTGTTCAATTATAGGTTAAATTCCCTTGTATAGACATTAAAGGAGAGGTTTACCGTATGAGTTAATTACAATATTCAATGGTTGCAATAATAAAATTAAATACTAACCTTACAAATATAAGATAAATTATAGTGATCATCTACTTTAGGCCATGACTGCTCCAGTACATTTTTGTCCCAGACAATCAAACTTTGTGATTCATCAGATATTCTATTAGGAGCAGAAAGAAATCCGGCCCACAACTCAGAACAAAAATGTGGAGTCACCGGCGCCAACATAATTATTAGTGACGCCAAAGCTTGTTCAAATTCTTTATTTTTTGCGATAATTTCTGGCGGCACATTATTCTGAAAAACAAATGATAATTATATCAGTTAATGTGACAACTTAAAGAGAAACTAACACGACATTAGCTAAATTGAGAGCGCGACGTTTAAAACGCAAAATGCCTATTAAGTAATCAAATCCCTAAAATTCAAAACGTAAGTAACCTGAACAGCCGAATGCCTAAAACTTAGATTAACTAATCGACGCAATACAAATATTGATTTGTAGCACATTTTAAAAAATGCATTTACGAATACGAAGCCTGTATAGGTACATTGTTCGAAAGTTAAATACAGTGTAAACTCTTTATAACGAAACTCAAGGGACCGAGCATTTTTATCGTTATAGAGAGTTACCGTTATATGGAGTGAAGAAAGAAAAAAACAAATCCATGTTAACAGTTTCAAAGTTCGTTTACGACTGATAATACGGTAGGTAGGTGTTTAGTTCGAGACCATCATTTTCAAGCAAACCAAGCACGTGTTTAATGCAATTAACAATAACAAAAGCAAATGCAATTAACAATAACAGAAGCAAGACGACTGTTTACGACCTCGAAAGTTTCGGGGCCTCAAAGAATAGTCGGCGTCTTTTAGTTTCCGGGCCTCAAAGAATAGTGAAATAGTCGGCGTCTTTTGTAACCTGATAAGATAACATAATCAATACCACCAATAATGAAAATTTTCTGTGTCTAAATATGAACACATTTCTTGGTAATAGAGAATGGCTGCTGCGCTATAAAGAGTGTATCAACGTATGGGTTTTAAGGTAAACCAACCAAATGTGATCTTTTCTATGTTATAGAGAGTTTATCGTTATAAAGAATAATGTTATAAAGAGTTTAGACTGTATTACGCACTATAAAACGTAGCGTGCGGCAAAATAGGTGCTCACATCCTAAATTAGTAGATTGATGCATCGAACAGAAAGTGACCTATGCTATGCCAGATAGCCGGATTTACATTTGTGTGACGCCTTCTACCGTGACACCTCAGAACGGCATCGGTTTCATAGCATTATATACTTAGTCTATATTTTCATACAATCAGCCAACGGGCCCGTCTACACAGAGCAATTGTGAGGCATTCGCGGGGCGAGAGGGGGGGCGGTAGCGAGCCCGAGATTCATTCATACCTACCACAGATCATAGAACTGAGATTCATACACTCGCTCGGGACATGCCGGTCAGGAGTGTCACATTTTAATAAGCTTTTTTCCTTGTTATTGCAGAAAGGAGCCTATTAAGCGACAGCAACCACTTAACACCAGGTGGTCACCTAGTTTCATAAAAAATAGTACCTATGCTGAGAAAGCATATCATCATCTAACCTCGTCTCCTATCATTTTCGTAGTTTTCGGGGGTCCCGATTTAGTTAATATTCCGCCATCTTGGATACCAAAACAGATGTTTTATTTGGAATCGGAACCCCAAAAAACACAAAAATTATACCCACATTGATTTTATATTAAAAAGTGACGTCCGCCGTCTTAGATCTCGAAGTAGATGTTTTATCCGGAATTGGAATTCCCGACAACCACAAAAATTGATTTTGTACTCTAAAGTCACGTCCGCCATTTTGGATCCCGAAATAGTCGTATTCGGAATCGGGACCCCGAATGCCGAAGTATACACGTGCCAGTGTTGTGTTGTGACTCGTCAGATTTTATACACCTATAAAGTATGAACGACCTGATTGGAATTAATGATAAAAATACTGATGGAATTTTCTTGGATCGTTATAAAGCCTTTTTAAGAGACACTGGATGCCGCCTTAGCTTTCTTATAAGTAAAAGAAGGTAGGAGTAAGAAAAGGAAAGAAGGAGTAAGTAGAAGATACTGTGTTCAGTCAGTTACACAATATTCTCTTAATTTCTCCTTTTTTCTTTTCTAAGATGTGTTAGCACCAAAATTAAGCCAGCTTGTTTGTATTCAGTTGTATTTAAAAAAATCTTCATATTCGGAGTCGGCAGATTCGTAGAAGAAACATTGTGAACGTGGTAACTCTCCGTGAGTGATTTGATTCAAAATACCGTCAGAAGCCATCAGAATGCGACATATAGATGTGAACGGTAGCCGTCACGTCCGACAAATATAAATCCGGCTTAAACGTCACTTACGCGAGGTTCATAATCTGTTTTACTTTCAACTACCGAATAAAGAACATTTTTCGCTGAAAATCAATTCGCGCCAAAGAAATCGAAAAGTTTGCGATTTGATTCGCGCCAATTCAAATTATATTTTTTGTTTGGCAATCGTCATACATTTATTCTGCCAATGTTCCCGGGAATAATAAAAGCGCTGATTGGCTGGTAGAAAATTAGTTAGTCATGCTTGTAGGCTGCGGTTGGCCTGTTGTGTGGTCAGAATAGCGCTGATGGTATAAATCTAGTTTGCCATTGTAATGATGAAGCCTGCGATGGGACAGTCACTGAGATTTGTGGCTTTAGGGCGAAAGCAATGCAGTAATGGATTTTCATATAACTTTACTGCACTGTTTTAAATCAAAAGCAGTGCAGTAATGGAGTTTCATACATACTTTATGGCACTGTGTTTCATACATACTTTATGGCACTCTGAAGCAGTAAAGTGCTGCTTTGTTCTCACTATTTAGGCTAGTTAGAAAACCTGTTTTACCGCACGGCTCCGTTGTATGGCTCCGTGCGTATTCTTTACGGTTATTTTTTCATTACTTTAAAAATTTAAAACCAAGGAGTTTCACATTACACGAATACATAGGCTGAATGTCCGAACCTTTTTGGAAGCGCTTTAGGTCAATACAATTGTCACATTTTAATATAAAGAAGATGAGATGAAAAGTGTAGCTCTAATTTTCAACTCCCGCACGTGGCGCCATTTTCATATTAGGAACGTCAAAGATTGTGGCAAGTATCCAACTGATATAATACTTAAAGACAAAATAGATTACTGTTGTACCTACTGTATTCTCGCATATCTGCTGAAAGACGTATTACACACGCACAACTTACTGTACTAGTATCTTATAATAATCATTAAGAGCTTGTGTTATGGATAACAGATAACGGATAAATATTGATAATAATATGTATACAGGGTGGTGCCGTCAATACGACAATAAATTAAAACGTGGGCTACATTACTTGATAGAAATGGTTTGCCACTTTCAAAAACATCTAGTTCATTTGATAATTTCATGACCTTTCTATGAAATAATGCAGCCAATTTTATACTATTTCATACAAATGTCATGAAATTATCAAACGAATAAGGTGTTTTTGAAAGCGGGAAACCATTTCTACAAACGAATATAGCCCATGTTTTAATTTATTGTCGTATTGACATAACATTTGCCCCTACCGGGATTCGAACCCGGGACCTCTGACCGAGCAACCTTTATAGTACAGACCACAGGGCCAGCCAGTCGTCAAACTTCTACATAAGATAAATAATTTGTTCTTATTCTAAGTTAATAGACTAAAAAAACTGTTCATTTATTTTTTAAGAGCACATAAAATCCATTTGAAACCGCATTGTTTTTTTTATTGAAGTATCGAGTAGACAGTTACATTAACTTCTTTATATTTTTAATTATAAGTACCTAAGTATTTTAAATGTTAGGAATTTTAGTCATGTCGGATCCTAGTCCTTTGGCGTATTACAGTCTGGCCACGGGACATTTGCCGCGGCGAATATTCGCGCTTTTATTCGCCCGAATGAAAACAAACGTATGGCAATATAATAGGTTGCCGATCGCCGCTAAGCGTGCTTACGCGTAGCGGCGATCGGCAACCTCGTCGTGATTACAACAAATGCCATTAAATTTAGCTACTATTGGGCGGTAGTCAGTAGGTAGGTGAATTCAATAGGTATTCGTATATTTCGTATGCCGAGAAGATATGATACTGCCAAGTGCCAAGGTATTTGCGTCTCCATTAAATACAGAAGATGATGGTAGACGCCCGTCATTTAGGTCAGTATTTAGTATACGAATGTTATCGAATTAACAAACCCATATAACTAATAGGTAATGTGCAACTGGTTTGGTTTTATTGACTCATGTACCTATAATCATCATCTAGTCAATATAATATAATTTAATACGCCATTCTTTTGTCGTGCGTGTGTAGATATTGACTACCAACTTTACACAAAATATTAGGTTGGGGAAAAAGTCTTTTCGCATTATAGTATGTATGAACTTGTAATAAAATCTCTTTGGCTGTACTATTTGTATCTGGCTGGTTTTGTTATCATTAAAAGTTTTGATTTTAAAAAAGATAATTCCAAATTCAAATTAGGAAAATGTGTGTTTTTCATTTGTTTTTCGCACTGTCAAGATGAGTGAATCTAATGAAGAAATTCGATACATTTTAAAATTTTACTACAAAAAACGTAACAATGCAACGCAAGCCGCGAAAAAAATTTGCGATGTTTATGGACCTAGTGCAGTGTCTGTGAGAGTAGCACAAATTTGATTTAAGCGTTTTCAATCCGGAAATTTTGATGTCAAAGATGCACGTCGCTCTGGTCGCCCTATTACGGATAAAATTAATGCCATTTTTGAAAAACTGGAGCAAGATCGGCATATCAGTACTTACGAAGAACTGGGAATTCACCACAAAACAGTTTTGGCGCATTTAAAAAAAATGGGTACACAAAAAAGCTCGATATTTGGGTACCCCACGAGCTCACTGAAAGAAACCCAATGAACCGTGTACTCATTTGTGATTCTTTATTACGACGTAATGAAACCGAACCATTTTTGAAGAAGCTGATAACTGGTGATGAAAAGTGGATCACGTACGACAAGAACGTGCGAAAAAGGTCGTGGTCAAAGGCCGGTCAGGCTTCACAGACTGTGGCGAAACCCGGGTTAACTCGCAACAAGGTGATGCTGTGTGTGTGGTGGGATTGGAAGGGCATTATTCATTATGAGCTGTTACCACCATGCAGTACTATCGATTCTGAACTCTACTGCGAACTACTGATGAGATTAAAGGAAGAAGTTGAGAGAAAGCGGCCGGAATTAATCAACAGAAGGGGTGTGGTTTTTCATCATGATAACGCTAGACCTCACACATCTTTAGCCACTCAGCAAAAATTAAGAGAGTTTGGCTGGGAGGTGTTAATGCATCCACCGTATAGTCCTGACCTTGCACCTTCAGATTTCCACCTGTTTCGCTCTCTTCAGAATTCTCTAGGCAGTGCCTGACACTGCCTAGAGAATTCTGGCAGTCCTCTCGTGATGTTAACCTGTTAACATCACGAGAGGACTGCCAAAACCACTTGTATTTTGATCAGAAGTCCCAAAATTTCTATAGCAATGGGATCATGTCCCTACCTACAAGTTGGCAAAAAGTTATCGAACAAAATGGTATCTACATACTTTAGTTAAATGTAAATAAACTATATTAAAAAATGTTATGAATTTTCTTAAAAAATGTGAAGAAACTTTTTCCCCAACCTATTAATAACTATAGAACTTACTCTTAAAGTATTGGTTAGGCTCTGTAATCGTGAAATTCCAACACTTAGTTTATGAGTTTGTTTAAAATGATAAGTTGTGGTAGCAATACAATAATTTCTTGCTTCCCAGATTTTTTGTTCATATTTATGAATTTCTTCTTCAGTCAACTGATTTGAGTTCTCATCGACAGATTTTTTGCATTTTAAATAACCTCTTAAAGTTAACCATAGACGATGTTGCCAATTTAAAACCCCTGGCAATGCTGTAAATGATATTTAAAATAAATTATACTGTTATTTGTACCTACTCACCCTTTTAAATTTCTGAACAGTAAACTACTCACTTGCATCTGACCAACGTCTGCTTGTAGCTGGTGGAACATCAGCGAGAATGAGCAGTCTGGTTGTGTCACATCCATACGATGATAAAAGTCTTTCAGGATTTTCTCCATTATACTTAGATTTACTCATTTTTTCCCACTGTGCCAAAACTGGCTCCCCAGTATTTTTATATTTATATTCTTTTCCAATTTTCTCTACATCGGAAGGTGGAATATATTTTCCAGACGATTTTAATTTGTAAGACTGGCCCATTACCATTCCTTGAACAATTAGCTTTTTGAAAGGTTCCGCATTTGGTGTCCATTTTAAGGAATGTAAAAAGTAACTCATAAAGCGTGCATAGTACAAATGTAACACGGCGTGTTCCTTTCCTCCTATATAAATGTTAACAGGAGTTTTACCAACAAGTTTTCTTTTATCGAATGGTTGTGTATTATTGCATGAATCTAAAAATCTATAGTAATACCATGAAGAATCTACAAATGTGTCCATAGTGTCAGTTTCACGTTTAGCTTTGTTATAACATTTTGGACATTCACAATTTGCCCATTCATCTAATTTTGCTAATGTCTGACTACCCGATTCTGAATCAGGAAGAATTACCGGAAGCTCGTTATAAGGTACAGCTACAGGACCGCATTTATCACAGTGAATTATTGGTATAGGTGTTCCCCAATATCTTTGCCTGGATATAAGCCAGTCTTTTAGTTTAGAACTTACAAAGTGACCACCAACATTTTTTCTTTGAGCAATATCTATTGCACGTTGGTTTTCTTTTTCTATATCATATGATATAGAATCATTTCTAAGGGAAACTTTTAAACCCATAGCCAATTTATAATCTTCTTCGTCAGTTATTGGAGAAGCAATATATACATCTCTTTCTAGTGGATAATTCACATCATCTGTTATGAAAACAGGCATTTCTGCGTTAGTTATCGGATTAAAACATTTAATTTCATTACAAATTTGATGCTGCAGACCATGCAGAAGGATATGTTTTTTTTTCATGGTTATGAATTGACCATGAATAAATTTGTATGGCTCTTTAGTCCACACATCAAACGTTTTAGTTTGATCGCCCAATTTTATTTGAAAACTTACAACTACACCATTACAATCACCTATCCAGTGTTTTTGTAAGTTAATTATATCTTTCCAGTCTTCTAAATCATCACTGTTTAAGCCGTCATACAACTGTTTCGCATATTTTGTTGTTTTAATAAACCACTGAGTTAAGATTTTTTTTTCAACTTTGGCACCTGATCTCCAAGAACAACCAAGTTCATCAACTTGCTCATCAGCTAATACTGTTTTATCAATAGGATCCCAGTTGACTTCGGCCTGAAAATATTGAATATTTACACAAATAAAGTAGGCTGTATTGTAAGACTGTATTTGATGATCATTGTCACAATAGTAAATAGTCAGATATTAAGAAGAGTGTTATTAGTTTATTACCATCTGAACTACCCAGGACTTGAGTTAACCCTGTGAATTTCTTCTAGTCTATTTGTATTTGCGTTATTATAAGCATTCAAGTCTATCTTTTTTTTCTAGTTTTTCAAACATTTATAATAATATTAAAATAAAAATTTAGAATATTTGAAGCAATGCCCCAATATAACCGAATCGTAGGTAATTGTAAAAATACTCGTTTCGGATGTTGAAATAGAACATATCGACATTGTAGGGTAGACGCAATGAGGAAGGATTATTCGTCATGTCATAGGGTAGACGTTAGCTTATAACGCAAATAGACATAATGCAGATAGACTAGAAGAATTTCACAGGGTTATCCCAAGTCCTGGGTAGCTCAGATGGTTGGAGCAGTCGCCCGGATTGACATTTATTAAAATTGTCATTCCGTATTTTCAACCGTGAATGTTTTGGGTGTGAAGTGTTTTTGTTGTTTTTCGAAATTGTTTGACCCTGGATATGAAGAAATAAAGCGACAATATTCAACGTAAAGTCGTTAAAAACAAATTATACTATGACAATGAGATTTTATTTTCTTAATAAGGTCGCCAACCTCTGTAATGGTTTTCAGCAAATCAAAATAGTTTTTTGCCGCTAGTATCTGTCACGATTTATGGAAATGATAGGGTAAGATGGATTCTAACAAAAATAACTGTACGAAAAAATGGCGCTCATGAGCTGGCCCTAATCCCATAGATACTTTTACTAGTTTTACCTTTAGGTAGTTTTCAAAGAAATGATAGACAATTTTAGACGGCATGTATGGAGGTGCTTCAAATAAACCGAATTTGATCACGTTGAATATGGTCGAAAATTGAATGCACGTGAACAGTGTTAAATTATATGACAGCCATTCTTTTCGTATTCATATTGAGAGAATTAAGGCCATGTTGGAAATTCTGCTGAATTGTTAATTCTTATGCAGTGACCTACTTTAGGATATTAGGTTATTTAACTTTAGAGGAAAATCTTCTTTTTTAAAATTTTGATGAGGATTGAACATTGCATCGAGTATTTAACCCATCAAGCATCAGATTCCAGACACAATTGATTTTCAATTGTCATAGCCCTCCGTAGGGATAACGCTGCTTGACAGATTAATGATATTGCCGACATGTTTTAATAGTACACGTACCTTACATTGATACACCATATCTTCTTCAAATAACTTCAAAAATATGAATTGTGTCCATTTATAATAGTCTGGATCACAGGTGCAAATTTCTCTGTCCCAATCAAAGTCAAATCCTAATTTTAGCAGCTGCTTTTTCATCAAACCTATATTAGATTTTGTCCAGTGATGGGGCAGAATATTCCGTTCTATAGCAGCATTTTCCGCAGGTAGCCCAAAAGCATCCCACCCAATAGGGTGAATGACATTTTTGCCATCCAATTTAAAAAACCGTGCTATAGTGTCAGAAATTGTATATACTCGAACATGACCCATATGCAAATTCCCAGATGGATAAGGAAACATTGGCAATACATATAATGAATCATCAAATTTGGGGGTTTCCAATGACACTACATTTTTGGACCAATGTTTTTCAATCTCTAATTTAATGTCCGTTGTTATATCCATATGCTGAAAAAGAATAGAAATAATCTTTTGATAAGTTGTGTTTTTCTTGAGTGAAAGATTAAGATAACTTAAATTTTTTTATTTATATAAAATGGAGTGCGTTACCCCAGCAAGAAAATATCTGCTGCAAAAAACCATTCCTGCTGGAGTAACGCTGTTCCAGCAGGAAGATTCTTAACGAATGATCGGAGGGAAAAGTAAAGTACATGAGCTGGAAGTTATATTTGTGCGTGAATGTGCGCCAAAAATGAGATTTGTGCGCCAAAAATGAGATTTGTGTGTCCTAAGGTTTTAGAGATATTCGGTTTCCTGCTGGAAACCTATAATTGTGCGCACGTAAAATAAATGTATTTCAGTAGCTGTTGATTTGTGCGTATTTGTGAAACAATAAGTTTTTAAAAATATTAACCTTTTTAAAGTAATCATGCATTTCCTAAAAAACAATAAAAAAATCTAGCGCTTAAATAAGCAAACGTATAAGTCAACTGAAAATGGAATTCGCTTCGTCTTGTTAATCTTCTTGTCCGAAAAAAGTTTCAAAACTAAGTATACACAGGTTTTTGAATAATTTAACTTAAATTCAAAACTGACAATGCCATAACTCCGACTTCAAATTACAAGAACCAGAATTAACCAAATACAATTTGGTAGTACCGCACAATTAGAGCATTTCGTGAAATATAAATGCTGAAAATTTCAGCTTCATATGTGTATAACCAAAATAACATCTAGATTACCGATAATTCGACCGAATTGGAATGACCACTAAAAAGCGACCGTTTCATACATATTGATGACCTATTTGAAAGAAAAGCATTATATTAGGCTATTCTCCATACAATAGCGTTCATAACGTTTACAGGCAATCGTATTGTTTTAATAGTACATTATGTTCAGTAGGTATTATACCTATCCTTATTTTAATATTATAATAATGTATTTTAAATATTGGTAATGTGCTCAGAGTATATGTAGTAATTGTTGCAGATGGGTGTTCTAAACCCACCTATAGGTAATTAGTATTAATAGAACCCATTTTTTTTTAAAGAAAACAATTACAGCCTGGCTACGACTATTGGCTAAGCATTAATCTGTGGCTAACCGGCGAGCGTCGTCCAATTCATGTAGTAGGGTCAGTCAGTAACGTTTAGCGGCAACGATGGAGACGTGGACGTAGTTAGACATTTTTTTTGGCGACTTTTTCGTGTTTTTCATTAGTGGGCGACAAGATATAAGTTAGGTCAGGTTCGGTTAGATCTGAAAGATAATTATATACCTATTACTTTTTTCTTCACAATAACATATTAAATGTTACAAAACCACTCCAAACTCGTCTAAAATATTTTATTTATAAAGTCACCGCTGAGTCAGTCGTAGCCGCTTTCGAGTCTTAAGCATGATGGCACTTCATCCGCCATACATTTGTTCTCGCCGCTCGCCTTCCCGCTCGTCACTGCAGCAGCGAGAGTCCGCTCTGTAAAAACAGCTTAGGCACCAACTCCAAAAAAATTACGAGCATGGTAGGTAGGGCATGCACCCGGTTCTACCCGGTTCCGAAAAGACCCGGTTCTACCCGGTTCTTTCAGCTCTCAAAGAACCGGTTCTTAAAAATATATTACCCGGGTTTTTCGGTTCTTTCGGTTCCTGTGAATGTCATGAAATAAATCAACTATTTAACGATATTACTTTGTTGTTTGCGATAAATCGAACTTGGAATATGCAAGGCGAGGCATGGCTACACTAGTAAGGGTATGGGGCAGCAAAGCAGTTCACAGCATTCATTCGACACCATTTTGTCTTGCTCAGTCAGTGCATCGTTAATTATCAAAGTGTACTGGAGTGTTAATTTAAACAAAAGTAATAATCGTTTTGGACATGTAAGTATAGAAACCATATTTTGAAATGAAATGAAATAATTTATTCAGTAACACATAAGTAATTATGACTACAGAAGCCAAATACAACACATTTTAACAAATATCAATATAAATATGTCACTAAAAAGGAATCCACTCAGCATAAGCCGTAGCATCCTTGGACACTACGACGCTAGTCTCCCGTGGATACATTTTACTGTACTTATTTACTCTTTCTTTGGTCGCTCAGGTCGCCGGTCGCTTAACGCATTCTTACACCGTTTTATTTAGAAAAGATTATAATTTTGTTTTTACTCACAGTGGATGAGTGTGATGAGTCATCAGATCACTGATGACAGTGAAAAGGGAGACCGATAGACCCAGCTCACTACCGCCCAATAGCTGTCACCACAGTTCTTTGCAAGGTTATGGAACGGATTTTAAATCCGATACCTAGAAGATCGCTCATTAATTAATGATAGTCAGTACTGGTTTCGCCCGAAACGGTCAACGGGTGATCTTCCAGCGTATTTATTGCATGTCTGGGGTGAAGCTATAGACAAACGTGGCGAGTCAGTGGCTGTTAGACATTGCTAAAGCTTTTCATCTGGTCTGGCACAGGGCTCTTTTCTCTAAGCTACTGGAATACGGTCTGCTCACTCAGCTGAGTGGACAGACCGTATGACCGTATACGGCGATCCAGTTGCAGAGCTCAGCAACTGGATCGCCGGCTTCCTGCATAAGCGAAGAATCCGTGTTCGGGGTTCATGCCAGTGAACGCTGGTGTACTACAAGGCTCTGTTCTATCCCCCGCTCTCTTTCTTCTTCATATCAATGACATCCTTCCATTAGGAAACATTCATTGCTATGCGGATGACAGTACAGTGCATGGTGGATATTACGGTCGCCCAGGGGCTGGGCGCGTTGAAACTTAGATGGAGAGAATGAATCTTACCATTGAGCTCAACGGGGTTGTAGCTGAGCTTTATGTTTGTGGACTGTATAAATTAATATAAACCTAAAATATATGAAAAAGCGATGTACTTCATCAAATTATTATTGTTGCATGTAAATATGACAAATTCTGATATTAAAAGACACTATTTCAAAAACTGACAATTTCACTATAATTTTGACGTAAAAACCGAAAGAGAACTTATATCCTACTAGACTGCAAGAAGGTTCGCGACAAGGGTGTTGAACCTTATATATGAATGGGGATCTAACAATCTTTATGGGTTCAATGCTAAGAAAACACAGGAGTGGGAGTTTACAGCCAAAATGTCGCCGTTCCTTCCCCTTCCCTCTCTTTAGGGCACTACTCTTTCGCCACAGGGCTCCATCAACTTGCTCGGTATAGAAAATTAAAAAAGCTTAAAATGAGGCGTAAAAGTGACCTTATGGGCTGGCAAGGTGGAGGCGGCTAGAACAGTGTTTTTCAAGCTTCACTAGCTGTGCAGCTTCATATATTGATATACATGACATATTGATTATTTAAAAACTTTGTTGTAATCTGTTGCTAGCCAATCGGCTAGCAATTTCCCATATTATTTATTTTCTTAACTGTGATTAATAGAGTTTCTAAACAAAACCTAAACAAATTAAACAGTATTTAATTTCACGACCCGAAAGAACCGAAAAGAACCGGGTACCCGGTTCTGCGGTAAAACGGAACCGAAAAACCCGGTTCCTAAATAAGGTCCGGTTCTGCATCCCCTAATGGTAGGTATAATAATAAATAAGAGTATCTTTGAAACAAGTACTGTATTTATTAAAAGTTTCTGTATTACCTGCATTAGGTACTTATATTTACATATAATTACTCATGTTGTGACTGAGAAAAGGTCTATGAAAGTAGTTACTCGATGTGATTTATATCATGAAAATAGTATCTTACCCTGGATGACTGATGTAGTATTCCGCGTTGCTGATGCCATACAATCACATTGACTAGGTATTCATACAACAAGAAGCGTGCGACAATTATCTGTCTCAAAGTGATTCCTAAATTCAAAGTAGAAAAAGTCTGGTTGGGGTAAAATAACAATGTTTTGATTGTAAAACTACCAAAACAGCACACCACTTTCAAAAACATCTTATTCGTTTAATAATTTCATGACATTTCTATGAAATAATGCATCTAATGTGATATTATTTCATACAAATGTCATGAAATTATCAAATGAATAAGATTTTTTGAAAGTGCAAAACCATTTCTATGAACTAATATAGCCCATATTTCATTTTATTGTCGTATTGACCGCACCACTCTCTATGAAAAATATAATTCAGTAGTACGTCTTTATCTTAGCTAAATACCTACAGAATTATATTTTTAACCGACTTCAAAAACGAGGAGGTTCTCAATTCAGCCGGTATGTTCTTTTTTTTATGTATGTACACCGATTACGCCGATATTAATGATCCGATTTACGTGATTCTTTTTTTGTTCGATGCGGAATAGCTGCCATTTGGTCCCAAATAATTTTTTTTCAAATCAGTTCGGTAGTTTGGTTTTTATAAATAAAAAAAACTGAAATTAGTAAGTCGTCTACATATTTTTTTTCTTTGTATGTACACCGATTACGCCGAGATTACTGATCCGATTTACGTGATTCTTTTTTTGTTCGATGCAAAATAGCTTCCATTTGGTCGCATAAAATTTTTTCCAAAATCAGTTGGGAAGTTCGGTTTTAAATAAAAAAAAACTGAAATTATTAAGTCGTCTACGTATGCGACATTGCGATTTATTGCTTTCCTATGACTTTTTAGTGAAACGATACGATAGTAGGAAACAATATAAGTTGACGGTCACCGAAAGTTATCACTAAAAATTGTGGAAAAAAAAATTTAAACAAAAATTAAAACCGACTTCAAAAAACGGAAAAGGATAAAATAAATAAATTTAAGTAGGTACTCATCCCCTAGTAACATATTTTTGGAGTTGGGTGCTAAGTGGTTTCCAAAAACAATAGAAAGTGAAGCACCAACTCCAAAAAAATATGTTACTAGGGGATGAGTACCTACTTAAATTTAATTATTTTATCCTTTTCAGTTTTTTGAAGTCGGTTTTAATTTTTGTTTAAAATTTTTATTTATAACTAGCTTCCGTTGGTGGCGTTTATTAAAGTATTGTATGTGTGTTCTTTCTTCCCAGGGTCGCAAACTATCCTCATACTATACATACCATACTTTATAAATTAGTCGCATTTGTAACATGAGTTAGGAGTTAAGTAACTATTAATTGTTTGAAAAGTATGTCATTCATCGATTTATTAATGGTATAATTAGTCAAATTATTAAAATTCATAATTTTGCTTTTTCATTTCATGCTGTCTCACTTAAAAGGTTTTAAAATAAAAAGGAAGGGCTTTTTTACAATATCATATACGAGAAAATCTATGAGTATGAAAACTTTGTGTACTTTGTTATTTATAGTGTTTTACCTACTTATGACCATTAACGGCCCACAGCTTTTCATATAAACTCTCTAGTGAAAAATATTGGATTTGAAAAAACTGATTCTAATAAGACTTTCTACGCATAAGCAGTCACGCTGGTCTAAAAGTTGTCAAAGGTTTATTCGTAAATGAATTTTTAACTTTTATGATAACCAAAAATAGCCAATAGTTATTTTTCTAAGACTTCTCGAAAAATCTTCTGACTACTTTTTAGACTAGTCTGACTTCCTTATTCATGGAGTCTAGTTAGAATCCGTAGGTATGTTCGACTTGAGACTTGAGAGTTTATATGAAAAGCAATGCGATGTTAATTAACGCTCTTAAATACAATGCATTAATATTTTTCAATAAAACAAAAACAGTATATTGATGGTAATATAATAATATACAGGATGATGCCGTCAATGCGACAATAAATTTAAACAAGGGCTATATTAGTCCATAGAAATGGTTTGCCAATTTCAAAAATATCGTATTCAATTGATAATTTCATAACCTTTGTATGAAATAATGCTGCCAAAGTTACACTATTCCATACAAATGTCATAAAATTCCCCTCCCCATCGGACAGCTGAGGCAATCAGACGTGTTTTGAGTAAAATACGTATTTTTTTTAAATTAAATTACACTATATTTTAAAAATTAACAAGAGCGCAGTATTGGGAGTGTATAAGTACGCTGGAGTTCAAACTTGGATAACGTGAGTCTTTTTTGCACTCTTTTCACTAAACTCGTGATCAGGGGGGTGAAACTTTCATACATTATTACACAGAAAAATTTTCTACGCACAAAGCGCAATCTAACCACCCGGGACAGATAACTAAGTTAAAAGTTGTCCTTATATCGTCACTAGAGTGCAGTACTAGCATTAAAATGGCATCATCTATGTCATCTATATGTAGCTATATGTAATTCCTGTAGAGATGGGCGTTTTGAGATTTTGGTGATATCGATACGAATCGATATCAGATAATCGCATCCGATGCGCGAATCGATGCCAGCATCGATGCCAATTGAGCGTCAGTCTAGCAATTATCGTAGTATCACAGGATGCGATGCGATACGAAATAAGTTGTTTTGTGTGTGTGTCTTTTAGTGCATGAATCATGACTTGAAGATTAGTTAAATTGACAAAAACTAGATGCCATCGGCATCCAATAATGGTACCAAGTCGCATCGGATGCGCGCATCCAAACCTGGCATCGTTATCGCGCATCGTTACTCTAAAAACGCCCACCCCTAAAGCCCTGTGTCCACTGGGTGCTCCGATTCGAGCCGAATCGAATTGAATAATTTCACCTCCTTTATATTATTTACTATGAAACTGCATGTATTAGAATAAAATATATTCACATTGAATTCCCTTCCACAGAAACTATTCCACGATTTTTTAACCGTTAGTCACCATAGTAACGATTTATAGATTAAATATGTCATATTACTGTTATTATATCAATGAAACAGTCTATCGAAACCTAAATAAATATTTTAACAGTTCACATTTTGTATATTTCATGTAATAACTTTTATCGCTGAAGATCAAAATTCTGTAATAAAAATAACAATAAAACATTTTGATTGAAAATATTAGGTTGGGGAAAAGGTCTTTTCGCATTATAGTATGTATGAACTTGTAATAAAATCTCTTTGGCTGTACTATTTGTATCTGGCTGGTTTTGGTATCACTATTAGCTTAGATTTTAAAAAAGATAATTCCAAATTCATCCACAATCCCTACATTAAATATTTATTGTAAGTTGATGCATTTTTTACACTCTTTGTTCAATGGGAAATAATTTAAACACAATAGCATAAATATTTATTGAATTTGCAGCTCATCAGTAGTACCAAGGATGATAGAAGTAAAGGATTGCCAATGTCTAATGTCGCGTAAATTAGTACCTAAATAACGACGAGATGTCGCTAGCAGTATCAAATCATAAAAATACACATTCCGTCAATACTTTGCGTAAAAGCAGACTCCTAAATGGCGTCACTGCAACTTTAATTTATTTGTTAAACTTACTTAATCTTGCCAATAGATGGACCTATTTTATAATTTAACAACATGGACCAAATATCATTCTTGTTATTCTTAGATTATTATTATCAAAGTAGTAATGAGGTAATAGTATAAATTAACATAGCAACTTTTATTGTAATGATTTATTCTCGTTGTTTGTTTTTATTTTTTGGAGTCGGTGCTTCACTTTCTATTGTTTTTGTTTGTTTTTGGAGACAACTTAGCACCAACTCCAAAAAATATGATTCTAGGGGATCTTCTAAGTAGGTAATCATCCGATTACCTACTTAGATTTAATTATTTTAACCTTTTCAGTTTTTTGAAGTCGGTTTTAATTTTTGTTTAATTTTTTTTTTCACAAGTTTTAGTGATAGGTAACTTTCTAAGGTCGAAGCTATATTGGTGACCGTCAACTTAAATTGTTTGCTACTATCGTATCGTTTCACTAAAAAGTTATAGGAAATTGATTGCACACACGGGCACTAAATGAGCCGGCTCTGGGTTGATCTCCTGAATTGTTGCATAGAGTTTAGTTTTGTACCTTTTTTTAACTATTGCATATCTAGAGACTTAGTACCAACGCAATATGTAACAAAATTCTGTGGAATAAATTATTTGTATTTGTAAGTTCTAACTGATATTTCAGTAATGAAGATCATATTTTTGGGTCGCCTAGAGAAAATGGTAGGTTCATTTCCCAAAAGTGGTAGGAGTCATGTTCGGGTGCATTAGAAACCCGTGTTTTTTACCACGCGTCATTTCATTATGTAATGCGGCAGAAACCACTGCTATCGCTCATTAACCGACTTCAAAAACGAGAAGGTTCTCAATTCGGCCGGTTTTTTTTTTATATGTATGTACACCGATTACGCCGTGATTACTGATCCGATTTACGTGATTCTTTTTTTGTTCGATGCGGAATAGCTGCCATTTGGTCCCATAATTTTTTTTTTCAAAAACAGTTCGGTACTTTGGTTTAAAATTAAAAAAAAACTGAAATTATTAAGTCGTCTACATATGCGAAATTGCAAATTTTTGCTTTTCCAATGAATTTTTAGTAAAACGATATGATAGTACGAAACAATATAAGTTGACGGTCACCCATCTAGCTTCGACCGTAGAAAGTTACCACTAAAAATTGTGAAAAAAAAAATTAAACAAAAATTAAAACCGACTTCAAAAAACTGAAAAGGATAAAATAATTAAATTTAAGTAGGTATTCATCCCCTAGAAACATATTTTTGGAATTGGTGCTAAGTGGTTTCCAAAAACAATAAGAAGTGAAGCACCGACTCCAAAAATATGTTTCTAGGGGATGAATACCTACTTAAATTTAATTATTTTATCCTTTTCAGTTTTTTGAAGTCGGTTTTTTTTTGAATGTTCGTGTTCTTCAAGGGTCACAAGTTTTATTTAGGCTGTGTGTTGTTACATCCGCCCCGACAAACAAGAACACCCTGGCCTTCGTTTTGAAGAACTCTTCAAGAGCGCAGCTGGTATTTTAATCCAGGTGGCTTAGTGTCAACCGGGCAGAGTATTTGCGTCTAAGTCAAAATTAGCATACTGGCCGAGCCGTCTCAAGATGTTGGTGGAAGGCATTTAGTCCGGTACCGCTAGGTTTTGAGGTTCCAAAAATAATAAAGTTTATGATTTTTTGCATACAGTTAGTAGGTAAGGTAAACGTCCCTATACTCGTCGGATTTTGAACTTGGCTAACTTTGACGACTTGTCACACAAACATCATTGAGCTTACGTACGAAGTTGTAATTACACGATGCGATACATAACTTAATACTCTATTAGATATAATGATTCGTTTCATTAAGGAGAATAAGGAAAAAATCTAAAAAATAATAAATTGACGAAACACACATTTGTACCAGTATTCGACAGATTTGTGTGTTTTTGACACTGTGTTTCGGATTAAAGGAAACGTTAGAAGTATGATTACTTGGCATCGAAGTCATCTCATCTTAGGCTACAGCATATCGGGGGTGGGCTCGTGAAATTGCTTCGCCAGAGCTTACGCTACCCACGCGAAGGGCAATGAAGTTACCAGGGAGTTTTAGTGTGCTTAGAACTCAGATCATAGATAGAAGTAGATATTTGAAGGAGGCGGCGTGGCGCGTAGGTTTCCGACATGCCCAAACCGAAATATCGTTCTCTAACGGGCTGTTAGTTATAACTTAGCCGCGCTTACGCAAGGATCTCCAGTATTTACCGAAATGTCGAGACACACGCACGGCCAGCGAGGAGACGAGGCTCCTCCGCGTTGAAAATGCCCGTCTCAAAGCCGAGATGAAGGCTCTCCGCCGAGAAATCGGTAAACTGAAGACGGTGAGGCAAGAGCTCGACCGATTGAAAAAGGACGTTCGTGAGCTCCGTTTGGGTGACAAAGGCGTTCCAAAAGCGCCGGTTGCAATTGAGGACTCCTACATGGATATATGTTTCACCTGAGAGGCCCTGCCTCAGCGGGAAAACATTCGGTGCACTCAGCCGCAACCGAGCACGTCACGGCAAGCGCCTGTACTCTTAGTTGTAACCCCGCCGTCTAACGATGAGGAGGACAAGGAAGAGAGACTGATGCGGAAAGTGCTCTCCCGCGTCAGAACCATGGTTGGCGCTAGGTTTGATGGGATGGAGGCCGATGGAAGGCTGCTTCCTGCGAAACAGCACCGTCCTCCGCTGGCCGCTGATAATCGAAAGACGATGCAGGAGAAAGCGAAGCCACCGACCTCTGCCGCACCAAATAAGGGCAAAATTATAGTCATCCCTGCTTCTAAGCCGAAGGCAGGCATCTCCGCCGTCCCCCTATCAGCTCCTAATACGACGAGCGCCACGGATGCTGAAAGGTGGACGAAAGTAAAAAGTAGTAAGGGGGGTAAGGGCAAGCTTGGCGCAGCATCAATACTAGCTCCTGCAACGATTGCCAGTGGAGGAACGTCCAAAGCCAAAGAGGTAACAGCAGACGCAGCCCCCGAAAATAAGCGGAGGAGGAGGAAGACTAGGCTTAAAGCTTCACGGTCAGCGGCTGTCATAGTGACTATTGAGCAGGAGAAAAAGGTAGCGCGTATGGTGTATGCGGACGTCATGTCAAAAGCGCGCACGTCTGTGAACATTGAAGAGCTGGGCCTCCCCCCGCTAAAATTGCGAGAGTCGGCATCGGACGCCCGCCTGTTTGAAATCCAGGGACTTGAGGATAACGCAGATAGCGCAGATAAATTTGCGGAAAAGCTTCGCGCCGCCTTCGGAGAAGGGGTACGGGTGACTCGGCCCATTAAAACAGCGGAGTTTCGTCTCGCGGGGCATGACGATTCGGTTACCGCAGATGATATCAAAGTCGCTGTGGAACGTACGGGATTCTATACGTGGCCCTGGGGAACGCTCGTAAGGAGCTGCAAGTGGCAATTGCTCGTGCCAAGGTCGCAGCTCGGGCAGATATGTTGGAGAATCTAAATAGGGACCCCTGGGGTAGCCCCTATCGTGCAGTGCGTGATAAGTTCGCAAAGGGCCCCCCAGTAGTGGAATCCATAGATCCCTCTTTACTACGAGAGACAATAGACCGGCTGTTTCCTGAGAGCGGGGAGTTCCCCGCTCCGGCGATGGCGTCTGACCAAGCGACGCGCGAACCTGATTCGCTGCCTCCACCGCCAATCACAAACTGGGAGTTTGAGACAGTCATCACCAGGCTCCGAGCCAAGAACACAGCCCCGGGGCCTGACGGAGTGCCTGGCCGAGTTCTGGCACTTGCTCTTGGGTCTCTGGGGGATCGTCTCCGGGGCATTTAAGATCGCTGCTTCGAGCCTGGTGTTGCTCCAGAAGCCCGGGAAACCAGCGCACAGTCCATCTGCCTATAGGCCGATTGTGCTGCTGGACGAAGCCGGAAAGCTTCTGGAGCGAATTGTTGGCTGGTTAAGCATCTCAGCCAGGTGGGTCCTGACTTTGTGGAGTGGCAGTTCGGTTTTAGGTAAAATCGCTCCACCATAGACGCCATCCGGTTGGTCAGGGCTAAATCTGAGGAGGAGATTGCTAGGGGCAGGTAGGAGATTGCACTTGCAGGGACTCCACCCTGGGATCTCAACGTGTTTGCATTGGCAGAGGTGTATAGGCGGAGCGCCGCCGTTCGGATGGAAGGAGCCTGCCCGTCGCCGGTGCTCATTCGACGGTGGTGCGACGGAACCCAGCGGGTAGTTATGAGCGTTTGGCTACGCAGGCTGGAGGTTCCAATTTATGGCTAGTAGACTGTCGAGGGAATCAGGCCATGCTCGACGAAGTGGGTGGATCGGGAGCCTGGCACGGTTGCTTTGGCCATTATCTACACAGAATCAGATGGGAGCCGAGTCCCCGGTGCCACGAGTGCGGTGGCGAAGACGACACGGCGCAACATACGCTTGAGTTGTACCCAGCATGGGTTGTTGAGCGTCGCGACCTGGTCGCGACAGTGGGGGCAGACCTTGCACTGCCGACATTGATTAGATCGATGGTCGGTAGTGTGACGAACTGGTAGGCAGTTGCCACCTTCTGTGAGCAAGTTATGCTCCAGAAGGTAGGACCTCAAAATCGCCTATTACGTAACGGAGTTCAAGTTTTACGTAACGCAGTTTGAGGGGAGGGGGGTCTTACCAGAACCTTACTTATCTTACGACGAAGCGTTACCAGGGCGGGAGTAGGGTTCGAACAACGCGTTACGTTACATATTTTTTTTTATTTAAATAAAAAACTAGGAAATCTTCGAAAATTGCGTTACGTAATACTTGAACGGTCCCCTAGCCGTACCGGACTAATTGCCTATTTGCGTAATAACTACAAAAAGTAATAGTTAAATTAACAATAGCAAGAGACGTGTAATTTACATAAAACTCACAACACACACATTACACGCACATCACACTTAAATACCCGAATTACAAAACATTATTTTAGTAATTCGTGTAGAGATACATAACAATTTATGTAGGTAGCCTAGCCATTTCTTTATAATATCGCCGCGGTACGGCGCCGGCGGCGCGGCAATAGTACAAAGGACGCCGGCCGCCCTGCCCCCGCGGCCGCCCGCGCCGCTGAACTTCTTCCCGCCACACGTGCTCACACAAACAAACACCACTCGCACACATAAAAAAAGCGTAAAAGAGTTATCTACTTACCTTAACTTATTGATAGGTATTTTAATAACTGTTCCAAAATCTCCGTTAGCTAGCAAGAAGCACATCCACAATATCGAAATATTCTATTTCAACACCCGAACGAGTATTTTTCAAATACCTACATGTACAGTCGACAGCACATCAAGTGTAACAGTTGATGGCAATAAGCTTTATTGTACAGCCTAAATTACATAGTTATAATACACAAATTATCAGACTGCTAAAATATTATAATTAAAAAAGATACGCCTTGGGGCGGGGATCGAATCCGCGACCGTTGAAATATAATTTTTTAGGGACTGAGAGAATACGTTAGGTTATATATAATAACGCAAATATAGACAGACTAGAAATTATATAATTTAAAAAAAATTGGGTAATCCTAAGTAATTCACTTGGTTAGAGCAGGCACCCGGACATTATCATCCTTGCGCGGACTGAGAATGGTTGCGGCTTTGGTCCCCGCCCGCGCCCCAGCACATGAACTTTTTCTAGTTTGTCTATTTATCTCAGTAAAGTTGACAGCACATCAAGCTTGACAGTTTGACTTTTAGACCGCCCTTACTGAGTTCGTAATAGAGGTGGCTTTTGTAGTGCAACTGTTACACTTGATGTGCTGTCGACTGTACTTCTAGGTATTTGAAAAATACTCGTTCGGGTGTTGAAATAGAATATTTCGATATTGTGGATGTGCTTCGTGCTAGCTAACGGAGATTTTGAATCAGTTATTATGTTAAGGATATGATATGCCTAGATATGCCTATCAATAAGTTAAGGTAAGTAGATAACTCTTTTACGCATTTTTAATGTGTGCGAGTGGTGTTTGTTTGTGTGAGCACGTGTGGCGGGGGGAAGTTTAGCGGCGCGGGCGGCCGCGGGGGCAGGGCGGCCGGCGTCCTTTGTACTTATGCCGCGCCGCGCCGGTGCCGTACCGCGGCGATATTATAAAGAAATGGCTAGGCTACCTACATAAATTGTTATGTATCTACACGAATTACTAAAATAATGTTAAATTGAAAGCTTATATAAAACAGCCGATCAACTCACAAGTGTAACCTTCTGAATGTAAGTACCTACGGTTGAGTTTAGCACCATGTCACACCAGCCAGCTATTGCGTCTCGTATTTTAATAGTTTATACCTTACTATAGTAAGCCATAATTATTGTGACATGATACTAAAGTGTTCAGCTCTATGAGATTCAGCTACTTCTGTGGTTGATCACACCTACGTTATTTAACCGACTTCAAAAACGAGGAGGTTCTCAATTCGGTTGGTATGTTTTTTTTAAAGTATGTACACCGATTACGCCGAGATTTCGGGTTCGATTTACGTGATTCTTTATTGATTAACAAAAGTTAAAGCCGTGTTCAAAAAACTGAAAAGGATAAAATAATTAAATTTAAGACTAGGTACTCATTACCTAGAAACATATTTATCCTTTCAGTTTTTTGAAGTTGGTTTTAATTTTTGTTTATTTTTTTTATACAATCGTGTGCAGTCAGACATCAAAACAAAGTCTAGATTCTAGATGCCTACCTATCTACTTATTACCGCTGGCGTCGACGACGCCCTCATTACAAATTTTTAACATTTGTGTTTTAAAGTTTTTTATTTCATATAGTAAGTAATTATAATGTTCCCAATAGTTTTTTATTTTACAATAAAATACTGGATTAGCAATCTTAATTTTCAAAAAAACCTTTCTTGTTTCAGCGCCATCTATTAAATTTATGCTAGCATTATATTGAAAATCTAAACTAGCACAGTAGCAAATGGTGTATAAATCTATCACGTAGCGCTAGTTTCATATAGAAAAATGAAATCGTTGAAGCAGAATATTGTTATGATATTTAGAGCTCGAAAATAGTAATGTATCAAACTATTAATTTTCATGTAAAAATTCTAATGATTTACTATCATATTTGGGCATATTTTAATCCGCAGGCTAACTGCTAACGCCATCTAGTCTTAAGCCGGTATTTGTAGCTTTAACAGAGTTACCCTTTTTTGTATGACATTGGCAGTCTATATATTATTTGGTCCATGGTAGTACCTACCGACAAATGCAACCTTTAAAACTAGAGCGCTCAAACCACTATATCACAAAGCTCTTATTTTAATACTTATAATTTATTTCTTGTTCCAGAACCTCAATTACAACCAGAGACTTGTGTGAATACTGTGGATTTGATTGCATTTGGTTATTATTCAAGAAAAAGTCATAATAAAACAGCTGAAACCGACCGAATGTATTTTAATTTAATAGGAGTTTAGTGCTTAAGACACAACAAATTGTTTTGATTATTTAACCTGAAAAATGTTTTTGTTTTTATGCAGGTTAAATAGTTTAACGATTTGTGGGTTTTAAGCACTAAACTTCTGACCTCCTCCTTAGAAAAAATATTTTTATAGGAATATTGCGAAAGTGTAAACAGTGCCATCTATTGGTATTTATGGAACCTAGCCTGTAAGCACGCCATCTATTTGCAGCTAAGAAAACTAATATAATCTCATAAGCAGAATTTATTCTGATTGTAAGATTACGCCATCTCTTCACCCGGGAAAGAGGTTTTTCACTTTTTGATTTTAGAGTGGCGTATCTATACCATATATATTATCTCTAATCTATGCTCGTGATCAATAAGAGGAGTCAATTTATGTTGGACGGAAATCAATTTTGTATCAAAACGTCGCATCCATCCAATTTGTGCTGATCTCTGTTAATTCGCTGTTACGTGTTGCTCCTTATAAATTAGGGTTGTTGAGGAAGTGATTATAAGGAAGAGGAGGAGGAAGAGGAAGTGTCAAGCACAAATTTAGAGGATGCGGATGAGGATATTTTTTTGAGGAAGAGGATGCGGATGAGGAAGCGGAAGAGGAAGCGGATGAGGAAGTGGATGATATGAAATATACTATTCTGTCAAGAAAGTACCGGGAAAAGATCAATAATACATCCAAAATTATTTTATCACTTTCAAAGTATGCTCCTTCAGAAACGATACACTTACGCCAACGAATAATCCAATCATCAAAATATTTTTTAAACGCTGTTTCCGGAATTGAGTTCAGTTCTCACCGCGAATTCTCCTTTATGTCTTTTACCGAATGAAAACAATTTGAGTTTAGGAAAAAGAAAAAAGTCCCAGCCGACTTCTTTATTTTTCCTGGTGGCCATATCTGGTGAATATGGTGGTTGCTCGGTGGTATTTGTTGAGTGTCTGGTCAAAAAGTCGTTCACAATGATGGCCTTGTGCGAAGGCGCATTATTGTTTTGCAAAATCCAAGAACTTTCTTTCCACAAATCTGGCCTTTTTCGTCGAATTTGCTTAGAATATCATTTGAGCGCTATACGCCGCATAGCGCTTAAATGATATTCTTTATTTACCGTTTGACCTTCCGGTAAGAATTCCGAGTGCAAAACACGGCGAGAGTCAAAGAAAACAGTCAACATGACTTTGACTTTTGATCGACTTTGGAGTGGTTTTTTCGATTTCGGTTCAGTTCGAAGGCCACTCCGAAGCTTGTTGACTAGTTTGCATGTCAAACTCGTAAACCCACGTCTCGTCACTAGTGAGTGACAATGCGAGACTCGTAAGATACAGAAAGTTCGCCGGCTATGTCTCTCAAAGTTGAATGATGATTTTCAGTCACTATTTCCCTCACTTTCGCGATGTTAACTTCAGTTGCAGACGTTGATGGCCTACCAGAGCGAGGCAAATCTTCAATCACATCTTGAACGCTTTGTACCACTCATAAGCACGTGTTTTTGATAAAGTCGATTCACCGTAAGCCTTCTGTAACATTTTCAGTGACCCCGAACACGAAATTCCATTGGCGATGCAAAATTTAAGATAAACCTTTTGTTTAATGTTTTTGTCCATTATGAAATTCGCAATACACACTTGATATAACTAAAAACAGCACTGTATTTAATATAAATAACAGATGCAACTCAAAACTCCGCGCCAAAATGGAAAACAGTTGTGCCAATCTAACAACAACAACAAAAAACAAAAAAAAAAACCATAAACAAATCATCCATTCGCGATACTTTTTTCACTGAATGTATAATTTAAATGGTCCACCGGAAATGTTCTTTTAATTTTAAACAAAACAACGCTATGTCAATTGTCCAAGCAAGGAAGAGCGCGGGTGGCGGGAGGGGATGGCTCTGACTGTTCGGCCCGGCATCGTGCTGCGCGGCGTGTGCGTTGCCATGAATACAAATACGCATGCGCAGTGAAATTCCTCTTAAATTTTGAGGAAGCGATAGCGGAAGAGGAATTTTTTATTTTTATTTATTAGGAAGCGGAAACAGTTGAGGAACTCAAAATATTGCGGAACTTCCGCATTATGAGGAAGCGGAAGAGGAATCCTCAGCAACCCTCCACGTGCCCCCGCCACAGACGACGACGTCGCTCGCGCTGTCTCCCAGGCTCGCGGTGATGGCCGAGCAAACGAACAAAAGGGTACTTACGCGCGCTATACAACGTGAACTAACGGCGCCAGAAATGATTGTGCAACAAAGCTCATCAGAATATGACCTACAAAATTTGTCAGATGATCATGAACATTCTAATATTCCGCGCTGCCATAAACGTAAAAGAACTAGCACGTCGGAAATGCAATTAAATAATTTTATGACAGAAATCCGAAGGAGCAACAGAAGCAGCAACAGGACGCAAAGATGGAGAAACTACACTCAACTATTGAGGAAATTAAAACCCAAAACACTGAGATTAGCTCGTCTATCGAATTTTTGTCCGCCAAATATGATTCACTTCTAGTACAAGTTAACGAATTAAAAACCGAAAATTCACTACAAAAAGAATATATTCATTCTCTTGAGAGCAAATTTGAAAATTTTAAAAGAGGAATGCGCTCAACTTGCTTGGAAATAAAAAACATTCCAGCGAATAAGCCGGAGTCCAAAGAGAGCCTAATTGAATTGGTCACTAAGATAGATAAGGCTGTAAATTCAAACACGCAAACAAAAGACATCAAAGATATTTTCCGTATTACCACGAGAAACTCGGACAGTAAAACCATCATTCTCGACTTCGTTAGCGTTATTGCTAAGGACTCTTTGCTAAGGGCTTACAAAAAACATAACAAGGGACCATATAAACTAAATACTGAATATGTAAAAATAAGTGGGCCCTCCAAACCGATTTACATATGTGAGAATCTTACTCCAAAGATGAAGCGACTGTTTTACCTTGCTCGTGTTTTTGCAAATAGTAATGAATACAAGTACTGTTGGTCTGTTGATGGCAAGCTATTCATTAGAAAAAAAGATGGGTCTCCTTTTCACTAAATAAGAGAAGAATCAGATTTGAAAAAATTGGAAACTTCTGAATGACTACTTTTTATGTGTTTTATCTTACAAGTTTGCTTTCATTCTAGTTCTAGGTATTATTATTTTTGCTTTTGTATCTTAGAAATTGTTTTACTAATTAATGTTAAAATTAAGTCCTTCCGACTCATATATGTTTATCTTATGTTTTCATACTCATATACCATCATAACTATCAGCATGCTCTCCATTCCTATGCAACCTATGAAAGAAAGAAAGAAAGAAAAAATATTTTATTTAAATAGGCCACAAAGAAGCACTTTTAAATCGTCAAAAAAACACATTTTTACAACTATCACAAAAAAAATATTAACTAACAACGTCATAGTCTCTGTCTGTCTGTCATGTCTGAATTTACACCGGTTCCAAAAGTTGAACTACCGAGAAGATTCCGGCAACAAACTCGTGTAGTCACTCTTTTTAAAATAAATATTCAAATACAATGTTTGTAGTTAAAAAAAAATATAACTTTTAGCAGTGCAGTGCCGCCCAGCGATAAAAATAATTAAAATTAGAAGAGAATCTATATCATCGTACCGACAAAGTAGGTACCCAATGTCAAAAGTATTATCGTTATTTTCAAGCTATCTGACAATGCATGCATAATCACAAAATAGGTATACAGAGGTTAATAGTCATAATACTTACACGTAAATAAACTTAAAAACATTTTGGAATTTTAATGTTTCCACGCATTCTTATCATCTAAATATTCTTGGACCTTATAGTAGCCTTTTTTCATTAAAGTTTGTTTGACATATAACTTAAGTTTGTGAAAAGGCAGTTCAGTTACATTTGGCGGGACTTTGTTATAAATGTGTATACATTTCCCCATGAATGAGCGACTTGTCTTGTGAAGTCTAAAACTTGGAACAGCAAGTTTATTTTTATATCTAGTGTTTAAGTTATGAATATCACTATGTTTTGAAAAGGTATGTTTATATTTGTGAACATAAATTATGTTCTCATATATATATTGAGAAGCAATGGTCAAAATATTAATTTCTTTAAATAAATCTTTTAGTGAATCACGTGGCTTGAGTCCGTAAATAGCACGCACAGCCCTTTTTTGTAAAATAAAAATGTCTTCAATGTCGGCTGCTGTGCCCCACAATAACAAGCCATATGACATGACACTGTGGAAGTAACCAAAGTAAACAAGTCTTGCTGTTTCAACATCACACAAAGACCTAATTTTTTTAACAGCATAAGCAGCTGAACTAAGTCTTTTAGATAGGGACGAGATATGAGGATACCATTGTAAATGAGAATCTAACTTAATTCCCAAAAATACTGTAGAGTCAACACATTCAATAGTTTCTTCATTGATTTCAACATGAGTACTAACCTGCCTTACATTTGGTAAAGTAAATTTAATACACTTTGTTTTCTTTGAATTTAACAATAAATTATTATTTTCAAACCAGGATAGCACTTTTGAAATGGCATTATTTACATCCTCAAAGTCAGTTTTAGTTCGGTCTATTTTAAAAATTAGTGAGGTGTCATCTGCAAACAATACCGTCTCACACAATTTTCTTGAAAAGTAAGGGAGGTCGTTGATATAAATTAAAAAAAGCAATGGCCCTAATATCGAACCCTGAGGCACGCCCATATGCACAGGCGCACCAGAAGACTCAGTTTTGTTTATAACAACTTTTTGAATTCTATTGGTCAAATAGGATTCAATAAGTTTTAATGAGTTTATTGATACACCATAATGCTTTAATTTACCCAATAATGTTTGATGATCAACACAGTCAAACGCCTTGGACAAGTCGCAGAAGATACCTAGAGCATCCTGCCGATTTTCCCAAGCATCAAATATGTGTTTTATAAGTGCAATTCCCGCGTCTGTAGTATTTTTTCCTTTAGTAAATCCGAACTGTCTATGGTGAAGCAATTCATTTCTCGTAAAATGAGAAAGCAATTGGTTAAGAATAATTTTTTCAAAAATTTTGCTAAGAGTCGGCAAAATAGAAATGGGACGGAAATTTGTGGGGTCATTGCTATCTCCCGCCTTAAACAAAGGTATTATTTTACTTAATTTCATTTGATTGGGAAATACACCATCATCAATACATTTATTAAATATAAACGATAGTTGAGGAGATATAACATTTATTATAGAATTTATAACACTAACAGAAAAGCCCCATAAATCCTCAGTCTTTTTCATATTCAAAGACTTGAAAGCTTCTATGATCGTATTAACGTTAATTTCATGGAAATTGAAAGGAATATTGCACTTATGAACATTCGTCTCTATGAGAGCAAGTGCGCGCTTAGTACAAGAATTCAATTCTTTTGTAATTTTAATAGGTATATTGGAAAAAAAAAGTCTCGAAGGTATTTGCAACTCCATCATCTGTTTCTATAGTTTTTCCATTGACATTAATTTTAAAACACTTATTAGTAACTTTTGATTTACCACTTTCTTGATTTATAACTTTCCAAGTGGCTTTTATTTTATTATCAGATTTCTTAATTTTATTACTCAAAAAGTTCGCTTTGGCAGTATTACAAACCTTTTTAAAGATTTTGGAGTACTGTCTGACATAATCAATAAAAAATGGATCAGTGGAAGTCGACTTCTGATAGTATAGTTCAAATAATTTTCTTCTACTTATATAAATACCCGGAGTTGCCCAATCACTAAACTTCCTTTTAGAACTGACTTTAAAGCTTTTTTGTTTAAAAATATTCTTGAATTCAATATTTAAATTATCAAATAAACTGCTATACAACTTATTGGGATCATCGGTTTCTTTTAGACAGTGAATTCTATTCATTACATTATTTTCAAATTTCCTCAAGCGACTATCTGTAATAGGCCTATAAGTTATTTTTTTTATTTGGTTAACATGTTGGTGCTCAATAGCGATTTTCTGTCCACTATGATCTGAATTTATACAATATATAATTGATTGTTCAAGTACATCACAGTTACAAAAAATATTATCCAAGCAGGTAGCTGATATTGGTGTAATTCTAGTAGGTTCAAAGAAAGTATGGAGAAGATTAAAACATCTGAATAAATTAAGGAACCTTTCTGAGTACGAACATGATACCAAAATGTTTATATTGAAGTCACCACATACAACTATCTTCTTGTTATTGCCACTTATTATATTTAAAACGTTTTCCATTGAAGCCTCAAATAGATCATAGTTTCCAGAGGGAGGTCTGTATACACATACAACAATATGTTGCTCGAGTTCTATGCAGGAAATTTCAATAGTTCGCTCAATAGAGTGACGAACAACATCTGGTCGTTCTTTATATTTTATATTATTTAATAATAATATTAAAGATCCACCTCTAATAGTAGATTCTCTTGTAAAAGCACTTACAATATTATAGTTTTCAATACAGGTCAGAATTTCATTTTTTTTTAACCAATGTTCTGTTAGACATAACACATGCACTTCCATGGTCTGCAAAAATAAACTAATTTCTAGATCTTTGCCAGAAAAGCCCTGTACATTTTGGTGAACAATATTTAAATAATTAGACTTTTCTGTTGTTTTAACTTTGCCACACAATACACATTGAACACAATAACGCTCATTCATATATCAACTTATACACTATTTCTTTACACTTATACACAACTTTTGAAACTTACTCACTTATACTTGCAAAACTCACCTGTATAATCATCAGCTTGCATACCATTTTGCTATTTTTTGATAAATGGAGTGGCCCTTGGTTATTGCAACTAACTTTGGATATTTATATTACTTCTGTAAACTGTACTTTTAGCTCACTAATAATTATCAAGACAAGCGCAGGTTCGTATGTAAATCGTACTTACATTAAATACAATCATGTTGAATAACCTAGAAATATCTTCGGAAATCGATAGTGTTGCAGTCGGACAATCGTATGTTTGCACACCTGAAAAAGCTTCAGTACATGTAAGTACCCTCGATAATCCAATTAAAATCTTTCATGCAAACATAAGAAGTATTGGTTGCCCCACAAATTTTGATAATTTAATTTTACTATTGGATAGAGTACGATTGGATATCGATATAATTGTTCTATCTGAATTTTGGTTGAGCAAATGTCCCTATGTGCCACAAATACCTGGTTACCGTCATTATAACTCTAAGTACTCTAACCAAAATGACGGGGTAGTTGTGTATGTCGGGGATTACTTTGTGCCTAAAGTAGAGGAGCCAGCTGTGGACGATGCAACTTGTTTAACTGTCAAGCTTTCAAATGGTATTGTAATAGTTGTTGTGTATCGTTCTCCATCACTCAGAAGCATTGACAAGTTCCTGAACAGTCTGGATGCTCTTCTGTTATCGTTGCGTTCTTTTAAAACCATAGCCTTGATTGGTGACCTGTAATTGTAATCGATATCTTAACTTGCTAGCATAGCATCTCATTCTATGTTGCCATCTCACCTCTTTTCAACACGCAGGGAAAATTGTCTCGATCATGTGATCCTAAAAACCAGTACAAAATCTGTAACGCTGGTTTTAGATTCTTGTTTCACTGATCATTTGCCACTTATTCTCTGCTCTGAAACTAAGCCCAAAGTTACCAAGTCTACAAAAAACAGTACACTGAAACGTCTAGATATTCTAGCTTGCGTTAATGACATTGAAATGTTAAATTTTTCGGATATCCTTAATAATGAGAACGCTGAGAATGCCGCTAATATTCTGGTACATAAACTATCTACTGTAGTCGAAACTAATACTCATACTATATATATCCCTAGCAGAAAGCGCATATCCAAGCCCTGGATTACTCCAGGTTTGCTTCGTTGTATCCGGCATAGAGATAAACTCTATTGCAAAACATACAAATATCCAAATAATAATATACTGCATATTTCTTACAAAAGGTACAAAAACTTTTGTAATAACTTGTTAAAAAAAATTAAAAAAGAGTATGAGAGTTCAGAATTCAATAAACATAAGAAAGATCCGAAAAAATTGTGGAATTTCATTAAAAATGTCACTAATCTCAAGCAAACTAATTCTACTTCGCACTGCGAAGAATTACTATCGGGATTCTATGATCCGTTAATTGCTGTATCTATGGTAAATAAATTCTTTGCCACTGTTGGTGAAAAATTGGCTTCAAATATCTTTAATAAAAATCCGGTGGTATCTGCTTACCGTACTCTTGATTTATGCAATGACTTTAGAGTCATTGCATACATCAAGATCAAATTCGATGGTTTTGTTGTACATGAGACTGAAGTTGAGAATCAAATATTAGGTCTGAAACAGGATTGTGCAACAGGCTGGGATAATGTTCCAAATAAATTAATAAAAGAAGCAAGACACGTGCTTATTCCGGTCATAACGCACTTGTATAACCTATGTCTCTCGTCTGGTATCTTTCCTACAGTGTTTAAAAAGGCAATTGTCCATCCTATTTTTAAAAGTGGAGATCGATGCAGTATCACGAATTACAGACCAATTTCCGTTCTCTCGGGACTATCAAAAATTTTTGAAAAACTTAACGATAAATTGATTTATTACTTACACTCTGAAAACTTCTTAGCTCCAAATCAATTTGGCTTTAGGTCCAGAAAATCGACAGAAGACGCGGTCTTGGAACTAACTAGTACAGTAGTTGACAAACTCAATAATAAACTGAATCCACTGTGTGTTTTTTTAGACATTTCTCAAGCATTTGATACTGTATCAGTTCCTATACTTCTCGCAAAGCTGGAACGGTTGGGTGTTAGAGGTTACTCGAATTGTTCAGGAGTTACTTGCGTGAGCGAACACAGTGTGTTCGAATCGCTAATTATACTAGCAGTGAAGAATCCATTGAATATGGCGTACCACAAGGCAGTGTTCTTGGTCCGACCTTATTTTTGATTTACATTAACGACCTATGTCAACTAAGTCTCCCAAACTGTAAAATCATCACGTATGCTGATGATACAGCAATTATAACGCATGGGGTGAATTGAGATGACCTTTGCGCCAAAAATGTCTTCACAGCCTGACCCTACTTTTAGCTTAACTGTACACAATAATTGTAGCGTATCCTTAAACTTTGCTTGCTCTTGCCTTCATGTTTCACGCACAAAAAGCATTGGGTATTTGGGTATTTGGGTGTCACTGTTGATAGTTTGATGCAATGGTCTGAGTATATTCGCTCAATTACAGTGCGAGTCAGGAAACTCATTTTTGTTTTTAGTAGGTTACGTGTTTTTGTTGATCTCGCTACTCTCAGAACTACATACTTTGCCCTGGTGCAGTCGATTTTGTCGTATTGTATAACGATCTGGGGTGGCGCCGGGAAGACTAAGATGTTGGAACTTGAAAAGGCGCAGAGAGCTATCCTGAAGGTTATGGCCTTTAAGCCCATTAGATACCCAACCATTTCAATTTATTCTTTTTGGGAAGTTCTTTCTGTCCGTAAATTATTCATCCAACAAGTAGTCTAACGCAAACATGTGAACCTCTCCTATGACCCTTCAATTTTGGAAAATAGGAGAAGGAAATATAAAATCTGCCAAATTCCAAAGTTTAGAATAATACTGATAAAACACCATTATGACTTCATTTCTCCAATTTTATATAATAAAGTAAATAAAGAGTTAAATATTTATCCTCTTTCAAAACATAAGTGTAAGGTTATTCTGAGTAAATGGCTTCTTGAACTTGAATATGATATTGTGGAATCTTTGATTAAATGAGTTGTTTAATATCTTATTTATTATATGCACACAGAAATAATTAAATATACACACACACACACAAACACAATTTCACAACCCCACCCACACACCTACACCCACACATACACACACGCGCACACACACACACACACATGCACACACACACACACACACACTTATACTTACTCCTAATTTTCGTATTGTTATGTTATATAAATATTATGCTTATTTTGTGTTTCTGATCATGTCTTGAATAACTATAATGAGGTGGGCGTTAATCACTGTGACACAGTCACTGACTTCTACAGTTGTTAACGCAAAAATGTATTTGTAAAATTGTCATGATTTGAAATAAAGTTTTATTTATTATTATTATATAATTATCAAATGAATACGATATTTTTGAATGTGAAAACCATTTCTATAGACTAATATAGCCCATGTTTCAATTTATTGTCGCATTGACGGCACCACCCTGTATAATTAATATAATTTGTTGATGGTACTGTACACAGTAAGAAAGAAGTGGAGTCGTGGATGAAAGCGAAGCCTTCTTTATTATGTAATAATAACCCAGCGTAATAACCCTGTCGACTCGCTAGCACTAGCGAGTCAATTGGCTTTTATCTATCTCCGTTCCCCGGTTAACATGTTGTATGCGAGCGCACGCAGCTCGTTTTTCGATTGACAACGTGACATCTCACAACATTATAAAAAGAAGGTACCTACTAATTCCTCATTATTACAAGAAGGGTACCGAAAGCAAATTAACAATTAAATAAAATCCAACCAAATTGAGAACCTCCTCGTTATTGTAACAATTACAAAAATAACCTCCTCGTTATTGAATTCGGTTAAAAATGCTCTTATCTACGAAAATATGTATTTTGGAACCATTTTCCATGGAATTTTCAATTCTTTATTATGATTACTGAATAGAACTATAAAGTTAGGGGGATTCAAAATTAACACGTACATATAAAAAAGCGACTCATAATTTTATGTGGTAGGCTGGTAGGTAGGTGATTAAGTTATTCTATCTATTGATTGATAAGAATAACCTGTTAGGCCCCAAATGTTGAATACCTATCATGATAAAAATATATTAAATTATGAAATGTTTAGCACATTTTATTGAATTTAATAAGAATCTACTTGCATCCGTTTAAAAGTAAACTAGTTCAGCACACATTGTCACATACCAGCATAGGTAAGTACTTTTTATATAAACTAAAATGCATTTTAATAACTTTCTCTAACAGTTTTGTGCTTCAGTGTACCCAGGACCAAATGTTTTAAACGTGTTTGTATGCCAATTTAAGAAGGTCATCAATATGTATGAAACGGTCGCTTTTTAGTGGTCATTCCAATTCGGTCGAATTATCGGTAATCTAGATGTTATTTTGGTTTTTTGTTAATATCTACATTAATACTGGACATATGAAGCTGAAATTTTCAGCATTTATATTTCACGAAATGCTCTAATTGTGCGTTACTAACAAATTGTATTTGGTTAATTCTGGTTCTTGTAATTTGAAGTCGGAGCTATGGCATTGTCAGTTTTGAATTTAAGTTAAATTATTCAAAAACCTGTGTATACTTAGTTTTGAAACTTTTTTTGAACAAGAAGGTTAACAAGAAGAAGCGAATTCCATTTTCAGTTGACTTATACGTTCGCTCCTTTAAGCGCTAGAATTTTTTATTTTTTTTTAGGAAATGCATGATTACTTTAAACGGTAAATATTTTAAAAAAACTTATTGATTCACAAATACGCACAAATCAACAGCTACTGAAATACATTTATTTTACGTGCGCACAATTACAGGTTTCCGAGATACAGGATACAGGTTACTCCAGCAGGAAACCGAATATCTCTAAAACCTCTCCTTGACGGTCAAGCAGACTGAATCAGTCTGACATTTCACTTCCCTTGTCGGTCAGCAGACTGAATCAGTCTGACGCCGTGTCTGTCGAATCGACTTATTAAGTCTGATTTTGTATCTTTTTGTATCTTTGGTTCTATTCAATCTATATCGTTGAAATTTGGTACACAGGTTAAGTAAAGTATACAGATGCTAAATAACGCAATAACATGATTTATATTACACTTCCGTACATTTTTTCCGACCATTTTATTTTTCTCACCTTATTCTTTTTCTTTTTTTATATTTTTTTTGTGCTTTTAAATGACCGGAAACTTATTAATTAAGCATGGCAATAGAATAACTCGAGTTTTTGATATAGATTTCATATGTTTTAAATGAATATTTTCGTCAGAAAATGAGAAAGTTGTCGGTCACGTGACCATCATTTTTCTTGCTCCCGCCGCACCGTGTCTCAACGTTTCTCTAAGCAAATAAATCAATTGAATACTTGTCTAGGTGTTAATTATTCACTTGAAAGTATAAAGAATCGATTACAACAAATTTTATGGCTGTATGTGGTATAGTTTTTCCGTTATGAGCATTTGAAATTCTAAAAAAAAAAATTCCGCCGATTTTTCCCGCGGCGCGCGGAATTGTAATGCTTGTAGTATGGAATATTGAATAGATAGGTGTGTACTTCTGTGTTTATTATTGTAAGGAATAATGGAAAGAAGAAAGCAAACACAATTTACGACGGTGAATTGTTTTTAGTTTTTGAGCTATTACGTAATTAGTCTAAAAATTCGCATACCCTAACTTTAACCTACAAGCAACCACATTTCGAGTAAATACAAGTATAATAATGTGTATACATTATATTTAGGAAATTTTATGACGATTCCAAATATATAACTATCTAAATAGGTCTAGAAGACAATATTCGAGACATAATCGTTTTAGCCGAGCGCGAGCAACCTCCGCGCAAGCCCGCGGACAGGCTTGACCGAAGCGCGGAAGCGGCGGGACCGCTCTGACCGCGAAAGGCACAAACGTACAAATCTCATTTTTGGCGCACATTCACGCACAAGTATAACCTACCTGCTCATGTACTTTACTTTTCCCTCCGATCATTCGTTTAGAATCTTCCTGCTGGAACAGCGTTACTCCAGCAGGAATGTTTTTTTTGCTTTTTCTCTAAAACTACGGCACGCACAAATATTCTATTTGGGTCACATTTACACCACATTACACTCTAATTATTGGCATAACTCAATTTCACCTAGCAGATATTTTCTTGCTGGGGAAAATCAGGCATTTTGATTCATAGAACTCTCATTTTATAAGAGTTCTATGAATCAAAATGCCTGATTTTATGGAGTAATACTATGTCTTGCTTTACGCTTCATCAAGTGTGTGGCAAAGAGGGCAATGCATTGTATTAACGATTATTGGGGCCCTTGCACCTTGGAAGAGATTTATTGGGCTGACTCTCTAAACAGCAAAGGCTCATTGACCCAAAAATGAAAGATAATGAGTAGTTTTTTGATATTCATTTTCAAATAATCTCACTGCTCTATTGTAATATAGGTAATTTGGATGTTTTTCACTTTTTACTTCTATTCTCATAAATAAAAATAAATTATTACGAACATCTAGTTCTCTGTATCTCCCATACTCTCCCGGCTGATAAGCTTAGATCAGCCGGATGAGCTGATTGCACTAATGGTAGTGGAATCAGCTCCTCCAGTTGATATGCTTAGAGTATGGGAGGGTCAGAGAACTAAAGATAATGGCCCTGTATCCCTATAGATATAATGGCATATTTCTTGCCAGTCACTCTGAGAACTTCAAGTCCTCATAGCTGTGTTTTTAATCTGTCGTACAGTAACATTAACTTAGTGAATTGCTCTGTTTTGCTTGTTCTAGAACTAGTCTCAACAGTTCTCGCAATGAATTTTCATGGCGTCCTCAAGTTGAGGCTGTCAGGAAGAAGGTGTTTGCTGCATATGGTTCGGTCAATCGTCTTCGAAATATCTTGCCTATTAGTACTAAGGTAGCTCTGGCTCAGTCACATGCTCTCCATAATCGACTATGCTGACGTCTGTTATGCCGATCTTTCGGAGGAACTTCTTGATAAGCTTGAGCGTCTGCAGAATGTTTGCATCAGGTTCATTTTTGGTTTGAGGAAATTTGATCATGTATCGAAGTTTCGGTCGCAACTTAATTGGCTTCCGATTCGTCGACGTAGGGACTTACACGTTCTAACTCTTCTTTACACTGTTCTATTCCTTCCTACCTCTCCATCCTACCTTAAAAATTGTTTTTCCCTTCGTTCCTCTTCTTTAGTTCGTCCGTTGCGTTCTTGTTTTAATCTCACTTTGGATATTCCTGCTCACTCCACTGATTTCCTTTCCTATTCCTTTTCCGTACATGCTGTTCGGTTATGGAATTCTCTACCAGAGTGCATCAGGGGAGCTCGCACATTGGATTCTTTTAAGCATCAAGTTAAAAGTCATTTCTTACATTTAACTCAATAGCTGTGTATTTTATTGCATAATATGTAAGTATCTTTAATTCGTATATTGTATTGTGTGTTTAACTTTCATTATGTACCTACAAACATATATATTTTATTTATTCCTTCTATTTCTTGCACCCTTCTGTATTCTCCCTCTTCATAATATGTATATCACCTTAGGTTGCCTGGAAGAAATTGCTTTTTAGCAATAAGGTCGCCCAATTGTACTTTTTTTTGTGTTTTCTAATTTGTATGTTGAATTTCTCTTGTGTGCAATAAAGAATATTTATTATTTATTTATTTATATATTTTGATTAACAATTATTTACCTTGTGCATATCGCGATTTCAACTGCTCTACATCTTGTTTATACATAGTTCTCTCCAGAAGGTGGAAATTGTCAACTAACTTCTGTGCTCCCGAGTTGGCTGTCATGCTATGCACCAGGAAAGCCATTTTTACATCATTATCAGTGGTTGGACCATTATGAACTGTTTTTAAATAAGTCCAAAATATGAGCAAATTCTTAGCATTTTCATCAAATGTTGTTGAAGCTTTTATTATTTATGCTAAAGACGGACATACTGTCATATCTCGAGTTAGGATTTTTATCTTGAAAAATATTTTGATAACAGCTTTCTAATTTGATCCATACATATTTACTGTTAAGTGAATTCAAAATAAAATATTTTTTTAGAAATACATTCACTTTACAACATGTCTGAGTACAAGGAGAGCACATTCACTGACTTATAAACTGTTTATTGACTATTGTTATAGAGCTTTTAGTGAATAACACTGTCTGTCTTGATGTACTGAATAAGTTTGTTGTGTGAAATAATTAAGAGGTGTGAGATGATAGATGATTGACATGGTAAGTTGCAAACTGTAACAGAGAGGAACTTAAATAAATAAATAAACAAACTTTTACTAGGCAGTAGACCCATATGTAGGGTCGCCTGGGTAGGTACCACCGCCTTTCTTATTTCAGCCCTGAAACAGTTTGCTGTGTTTCGGATTGAAGGGAAAGATAGCCAGTGTAATTACTAGGCATGGACGGCATTTCATCTTAGGCCTCAGGATAACAACGCACCTGCAATATCAAGTGCTTTTCCTTGTTATTGCAGGTGTCTATAGGCGGCGGTAACCGCTTACCACCAGGTGGGCCGTCAGCTTGTTTGTCATTAAGTTGTATAAAAAAAAAACTTCATTAAAATTATTATTTGCTCCCATTAATAGTGGTCAGGCAATAGCAATTTCCTTTTTTGTTTATTCATCTTACACAGCCACTGTAAATGTCAGGGTGAAAAGGGTTTTCACAGATGAGAGAAAGATAAAGAGGATAAAGTCCACCAACATGCAGACATGATATGATCTGCATCATGTTCTATTATGAAAGCTTAGCATACTGAGGGTGTAGCAGACTATTTCAACCTTATGGAGACTATGATTATAAAAATTCAGGTTATTAGAGACCTGTAATATTGCTAAGAGATACTAAGCATTTAATTACAGATTTCTTTAACTTGCTTTTTTTGTAGGTGCACTATACACATACAAATTTTCACCATAAACATGCTTCAGAGACAAGGCCAGTAAGATCATACATAAAACATTTATTTTCCATTCTTAAGTGGTATAATTCAATACCTGGCTTTACTTTTTAACCCCCGACGAAAACAGAGGGGTGTTATAAGTTTGACATGTCTGTCTGTGTATCTGTGTGTCTGTCTGTGGCATTGTAGCGCTTAAACGAATGGACCAATTTTGATTCTTTTTTTTTTTTTGAAAGTTGATGTGACTATGATGGTTCTTAGCTATAATTTATGAAGATCAGTTCAGGCATTTGATGACTATCAGCTCATTTTCTACATTATTATAGGGTTTTACTAACTTTTACAGATCTGAATGATTTGAAATTTGGTATTCTGTCACTTCGGTGACATTCCCATGACATACTATCCTTGAGCTGATCCTATACCATCAAAAAGTCTGTGAAATGCTTAATTCTTCAGAAACTACAGCAGATATAGCGTCTTTGGGCTCTTATGAACAGTCTCAATGAGATGGTGTTAGATACATGATTAATAATGCTGGGGGTTACTTAAAATTTTTAATTTTGTATTTCTTATCTAACAATGAGATACAGTGCCCTTAAGGGTGACTATTTGAGCCACATTAACCCTTTGAAGCCTGATAAATCAGACACAATTAAATTTTATTAGTCATGTCAACAATAGATTGGGCATTAAAGGATTAAGAGACTACAAAAATACAATTCATTTTTATTGACAGAGAAATAAAAAAGAATTATTTTTCTCTTTGTGAAGCGTTTTCTCAATGTGTGATCCACTATTAATGGACTATACCTTTTTTACCTCAGGTTTAACAATTTTTTTACTTTGCCGTGATAATTTTAACAATGACTGAATCCTCGTTGATTAATGTAAAGATTGAAGATAGGATCACTCAATTCACATGGACACCCTAATGTTAAGTTGCCTACTATATTTTCCAAAGATGAAATAAAATAACACCACTATTAAGTGTTCGCAACATCAAGTAGACTTGAATCGCCTCACATTCAAAATCCTCATTTTTGTAAATCAACTCTACAAAGGAAATGCTGTATTTTGTAAAAAGATTAGCAAGTTTTCTTTATTGTCATATTTATTCCAAATCTTATATAACTTGAAAACCGCTCTGATAACAGTGATTTTGGACAATATAGAAAAATATACATACCCATAAATCTAAACTGCTTTTGTTCCTACATAAACTGTTAAGTTTATTAAAAACTCTTCTGTGCGTTATCAGTTTCATAACTTTATGACTTGACAGCATTGTGACATCCAATTTGTAACTTACTTAATTCGAAATCAAAAATAAAATATTTAAAACATTTTTCTTAGAGTCCATAGAATGTGTATTATAATTTTATAGTACTGTCATGTCATAACCTAAAATTTGACAATTTAGATTTTTTTTTGTTAATTCTCCCTATAAAGGGAAGACAAAGGAAACTAATGCCCATACAGCCATGTCTTCAGTATTTCTTCTCTCTTCATTTATTGCATTAAAATGCTGGTGTTACATATTTCATTGCATCTTGGGAGTATTTGTCGCAAAATATATGATGACAGTCTCCTTATGTGCTACTTGATGAGGTGGATAACCGCAAAAAAGTTCTCATCGTATTTCACACCATAATCACTTTTATTCTAATAATAACCTTTTAGTCCTTTTTAACCCCTGACGAAAAAAGAGGGGTGTTATAAGTTTGACGTGTCTGTCTGTGTATCTGTGTGTCTGTCTGTGGCATCGTAACGCCTAAACGAATGGACCGATTTTGATTCGTTTTTTTTGTTTGAAAGCTGATGTGCCTACGATGGTTCTTAGCTATAATTTATGAAGATCAGTTCATGCGTTTGATGACTATCAGCTCGTTTTGTACATGATAATAGGGTTTTAGTAACTTTTACACATCCGATTGATTTGAAATTTCGTGTTCTGTCACTTCGGTGACATTCCCATGACATACTATCCTTGAGCTGATCCTTTACCATCAAAAAGTCTGCGAAATGGTTAATTCTTCAAAAACTTACAGCAGATATAGCGTGTTTGGGCTCTTATGAATAGTCTCAATGAGATGGTGTTAGATAGATGATTAATGACACTGAGGGTTACTTAAAATCTTTAATTTTGCAATTATATCTCACGAAGCAACTTGCACTGACAAGCGATTGACTTGTGTCAAACATGCTGCGGATGTGTGCGTGAATACGAGTGGCGTTAGCATATAAATTTTAACAGACGGAAATAAATATTAGGTATATAATTTTATTATTATCAAATGTGTATGTGAATCTGTAAAACTTAATTTATTTTAGTTTAGTAACTTAACATCAAATAAAATAAACACAAATAAAAAATAAATCGCGATATTTTGAAGGTTCTTATTAATTAAGAACATAATAAAATAAGACAGTGTTACCTGTGTTATATTTAATTGAATCAATCAGAATCACTCGAATAATAATCTGTTTTATCTGAATCATCTTGTCATTTAAAAATTTTGAAATCATAATTTTGTTTTTTTTTCTGCAATTTTAAAAGTTTTGCTCTACAACGCCTCGCCTTGGATATTTTCTATGCTTTATTTTGTTAAATAAAATAAAATAAATAATAAAACAAGAAATATTCATAAAACTTTTTGGCACAAAATAAATTTATTTATATAAATAGGTACCCATATAAAAATAAATCTAAAAAATAAATTATTCAAAAATACTGAATCAATCTTACTAGGTATGACAATGGATGGTCGGACTTTTCGACGTACACTTTCAATCTGTTCATACCGACGCTACTTGAAGTGACGCTTGATTGCAGATCACATATAGACGTGTTACTTCGCCCGTGTCTCGGACGGCACCGCTCCTGTGCTTACCCGTACATGCGCAGCGTGTTTGTATAGTAGGTACCACAAGTAAAGATCAAGTTCCTTCGTAGGCTTCTGATCCTGATTTTGTACCTGCCCAAAAAGCTGTCCATCAGATCAACGCCATCCATGTGAGCGTTGTAATCTTTGATAATTTTTGGGAAGGGTAGGTATATCAATTTTACGTTTTTTTTTTTTTAACAAATCTATTGACTGTACTAGCCGGTTCAGAGCCCTCGTATGTCGAAGCCAAAGTTACTACTTTGTTGTCTTTCCAACATGTAACTGAAATATCATAATCGGCGAGTTGTTCTTCATATGAACCACGAGAAACAGACTCACAAAATCTTTTATTCTATATTCTTTATTAAAATTGGGAAAAGAATTGGAATGGGGTATCTATTTATCAATTTGGCTATTTCTGGAAGGAGTTCTGATGGTCCTGAAAACGTTATACGTTCATCATTCCATTCCAAGTTCTTTTTTTTCCAGACAAGTTCCCTACTTCTTGACCTCCACTCTGTTACACTCAAACAACTTAACAACGGTTGACTAGGCGAATGTTCTACTGCTGTGTCCAAAGACTGTGTCCTATTTGTTGTTTTCGCTTCTTCAATAAGCAGTATCGGATCTTCATCAATCAAGTTTTCTTCATCAGGTTCATTTTCTAATTCTTGCAACAACTGACTAGCACTGGGATAATAATCTATGTTATTTTCGTCACCGATTTCTTCCTTGTCTTCGGAAATATCACAAATTTCTAGAGCTGCAAGCATAGCCTCAATATCTCCTTCCCGCAATGATCGCGTCATGCTAAAAATAAAGCAATATAAGCTAAAAACAAAGCAATAATAACTCGCAACTTAGTACCGCAATAACCGCCCAAGTTGTAATTCCATAAGCGGTAAACGCATGGCGTAGACATTTGGCAACATAATATATTTTACAAAAAAAATAAGACACTAAACAAAATTCAACAAAATAACGTTAGATTTGGAGAGCTTCCCTTTGTTATAGTAGTATAATAAGTATCTTTACAACACAAACTTTATACGTTTTCACTTAGAAAACAAAACTCAAAAACTCGCTTCACGTAATACGCAAACTTTTTCCACCATTCAAAGGAAGATGTCAAATTATTGAAAAAATACCCGCCATATAAGTTTTGACAATTTTATTTTTCTGACAGTTGATATTTCCGTGTATTTTTTTATTTTTATTCATTTATTTATTTCTCGTATGATTCTTTGCATTCCAAAACGCCTACTTATTCCAATAACTCAAATAAGTTGTGCTTTTGTGGTACGTAGACAATTGGCAACACTATGCATTTAAGGGTTAGAGTGGCGTATCTATACCATATAAATTATATCTAATCTATGATATCATAGATTGCTGATAATTGTGTTACGCCAGTATATCATTGAAATGCTGGCGTAACATATTTCAATGCTTCTTGGCAGTATTTGAGTCAAATACTGCCAAGAAGCATTGAAATGTGTTACGCCAGCATTTCAATGCAATAAAAGAAGAAGTAAAGAAATACTAAAGACATATCTGTATCGTTATTAGTTCCCTTTGCCTTCCCTTTATAGGGAGATTTAACTAAAAAATAATAAAAAAAAACTGCTAAAAAATATGTCATTATTGTCATTATTAAATGTCACTAAAATAGGGAAAAAATTACTAAAGACGAGGCTGCATGGGCTTTAGTTCCCCTTGCCTTCCCTGAAAAGGGAGAACAAAAAAAAAAAATATTATTAAATGTCACTACTTTTCGCTTTAAAAACTTTAAAAAGTTTTTGCAATCTTACACCATTATACTTGTTTAGTCCACAGACTACTTTGTAATATGGTTAAGTCCTTGCAACTAATATTTTCGCGAAGATAAAAGTTTACACTTTACTGGATTTAACTCACATATTTATCCACCACCACCGGCTCTCTTTCGGTCGCCGACCACCACCAATGGACCACCGCCATAGAAAAAACGCATGTCCGACCTCTGTATTAAAACATTACATAAAACTATATTGCAAAAGAAGATGTGGACGGAAGGTAAGAAAGTGTCGGGGTTATTTTATTCTTTAAAATCTGTTTCACTACAAGCTACATACAACCTATCGGCGTAAGGTTTACCAGACCTAACAATACAAAAATACGATACTTAAGATCGCAAAAAAGCATCCATGGGCGTGCACTGTTTAAGATCTAATATGGGGACAAGGAATGTATCCTCGTTTCCTTTGTGAATAATTAATTACATTAGGCAAAAATATTAATTTAGTTATTATCTTCTATTGCCATAGTAAACCTTGATATTTTGACACTTGCAGCCGGCGACCGATAATAACATAAATGAGTAACTAGCCCATCCGAAATGACACCCCGAAAGGGACTCCGAAGTGGGCGGGGCATAAATCTGACTCCGCGCCATGATTTAGTCTGTCATTGACTGCGTCACGTTGATTTACTTGTAAAAAAACAATAAAATCTCAGTAATTATGTCCAAAAGTGATGTAAAATGGTGTGTCATTCGTGTAGGTGAACATAATAAGAGCACTGGAATCACATTTCACAATTAAGTCTCTCCTAAACCATTATAATCGTGTCAAATATAAACAATATTATTGGCCGCTATGTTGGGCCAATATTTGTGGACAATTTGAACAAATACACAAGTGGATGACGTTATGCAGTCATTCGTGTGTGACAGTATTTATTTATTTTCAACTCAACTTTTCACTCTGAAAAACTTTTATGACGACTCATTGTTATTGTGTATGTTGAATAGTACATTTACCTCCTAATAAGCAATTATGGCCTTATACAGCGTTGCCTTATATGATTTTGGTAAGAATGATAAACAAACCTCCAATTTAAGGATATTTTACCACAGTTCCTTACAATATGATGCCACTTTCAACACATTTCTCAATAAATTTAAGCATTATTATTTTACCATGTGTATGTTTAATTATCACTTTAATAATTTACTTATTTACAAAATGATCTGGAAATATTATATTTTAAACTGTTAGGGATAAGTAGTAGTAGTAGTAAGTAAAGTTGTAAACTGCAAGATAGTTTCGTGAGGTTATTGAAATAAAAAACATCATAATTTCAATAGAGAAGAAAGTTGGACCACACCAGCTTGGGATCTTATCATGCGAATTACAAAGTCTCAAGCCCGTATTTACTCTTCCCGACCTTCGGACACTGTAAGCTCCATGGCGTGAATCGGAACACTCAAACTATAACTATATTAATATGATGGTAGTTAATATTAAACTTATCAAAGACAACTGACACCTTTACCTCAGTCTTCCCGTGATCTTGATTGCTATAAAGTAATTGAAACATTGGGTATAAAAAATCACAATGTGACATTTAATTAAACGCAAGTTAAATCCGGTAAAGTGGTTTTATTTCAAGAAATAAAACCACTTGATGACAATTAAATTTTTTTCTTATGTCAAGCTTCCTGTCCTGGATCCTGTCATTAATATACCTGATTTTAAAACACATTTTCCATACTACATTGTTATTATAGTGATAACCATTTTTTTAGAATAAAATGATGGAAGCAATAAAATCATGGGTGTCACTTAGTGAAGCTGAAAAACTTCAATTTGTAAAAAAATATGAGATATGCAAATTAAACCACCATAAAAAGTTAGCTAATTATTTGAGTAAAACACAACCTTATTTAAAGAAGAAGAAAGAAGAGGATGGGAAAAGGTATACTAAAATCAATTTTATAATAATAATTATGTGACTGTGAATCTGAAACATTCTGCATATGAGATATTAGCAATTTTGTAACGTGGTCAAAATATACCAATAGCTATGTGACATAGTTCGTTAGACTATCTCGTTCTATAGCTCAAAGGTGACTGTGAACTGTCACAAGAAGGTTTTTGTAAGAGGCCACATTTCACAGCCATATGACACCACTGGCCAAACACACTGGTCGGAGATTTTTGACTTGAGGCACTGAGAAATTATGATTTGGTAGATGGGTGCCTCGAACGCATTTTTCATCGGTAGGATTTTTTCCATAATCGCATTTTGCCACAATCGTGTTTTGTCAAGTGTGCTTTATGTATAATCGTATTTTTTCCTATAGGTAATTTGCCTTACAGCATGTTGTCTGATTCGCTTTTTGGTCTATAAATAATTTGCCTAACAGCATAGTCTTATTTGCTTTTTGCCCTACTGTAAATTGAAAGATTGCAATTTGTTTTTCTCTTTACGTGTATCACCCTCAAAATATAATAAATGTTTCAAAACAATTAGGCTATTAAAGTAACTTTTCATGAAAATGAAAATTTTATATTGTTTTCGTCATTTTAACCTACAGTCACCAACAGATATAGATGTAGAGCTCAAAAACATTGACACACAGTTTATTGTCTTGAATATGCGTTTATGACTCAATGCGGCTAGAAAAACTGAGATTATAAAATGGGAGACTAAGGTAAAAATCGATTATACATAAAGCACACGTGACAAAACACGATCGTGGCAAAATGCGATTAGGGAAAAAATACTACTGATGAAAAATGTCTTAGAGGCAACCACCTACCAAACTATATCACCACTACGCTGGCCTAATGCGGGTTGGTGGGGTAAAGCGGTTGCAGTATCAACCGGGGCCAACGGCTAAACGTGACTTCCGAAGCACGGAGGTACCTACTAATACCATTATTTCTATTGAATTATTTCAGTTGTCATTTATAGAATGGTACTTAGGATTTGCAGCATAACATTCATCAACGAAAAATTCGTTGGCTTAGCGGTTTACACTGGAAAAATATTGCTTACTCAAGAAGGAAGTTATTCACTTTCAATATGGGTACGGTAGTCTTATGATGGGTGTGCCCCAATCCGATGCTAACAGCGCCGATTGTTACATTATTCAATTGGATTTTTGTTTACATGACAAAGTATGTTTAATATATTTTATTGGAAACCTTATTTTCAGGTCGTTAAAAGAACAAGAAACCAAAAGAAAAGACAGTACAACAATTAATTTTAACAACGAAACTACTGATGTAGAGCAAAGAACAGAAAATAATGACGAACAAATAACTGTAGATAATTCTTCACATAACTTAGTAGAAAATGTGCCATCAGCTGATATCACAGATAATTTAGATATCAATCGCTCACCAGAGTCCCAAGACTCGCTAAGTAGCAATCATCCTACTACAAAACACACGTGTGGTGTATTAGCAGAGCCGGCTACACCAAGCGTAAGGTACGATTAAAACTACCACAAGGGTCAGCTCACACTGACACGCGACGCGGCGGCGGCGCCTACTTTTTACAATAATGATACAAAATATAACTTTATTTACTACACAAAAGATACACATTTCATTGAGATAATTCCCAAATGCTCTACTGCGTCACAGCGTGACGCAGCGGTGCTTCACCGGTACGTGTAGCCCGCAATGGCAGCGCTACGCAGCGCGAAACCATTGGACATTTCAAGCATCATCGCGTCGTGTCTCGGTGTGAACTGACCCTAAGGTGAGTGCGTTACCCCAGCAAGGAAATATCTGCTAGGTGAAATTGAGTTATGCCAATAATTAGAGTGTAATCTGGTGTAAATGTGACCCAAATAAAAAATTTGTGCGAGTTGGAGAAAAAACAAAAAACCGTTCCTGCTGGATTAACGCTGTTCCAGCAGGAAGATTCTAAACGAATGATCGGAGGGAAAAGTAAAGTACATGCGCAGGTAGGTTATATTTGTGCGTGAATGTGCGCCAAAAATGAGATTTGTGCGTCTTAAGGTTTTAGAGTTATTCGGTTTCCTGCTGGATTAACGTTTTGCAGAATCCGGTATCAGGGAAACCTTTAATTGTGCGCACGTAAAATAAATGTATTTCAGTAGCTGTTGATTTGTGCGTATTTGTGAATCAATAAGTTATTAAAATATAGTTATCGTTTTAAAGTAGTCATACATTTCATAAATAACAATAAAAAATTCTAGCGCTTAAATGAGCAAACGTATAAGCCAACTGAAAATGGAATTCGCTTCTTCTTGTTAATCTTCTTGTCCACAAAAAGTTTCAAAACTAAATATACACACGTTTTTGAATAATTTAATTTTAATTCAAAACTGACAATTCCATAACTCCAACTTCAAATTACAAGAACTAATATTAACCAAATACAATTTGGTAGTAACGCACAATTAGAGCATTTCGTGAAATATAAATGCTGAAAATTTCAGCTTCATATGTCTCGTATTAATGTAGATATAAACAAAAAACCAAAATAACCGCTGGATTACCGATAATCCGACAGAATTCGAATGACCACTAAAAAGCGACCGTTTCATACATTTTGAGGACCTATTTGAAAGAACAGCATTATATTATTCTATTCTCCATACATTCGCGTTCATAACGTTTACAGGCAATCGTATTGTTTTAGTAGTGCATTATGGTTAGTAGGTACCTATCCTTATTTTAATATTATAATGTATTTATTAAATATTGGTAATGTGCTTAGAGTATACAGGCTGGTGCCGTCAATGCGACAATAAATTTAAACATGGGCTATGTTAGTCCATAGAAATGGTTTGCCATTTTCAAAACTATCGTATTCATTTGATAATTTCATGACATTTGTATGGAATAGAGTAACGTTGGCAGCATTATTTCATACAAATGTCATGAAATTACCAAATGAATATGATACTTTTGGCTAAGACTGTCAACTCAGTTGTCAAGGTTATAACACGTGTAATCTAGTTTCTCTGTAAATTCAACACTCCGTTGTGTCCATTTCTGTTATTGTGTTACCTGTTAGTGTTCTGTGTATCGTAAATTGTGTTCGTAAGTATTATATGTGCTTTTTAGCGGTGGGATTTGACGACTATGTCGTCGATTCCGCCGAAACCGCCTGATCCCGGTCCTTCCCAGGATTCACAAACTTCACAAGATGCAGTCTCTATAATAAACGACACAGATATGTCTGAAACTCAATCGACAAATCCACCAAGTCGCAAAAGACCAAACGACCACGACCCTGCTGTCGTCCCCAACAAAATAAACCCCTCGGACAATTCCCCGTCACAATCAATTCAGCATGTCTATACTCACTACAGTTTACTTGAAGATAAAAAATATACCAACCTAGACAAAGGCCCATACTTGGTTCATGTTTCCCGAATGGAGGACCATCCAAAATCCGGTACTACTATTAACCCAATCTCTTTTGGCAAATTACTTGTTAATTAAAATATTAATAACATATCTAAACAAGGCATAAAACTTATTGGTAGAAACCGCATTTCTGTTGAATTCCTGTTAGGTGAAGCTGCCAACTCCTTCTTAACTAACCCTATTCTGAAAGCAAAGAAATTCTCAGCAACAATCCCTACATTTAATATCACCCGAATGGGTGTAGTTAGAGGAGTTCCTATTGAATGGTCCATGCAAGAATTTGTTGAAGCTGTCGAACTCCCCGCGGGTTGTGGCCACATAGTCAAAGCCAGACGTCTCAATAGAAAGTGTTTACGTGATGGTGAATTAGAATGGGTTCCAACTCGCACAGTCGTTTTAACCTTCAGTGGACAATTACTTCCCCCAAAAATCTTCTGCTTTTATACTGCATTAACAGTAGACTTATATGAGCTGCCTACTATTCAATGCAACAACTGCTGCCGGTTTGGTTATATTCAAAGTCAATACCGCTCTGAATCCCGCTGCTTCCGCTGTACTCAACCACACCATGGAAAAGAATGTGATGTCTCAGAGACCTCATCGACTTGCATTCTCTGCTCAGGCAAACATTTTACAACCTATAAGAACTGCCCAGAACACACCCGTCAAAAATGTATTAAGACTACAATGTCACAAGAGAATGTGTCCTATATGGAAGCTTCATCCATGTATCCTCCTGTCACCCGTTCGTATGCTAATGCGACCCGTGAGGGTAATACAGCAAGAAATTCATCACTTCCGCCATCTCATAGCTACTCACATGTACTTTCCACCCCAAGAAAGTCCCCCTCTCCCCAATCCCCTACTAGTTACAGACAAACAACTCTAACCCCTGTCCGCCCACGAACACAATTAAGTAGAGGTTACGACAGAGTAGCCCACCTAGCTTTAACCGCTGATTATGATCCTCCTCAATCTCAAAATGGTGTTATGCTACAATCTCCCCCACCCTCTAATTCTGAAAATTTCATGGAACTACTGTTATCTCTTGTAATAAATATGATGAGTAAATTCTCTGATATCTACCCACCGTCCAACGTTGCAAATAAGCTAAATGAACTAAATCGTCTTATCAGTAAAATTCACACTGATACAGTGGAATTCACGTAGCCTCCTCCCTAAAAAACCAGAAATCTTTGACATGGTAAATGCATATAATCCTGTGGTCTTTGCCATTACAGAGACTTGGTTTCTGCCTGGTTCCCACTTTAGGGTCCCTGGCTATTATTGTGTCCGTGACGATAGAGGTGATGGTTATGCAGGCGCCGCCATCTTGGTCAAATCCAATCATACATTTTCCCGTATTGCTCTCCCCTCTATACCTACAGGAATAAATGCAGTTGCAATCAAAATTTTAAATCTATCCATTCTTTGCATATATATACCTAATCCTAATGTTATCTCTATTTCTGATATTAACTCTCTGTTTTCCTCCCTGTCTGGTTCATTCTTGATTCTTGGAGACTTCAATCTATCCCATTTAATATGGGGTGGCCCTCACTACGATGCTCTGGCTTGTGATCTAGTCGATCTAATGGATTCCCTGGATATCTGCCTCCTCAATGATGGTTCTCCTACGAGATGCACTCCACCCAATCGTAATCCAAGTGCAGTAGACCTTTCCATGTGTTCTGCTAACTTGTCCTCAACGATCTCATGGAATATTCTTAAAGAAACCTATGGTAGTGACCACTTCGTTATTTCCCTCTCTGTAGCTCAACCCTGTGCTGAAACTAGAGAGTTCTCGCCCCTCTTAAAATATAAACTTTCTGCTGCTGGATGGCATGGCTATAGTGCTGAAACTGACCTAAATATAAGGGAAATCCCCCCGATCGACAGTAACAACCTGAGTGATGGATACAATTTATTTACTCACTCACTTTCGAAAGCCGCGGACACAAATTTTCCCCTCAAAAAGTTCACAGTTGGTCACAAAATTTCACCACCATGGTGGGACGCTGAGTGTACGGCGATGCATAAACGTCGTAAGGCAGCAGAGTCTACGTACTGCGATATGATGACTATTGAGAACTTCATCTCCCTAAAAAAAATATCTGCTGCTGCTAAACGCTTATTTAAAAAGAAAAAAAAGCGCGGTTGGGTCGAATTCTGTCAAAACCTGTCCCCTCGCTCCCCATCAGCCCTACTGTGGAAATCAATTAAACGTTTTCGAGGCTCCTTCCGTTCTTATCCTAACTCAAACGATCACAATGTCTGGATCGAGGAATTCCTCAACAAACTTGCCCCTTTTGATGTTCCTAACTTAGACTGTTTACCACCGGCTTATCCTAACGTTATTCCACCCCACCCTTTTAATGATCCATTCTCTATGTCTGAACTGTCTTTAGTCCTTGATCATCTTAAGGACTCTTCTCCAGGCCCTGATGGCATTCCCTACTCTTTTGTTAAGAAAGCTGGTCAGGAAACAAAACAACTCTTTCTTTCACTACTGAATGGCTTCTATGAGACGGGGTTTGTACCAGACTCATGGAAAAATCAGCTTGTCATTCCAATCCTTAAACAAGGCAAGGACGCATCTTTGGGTTCGTCGTATCGTCCAATCGCTCTCTCGTCAACCCTAAGTAAGATAATGGAGCATATGATAAAGCGACGCTTGGAATGGTTTGTGGAGAACAAAAACATTATCCCCAGTTCTCAGTTTGGTTTCAGGAAGGAGATGGGAACTATGGACAGCCTTTCCATCTTGACCACCGATATAAGGATTGCCTTTTCTAAAAATCTCTTTCTCGTTGGAATATTCTTGGACATTTCCTCTGCATATGACAGCGTCTTACTTCCGGTCCTCAGGCAAAAAATGCACCATCTGAGCGTTCCCGAGAGGCTAACACTCTTCATATGTAACCTTCTAATGGAAAGAAAGATCCAAGTGCGCATCCGTGGTAATCTTCTTGAACCAAGACATGTTTGGAGGGGACTACCCCAAGGCTCAGTCCTCAGTCCTCTGCTATACAACCTCTACACCTACGACTTAGAGAGGAGTGTTGACTCATTCTGTAACGTGCTGCAGTATGCCGATGATATAGTCCTATATTCTTCATCTAAATGCTTGGAAGACTGTACACAAAACTTAAATCGGGCCCTTTCTTACTTAGAGGATTGGTTAACTGACCATGGCTTAAACTTGTCAGTCTCTAAAAGCAATGCTGTAATTTTCACCCGAAAAAGAGTCTATCCTGATATAGATCTTCGATTTGGTGGTCAATCCATTCCTCTCAATAACAATACCAAGTTCTTGGGGGTAATGCTTGACAAAACCATGTCCGGAAAAGCTCATCTTGATTATATTAGGACCAAGTGTGAAAAACAATGTCAATATCTTACGCTGCCTATCTGGTGTGTGGTGGGGATCCCACCCCTATGCTCAAAAACTAGTTTATAACGCCACAATTCGCAGTATTTTTGATTATGGGTCTTTTGTTTTGGAACCCTGCAATAAGAAAGCGTTAAGGGCCCTTGATAAAATACAGATTAGATGCTTACGAATTATTTTAGGAGCAATGAAATCTTCTCCTACTAATGCGTTACAGGTTGAAGCTTTGGACCCCCCGCTATCATTGCGTCGACGTCTCCTATCTGACAGATTTTTATACAAAACCTTTCAAAATTCCGCTCACCCCTTAATACACAAACTAGAGACCCTTTCGTCAATAATCCCGCAAAACCCTTATTGGAATAATAAAGTCTTACCTTGTCTGATTAAAAGCCTACACAAATATTCACAACTTCCCCCCAAACGTTTTCAAAGCCCATCCCCACTGATTTTCTCCATTAATTTTGATTCTCTCCTATTCAACCCCAAAATTCACTTAAACATTGGCATTGAGAAGAACATTCCTGGGGCAAACATAATATTGAACCAAAAACTCGATACCACCTGGAAGAACTGGTTTCACTTCTATACAGATGCTTCTAAGTCCCACAACGGCGTGGGGGCTGCCGTTTTGTTGCCGCGTCTGCATACTCTATTGAACTTTAAATGTCCCTCTTTATGCTCTGTATTCACAGGGGAGTCTGTCGCTATTTTCGAAGCCTTAAAGCTCATCCAATGCCACAAGTTTAACAACTCCATCGTTTTCACTGACTCCCTCAGCTGCCTCCAAGCATTACTGTCAGACCACCTTTCATCTGGTAATAGATCTCCTCTTATCCTGAAATCCAAAGATATACTATATCAATGCCACATAAATAATGTAAACGTTGCTTTAGCCTGGATTCCAAGCCATACTGGCATATCAGGTAATGAAGTAGTGGACAGCTTCGCAAAGGACGCCATTCTATTGGGATGCGAAGATCACTTCCAAGTCTATGCCCAAGATCTCTGTTCCAAGGCCAGGTTGGATTTAACTGAGGATTGGTCAAAAAGCTGGGATCTGTCATGGAAGGTTAAGGGGAAATATTATGGGGATATTCAGCCAACAGTTCCTATTAGACCTTGGTTCTCGCGATATCGTGTGACTGACAAACAAACCACTTCTGTCATGTGTCGGTTGCGCCTTGGACATTCGTGTACCCCTCTTCACCTATTCAAGATACACGTTCGCGACTCCCCCATCTGTGACTGTGGCACTGAGGAAGGATCCACCGATCATATCTTTTTTAACTGCCCTCTACTGCCTGTGTCTATGTATGATATTTTACCTCCACAAATACCCCGTCCTATTAATATGAAGTCCCTGCTTCTCTATTCCAACCCCCTCTAATAAAATTTTTAACTCAATATATTGCCAAATATAAAATTAAACTCTAATCACGTGTATTTGTACTATATCTATAAAATTATTCTGTGTGCTATATTGTGTGTGTTTTTCAGTGTTTGTTTCGTCCTTATTTTTCTAGATGACACACAAGCTGACGGCCCACCTGATGGTAAGCGGTTACCGCCGCCTATAGACACCTGCAATAACAAGGGAAAATCACTTGATATTGCAGGTGCGTTGTCATCCTGGGGCCTAAGATGAAATGCCGTCCATGCCCAGTAATTACACTGGCTACCTTTCCCTTCAATCCGAAACACAGCGAACCCAAGCGATTTCAGGAAACCCAAAACATCTCTATTGCGTGGCTATTAGCACCGGTTATTCTCCAATACAAGTGTTTTTCCTAACTTGAGCTTGGCAGAAATGGTTGTTTTGATAAGAACGACCGATTGCCATAATTTAAAAAAAAATGTAGTGATGATTCTTTTGAAAGTGGTGAATGTGTGGTGAAGTGGTGGTGAAGTGTTTGTTATATCTACCATAGAAATGGTTTGCCACTTTTAAAAACATCTGATAATTTCATAACATTTGTATGAAATAATATAGCATTGGTTGCATTATTTCGTAAAAATGTCATAAAATTATCAAACGAATATGATATTTTTGAAAGTGGCAAACTACTTTAATGAACCAATAGATCCCATGCTTTAATTTATTGTCGTATTGACGGCACCACCCTGTATAAAAAAGCGACTCGTAATTTCATGTGGTAGGTAGGTGATTAAGTTATTATGTCTAATTGATAAGAATAACCTGTGGGACTCCAAATGTTGAAAACCTTTCATCATAAAAATATATTAAATTCTGAAATGGAAAGCACATTTCATTCAATTTAATAAGCATCTACTTAGCATCAGTTTAAAAGTAAACTAGTTAAGCACACATTGGGCCTAATTCTGGAGACACACTCTAAGTGTAAATTTAAGTTCAGTATATCTCTTTCTCGCAATATGTAATTGGAAAAAGATAGCAAGAACTCTTTTAGAGCTGTCAATTAAATTTAGACAGATTTCAAAGGAACCATAGACAATTTTATACGGCATGTACAGTCGGCAGCACGTCAAGCGTAACAGTTTGTCCTTGAACCTAGAGCGCAACGCACAGAAAATTTGTGAGCAAAGGATAAACATATGTCTCTCAGCGCCTCTTTCTAACGTCTCTCTCTCAAGTACTCTGTACCTACAATACTCGCAGTTGGCCTTGAACGCGAGCGCGACGACTATTAAAATTTGTATTTCTTCGATATAGCCTCCGACTAAATATGTGTAGGTTTATAGGTAGCTATAGCTACAGCTAGCTACGTACGCGGTCTACTCTCTTCGCTTCGTTGTTTCAACTTGATTTAAAATTAAAGTACGGCTAAGACCATTGCTTTAATTTAAAACAAAAAGTTTTCTACATATAATGGCTAGTTATGATATTTTATTTACGCTACCTATTTACCAATGATGCTCAGCGTATACCTAGTTATTTCAATCAACTAATATTATACCTATTAAAATAGAGGCTTCATTATTTATTCATTGTTATTAACTTAAAAAATATTTCTATTGTCGGGTCATTATTATGGTCCATTGTTATGGAGATAAATGAAAATAAACATTTACTTAGGTTTGTTTTTCTACATTTATTTAATGTTAAAAAACAAAAACAAAACATTTATAACGTTCAACTCCTATTAGCATACCTGTAACTACTATTCATTCACAATATTTTAAAGATCTAACATTCTACTCTTCAAATTAATGTGAATATGAAATAACAATTTTGAAGAAAAGTAATATTAGACTTAACACAACTACAACACACAAAATCTTATTGAATTTTAGTGCTAAAAATAAATTTTCAACAAAGAATATTTCACGTTTGAACTGGGTTCCCCAAGAATGAAGACGAGTATGTAACGCAATCAACCAGGGGTGTTTGTAACTTAATTTCGAATTTATTTATTGTATTTTACAAGACACCGTAATGTGTGAAGCAAGCAATTTTGAATCTTTATTACATGACGCTAAAGTTGAAATTCTAATGATAATATCCGCATTTTATTCTAGCTTCATTTTATATTTCGGATGTGAGTTGTGAAGTTGTGATGGCTGTCTATACTAGTAAATGTATAAAATTGTAATGATTTGTTGGTGTAAATCACAAACTATCAACTACTAATACTTGAATAATTTTCAATTATGTGAAGTAGGTATCATAGGTATGATAGATAGGTCTTTGTGATTTGTTTTTTTCTAATATACTTACTTATGTAGGTTCTAAATCCTTAGTAAAAAAGACCAATTTTAATTTGAGCTACCCTTTTCTATTTAGGTTAATTACCATACGACATAATAATATATGGTGCAATGCGGTTACGTCTTCAATGGAATCTCGACCTTATATATCAGATACCTTAGGTCGATTATTAATTATCAAGGTATTGCTCATGATATTTATATCAATAGGTAGGGTATCAAATTCGCCTGTGACATTACTTTACTTTTTGATTTGTGTTAAGGCTGATTTACACTTCCATAAGTACAGTAGCGAGTTAACTTGCGGTCTTGGCGAGTTAAGTTCAAATTCCCGTCCAAACAATGTTAAGAACTTAACTCGCCAAGACCGCAAGTTAAAGGCTGATTTACACTTGCATAAGTACAGTAGCGAGTTAACTCGAGCGAGTAGCGAGCGAGTTAAATCAGCCTTTAGTTAAGTCTTATGATCATAGATTAGAGATAATATATCTTATGATGGTCTGTCTGAGGATAAGGATAGAAGGAAGGTCAGTTTGTAAAAGAATTGTGTAAAGTCGGGGGTTACAGTTTAAATACATTTCAAATTTTATAGTTACTAGTCTTTAAGTTTTGGCCATATAAGTAAACGCTTTTAAAAAACTGAAAGATTATCACTTAGATTAATTGTATAAATCTAAGGAATATCTATAATAACTTTATAGGATTCAGTTAAATCCTCTATAGCTCAGTGGTTCGGGCAGTCATTCGAATTGTGAAAGGTCACGGGTTCGGACCGCCGAGCACCCGTAGAAGGTAGAACGGACCGTGGACAAAATCTTGTTCCACCACCTATGTCCACATACTAAGTGACAAATTAATGTGTTTTATTGTTTTATTTCTTTATTTCTCTCTGACGAAGAGAGAGACCATCTTATTGTTTCCCCGGGAGTTTGCCATGCTATGAGCGCGGGAGGCAGACATTTTTTCTAGTTGAAATATTTTTCACACAATTTTATGTTGTCTTTTTCAGGATAATCATACTTACCTACTTATGATCGATTTGTAATTTAAAGATTGAAAATTATTCTCATGTCTAGGCAGTGCAGGACCGATCGGTTTGGAGGTCTTTGCCCAATTGCTTATGCTCAGCAGTGGGTATCTCTTAACTGAATCACGTCAGTTAAGATTATAATGTGTAGGGTTTTTTAAATTAATAATTTAAATAAAATAATAGTAGGGAATTAATAGTGTAGTGGATTCAAATTTTAACACAAGTTTTTTAAGCTAAGGAGGAGGAGCTCGGTGGCGTATTGGTTTGAGCGTTTTTTTTCGATAAGAAAAACAAAGCCACTTTCACCATGGTTGATCCTAGGATGGGTAAATCAAAGTTTGTTATCTCGAGCTCCTCCGTGCTTCGAAGGCATGTTAAACTGTTGGTCCCGGTTGCTCCTGCAACCGCTTTAACCCACCAAACCACATTGGGCCAGCGTGGTAGTGTTATGGCCAAAACTCCTCATGTGTTTCTCCCATGTAAGAAGGCCTGTGCCCAGCAGTGGGACGTATATAGGCTGGTGATGATGATGATGATGATGGTGCAAAGAAGCTATTAAGTAGACACACACAGACAGACAGGTAGACTGATCGGACTGATGCTACACCCCATGAGCACTGGATCATTACTATTAGTATCTCCAAGAGCTCTGGCGACCTCACTTACACCAGAAACACTTAGTTTTAAAATATTCTGCAATGCTATGATATTCAAGGTGATAATAACAAATTCCAAAACTGCATATAGTTTTATAGGTTGTTAATATGACTAGTTTAAGAAGCTAACAGGTTTGTTCAATGAGTATCTAATCAAAGAGACTCAACAATAATTCCTAGACACTGGTCGCTACTAGTTCTTCTATGACACTGATCTCAAATTATAGTGATAAATAACTAAAAGTAGCATTATAAAACTGAAATTACAGGTGAAATGGTGAAGTGCTGTCTCTTGAATGTAAAAACATTTGCATTAGTAATTTTATAAGTCATAAGTTGCAATTCAAATTGCATCATGATTTAGCCAAATACTTCATTGACATTCTGAAACTGCTACTTGGATCTACTTCTCTGAGATAAACTGATATTGATGATGACAGTAAAATTACTTAAGAATACATTTTTTTTTGGACAAAACTAAAAACCAATTGTTTCTGCAATCCATGGCTTGACAGAAATAAGAAATTCTTTATTTGAGAGCAATCAGGTCTGATTGGGAATGTGTAAGAAATAAGAAACAGAGTGAGAATTGATTTAACATGTTTATTGAAAAGTTAACAATATTAAAATAAAATTGTAATTAACTCTCAGCCTCGTCTTATTGAAATATCACTAAAGTAAGAGTGCACCAAATTTGAAAAAAATCAGATCTGTGAAAGATTATCATCAAACGCCTGAACAGATCTTCATAATTCAAAGCTAAGAACCATCTTGACCACATTAACTTTCTAACAAAAAAAAATGCATCAAAATCTGTCAGTGCTTTCTACGATGGCACAGACAAACTTACAGATACAAAGACAGACACATCAAATAAAAATGCCCCTCTTATAGGGTTGGGGGTTATAAAAACTAAAAAGCGTAATTTTATGAATAACTTAGGTGCTAACAATATGCAGTTAAGTAGGTAGGTAGATATTAGTATTTTTAGCACCATTTTACCTCCCTTATTCTTTTCTATAATTATTCAATGAAATCCAAAATTATATGTAGAACATCACAACTTTCAGAAATCTCTTTTAATTGAAGAGTTATGCAAATTTTTGTTTCATGCTAGTAATTAATTAATCTGTCAAGCGGCATTATCCCTCTGGAGTGTTAAGACAATTGAAAAATCAGTTGTGTCTGGAAACTCTGGAATCTGATACTTGACATGTATTTAAAAACCATTCCTATGATGTGAGAAATATTACTTAGTACTTAACCTATAAAATTGCTTAAATTAAATTTTGAACACCATTCTAAATCAAAAAACCATTGCAATGAGAAGTAAGTGAATTTAAATAATATTAAACAACAAAAGTAATAGGAGAAAATATGTTAGAAGACTGTTAGGTTTAGAAAAGTAACTATATTTTATTATAATTTGGGCTAAGAAAATAATGTTCTGGGTGAATTAACACCATTGCTCTTTGAAATTATATTAATCTCTTAACATAAAAATCACATAGATAATTGGATAGCCTTACTGCATTACTGACTGATAGCTTGACTGCATTACTTGTACGCATTTGAATTTAAAGGTCATGAAAGTTACACTAATATCATGTAGGAACTTGGAACACTGCTGTTGCTGAACAATTATGCACATGTGAATATTACAGTTGTCCAGGCAGAGCTAGGTATAGGTACCTATAGGGACAACTCTTCCTAACCTACTTTGTAATGTGGTGGTGTTTTTTACCAGGCCCTGTTGATCTTATCACCCCAGGAAACAAAAAGTAATGTTATTATGTCTCTGGTTGCTATGTATTGATTTACAGTGCTCACTATTGCTAAGCCAAAATGTTGAACTAAGTATCTTAAAAAAATATCTTCAATAACCTTTCATTTTTTTCGAAATCAGTCATTAAATTATAAACTGAAACTTACCCTAACCTCTATGTGGTGGTCATATATATACTTTTTGTAAAAATATTATTTATGTCTGAAGCTTTTAGTTAAATAAATTTTGACACTGGCATCCACTCAACAATAGAATATCTCTTGTCTGGTTTGTGGTTACTTATTTATTTCACTGACATAGGTATGGAATTCACTAATAACAAGAATTATGTGAACAAATACACCACACATGAACACACTATCTTGTAGCCTCTACAACCTGGATCTTCATCTCATATTTAAAATCCAAAAATATATGGTCCGCCACCTGCAAAGTAGTATTTGTTTTATTATGTGAACCTGTTCATAAATAAACTGGATTGAGTCTTTCAGAATATCAGCTACTTAAAGATGTTTTTACAAAACATTATAGTAGGTGGAATCATTTTACAAATATGATTAGTTGGTATATTTATACCAAATAATGAAACTAATTAACTTATCAAGGTTATGCAACCTTGTTAAGTTAATTAGTTTAGCAAGGAAGTCTCCAAATACTCCAAATACTTTTAATTTTGTTAGAAGTTGAAGAAAATCAAATGACATTGACCAAAACCTGTTTCATAGAGGTAAAAAATAGATGAAGCAAAATACTTTTATACACATGGCGGTCATTTCAAAAACACGAAGAAAAGTGCAGTTTATTTAAAATATAGGTTGGTGTGCCCTGTTCTCATAAAAACAGTAGAACAGAATTCTAACTTACCGATATTCGGTCGGATTTTTATATAATTATCTACCCATTTGTGTAGTGCTACTATTTTATTTTCATTCCATCCAAATGGGTGGCCATTTCGTATATAACTTAAATAATTTTTTCAAAGAAACTAATATTTATCTACAAATAAATTAAACAAGAAAAGTCTATGTTGATTTTGTTATTTCGTATTCAATAGTTTGAACCCTTATTATTAGGTAGCCCCATACAATTCAGGTCTCAATAGAATACAAAATGGACATCCTATTTCTATACTCAACTTTTAAACACCACAGATACAAAAAATATTTCTTCAAAACTTGAGCCCCAACTTCATACTTAAAAAATGCGATGTCATAGAAATTAGACTAAACTGCGCGTACAGTCGGCAGCACGTCAAGCGTAACAGTTTGTCCTTGAACCTAGAGCGCAACGCACAGAAAATTTGTGCGCAAAGGATAAACATATGTCTGTCAGCGCCTCTATCTAACGTCTCTCTCTCAAGTACTCTGTACCTACAATACTCGCAGATAGCCTTGAACGTGATCGCGACGACTATTAAAAGTATTTCTTCGTTATAGCCTCCGACTAAATATGTGTAGGTTTATAGGTAGCTATAGCTACAGCTAGCTACGTACGCGGCCTACTCTCTTCGCTTCGTTGTTTCAACTTGATTTAAAATAAAAGTACGGCTAAGACCATTGCATTAATTTAAAACAAAAAGTTTTCTAAATATTATAATGGCTAGTTATGATATTTTATTTACGCTACCTATTTATCAATAATGCTCAGCGTACTTAATTATTTCAATCAACTATTATTATACCTATTAAAATACAGGCTTCCTTATTTATTCATTGTTATTAACTTAAAAATATATTTCTATTGTCAGGTCATTATTATGGTCCATTGTTATGGAGAGAAATTAAAATAAACCTAAGTAAACACTTAGGTTTGTTTTTCTACATTTATTTAATGTTAATAAAACAAATAAAAACATTTATAACCTTAATTTTTGATTTTGACATTATTATAAATGTTTGAAAAATTACTTAGTAAGTAATTAAAAACAGAATAGAAAATAAAAATAGAATATTTCGACATTGTAGGGTGGACGTTAGCTCATGAACGCAAATACAGATGGACTAGAAGAATTTCACAGGGATATCCCAAGTCCTGGGTGGCTGTGGTCAGCAGAGCAGTCGCCCGGATTGCGAAAGGTCGCCGGTTCGACTTGTGCCTCAGGAGCTGAAATTTTTCTAATTTTATATTCTAATTACTAAACATTTATAAAGTTCACCACCTCCTATCATACCTGTAACTACTACTCATTCACAATATTTTAAACACCTAACATTCTACTCTACAAATGTGAATAGAATATGAAATAACAATTTTGAAGAAAATAGACCTCACACAAAATCTTCGTGAATTTTAGTGTTAAAATAAATTGTTATAAAAATGTAATTTCTGAGATTTGAACCAGGTTCCCCAAGAGTGAAGACGAGCATGTAACGCTATCGACCACGGGTGTTGATAATTTCTTTTCCAATTTATTCATTGTATTTTACTAGACCCAGTGATGTGTGACGCAAGCAATTTTGAAGCTTATTACATCACTTTAAAGTTGAAATTATAATGATTGTAGCTTCATTTTATATTTCGGCTGTGAGCTATGATGGCTGTGTATACTAGTAAATGTATAAAATTGTAATGATTTGTTGGTGTAAATCACTAACTATCAAAAAACTAATACTTACTTAATTGGATAATTTTCAATTATGTGAAGTAGGTATCATAGGTATGGTAGATCAATGTGGTAGATAGGTCTTTGTGCTTTGTTTTTTACTAATATACTTACTTGGGTAGATTCTAAATACAGTAAAAAGACCAATTTTAATTTGAGCTACCCTTTTCTATCTAGGTAAATTACCATACGACATAATATTATATGATGCAATGCGGTTGTTTTCAATGGAATTTCGACTTTATATCTGATACTTTAGGTCGATTATTAATTACCAAGGTATGGCTCATGATATTTTTATCAATAGGTAGGCATCAAATTCGCCATTACTTTTTGATTTGTGTTAGTAGAGTTTATGGATGGTCTCAGGTTAGGTTAGGATTTGTGAAAGGATTGTGTAAAGTCGGGGATTATAGTTTAAATACATTTCAAAATTTATAGTTATATACTAGTCTAAGTTATGGCCATCTAAGTAAACGCTCCTAAAAAACTCAAAAGATTATCACTTAGATTAATTGTGTATAAATCTAAGGAATATCTTTAATAACTTTATAGGATTCAGTTAAATCCTCTATAGCTCAGTGGTAAGGTCGCGGGTTCAGACCCACGAGCACTCGTAGAAGGTAGAACGGACCGTGGACAAAATCTCTCTCCACCACCACCTGTCCACATATTATGAGACAAATTAATGTGTTTTATTTATATAATTCTCTTTGACGAAGAGAGATCTTTTATTCACTCCTCCCGGGAGTTCGCCATGCTATGAGCGCTGAGAACATTTTTTTCTAGTTAAAACATTTTTCACACCATTATACCTAGGTACTTTTCTAACAAAAAATGTTCAGTCTTTTTCAAGATCATCATACTTACCTACTTAGGATCGATTTGTAATTTTAAGATTCAAAATTATTCTCATGTGTAGGCAGTGCAAGACCGATCGGTTTGGAGGTCCTTGCCCAATTGCTTAAGCTCAGCGGTGGGTATCTCTTATCTGACATGATGATTATGTGTAGGGATTTTAAAATTAATTGAAATAAAATAATAGTAGGGAATTAATAGAAGTTGGATTCAAATTTTAATACAAGTTTTTTAAGCTAAGAGTGCAAACAAGATATTAAGTCGACACACACAGACAGACAGGTAGACTGATCGGACTGATGCTACACCCCATGAGCACTGGAGAAAGTTTTTCAGTCCGTTAATTCATTTCATCTATTGACACCTAATAAATGTATATTTCCAGTCTGAAGTACCAGGCTACCATAAGTATATCTCCAAGAGCTCTGGCGACCTCACGAGGCGAGGCTCTGGCGAGGTTGTTAATATGACTAGTTTAAGAAGCTAACAGCTTTGTTGACAATTCCTAGACACTGGTTGCTACTAGTTCATCTGTGCCACACTGGTGTCAAATTATTGTGTTAAGATAAATAACTAAAAGTAGTAATAACAAAACTGAAATTACAGGTGAAATGGGGAAGTGCTGTCTCTTGAATGTAAAAACATTTGGATTAGTAATTTTATAAGCCATAAGTGTATTATTGCAATTCAAATTGCATCAGTATTCAGCCAAACACTCCATTAACATTCTGAAACTGCTACTTCGGTCTACTTCTCTGAGGTAAACTCTTTTAACCTCAGTACAAGTGAGGGTTGAATCATGACAATAAAATTACTTAAAAATACATTTTTTTTTGGACAAAACTAAAAACCAATTGTTTTTGCAATCCATGATTTGACAGATAAAAGAAATTCTTTATTTGAGAGCAATCAGGTCTAATTGGGAATGTGTAAGAAATAAGAAAGAGTCAAAATTGATTTAACATGTTTATTTAAAAGTTAACAATATTAAATTATAATTTTAATTAACCCTCAGCCTTGTCTTTGAAATATCACTAAAGTAAGAGTACACCAAATTTCAAAATAATCGAATCTGTGAAAGATTATCATCAAACGCCTGAACAGATCTTCATAATTCAAAGTCAAGAACCATCTCAACCACATTACCTTTCTAACAAAAAAAATTGCATGGCTGACAATGGCACAGACAAACTTACAGATACAAAGACAGACACATAAAACACCCCTCTTTTAGGGTCGGGGGCTATAAAAAATAAAAAGTAATCTGTAGGCCTAGGGTAATTTTATGAATAACTTAGGTGCCTAATATTTCAATGGAATTAATTATAACAATATGCAGTTAAGTAGGTAGGTAGGTAGATATTAGTATTTTTAGCACCAATTTTCCTCCCTTATTCTTTTCTATAATTATTTAATGAAATCCAAAATAACTTTTAGAAATCTCTCTTTTACTAGTAGAGTTAAACATTTTTTTGTTTTATGCTAGTAATTTATTAATCTGTCAAACGGCATTATCCCTCTGGATGGCTACAACAATTGAAAAATCAGTTGTGTCTGGAATCTGATACTTGACAGGTATAGAAAAACCATTCCTATGATGTGAGAAATATTACTACCTAACCTATAAAATTGCCTAAGATGTATTATTAAATTTTGAACACCATTCTAAATCAAATAAGCATTGCAATGAGAAGTAAGGTTTTTCATCTTGAATTTAAATAATAATAAACAACAATAGTAATAGGAGAAAATATGTTAGAAGACTGTTAGGTTTAAAAACTATATTTTATTATAATTTGGGCTAAGAAAATAATGATTTGGGTGAATTAACACCATTGCTCTTTGAAATTATATCAATTTCTTATCATAAAAATCACATAGATAATTGGATGGCTATCCAATTATTACTATTACTATTACTGTTACTGGTAAGCATTTGAATTTACAGGTCATGACAGTTACACTAATATCATGTAGGAACTTGGAAAACTGCAGTTGCTGAACAATTATGCACGTGTGAATATTACAGTTGTCCAGGCAGAGCTAGGTAAAGGAACCTATAGGGACAACTCTTCCTAACCTACTTTGTAATGTGGTGGTGTTATTAGTATTTTTACCAGGCCCTGTTGATCTTATCACTCCAGGAAACAAAAACTAATGTAATTATGTCTCTGGTTGCTTATGTATTGATTTAAAGTGCTCACTATTGCTAAGCCAAAATGTTGAACTAAGTATCTAAAAAAAAAATATCTTCAATAACCTTACATTTTTTTTCGAAGTCAGTCATAAAATTATAAACTGAAACTTACTCTAACCTCTATGTGGTGGTGATTTATATACTTTTTGTAAAAAAAATATTTATGTCTGTAGCTTTTAATATCTGTCAAGCGGCGATATACCACCGGGGGCGATGACAATGGAAGAATCAATTGTCTGGAATCTCATGCTTGACGGGTTAATATCTAATAAAATTCCATAAATATTAACACTGGCATCCACTCAACAATAGAATATCTCTTGTCTGGTTTGTGGTTACCTACTTAGTTATTTCACAGACATAGGTATAGAATTCACTAATAACAAGAATTATGTGAACAAATACACCACACATCAACACACTATCTTGTAGCCTCTTAAACAGCCTGGATCTTCATCTCATATTTAAAAACCAATAATATATGGTCTGCCCGCCACCTGCAAAGTAATATTTGTTTTATTAACCTGTTCATAAATGAACTGGATTGAGTCTTTCAGCTACTTAATATAAAGATGTTTTTAATTACAAAACAATAGTAGCTGGAATCATTTTACAAATATGATTAGTTGGTTTATGTATACCAAATAATCAAACTAAGTAACCTAAGTAACCTTGCTAGGTTAATTTGTATAAAAAGGAAGTCTCCTAACCTAACCAAATACTTTTCATTTTGTTAGAAACTTAGAAGTTGAAGAAAATCAAATGACATTGACCAAAACTTGTTTCGTATACATATAGGTAAAAAATAAATGAAGCAAAATACTTTCATACACTTATATGGCGTTCATTTGAATGTTTACATTCAAAAACACGAAGAAAAGCGCAGTTTATTTAAAATATAGGTTGGTATGTCCCTGTTCTCAAAACAGTAGAACAAAAGTAGGCGTTTTAACTTACCGATATTCGGTCGGATTTTCATATTATCTACCTATTTGTGTAGTGCTACTATTTTATTTTTATTCCATTCAAGTGCGTGGCCATTTCGTATATTACTTTACTTGGATATTTTTTTAAAAGAAACTAACATTTATCTACTATTAAAGTAAACAAGCAGTCAAAGTTGATTTTGTGATTTCGTATTCAATAGTTTGAACCCTTAATATTAGGTCGCCCCATACAATTTAGGTCTCAATACAAAATGGACATGATTTTTCTATACTCAACTTTTAAATACCACAGATACAAAAAAAAACTTCTAAACTTGAGCCCCAACTTCATACTTAAAAAATGCGATGTCATAGAAATTAGACTAAACTCTGCGTACAAATAGCGTTAGCTCAAACAATTCGACCAATTTTAACCAATCAACGCTCGAAGCATTCTGACAAGCTCTGCTATTGGTCAAATTCTAAAAGATGGTTGAAGTTGAACCAATAGCGAAGAGGGTGTGCTTTCTTTCTAATAGCTATACATAGCGTTTACTAGGGTTATATATACTGTTACGCTTGATGTGCTGCCGACTGTACAAATAGCGTTAGCTCAAACAATTCGACCAATTTTTACCAATAAACGCTCGAAGCATTTTGACAAGCTCTGCTATTGGTCAAATTCTAAAAGATGGCTGAAGTTGAACCAATAGCGAAGAGGGTGTGCTTTCTTTCTAATAGCTATAGATAGCGTTTACTAGGGTTATATATACTGTTACGCTTGATGTGCTGCCGACTGTACGGAGGTGCCTTCTAAACACTGCATTTTATTACGTTCAATAAGGTCAAAAATTGAACGCACTTTTCTGAATGTCAAATTATATGACAGCCATCCTTTTTGTATTCATTTTGAGAGAAAGAAATGGACTGAACTTAAATTTAGACTTAGCATGTATTCTCCAGAATTAGGGCCATTGACACATACCAGCATAGGTAAAGTACTTTTTATTATATAAACTAAAATGCATTTAAATAACTTTCTCTAACAGTTTTGTGCTTCAGTGTACCCAGGAACCAAATGTTTACACGTGTTTGTGAGCCAATTTCTGAAGGTCATCAATATGTATGAAAAGGTCGCTTTTTAGTGGTCATTCGAATTCTGTCGGATTATCGGTAATGTAGCGGTTATTTTGGTTTTTTGTTTATATCTACGAGACATATGAAGCTGAAATTTTCAGCATTTATATTTCACGAAATGCTCTAATTGTGCGTTACTACCAAATTGTATTTGGTTAATACTGGTTATTGTAATTTGAAGTGGGAGTTATGGCATTGTCAGTTTTGAATTAAAGTTAAATTATTCAAAAACGTGTGTATATTTAGTTTTGAAACTTTTTGTGGACAAGAAGATTAACAAGAAGAAGCGAATTCCATTTTCAGTTGACTTATACGTTTGCTCATTTAAGCGCTAGAATTTTTCATTGTTATTTAAAAAATGTATGATTCCTTTAAAACGATAAATATATTTTATTAACTTATTGATTCACAAATACGCACAAATCAACAGCTACTGAAATACATTTATTTTACGTGCGCACAATTAAAGGTTTCCGAGATACCGGATTCTGCAAAACGTTACTCCAGCAGGAAACCGAATATCTCTAAAACCTTAATACGCACAAATCTCATTTTTGGCGCACATTCACGCACAAATATAACCTACCTGCTCATGTACTTTACTTTTCCCTCCGATCATTCGTTTAGAATCTTCCTGCTGGAACAGCGTTACTCTAGCAGGAAGGGTTTATTTGCTTTTTCTCCAAAACTACAGCACGCACAAATTTTTTATTTGGGTCACATTTACACCAGATTACACTCTAATTATTGGCATAACTCAATTTCACCTAGCAGATATTTTCTTGCTGGGGTAACGCACTCCACTAAGGTTCGTATCGCGGGGGTACGAAATGCATGTTTCACCCTTGGATAATTTATATTTCATCATCATCACCAGCCTATTATAAGTGCTGGGCACAGGCCTTCCTACATGGAAGAAGCACATGAGGAGCTTGGGGCATAACAAAGCGGTTGCAGAGTTAAGTAATAAATAAATATTAAAATGGAAGGGAGAGAATAACTTGGTTGTCTCTCACTGATAGAAGCGGAGGTATGGAGCTTCCTTCCTAGCCATATTTTCGACGACAGCAGATCAAGTATAATAGTTGCACTACGAAAGCCGCCTCTATTACGAACGCAGTATAACGCTCAAGGTCAAACTTGTACACATGATGTGCTGTCCACTCTACGTTTATTTAACTAAGTGTAGGTATTATATTTTGTCCATGTAGGTAATTGATGTCTGTACAACAATAAAGTTATGCAAATCTCAAAAGCATCTCAACCGATTACGCTAATTCTTTTTTTATAATATTCCTTGAAGCATGGTTCTTAACAAGAGAGAGAGAAAAAAAATCGACTGTTAGGTGGTAAGAAGTTCGCCGGGTCAGCGAAGTAGTAATAATAATAATAATAATCCTGCGCAAACGAAATCGCGGGCAGAATTTTATAATGTCTAGAGCAATTTGACTACTTAGATGTGCTTCTTTTAATACGCTGGACATTTGTTTATCATTTGTTTCAGGACTGGAAGAGAATTATATGATGTGATCCAATCAAGCCAAGGAGAGGGTAATGCGCCATATACATCATTGACTAATTCGCAGAAAAGACGTTATCAAATTGCTGCATCCCTAGTAAAACAAAATTATATCTTAAAATTCAAAGCATATTTAGAAAGCTTGCCACCAAAAGAACTGTTCGATTACTATAATAATTACAAATTCAACTGATTGAGCTTTATGTAGTAGTTTTATAAAAAATAAACGTGTGACCAATATTTTCGTTATTAGTATATTTTAAATGAAAATTAATACAGTTAGAAAAATGTAGACTAGTAAGTCATGTTTTGAGACTAGATCGAACCCGCGACCTTTCACAATCCGGATATCTGCTCTGACCATTTGGCTACCGAGCACTTGGAATAACTCTGTGAACATCTTCCAGTCTTTCTATTTTTGCGTCACCACTACAATGTCAAAAATATTATACAGAGTGGTGCTGTCAATACGACAATAAATTCAAACATCTTATTAATTTGATAATTTCAGGACTTTTCTATGAAATAATGCAGCCAATGATTTATTATTTCATACAAATGTCATGAAATTATCAAATGAATTAGATGTTTTTGCAAATAGCAAACCATTTCTACGAACTAATATAGGCCATGTTCGACTTTATTGTCGTATTGACAGCACCATCCTGTATATGGACACTCCGAATATTTTTACAAATACCTATAGTCGATTTAAATTCTTTATTGCTTTTTAATATTTTCATATCGGGAGTAAATAAAATCATTTTCTGTGGTGGCAACCGTAGTAGTTATATAATTTTAGTCACTTTGGCGCCGACTGCTTTATTCTGTTCTTCATACCGATAGATTATACTTAGACCAATGGATTATGAGAATGTGCTTGAATTGTTAAAAATGTATATCCGCAGATACGGATATGGACCTCAAACTAGGTGGTAGACCCATATGTAGGGTCGCCTTCGCCTGTAGGAAAAAGAACCGGGTAAAACCGGGTCTTTTAGCTCTCAAAGAACCGGTTCTTAAAAATACATTACCCGGGTTTTTCGGTTCATCGGTTCCTATGAATGTCATCAAAGAAATCAATTATTTAACAATATTGTTTGCGATAAATGGAACTTGGAATATGCAAGGCGTGGCATGGCTAAACTAGTAAGGGTATGGGGCAGCATAGCAGTTCACAGCATTCATTCGCCACCTTTTGTCTTGCTCAGTCAGTGCATCGTTAATTATCAAAGTGTACTGGTGTGTTGATTTAAACAAAAGTAATAATCGTTATTATTATTGTAAGTTTGGACATGTAAGTATAGATACCATATTTTGCAATGAAATGAAATAATGTATTCAGTAACACATAATTATGACTACAGAAGCCAAATACAACACATTTGAACAAATAACAATATAAATATGTCACTGAAAAGGAATCCACTCAGCATAAGCCGAAGCATCCTTGGACATTACGACGCTTGTCTTCCGTGAATACTTTTTTGTTACATTCTTTTGTTTTCACTTAATACACATCACAAAGTTAGCTGAATGCAGATTAATAAAGTATTTAATAGGTACTTTTTCATTTTACCGTACTTATATACTCTTTCTTTAGTCGTTCAGGTCGCCGGTTGCTTGACGCATTCTTGTACGTGGAAAAAATATTAGACCGTTTTATTTAGAAATTATTATAATTTTGTTTTTACTCACAGTGGATGAGTGTGATGAGTCATCAGATCACTGATGACAGTGAAAAGGGAGACTGATAGACCCAGCTAACTAACGCCCAATAGCTGTCACCACAGATCTCTTTGCAAGGTTATGGAACGGATTTTAAATAACCAGCTGGTCCGATACTTAGAACATCGCTCATTAATTAATAATAGTCAGTATTGGTTTCGTTTGAAACGGTCAACGGGTGATCTTTCAGCGTATTTATTGCATGTCTGGGGTGAAGCTATAGATAAACGTGGTGAGTCAGTGGCTGTTAGACATTGCTAAAGCTTTTCATTGGGTCTGGCACAGGACTCTTTTCTCTAACCTCCCGGCATACGGTCTGCTCACTCAGCTGAGTGGGCAGACCGTATGACCGTATACGGCGATCTAGTTGTAGAGCTCAGCAACTGGTTCGCCGGCTTCCTGCATAAGCAGAGAATCCGTGCTCGGGGTTCATGCCAGTGAACGCTGGTGTACTTCAAAGCTCTGTTCTATCCCCCACTCTCTTTCTTCTTCATATCAATGACATGCTTCTATTAGGAAACATTCATTGCTATGCGGATGACAGTACAGTGCATGGTGGATATTACGGTCGCCCAGGGGCTTGGCGCGTTGAAACCTAGATGGAGAGAATGAATCTTACCATTGAGCTCGACAGGGTGTTGAACCTCATATCTGAATGGGGATCTAACAATCTTTATGAGTTCAATGCTAAACACAGGAGTGCGAGTTTACAGCCAAAATGTCGCCGTTCCTTCCCCTTCCCTCTCTTTAGGGCATTAGTCTTTCGGCCGGCACAGGGTTCCATCAACTTGCTCGGTATGGAAATATGCTGCTATTTGAATCAGAGAATTATATCGATACCTTTATCAAAACAGCCTCCCAGAAGCTCGGTGTCCTGAACAAGGTGCGTCGATTTTTCCCGCCAGATCAATTGTGCCTTCTGTACAATACTGTCCGGTATTGCGTTAAATATTGCTCGCACCTGTGGGATGGCTCCCCCAAGTACCTCCTCGATCTTATCCCACTTTCCCCCTTCCTACTCAGGAGCACGCGTGCCAGTCTTCGAAGTCATGAATTTACTGTTTCCACTTCAACATCGAGATGTTGTGCGAGCACAAAGAAGTTTAGTGTCTCGTTTCTTTGTCGGATTTCCAAAACTTAGAATTCTTTGCCAGCACACTTCGAGCCTCTGCAATTGCGGCGAGACATTTCATCAATTATTGCATCACTTTTTGAACTCATCCCACCTTCCCTCCTTCCTCTTTTCCTCGTGCGTGGCGGTCTTCAGAGTCATCAATTCACTGTCTCCACCTCAAAATCGCGCACAAAGAAGTTTAGTAACACGATTCTTTGTCTTCAAAAACTTGGAATTCTTTGCCAGCACATGTGTTTCCTGCTTCCTTTAAAATGGGTTCCTTCAAATGAGGCGTGAAAAGTGACCTTATGGGCTGGCAAGGTGGAGGCGGCTAGAACAGTGTATTTCAAGCTTGACTAGCTGTCTCCGCATATGGACTTTTCTTACCGCTTCACATATTGATATACATGACATATTGATTATTTAAAAACTTTGTTGTAATTTGTTGCTAGTCAATCGGCTAGCAATTTCCCATATTATTTATTTTCTTAACTGTGATTAATAGAGTTTCTAAACAGAACCAAAACAAATTAAATAGAATTTAATTTCACGACCCGAAAGAACCGAATAAACCCGGGTACCCGGTTCTTCGGTAAAACGGAACCGAAAAACCCGGTTCCTAAATAAGGTCCGGTTCTGCATCCCCTAGTCGCCTGGGTAGGTACCACCGCCTTTCTTACTTCAGCCGTGAAACAGTTCGCTGTGTTTCGGATTGAAGGGAAAGGTAGCCAGTGTAATTACTGGGCATGGACGGCATTTCATCTTAGGCCTCAGGATGACAACGCACCTGCAATATCAAGTGCTTTTCCTTGTTATTGCAGGTGTCTATAGGCGGCGGTAACCGCTTACCACCAGGTGGGCCGTCAGCTTGTTTGTCATCTAGTTGTATAAAAAAAAAAACAAAACAAAAATTTTGTTAGCGTCAGAATGGCTGGCCTACGGCGTACGCCTTTGAGAGTATATCTAAAAATTGCTTACTAATTGCTTATATTTGCTACATTTCTTCAAAAATTGCTTCATATGATACATTCAGAGAAACAAGCATATTTTTTTGACCAGCCATTCTGTCGTCAGAGTGGCTGGTCGCCTCCTTGTTGAGCACAAAGGACGCATAATTTCGAAACGTATATCGTATCATTAATTGCTTGCTATATGCTTCATTCAAACACACTTCATACGAACAGTAGTTAATAAAATATGTCGTTTATTAAAAAAAATAAAGCACTCCTAAATAAACGGAGTCGGCAATCATTTTTACTAGAGTTTTTTAATCAAATTACGTGCAGGCCTTCACTTTTAATCCTTAAGCTAAGTTTACACAAAGCCAGTGCCCTGCCGCCAGTGCAACAGACAAGCCAGCGCTAGCCCGTCCCGTGTTGTTTAGACGGGGCCAGTCATTTCTGGATTTTTGTTGTGGTGAGCACACGTTCGGAACAAAAATGAATTCATTCGGGACAAATCCGGCTGTTGAATAAAAAATGTTAAAAAAATATCTCTTCACTATTATTAGAAGTTTTTTTTTTAATTTTAACGGGGCAACTCTTGGCCTTCATCTCACCTGATGGTAAGTGAAGATAAAGCCAACAAAGGGAGCGAGTTACACCCGGATTCCCCAACCACAGAGGAACTGGCTATCTTACCTCCAACTACCGGAACACAACAATGCTGTTAACATTATTGCTACGGCGGCAGACTTAGGTTATATGGTGGTAGCTAGCCAGGCGGACTTAGAAAAGCCCTACCACCAACCAAACCGAGCAGAAAATTTCTGCCCCCACGAGAATCGAGCCCCGGACCTCTAGATCTGAGGTAGGTGGTCTCAACCACTAGACCACAGAGGCGGTTATTTTTCTTCCTCTATTGATATAATAGAGGATGAAATCGTAACGAAAAAACGACTTTGGATAAGAAAATGGATAACCGATAGAATCAGTACCGGAGCCTCTGCTTTGTTGCGAAGTACGTATTTGTATATTTTTATATTCACCCCAACGCTTATCCCATAAATCCATATAATTCATGCTCTCTATAATTCTGAATAAATTTTGAAGTTTCATCTTCAGTAAATTTTGTCGTCATTTCAAAAGGAAGAAAATCTCAACAAACGAAAACACGTGTACCTATACACTTCACGGATATGCGCCCAGTGACTGGCGCGATGCCTCTACACGTGGTTGCAACGCTGGCACGGGGGCTGCTTGCTTGGCTTGAAAAACTGTTTATACGAGACCAATACCAAGCCAGCGCTGGCTGCCAGTGAGACTGGCAGCTTGCGCTGGCCTCGTGTAACCCATACATTAATGCCCAGACGTCAACTTAATTTGAGATGACAATTAAAATTCAATTGTGTCTGGTTTATCGAGCTTCAAAGGGATATTCAGATTCATTTTACAGCGCTAGTAATTTCTGCATTATAGGTATCAACATATAAGGTTTTGGGTAGTCTGATCTGTAATAATTATGTTTATCACTGTAGCGATGAATGAGGAGTGCATTGTAAGATGGTAGTCAATGAGAACTCCTTTACTTAGTTTATATACTGGTTTATTACTAGATAAACATAATATGACATGGAGGATACATACAGTAGCGACGGCGGTCAAAGACAGAGAGAGCGATCACGTGACGAGTGTTGCTATATGTAATATCTTCCCTTTTAAATAAAAGAAGACTTCAGGGACCGATTTACAGTAAGTACTAATATTTTATTAAAATGGCTAAATTACTATAGGTCGGAGCCGTGAATGTTTTACGAAGTCAATTAATGTTGAAAGAAACGATAATTGTCAAACTGACAATTGACAAATGACATTAGTTAAAATTGACATTTCAGAAATTATTTTTAAGTTCAGTTTACAATTTTACATATTTATTAAAAAATGACTAAAATTATACATTGCTAATTAAGATTAATCACAATAACGTGTCGGAAGTTTAACAATACGCCCAGAGCGTGTCATCTTAGGAGAACTAACATTTACATTCTGATATAAATTATGACTAACATTTATTTTGTTTTCAGGTACATCATCAGACAAGGGAGCAGCTGCTGCCTTCAGAATGTGTTCGCGATTTCTACGAAATATACCCTGAGGAGACTTGACAACGAAACTACGTGGCTCACTGCTGGCTTGTGAGATGGTACCCGGAACCCAGACACTGTGTGGTTTATGTTTAAAGTAAACTTTGTCACCTTCTTTAACTTCTGGCAAAGACTTTGCTATTGGTTGCTTATCATGTAGCAATACAGCACCAAGAGCATCTTTTGAGGCATCGACAGACATAATAATTTCTTTACTTGGGTCAAAATAAGTGAGAACTGGGGCACAGCTAATAAGTTTTTTAATGTTAATAAACTCAGATTCATGTTGATCTGACCATGACCATTCTATATGTTTAGACAAAAGAGTTCTCAAAAGACTATTTTCTTTAGACAAATTAGGTATAAAGGGACTTAGGTAATTCACCATACCCATAAATCTTTGTAGATCCTTAATGCAAGTTGGTCTAGGCATGTCACATATTGCTTTTACTTTACTTATATCAACTTGTACACCATGTTGGTTAAAAATATGACCAAGGTATTTGACTTCTGTAGCACATATTACAGACTTGTCTTTGTTAAATTTTAAGTTAATTTCACGAGCCCTGTCTAAAACTTTTTGTAGGGTCTCATCATGTTCACTACGAGTTTTACCATAGATAAGAAAGTCATCCATCATAATTTTTACATTTTTAATGTCATGAAACCTTTTAATCATCTCCCCATGGAAGATTTCGGGTGCCGCATTAATACCAAATGGCAAGCGAGTAAATCTGTAGCGCCCAAAGGGGGTAATAAAAGTACACAGTCTTGACGAGCTCTCTGAGAGTTTAAGCATCCAAAAGCCTTTATTAGCATCCAAAGTAGTGAAAAATTTAGCACTAGCGAGGTCAGACTTTATCTCGTCTAGTGTGGGGAACTGGTAGAAGGGTCTCATGATAGCCTTATTTAGTTTTCGAGGGTCAATACATAACCTTAACTACCATTCTTTTTTGTAGTAAGAACAATAGAATTCACCCATTCAGTAGGTTCTTGAACATGACAAATTATACCAGTTTTCTCTAGTTCAGTAAGCTCTGCCTTCAGAGTATCCCTCAGTCTAAATGGTACTCTGCGGCAAGCATCAACAGTGGGAATTGCATCAGGTTTTACCATTAACTCACAGCTAAAATCTGTTAGGCAACCTATACCTTGAAACAAATCATTATTTGACTGAATAATATTTTCAGAAGTGTTTATACTGACTTTATAAATTCTTTTAATTAATTTTAGTGTCTGACAAGTTTCCCTACCTAATATATTTTGACTTTTTATATCGACTATGTGAAACTGAATATTATGTTCTTGACTGTTATGCTGTACAATTAGGTTACACTGACCTAAGGTTGGTATTGCTTCACCACCATAAGACGATAACTGATGTTTACTTTTCTTTATAATTTTAGGAGAAATATTAAGTTCTTTAAATGTATTTATTGACAGGACATTAGTGTCAGCACCAGTATCTAATAGGAAGTTAATATTGACATTATTAATTGTTAATTCAGATCTCCACTGATTTGACTCTATATTGTTAATGTGTATTGATCCTATAAACAGTGTGTGACTATCATTACTTGTAATTTGCCGTACCTGTGCACTGCGACATACAGTAGCAAAGTGGTTGTATTTCCCACATTTGTTACATTGTGCACCTTTGGCAGGACACTTAAACCTATGTACCTGACCACATTTGTCACACGAGTTGGTGTTTCTCGGTTGCTGTCTGAAGCTGTTCATATGTTTGACACTGCTTGGCTGTCTGAAATTGATTTGCTGTCTGGTATTACTTGGCTGTCTGGAATTACTGCTATGCTGTTGATAAGTTCTTATCTGTGGTCTTGCCTGGCGGTCATGTCTAGAGTGTATTTGACCAACAAATGATGATGATGCTGCCTCTTCAAGTGTTTTGGCTTGTTTTTTAGTTGATTCGATGTGTTTTGCCAGTTCAATAGTTTCATCTAGGGTAGCAGGTTTTCTAATAAGTATTTGTTCTTTAATATTTTGATTTCTTGGGTTGAGATTCCAGCTAAAAATATCTCTTACTAGGCTATCTTCTAGTTTGTTAAAATCACATTGTCTGCTAATGTTTTTTAAATCTGTAACATAGTCGTCAATCGTCTCTTCAGCGCCTTGGCGTCTATTGAACAATTTATGACGTTTCATTGTGATGTTTACTCGTGGTGTGAAATATTTCGCAAATTTGCTGAGAAGGGCGTCGAAGCTAATTGTGTCAATATCTTCGTTGAAGGAATAAAAAATTGCTAGCGAGTCCTGACCAATAAAATGTAACAATATAACAAGGCTACCTTACGTGCATCTTTTTCTCGTTCTAAATTGTTCGCTCTTAAGTATATTTTTAGTTGCGTGCTCCAGTTTTTCCATTCTAAGGACATGTTGCTGCTCTTGAGACTTAGAGGTTTCAGAAATCCTGAACCGACATGTGCGCCTCCATCTTGAAGTGATAGCGTCTTTTCTTCTAAATCGGGCATCTTGAGACTTGGATATAACTAATCGCGTTACTTCTGACACCATGTAAGATGGTAGTCAATGAGAACTCTTTTACTTAGTTTATATACTGGTTTATTACTAGATAAACATAATATGACATGGAGGATACATACAGTAGCGACGGCGTTCAAAGACAGAGAGAGCGATCACGTGACGAGTGTTGCTATATATATGTAATATGCATATTATACAAAAACAAACCTAATAATTAATACAATAATTTTGAAAATAAAGCACCTAAACCATTCTCGGAGTTCAGTGACAAACGCACGAACAGAGAATCTCTATTACATAGAGATTAGAGCTAATTTTAGGATACTTAATTGATGATCAGTAATAATCCTGTGAGAGTTATGAACGCCTGCACGTAATTTGATTAAAAAAACTCTAGTAAAGATGATTGCCGATTCAGTTTATTTAGGAGTGCTTTATTTATTCTTAATTTTTGATTTTAACATTATTATAAATGTTTGATTAAATTTTTCTAGTTTTATTATATTTTAATTACTAAGTAATTTTTCAAACATTTATAATAATGTTAAAATCAAAAATTAAGAATATTTGAAAGCACTGCCCCAACTTACCCGAATCGTCGGTATTTGTAAAAATACTCGTTTCGGATGTTGAAATAGAATATTTCGACATTGTAGGGTGGACGTTAGCTCATAAACGCAAATACAGATAGACTAGAAGAATTTCACAGGGATATCCCAAGTCCTGGGTGGCTCAGTGGTCAGAGCAGTCGCCCGGATTGCGAAAGGTCGCGGGTTCGATTCCTGCCTCAGGACGTAAAATTTTTCTAGTTTTATTATATTTTAATTACTTAGAGGTAGTGTGGCGCTAGTAGTCACGTAAACAACGCCTCTGAAATTATTTTTGATTAAAGTAATAAAATTACAGTAAATGTTAACAGTTGAATACTAATTGGAAAGAAAAAGTTATAAATATTTTGCAAAAACGTTATTTCAGGAAAAGTTTGTGTTTTGAAATAGTATTCAGTGAAAATCAAAACTGGATTGTGGCTTTATATTACTGGAAGTACGCCAAAATAATTACAAACAACAGGCGGAAAATACGAAATAAATTGTAGTAAACATATTCATCAGGAAATCTGGATCCTAAATTGAGGTACAGTATTATTGATTGAAACAATAACCTTAAAACCTTCTACGTACAAAAATTAATTATCAAAAAAGCTAGGCCACAATATGGCAAAGCGCCATCTTTTGTAAAACCAGGACACTACTACATACTGCTTAGGGATAGACTGATTACTTGATAATCTAACAGCTTCAGCTATTCACTGTAAGATGGCGCAACGGTGTGCTGAATGTCAAAATAAAATAATAGACAGGAGATTTTTGACCTGTTCCATATGCACTGAACATTATGATTTGGAATGCGCTAACGTCCCAGAGGCCAGATTCTACAATATAATGTCAAAAGAACACCAAGATTCATGGATATGTCCTCTGTGCCGAGCGAAGTGTCGCAAAAATAATAATAATAATACGCCCATAAGACCGCTCCCTTCGCAAATCTCTGAAATACCTTCCCAAGCCTTACTGGATCGGGAAGATAGCAATGTAACATTAAGAAGGACCCATCGCCGCTGCGAACGCTCCACACAGTTCGACGATTCAAACCTGTCGCTTCCTGGAGATACAATATTGTTTGAAAACATGGAAACCAGTAAACTGAAAATACCAAATTGTATGGATCAGACCCCAGATGAAGGTGAAAAAATATCTATGCAAGGGCTCACTAAAATATTAGAAGAAAACAATAAAAACATTATCTCATCTATCCAGGCGTTCTTACAAAATCAAATGGATCAAGTATTATCTGAATTAAGAGACGACTTTAAAAATTATATACAAAAATTTAGAAAGGAACGGAAGACATCCAATCTTTAAACTCCAAAATTAATAAACTGGAACAACAATGTTCAGCACTGCAAAATGAGATCGATCATCTTAATACGAAAATCGGTAATAAAAATTTCCAGACCACCACTGAAACCAAGGAAAACTCTGACAGGGTAATTGTCCTCCATGGCTTACAGGAACTGTATCGAGAAACAGTAGAACAAATTACAGAAAGAATTGAAAATGTATTCTCTGATTTTTTAAATATCAATGTAAAGGGGTATATAGAGGAAATATCTTTTATAGGAAAGAGAGGCAACATGAGACCGATTAAAATAGAGTTCTTAAGCAAAAGAATGAAGAACTATATAATGGCAAATTCATCATATTTTAAAAATGTTGGATTAAATGTAACTGAATACCTCAACCAGTCTGAACTACAGGAAAGAAAGGACCTCATACAGTCTTTACTCTCTGCTAGAAAACAGGGTCACTATGCTATAATAAGAAATGGTAAATTAATAGTAAAAGAACGACGACCACAATCCAAAACAAATAATAACGATAACAGGAATAAAACACAAATAAGTAAATCGCAAACCATTTTGAATTCTCAAGAAAGTAATATAGCCTTACAGCGTCAACATAATGCAACCCACCAACCATCACAAAGACATGAACAAAACACCGCTGAAGTAAGCTCAAAAACTCCTCATAATACATTTCGAGAATAATTTCCTAATTTTATTCCAGAATATGCAAAGTGTTAATAATAAGATGCACCTACTTGAAGACTTCGTTCAAGAAGATAAAAATATAAATGTAATTTGCATAACCGAAACATGGCTTAGTAAGGAGAAGATTAATTTAATTTATTTAAATAATTACATCTTAGGATCATACTTTAACCGGGAGAAGCACGAAGGAGGTGGAGTATGTACATTTATTAAAAATAATTTAGAATATATAAATAGACTAGATATAAGTATATTGTCTTTAGAAAAAATATTTGAAATCTGTGCAATAGAATTGATAAAACCCAAATTGATAATTGTTACTTTATATTGGCCTAATAGCAAGAGAGAAGTTCAAGTTTTCTACAATAGCTTAAACGAACTTTTGAAGCTACTGTCAGTAAAATATACTACCAAGAATATAATTATTGGGGGAGATTTAAACGTAAATTTTTTAACAAATAATAGTGATAAAACGACACTTATGAATCTAATGCTTACATATAATTTTCGACAGTTGGTTAAAGACGCTACAAGAACGACCCCTACTAGCTCGTCATGCCTAGACCTAATATTTGTCAATTTTAAAACCCATTCAGATGTTGAAGTAAAAGAATTAGGGTTTTCAGACCATAAAGGGTTAATATTAAATATTTCTACATCTACCAAGCCTTGCTTTCGTTTTATTAGAGAAAAAAGAGTATTTAATGAAAGGAATATGTCAGCATTTAAATCAAAATTGTTAAATGTTAATTGGGACAGTATAATTTTAAAAACAAATAACATAAATGACAACTATAACATCTTCTACGAATATTTAAAATACATTCTAGATAACTGCATACCTAAAAAAGTTATAAAAATAAACCGCCAATCAATTAATAGTAAAACATACTTAACACCCGCCTTGAAAATATCATGTAGAAACAAACGATTTTTAAGAATATTAACCACAAAAACCAAAAATACAATTTTACTTAACTATTATAAAAAGTACTGTAATATACTTAAAAAAGCAATACATAAATCGAAAAAAATAACAAATACACGCTTGTTCCGGAATGCATCCAATAAAACACGATCCATGTGGCAAATAATACATAATGTAACAAATAAAAATCATGTAAAAATAAAAGCAATATAATACTACACATAAATGAATCAAAAATTAAAAATCCAAAATTAATTGCAGATACATTTAACGAATTTTTCGCCTCAGTAGGAAGCCCACAAACACAGCAAAACCAAACATTACAAAAAAATGCTACTAAAAATGTCGAAAACTCATTATTTTTATGTCAAACCGACCCTAAAGAAATATTAAAAATTATAAAAAACCTAAAGAGTAAAAGATCGTTCGGACTAGATGAAATACCACCCACATTAATAAAATACTGTGCAGAAGAATTAGCATATCCATTTTCAACACTAATAAACCAATCATTTAGCAAATGCACTTTCCCAGATTTATTAAAACAGTCTATTATAAAACCAATTTACAAAAAAGGAACAACTACTGACCCAAACAACTATCGACCTATTGCATTGCTACCTACAGCATCAAAAATATTTGAAACCGCGATGGGAAACCGAGTCTATGCTTTTTACGAAAAATATAAAATATTCCATAACAGCCAATGTGGCTTTAGAAAGCATCATTCAACTACATTAGCTATTTATAAATACACTCAAACTATTTTAGAATCTATTAAAAATAAAAAGTACGCTATTGGGCTCTTACTTGATATGAGTAAGGCCTACGACCGAGTTTCCTACGACATACTACTAAATAAACTTTACATTACCGGTATAAGAGGACCTGCACATAAATGGTTCGAATCTTACCTCAAAAATCGCTCGCAATATGTAGAAATAGATCATACGGACTTTAATTCTGGAAAAATACAATGTATTCGATCTCAGAAATTAGTTATGAGAGGCTCTATCCCACAGGGAAGTGTTTTAGGGTGTCTTTTATTCTTAATTTACATAAATGACCTACCTGCTTTTTTGGATGAAACCTGTGTACTGTTTGCCGATGATGTGTCAATGGTGATACCTTGTATAAGTAATACCGAATTAAAAACTAAACTAAACCAAAACTTAAATACTATTATTCAGTGGCTAGACCAACATAATTTAAAATTAAACCTAGAAAAAACCAAATTGATTCAATTCAAACCATATCAAAAAAAACCATTGACTCTAGAATATCAGTATCTAGATACTAAATTAAAATTTGTAAACTCTGTAACATTGTTAGGAATAGACCTTGATACAAACATGGATTGGAAAACGCACATACAAAAATTAGCGAGTAAATTGTCATCATTTATATATGCACTCCGACACCTGAAACGCATAACTGACTTCAAATCAGCCCTCACAGCTTACTACGCGTACGCCCACTCCAGACTATCTTACGGCATCATTTTGTGGGGCAACTGTACAAATATTAATGTTATATTTACTCTGCAAAAGAAATGTATTCGAATACTGATGAATATTGATGGTATGGAATCATGTAAACCTTATTTCAAAAAACATAATTTATTAACTGTAATTTCAATTTACATATTAGAGTCATGCAAATTTATAAGAAAATACCCCAAATTATACACTCCAATCAATATGAACAGACGAAATGACCGGTACTTAAATAAATTTAATGTGCCCTTTTCAAAACTAAAAATATTTTCCTCGGGTCCCCATGTACTGGTAGTGAAAATCTATAACCATCTACCACTCTATATAAGAAGTATAGAGAAGGAAACGTCATTTATTGAGCGACTGAAGATCCTCTTGATAGATAAAAGCTATTATAGTATTGAAGAATTCTTCAACGATAAATTTGAATCTGCAAATGTACCTAAGTGATAATTATGTAATTGATGTGTCTCTCGTAATTTATATTATATTATATTATTTTAAAATGTGAATGATTTGTAATGTAGATATTAAATAAAAAAACTTGAAATAGCTCTAGCGCCCTACTATTGTAATGTTGCGGTGCCCTGACAGGGTGTCACATATCGGTCTAATTTCATTTAATGTAAAAACATCATTGTAACGTGTGACTTGCAATAAACATATTGATATTGAAAAACATATTGATATTAGTGCTTTATTTTTTTAACAACATATTTTATTACCTTCTGTTCGCATGATGTTAAAATGTGAAATTTTTGAATGAAGCATATACTAAGCAGTTATTGATACGATATATGTTTCGAAATGATGCGTCCTTCGTGCTCAACAAGAATGGCGGGTCAAAAAAATATGCTTGTTTCTCTGAATGTATCACATGAAACAATTTTTGAAGAAATGTAGCATAAGCAATTTTTAGCTATACTCTCAAAGGCGTGCGCCGTTGGCGACCAACCATTCTGACGCTAACATTTTCACCGGTATCGTTGCATGTATGTTTAGATTGAGCCACTTTAATAGGTAGTTATTTGGTAGTAGTTCAAAAAAATATTAAGCCCCCCTATCCAGGATTTTGTAGTGGAATACTTGAAAAGTTAAATGCAATGTAGCTCCTCAATCTAAACATTTGAATTGAAACATATGATTTACAACAAATAAAACACATTTAGGAGTATACATATAATATTTTGTACACTTAACAATAGATGACGACTGATTTGTAAACCTTTTGTGATTTAAATTAAGATTTAATAAAGTACGATAGTGAATTTTATTTAGTATTCACATAATTCTTTTGTAGTAGGTACGATTAACAGGATTACTAAGTAAGTTGAAATAAGTAAGTAGGTAAGTATTTCAAATTGTAAATATATTGGCGCTGTAATAGTTAAGCAATCTAGGTTTATAGGTATAATAATACACGTATCTAATATAAGTACCTGCTAAATGAGAAATACCTACGTAGGTAAGTAGGTACTTATAATACCTAAATAATTATTTAAAATTATACAATGACTAAGATATAAATACAACCTAATAAAAGACAAGAAATCACTTTGTTTACCCTAAATTATTTACCACAAATTAGACCAAGCGCCATTCCCGCAAAAAATGATGCCATGAAAATATGAGTTTCAGTTGCACGATAATGTTCATCTCCCGTAAAGTTATTATACCAATGCTTTGCTTTTTTTTCTCTTTTCTTCAATAAATCTTCAGCTTTGTCCAACTTACGATCCACAAACCTTTCTACCTATAACAAATTCCATTATCAGTTAGTTTAGATAGAATAGGTACTTACATTTTAATTTATTCTTTACATTCTTTATTAGGTAGGTGTACCTAGGTACACAAAGAATTAAGCAAAATTATACATTTAAGTCAATGATATCATTCAACCAAATTATTATATCGTCAGTGGGCGTGCAAGGCCGCGTAAGAGCAGTTTGCAATACCGCGTATTTACAAAAAGTCGCTGATTTGCTTATACCACATTATCATTAAACAACACCCAGAGAAATTCCAAACAAGTTCAGTCAAAGAAATGAGTAAAAATATCCAAGATATTACCTTTTTTCTTCCATCCTGTGAAATAAACAATAACCACATACGCGGTATTGCAATCTGCTCTTACGCGATCTTGCACGCCCACCGACGATATAGCCTGCTTATTATCCAAGACGTTCATTTACGTAGGCAGTAATTTGTGTTAATACGGTAAACTTGGTTTCGGCAGAGACAGAGGGGTGCTATGACTTTCCTAGCGCTAAGAAAAAAGACAACAACGCACGCTTGCACAATTTATGCAAAAATTGCAAATTATTCATTTAGAAAAAGAATTCGTTAATTGTTGGTAGATGTTAGCATAAAACAAAAATAATATAGCTAGACAAGAAATTCATAGATTAATTCCAAGTCCTTAGTAGCTCAGTGGTTGGAGCATTCACCCTCACCCGGATCGTGAAAGCAGGCTGGTCCGGATCCCGCCTCAGGGCATGAATTTTTTTATTTTAGATATTTTACTCAATAAACGTAAGCATCGGGCCAACGGCGTAAAGAAATGGCCACCAGCGCGCTGGCCCTAAAATTCAGTTGTGGTGGGATCTTTTCGCACCCACACAACGAGAAAAAATTAGCCGGCTTACACTTGAAAATTCCAATGTCTTCGAAAATGGTTTTATATTTTTACTAGCTGTGCCCGCGACTTCGTCCGCGTGGAATATTAACTTTTTCCATACAAACTTTCATCCCCTATTTTATCGCCTTGGGGGTAGAATTTGGTAACACGTCTTATAGGTAAGGTAGGTACGTTTTATCAAAAGATTTTATTTATTATTATTGAAAATGATTGATTTTACAATGTATTTAGTTATATTGATCTTTAGTCATAGTGATATGATATCTTTTACTGCATCAAACAAAATCTACAATATTTGCTTTCATTTCTTACATTATTTGCTTCTGATATTATCTTTTATATTATAAAAATGAAAAATTATTTAATTTATTAAATTTATTTAATGATTATTTTCAAAATTTTAATATAGTATAATAGAAGAGGCGTTTAATCGCATAATTTTTGTCGTCGCATTGAATGGGTTTAAAACTACAGAAATAACTACAGCCCTATTTTATTGGGTCACGTCCATTATGTAGGTATGCCTATGTCTAAAATATTTCTAGGTATTTACAATATATTTTTTTGATTTTGTAATTATTGAAAAAAATGCAGACATTGTTATATTTAATATAAATTTCGAGGGTTTTCAATCATTTTTCATCAGATAACATAATTCCATAAGGTTTCATATAGTAAATAAGTACTTATTTGTATAACATAGGTAGATAATCATATAATTTACTGAATTCATTATTAACACAATAATGGCTAGTAATTTATATGACATAAGTACATCACATTTCCAATATTTGAAATTTAGTCAAAGTAAACATACATTATTATTATATTAATCAAACAATTGTTTCATAAGTACCTAAATATCATCTAGCCATTTGAAATGTATTATAACTTATAATTTGTGATTCAGGAAGAGGCTACACCAAAAAGAAATCCACCCGTAAAACCGGCAGAGTAATACGAATTATCTTTGACAAATAACAACACCTGGAACAAAAATTTGGAAATTTGATTTTCTCACAATAATATTGATACAATCATAAAAAACCCCCAGCCTACATGTTCTATCCTGTCTTAATGAATAAAACAATAACGACTAAAGTTTATGTGCAAATTAATTCAAATAATCTGTGAAGTACCTTACCTACCCACATAATGTCAGACACAGATCTTCAATTACCTATGCGTGAGTAGGTAATTTTAGGTACTAGTTATAGTATATTTGATGAAACGTATTTTATATTTAATTTAATATGTCAATATATATATTGCATAAGGGTTGCCTAACAAATTTTAGTCCAGGCTATGATTAATTAATAATTAAAAAATATTTTTTTAAAAAACATTTCAACGGTTTGATTATAAGACAAATTCTATACCAATCGAAAGTATGAAGCCCATAGAATATGCAAACGTTAGGTTGCCTATTCTTTTCCGGTCATAACTCTCGTAGTGCCAGGTATAAACAGGTAAATCGATACTAGCATTTTGCACCGGTCTGATTATTGAATTAAAATTAAATGAAATTAAAGATTAATTCATTATGAACACGGTGGTATAGGGTTGCCTGCGAAAAATCAGTCCCGAATTCCGGTTGTCGGAATTTGAAAAAATAAATAAACAAAAATTAAAACCCACTCCAAAAAAGTCAAAGGGATAAATTAAATAAATTTTAGTAGGTCCTTCCCTAGGAACATATTTTTGGAGTTGGTGCTTCATTATCTATGGTTGCTGGAAACAACTTAGCACCAACTCCAAAAATATGTTCCTAGGGGATGAGTAAGTACCTACTAAAATTTAATTATTTTATCCTTTTCAGTTTTTTGTAGTCAGTTTTTTATAACACATTGTATGATAACCTACAAATTCATGTGACACACTGGGTAACTCAACAAAATTGTATTTAAAGTTTTTCCTTTTACGAAAAGCTAACTTTAATACACAGTTTTTAAAACTTTCATCATTTAAATCAATTATGTCATCATCGGAACCACACAAAAAACAAATTTTTGCCATTTTTTCAACAATCCTTTTCAGTTTTTTGGAGTCGGTTTTAATTTTTGATTTTTTTTTCACAATTTTTAGTGATAACTTTTAAAGGTAGGCTAGATGGGTGACTGTGAGCTTATACTGTTTTTCTACTATCGTATCATTTCACTAAAAATTCATAGGAAAGCAAAAATCCGCATACGTAGACGACGTAATTTTCTAGTTTTTTTTTAAAAAAACTAACTATCCAATGGATTTTCAAAACATTTTTATAGGACCGAATGGATACTATTCCTTATCAAACAAAAAAAGAATCATCAATATCGGTTCACCGAGTAAAAAGTTCTGAGGTAACAAACATAAAAAAAACATACCGACGAATTGATAACTTTCTCCTTTTTTTAAGTCAGTTAAAAAGGGACCGTTTTGATTAAAAACTATAACGAATAATTTCATAATTTAAGTGCTGAATATACAGTAAGTAAGTACATAATAATTGAATCTCTAAAATTATCTTAGCTAATACAACTTAGGACGAGGATTCATTGGGGATCATACACCTTTAAAGACAGAAGACATTGTCGAAAGAACTGAAACGGAGAGTGATGACGAAGAAGATTCAGAAGTTGGAGATCATAGTTATATGTCCGATGACTCGGAACCTAAATAATTAAAAAAAAATGTATTTGTAATTTTTTACAATAAACAGAAGTATTTTTCAATTGTTGTTTTTTATTTTGTCTTCTAATAATAAAGATAAAATTCGCCAGATTAGTATTATATATATATTACTATAACCTTCTTTTTTTCTAAAGATATATAATCCTTTTCATTTTTAACCGACTACAAAAAAAGGAGGTTATCATTTCGTCTGTTTTTTTAATATATTTTTTTTTATTTTTTTATGTTTGTTACCTCAGAACTTTCGACTGGGTGAACCGATATTGATGATTCTTTTTTTGTTCGATGCGGAATAGTTTTCATTTGGTCCCATAATTTTTTTTGAGAATTCATAGGGTAGTTTGGTTTTTAAATTAAAAAAAAAAACTGGAAAATATTGTCATCTACGTATGCGCAATTGCGAATTTTTGCTTTCCTATGAATTTTTAGTGAAATGATACGATGGTAGAAAACAATATAAAAGCTCACGGTCACCCATCTAGATTTGACCTTAAAAATTTATCACTAAAAATTAAGAAAAAAAATTTTTAAACAGAAATTAAAACAGACTCCAAAAAAGTGAAAAGGATAAAATAATTACATTTTAGTAGGTACTCATCCCCTAGGAAAATATTTTTGGAGTTGGTGCTAAGTTGTTTCCAGAAACCATAGATAGTGAAGCACCAACTTCAAAAATATGTTCCTAGGGGATGACCTAGGGGAGGACCTACTAAAATTTAATTATTTTATCCTTTTCACTTTTTTGGAGTAGGTTTTAATTTTTGTTTAATTTTTTTTTCAAAATTCGACTACCGGAATTCTGGACTGACTTTTCGCAGGCAACCCTATACCACCGTGTTCATAATGAAATAATCTTTAATTTCATTTAATTTTAATTCAATAATCAGACCGGTGCAAAATGCTAGTATCGATTTACCTGTTTATACCTGGCTACCCGAGTTGTGAGCGGAAAAGAATAGGCAACCTAACGTTTGCATATTCTATGGGCTTCATCAACCCACTTATACTTTCGATTGGTATAGTATTTGTCTAATAATCAAACCAGTGAAATATATAAAAAAAAAATATAATTTAATAAAACTAGAAAAATTTTACGTCCTGAGGCAGGAATCGAACCCGCGACCTTTCGCAATCCGGGCGACTGCTCTGACCACTGAGCCACCCAGGACTTGGGGTATCCATGTGAAATTCTTCTAGTCTATCTGTGTTTGCGTTTATGAGCTAACGTCCACCCTACAATGTCGAAATATTCTATTTCAACATCCGAAACGAGTATTTTTACAAATACCTACGATTCGGTTAAGTTGGGGCAGTGCTTTCAAATATTCTTAATTTTTGATTTTAACATTATTATAAATGTTTGAAAAATTACTTAGTAATTAAAATTTAATAAAACTAGAAAAATTTCACGTTCTGAGGCAGGAATCGAACCCGCGACCTTTCGCAATCCGGGCGACTGCTCTGACCACTGAGCCACCCAGGACTTGGGATATCCCTGTGAAATTCTTCTAGTCTATCTGTGTTTGCGTTTATGAGCTAACGTCCACCCTACAATGTCGAAATATTCTATTTCAACATCCGAAACGAGTATTTTTACAAATACCTACGATTCGGTTAAGTTGGGGCAGTGCTTTCAAATATTCTTAATTTTTGATTTTAACATCATTATAAATGTTTGAAAAATTACTTACTAATTAAAATTTAATAAAACTAGAAAAAATTCACATCCTGAGGCGTTTTAATTACCAAGTAATTTTTCAAACATTTATAATAATGTTAAAATCAAAAATTAAGAATAAAAAAAAAATATCAATTAATCATACCCTGGACTAAAATTTGTTAGGCAACCCATATGCAATATATATATTGACATATTAAATTAAATATAAAATACGTTTCATCAAATAAACATCTCGGTGAAGGTCGTTCTATAGCGGGATCTTAGACTATTAATTCCCCAGGTCGTGCTGGGTAAGGTAGTTACGAATGGTTTTGTCTTTTATAAATAATAAGGAAAAATAAAACACAAATTATGAAAAGGAATATAAAATAAAGATCAGTTTATACTAACCTTTTCAAACCAATCTGGAGAACGGCCTGTAGTTTCTTTTTCAATTTTGTCACTGATTTTGTCTACTTTCTTATTAATTTTTTCCCAGTTTATATCAATATAACCTTTTTGGCTGGCAATATGCAATAAAATTACTCCTCCACCCAAACCAACAGCAGCCACTTTACCAATTTTCATAGTTATGAAACCAGTTATCCTGAAATAATAAAGAATGCATTTTGTGAATGTGCAAAACACCGGCCCCCTTATTCTCAACTGTCGGATCACGGATTCGATTCGAAGTCACATGCCGTCTCTCTTTGACGCAGCGCGATAAAAAGTGACAGGTATAGAGTTTCCGAAATTCGAATTCTTTCCGACAGTTGAGAATAAGGGGGCGGGAGGTCAACGGATTTAGCGGTGTCCCGTGCCAAGAGGTTAAACTTTATCAAAGATTCATTAATAATAATCATCATTATATCAGCCGAGAGGCGCCCCACTGTTGGCCTTCCCCAAGGTGGAGATCCTTCCTTTCGATCAGTCCTGCTGCACGCATCCATCCGCTTCTTATGACCCTCGCCAGATCGTCGGTCTATCTTGTGAGGGTACCAACTGCTATTATTATTATTAAAGCTCCTTGAGTGGCGGCCGCATACCAGGAGGCGCAGCATTGCTTTATTTTACAAATTTTACAACAACATAATTTACAACTGAATGCAAAGAAAACTAAATGTATTAAATTTATGTTACCTAATGTTAGGGAAGTGGATACAAACATTAAATTAAATAATCAGTCACTAAATTTAATTCAATCCACCACATTTTTAGGCATTACAATCGATGCGAAACTCCAGTGGAACCCTCACATCACAACACTTTGTAGTAGACTTAGCTCCGCGGCTTATGCTATTAGAAAAATAAGGCAATATACTGATATTGCCACGGCGCGCTTGGTTTACTTTAGTTACTTCAGACATTGAAACAGTATTTATCTTGCAAAAACGTGCAATTAGAGCAATCTACTGCCTTGCTGCTCGAACATCTCTTAGAGACGTATTTAAAGAAATAGATATACTAACAGTGGCTTCTCAATATATTTATGCTTGCATAATTTTTGTGCGTCAAAATTTAAATTCCTACTTAAGACACAGCGATGTACATGCATTAAATACAAGAAATAAAAATAAGTTGATCTTACCGTCTCTAAGACTGCATAAAGTTTTTAATACTTTTATGGGTCAAAGCATACTTTACTATAACAAGATTCCTAATAACGTACTAGACTTGCCATTTGACAAATTTAAAATTCACATTAAGAAAATTCTAATGTCCAAAGGTTACTATACTATTAATGATTATATAAGTGACAAAGATGCTTGGTTGTAACTTATAGTGTCATATAGCTATTTCCACCATAAGCATTTCATTGATTTTCTGGTTGCTGGAAGATGTCATGCTCTCTATAAGTTTCTGCGGTGAAAAGTGGTGGTGCCACTATGAGAAATGGTCATCTCTAAGCTTCCTTGATTTTGTAATAATTTACCTACATATTCATCAATAGTATCATTTTTAAGGGATTTTTGAGGTATATGGCATTATAGGATATTATATATAAAACAATACAATTATTATTGTAATGACGTGGTCAGACAAGTGTTTAAAATTAATGAAAGATGTTTGGCTTTATTAGGTCTTTGTATATTAATTGTTGACCTTTGTGTATTGTAATACCTATATTGTGATGGTGCATTGTCGGACAGCTTTTAAATACAGTAGATATTCTTGTCATTAGGTACTTATTAGTACGTTAATATACCTTTTTTATACTCTGTGCGACACTGCACTGCTAAATACTATTACTGTGTAATTAATCATTGTAACCTAATAGTTGAAAAGAGTGACTACACGAGTTTGTTGCCGGAATCTTCTCGGTAGTTCAACTTTTGGAACCGGTGTAAATTCAGACAGACTGAAAGACAGACAAACTGACTGACAGACAGACAGACTGACTGGCAGACAGACAGACAGACTGACTGACAGACAGACAGACAGACAGACAGACAGACTGACTGACAGACAGACAGACAGACTGACTGACTGACGGACAGACGGACCGACAGACATACCGATAGACAGACATTATAACATTCTTAGCTTACATAGATCCAGATAAGACAGAGAGACGAACATAATGAAATTGTTAGTTATTTAATATTATTTTGATGTGATAGACTTAAGGGTTTTTTTGTTAACGATTCGAAAGTGCTTCTTGGGGGGCCTAATTGAATAAAGATATTTTCATTTTCATTGGTACCAAATACCAAAGAATAGAACAGAATAATTAATAATAAAAAATAATGTGTCATCAAATGGTCTGTGGAGCAAAACATATAACGGCCTGGCCACGGAAACGGGCGGCGGCGGCGGCCGCGGCGGCGGCGGCCACGGCCACGGCGGCGACGGCGACGCGACTGGTGAAACAAATATACGCCCGCCGCGATGTTCTATGTGATTACATAACAAAACTAACATAAGATTATAATTATTTGTTTGTCTGGCCTAACATACTAACAAGTGTATGTGTGTGTGTGTGTGTGTTGTGTCCGTCTATTTTTCAGAAATTTCAACAGCCACTCGGTTTAACACTTTGGTTAGCGTTTTTATGTACGCATTGTACTTTCACAATCCGTTATAAATAAGCAGAGTCAGTGGCCATCGACATATGGAATTATAAATCACAAGAATTAGATCTGAGCTAAAAACTGGATTCTGGCGAAATCAACGACAGAGCCAAAAAGAAGAAGAAGAATTTCACACTATTGCCTGCTAAAGATGTAAAATTAAAAAAAAAATGAATGAATGTACACAGGAAACAGTTTAGGAACTTATTTTGGTGGTTTTTGTTAAAACCCTTCCCTAAGTTATCATCTCATTTGTATCATTGAAGATTTTACTATTTAAATATATATAATTTTGATTAAGTGTTCATTTTAACTTCTTATTCTAAGAATTAGTGATATTGGTATGACAATATCATTCAGGTTACATTCATATTATTTCTTAAAAACATTCATTTCTGCTGCATTTACCACAAAAAATAGTTTGTTTTGATCACACTAAGTCTTTAAAATGCAGAATCACCTTCCATTAAATAATCCATGATGATTATTACCACAAAAGTAGTAATTAGTAAATGCAGTAGAGCCTGAAATAAACCTTTGTTCCCGTTAAGTCACACCATTTTGTGTCACACTGTTACACAACAGGAAAAATATTCCTGTTGTGTAACACTGTAACTCAATGCCACTATTTTTTCCCCGTATGTATGTAGCTGGATATTCCCATTAAGTACCAGGCTACCATATCTATTAGGTTAGGGAAAAAGTCTTTTCGCATTATAGTATGTATGAATTTGTAATAAAATCTCTTTGGCTGTACTATTTGTATCTGGCTGGTTTTGGTATCATTAAAAGTTTAGATTTAAAAAAAGGTTAGGAAAATGTGTGTTTTTCATTTGTTTTTCGTACTGTCAAGATAAGTGAATCTAATGAAGAAATTCGATACATTTTAAAATTTTACTACAAAAAAGATAAAAAGATGTTTATGGACCTAGTGCAGTGTCTGTGAGAGTAGCACAAATTTGGTTTAAGCGTTTTCAATCCGGAAATTTTGATGTCAAAGATGCACGTCGCTCTGGTCGCCCTATTACAGATAAAATTGATGCCATTTTTGAAAAACTGGAACAAGATCGGCATATCAGTAGTTACGACGTAGCTGAAGAACTGGGAATTGACTACAAAACAGTTTTGGCGCATTTTAAAAAAATGGGTACACAAAAAAGCTCGATATTTGGGTACCCCACGAGCTCACTGAAAGAAACCTAATGAATCGTGTACTCATTTGTGATTCTTTATTACGACGTAATGAAACCGAACCATTTTTGAAGAAGTTGATAACTGGTGATGAAAAGTGGATCACGTACGACAAGATGCGTGAATGTGCGAAAAGGTCGTGGTCAAAGGCCGGTCAGGCTTCACAGACTGTGGCGAAACCCGGGTTAACTCGCAACAAGGTGATGCTGTGTGTGTGGTGGGATTGGAAGGGCATTATTCATTACCACCAGGCAGGACCATCGATTATGAACTCTACTGCGAACAACTGATGAGATTAAAGCAAGAAGTTGAGAGAAAGCGACCGGAATTAATCAACAGAAGGGGTGTGGTTTTTCATCATGATAACGCTATACCTTACACATCTTTAGCCACTTAGCAAAAATTAAGAGAGTTTGGCTGGGAGGTGTTGATGCATCCGCCGTATAGTCCTGACCTTGCACCTTCAGATTTCCACCTGTTTCGCTCTCTTTAGAATTCTCTAGGCAGTGTCAGGTTAACATCACGAGAGGACTGCCAAAACAACTTGTCGCGGTATTTTGATCAGAAGCCCCAAAATTCCTATAGCAATGGGATCATGTCCCTACCTACAAGATGGCAAAAAGTTATCGAACAAAATGGTACCTACATACTTTAGTTAAATGTAAATAATAATAATAATAAAGCCTTTTATTTACTGTTAGCATTACAATTTCTTAAATATAGTACAATAAATTCAACAGCAACCTTAGCCAACAGTTTGTCTTTTGACAAAGGCCTGCTCCAGGGCTTTCCACGTCTTCCTGTCTCTAGCGGTCCTGTCCCACAGCAATCCTGCGGTCTGTTTTAAATCATCCTCCCACCTAACATTTCTTCGGCCTCTGCTTCTCCTTTGGTCTCTTGGCCACCATTCAGTAATAGTCTTTGTCCATTTTGGTTGTTTCTCTCGTATAATATGTACCGCCCATCTCCATTTAAGGGTTCTTATTGTTTTGGTAATAGCCTTGAATTTTGTGTTCTCTTTGATCGTTTTTAGTTTGACCTTGTCTATCAGCCTCACACCCAGCACACTTCTCTCCATTGAGTTTTGACAAATATTTAATTTGTTACTCATTTTTTCAGTGAGAGACCAGGTCTGGCATCCATATGATAGGCAAGGCAAAATACAAGAGTTGTAAACTTTCCTTTTATCTTTAAGTGCTATATCTTTGTTTTTCATTATTTCTTTCAGAGACCAGAATCTTTTCCATGAGTTATTGACTCTTCTATCTATTTCTTTTTGCATTGTGTCTTTTGTGGCTATAGTTTGACCCAAGTAAAGGTATTCCTCTACATACTCTATTTCTTCTTGTTTCACGTATATTTTAGATTTTTCATGATTAGTGTGTGTATTTATGGACAGTCCAATTTTATTGCTTTCTTCTGCAAGTTGCTGGAGCATTGTTTCCAAACCATTCTTGCTTTCAGAAAATAGCACTATGTCGTCAGCAAAACGGAGATGGTGTAGGATTTCTCCATTTATTCTCAGGCCATATTCGTTTCAGTCCATTTTTCGGAAAACCATTTCCAACACGGCAGAGAACAACTTTGGTGAGATTGGGTCTCCTTGTCGTACCCCCCGCTGTATTGGGAATTCTTTACTTGTTTTATCTAGCTTTATAACTGCAGTACTATTTGAATATATTTTCTTTAGGATGCGGATGTATTTGTTGTGTATTCCTTGTTGCTGTAGTGCTTTCCATATAGCAGTATGAGCCAATGAGTCAAATGCCTTGGTGTAGTCAACAAAACCTATGTAGTAGTATTTTTGATACTCTTTGTATTTTTGGAGTACTTGTTTCACAACATGGATATGATCTAAGGTGTAAAAATTCGTTTGAAATCCTGCTTGCTCTCTAGGTTGATTTTCTTCTAGAGTGTTGTTGATTCGTGACAGTAGTATTTTAGAGAAAATTTTATACAGATTGGACATGAGGCTGATTGGTCTATAGTTTCCTATTTCTTTCTTATCACCTTTTTTGTGTAGTAATATTATTTTTGATTTAGACCATTCTAATGGTATGTCATCTGAATGTAAAATATTATTAAAAATGTTTGTTAGTCTGGGTGCAGTTTCACCAATTGTAGCCTTTAGCAATTCATTTGTGATAAGATCTTCACCAGGTGCTTTATCGTCTTTTTGAGTTTGGATAGCTTTACGAGTTTCCGATAGTAATATTGTTGATATGGGCTCTTCTACCTCTCCTGAATAGTCATTATTAAAATTCCTTGTGTCCATTCCATCTCTACCTCTATATAATTCTTTGTAGTATGATGCTGCGATGTTGGCTATCTCATCTCTATTCCTTACTTCCTTATTTGTTTTATCGTTAATACTTGGCATCCACTCTTTTGTATCAGATAATTCTTTGAAAGCTTTCCTGACACCTCCTGTTTTCTCTATGTGTCTCTGTATTGTTTTTGCCCTTTTTTTGTTTCTTTCTTTCCTAATGTTTACATTTATAGCTTTACTTATTTTTGTGATTTCTTGAATGTTCTGTTTTCTGTTAATTAGGAGTTCTTTTCGTTGTTGAAATAGTTCTTTCGTTTCATCTGAAAGTTGGTTCTTCCTATTACTATTAATAGTTTTCGTTGTTCTTGTTAGGTTTTCCACAAATGTCTTCTATTGTTCTTGTACTGTGCTGTTTCTTTGAATATTGGTGTTATTGGTATTCCTTAATAATCTTGTTAATTTGGATTCGTCTCCTATGCATAATAGTGGTTTTTCTAAGTGCTGGAATGGTCTTGGTTTTTTTATTGAGAATATTTTCATTTTTGCCCGTACTATTCTGTGATCGGTATTAAAGTTAAACTGAGATTGGCTTATAAAATCAATTTTTGTAAAAGGTTTTTTGTTATTTGTCATAATAAAATCTATTTCGTTTTTATATTTGTTATCTGGTGAGATCCAAGTCCACTTTTTCTTCTCTTTTAGATTGCACATGCTATTTAATAAGTAGAAGTTGTTTTCTTGTGCTAGATTAATAAGTTGTTTTCCATTTTTGTTTTGTGTACCATATGAATATTGACCCATAATTCTTTCTTCACCAGTTTTTCTTACACCTATTTTAGCGTTGAAATCGCCCATTAATACGATGTTTTTGTGTCCCTGCTGTATAGTCTGCCGTAATGTTTCATAAAAATGTTCTATTTTAACATTATCTTCTTTATTTGTAGGTTCTGTCGGTGCATATGCTTGGATTATGGTTCACTGTTCTTTTGTGTGTCCACTCTTGGGCATACTATTATTTATAGATGCTATTCTTTCTGAAACTCCAATGACTTCTTCAATCATGTTCTTAAGATGTTTTTTGATTAGGAAGCCTACCCCATACAACCCTGGAGTTTCTCCTTTATGGAATAAAATGTATTCATTGTGTTCTTCAAGTCTTTCATTCATTCTTCTCATTTCACTAATACCAATTATGTCCCATTTCAATTTTTCTAATGCTGATTCTAATTGAATTAACCTTTCTGCTGTGCTTAATGACCTGACATTTATGGTGCTAATATATAGGTAATTATCTCTTTTCCTTGGAGGGGTTTGGTCAGTATTCCCCACGGTGACCAACCGGCTTGGGGAAGGGTCTATGTTTTTTATTATATTTCTATTATTCTTATTTTTACCTGTTGGTTTCCGGTTACTGTGTTCTAATTGCTAATTGTTTTTCTCAGACTGCAGGTTAGGGAGAGATTCAGTTCTGTTTCTCATATGTGTGCATGTGAAGCTGGTGATCTTGTTTATTTTATGAGGGTTAGCATTACTTTCTCTAGGTGAGTATTGTGACAATGTTGTATCTGGTCTTTTCCTTTTAATGTAAATAAACTATATTAAAAAATGTTTTACATTTTCTTAAAAAATGTGAAGAAAATTTTTCCCCAACCTATTATGTAGGAGATGTTTAGCATACTCTTATTTTATTTATATAATAATAGTAGGGGTACAATACATAACCGCTCATATACTTATGGTAGCCTGGTACTTCAGGGGATGATCCAGCTACATACATACGAATTTGAACAATGATTTTACCCAAGAAGGTGTTACTTAACGGGAATACAGCGTTCTGTTACACTGTCACTCAACGGAAAAAAAATAGTGGCATTGAGTTACAGTGTTACACAACGGGAATATTTTTCCCGTAGTGTAACAGTGTGACTTAAAATGGCGTGACTCAACGGGAACAAAGGGAAATTATATTATGTAGTAAAAGCCATGCTTTCTCTGTAACTATCAATGCTAAATCATTTTGCATTTTCAAATTATTAGGGAACATGAATATTTACAAAATAAGAGCTAAAGTGGTGCATTACACATTATTTTTTAAAGGATAGTATGCAAAAATTAACATATAACATTCTTAATATTTTATTTTAACATTATTATAAATGTTTGAAAAATTACTTAGTAATTAAAATGTAAAACTAGAAAAATTTCACGTCCTGAGGCGGGAATTGCGCCCGGATTGCGAAAGGTCGCGGGTTCGATTCCCCCCATCAGGACGTGAAATTTTTCTAGTTTTACATTTTAATTACTAACATATAACATTTTTGGTTTTTGCTTGTCCTGTAAAATTTATGATTTGGCTTTTACTACATTTGTTGTTTATTTAAAAGGTCGATAGGTATCCTGAGATTAAAGTCTGGGATGTTTTAAAGACGAAAAATTTAAAATATTAATTAAGTCTTTAAAGAAAATCCTACGACAAAAATACAAAAGACTAGCTAGGTACATATTTACCATCCTGACGCAGTTCCTAAAATTAGCTGCTTAGTTGCCGATGTCTTTCCAATATCACCAATAGCTTTTTCAATGAAGTTTTTAGCATCATCGACAATTTTTTTCGCGTCTTCAGCAGAGTCGTCTGTTTTTGGTTTAGCCATTATTTTTCGTTTGAATTAATTAAAACCCAAGAAACAATAGAAAAAGGGAGTCAAGTCCACAAGTCAAATCAAGTCAGACGTCAGAGCACAGATCACATATTAGTACTAGTAGTACAGATCACTTATATAGACTAGTAGCAAGCTAAGTCAGAGTTCTTTGACAAAAAATATTGACAAATGAGCAGTGTTGCCATGCCATTCAAATGACTCAAACAGGGGCGCGTTCCAAGCCTACACTCCAAACACTCCGAGTTGTTTTTTGTCTTGCTCTAAGGTGTGGAACGACTCAAGTTGTTTTTATAACCTCAAATTTTGACAAGGACTTCCATCATTATCTAAAGGCTTCCATTCTTTCTGTATTAAGTCTGTATTTAAACTTTTATTCACTTTTATTGAAAGTAAACTAAAAACAAGAAGTGCCTTTTTTGAGATTTTCCATACCCCATCTCATTTGACGGATGTTATGACGTCTTAAACGTCAGAGTGTTTTTTAACCGTCAAAATTTATCGCCAAAAAGTTGCAACTCCCGAGCATTACTCTTTGCTCCCGAGGCTCGGAACGGGTTAGTTGTGACAGCCAAACGTCATGCCCAAAGGTACGGAACGGCCTTAGAGTAAAAAGTTGTAGGCTTGGAACGAGCCCCAGTGGGTCAGGGCCCTAATTCTGGTTAACACATGCTAAGTCTTTAAGTTCAGTGCATTTCTTTCTATCAAAAGGAATACGAAAAGGATGGCTGTCATATAATTTGACATTTAGGAACGTGCGTTCAATTTTCGACCTTATTGAACGTGATAAAATACAGTGTTTAGGAGGCACCTCCGTACAAATTGTCTATGATTTCTTAGAAATCTTTCTAAATTTAAGTCCACCTTTTTAATAAATCATATTAAACAATGGGCTTAATTCTGGGAACACACTTTAATTCTAAATTTAAGAACAGTATATCTCTTTCTCGCAATAAGTAATAGAAAAAAGATAGCAATGTAGCTACCTAGCATACTAAGAACATTTCTTGCGCACGACCGCACGGGCCGCGCTCTTAAGCAAACTGACGCGGCTAACGTGCGCCGCGATATTTATATGCCTTGGACTTCATCTGGAGTTAGCAAGCAGCGTGGTGACTAGCTGCGCAAGCTGGCGGCACTGAGAAGACGACGGACCGGCCGGGATATTTATGTGTGTGCTATCCTGCTCACTCGCGTTGTTCCCTTTCTCAGTCAGCTGACGGCAATCAGCTGACCCGCAAAATGTAAATATTTTTAATACAGATTTAGTATAAATACAAGCGTGAATTAGGAATAAATTCATTACAACTTTGGTATTCGTCTTTTAATCATCTCAGAAACATCAACAGCAAGAATCTGTTTAGAGCTGTCACTTAAATTTAGATAGATTTCAAAGAAACCATAGACAATTTTAGACGGTATGACGGAGGTGCCTCCTAAACACTGCATTTTAGCACGTTCAACACGAAAAATTCTTATTTTTTCTTATATTAGGGCGAGAGGAGGATAAATGAATGGCCCCTAATGACGTCAACATATACTTTTTAAGTCGACGTTGAGTAAATTATTTTTAAGTTGTTATGAAGATCGTATTATTGTATTTGCCTTTACACCAAATTTGAATAATAATAATTTTCTGAAATATTGTAGATATTTGAAGGTACGATATATTTTGTGTAAAATTATTTTTACTTTTCAGATATTGGGATCAAATTGCCAGTTCAGTCGCTTATATACACATAGATAAGCGACACGATATAGAATAAGTACGCTGAGAAATGAAACTTTTTCGTTATATTTTTACAAATTTCAATATAATGGAATAAAAACATTTTATTCAGCGTTTCACAAGTAACCTTAAAATCTTAACTGAAACTGCAACAATTAAATTATCTTTTTAAGCGTGGTTCTAATTTTATTTAAATCTGAATTTAAATGGTGAATATACTAGCTAAGCGTAATCGCCGATTTATCGATATCGATAAACAAGCATGATGAGGTGAGTCAATCCCTAGTGTATTGTCAAAACCACAGACACCAAAAGAATCATCAAAAGCATCAGAGGGCCTAGACAAGATGCCATTTGACAATCGCTTTCGCTATCGCTAAACGTAAAATGTATGGGATTTGACATTTCAGATCGAAACGTAATCGAGAGCTTAATTCAAATCCCATACATTTTGCTCTTAGCGTTAGCGATAGCGATTATCGAAAGGCATCTTGTCTAGGCCCTCAGAGCCGAAATGATGCCTTTCGATAATCGCTATCGCTATTGCTAAGCGGAAAATGTATGGAATTTGACATAAGCTCTCGATTGACTTTCGATTGTAAATGTCAAATACTATACATTTTCCATTTAGCGATAGCGATTGTCAAATGGCATCTTGTCTAGGTCCTCTGACATGCTTGCATCACTATTAAGTCTGTGCAACACACAGATTAGAAAGAGTATGTCTAAAGAGTGCAAAAGACGGAGCTCTTCCATAGAGAAAAAGTTGCCGTACACAAAGCCAATGAGGAAGGATTTTCTGTTCTATAAAATTCTACTTGAAAGCGCGGGAAACGTCGAATTGTGCGGTTCACTTTTTTTTGCTTTTATATAAATTTGGGTAAATAGTGGATCAGTAAGGTTAATTTTTAGTTATATTTATTTATTTCGTGTTACTTATTAGTTTTTAACTAATTGGTAAGTCAATATTTTATACTTATAAAGGTTTTACATGGGCGACCCCGAAGACCCTGGAGGGTCAGCCCTCCAGGTGTCTAATGAAGTGACAATTGCCTTTAATGTTTCTGAAATGGATACAGAAGGCTCTGTACCCGACACAGATGGGTCAGGGTATCAGAAAGTGACTAAACGCAAACGTTCTGCAGTAAATAAGTTATGCAAACATTGCAATAAAAAAAAGAGGAGGAATCATCATAAGGTTTCTTCTACTGATATACACGATACTGAAAATTGCCAATGTGATAGGACAAATGAAAAAAATATTAAAGAAAAACTTGGAAATGATAAACCAATTCCAAATTTTTCATCACCACTACCACATTCACAGGTAAATAATCAAGATCTGACCAATGTACGTTCACCCATAGGAAGAATTCTCTACGAAGCTTCAGACACATCACCATTTGTTATTCATGTAATAAAAGACCAAAACCAAGACAAAAACGCTTCATTGCACCCAGTGTCCTTTGGGCATTTCTTAAAGAAGAACAATATTCAAAATATAGTCAATGGCAGTTTAAAAAAAATAGGGCGTAATAAAGTAGCACTCTCATTCTCTAGCTTTGTAGATGCAAATTCGTTTTTAGATAATAGGGCTCTTATTAAAAATAATTATAAGGCATTTATTCCAGTGTTTAATGTTACTCGCATGGGGGTTGTCAGAGGAGTTCCCATTGAGTGGACTGAGGAGGAAATATTAGAAAACATTACAGTTCCTATTGGATGTGGAAAAATCCTTAGAGTCAGGCGTTTAAAAAAAAAGAATGTTGTTAATGGTAAATCTGAGTTTATTTCAATAGAGACTGTAGTGCTAACTTTTGATGGGCAAGTGTTGCCAAAGAGGGTCTTTTTATGTTATAATTCTCTCCCTGTTGACTTATACATCTATCCGACAATACAATGTTTCCACTGCTGCCGATACGGTCATATTAAAAGTCAGTGTAGGTCTACACCTCGTTGTTTCAAATGTGGGGGTGACCACTCTGGTGATAGTTGCTCTGTTGAGAATGATGCTATTTTATGTTGTCTATGTTCTGGTTCACATATAGCTACAAGTCGCAAATGCCCCGAGTTTTCCAGACAACGGGCTATCAAAGAATCAATGGCTAAAAGTTGCATTTCTTATTCAGAGGCACTGAAAATTCATCCTCCAGTAGCAAAGTCATACGCTGATGTTTTGATGTCTCCTTCAGTGTCTGTACTTCCTGAAAATTTTGAACTTTTAAGTAGTAGAAAACCATTAGTTGACAATAAAGGTAAGAGTTCTTATAAAAAAACAGTGTTTCTAAAGAAGAATAATAATTATAATAGTCTTAACAGTAATAAGGGATTTGACAAATTTGCTCATTCAGCTCTTACTAAGGATTATGACATTCCTCTCCCTTCAGTAGGTACAGCTATAAATAATAGTAGTTATGACAATTTGTCAACAAGAGACCTTATTATAGCTTTAATTAATACATTTTCCCAATCTGATATGTTAACTGTAGATAATTCACCGTCCAACGTTGCCTCTAATACTGTAGTTACTAATATCATTAAAAACAATAATGGCCCCACACTCCATAGTGGTTCAATGGAATTGCCGAAGCATCCACAGTAAGAAATCTGATTTGTTGTATATAATAAATAAATTCAACCCTTTCGTAATTTCTTTACAAGAAACTTGGCTTCGGCCAAATATAAATTTTAAAATTTCAGGTTTTTCTTCTATTAGAGAAGATAGATCTGACAATTACGGCGGTGTCGCCCTGTTTATTAAAAATGGTCTTCCATTTTCTCATGTTGCCATTCCAAATCATAGCCCAGATTTTTCAATAATTGCAGCTTTTGTATGTAATATTTGTTTTGTTTCTGTTTATATTCCGCATCCATCATCTGTCATTTTTGATGAGCTAGGACGCATTTTTTCCTTACTCCCTACACCAATATTAATAATGGGCGATTTTAATGCACAGCATGTGTCCTGGGGCAGTTCCTGCTCGAACTATTATGGCTCCAGAGTGTTAGATTTAATAAATAATCATAATTTTTGCATCCTTAATTCGGGAGAGGCTACTAGACGCACTAGGCCTAATGAAGGCGTTAGTGTTCCTGACCTAACTATAAGCTCCCCTAATCTCGCTTCTATATTAACGTGGTACACTTTATCGTCATCGTTTGGCAGCGACCATTTTCCAGTTGTTATATCTTTTCCATATCTTATTAGTAAATCGAATTGCGCCCGTCCTCCGCGATTAAAATATAAATTAGATGATGCAAATTGGAATTTATATAAAGATTTGGTACACGATGGTATGAATTCACTCCCTGTAGTTGATCAAAATAATGAAACTGTATGTGCTGCAGCATTCTCTTCACTTTTGTTGGAAATTGCAAACAAAGTATTCCCTATTAAAAATGGCAAAAGAAATAAAATTCCTTCGCCTCCGTGGTGGGATAAGGAATGCTCCTCTGCAGTTAAAGAAAGAAAACTGGCAGAGAAGAAATATAATAAAAATTCCACAACCGAAAATTTTGACTCCCTTTCCGAAATTATTAATAAAACTCGTAAATTATTTAAGCAAAAAAAATGGGATAGTTGGAAGAAGTTTTGTGAGTCCATATCGCCGAACGTGAATTCTTCTATTGTTTGGAATAACATACGAAGATTTAGATCAGCTTTTAAAGAGTCTACTCCGAATTATCTTCCTAATCACATTGCCGATCAATTTTTGGATAAATTAGCTCCTTTGTATGTCCCTCAGGAAATAAAATTATGTTGTTATTCAGTTGACGAAAGTCAAAATGCACTTAATGCTCCTTTTACTTTACAAGAACTGAAAGGAATTCTATCCTACGTCAAAGATTCTGCTCCGGGAGAAGATGGCATTCCCTATTCTTTTTTTTCTCACTTGAGTGATAGTTGTATATTATACTTTCTTGATATCATTAATTCTATTATGAGGACAGGTAATATACCTCAATATTGGAAATATCAAGAGGTAATTCCAATATTAAAGCCTAATAAGTCTCCTTCCGATCCTTCATCTTATAGACCCATAGCACTTAGCTCAGTCACTGCAAAATTAGCAGAACACTTAATAAAAAATAGATTAGAGTGGTTTGTGGAAAGTAATAATATTTTATCTCCCAGTCAATATGGTTTTAGAAAATCTAAAAGTACCATGGATAGTTTAGCCATTTTTACTACTGACGTTAGATTAGCTTTTTCCAGTAATGCTTCTCTTTTGGCTGCTTTCTTGGATATTTCAGCTGCGTATGACAATGTAGATATTAATATACTTAAATTAAAATTAGATAAATTGCACGTTCCTATAGTATTAACCAATTTTATCATTAATATGCTTTCTGAGAGAATGATAAACGTTACCTTGGAAGATTCTCAAGTAAAATCAAGACTGGTTTGGAGAGGGCTTCCACAAGGCTCAGTGCTAAGTCCACTTCTCTATAATATTTATACGTCTGATTTAGAAAATTCATTAAAAGGTGATGTGAATATTTTACAATATGCAGACGATTTAGTTTTATATACTACTGGTGTTTCTATTGAAAACATAAGCTCTTCATTATCCTTTTCACTTAATTTTCTAAAAGTTTGGTTAGATAAAAATGGGCTTAGTCTTTCTGTATCAAAAAGCTCAACGGTATTATTTTCTCGTTTGCGTTTTCCTCCTCCGGTTGCTGTTTACTATGATAATCATATTATCCCTGAGTGCAATGAAGCTAAATTTTTAGGAATGATATTAGACAGGAAATTTTCGGGTTTACCTCATTGTTATTCGGTTATCGCAAAATGCGAACGTAACCTTAATATCTTAAGATGTTTATCTGGTGTATGGTGGGGAGCCCATCCATTTTCTCAAAAACTCCTTTATAATGCATTGATAAGAAGCATATTGGATTATGGATCTATCTGTCTTGAACCTTGTAGTGCCTTAGGTCTTCATAAACTTGATTTAATCCAATCCAAGGCCCTTCGAATTGTTACTGGAGCTATGAGATCTAGCCCTATCAATGTTCTTCAGTGTGAATGTTTAGAACCTCCTTTAAAACTTCGGCGCCAATTTTTATGTGACAAATTTCTTTTCCGTGCTTTCCAGTGGGAAAATCATCCTCTTTTTTATAAGCTAAAATCTCTTTCGGATATCATTCAATCATCTTCATATTGGAGTAATAAATCAACGCCGTGTTTAGTTGTAAGTTTCCGAAAATTTATATCACTTCAAGCTCCAACTCACAGATCTCAATATCTTCCCATTTTTTCAGTTAATTATGAGTCGCTGATTCATTTTCCCACAATTCATTACAGTTTAAATATTATTAAAAATGACCCATTTGCTAATTATAACTTTAAATTTATTCTTAATAGTAACTGGCCCGGTTGGCACTACATTTACAGTGACTCTTCTAAAACCTCTTCAATCGGTAATGTAGGTATTGGTGTCTATCATGAGCAACTAAATATTGTACAAAAAATTAAGTTACCCCCCGAGTCGTCTGTTTTCACTGGAGAATGTTACGGCCTTTTTAAATCTTTAGAGTATATTATACTAATGAAACTTGATAAAGCAGTCGTTTTTACAGACTCTAAAAGTACGTTACAAGCCCTTGAAAAATATCCTTTTAAAAATTGTACTAACAATCCGGTAATAATTGATTGTAAAAAGTTGCTATGGCAGTGCTTCAATAAAGGGTACTCTGTTCACTTTGCTTGGGTGCCTGGGCATCAAAATATTCACGGTAATGTTAAAGCTGACAAGCTTGCAAAAGATGCCGTGAGTTGTGGTGATTTATTTCCATATAAGAATGTTTGTCAGGATTTATTATCAATACCTAAGGAACAATTAATGAATGACTGGGAAAATGATTGGAATAGGAGTACTGAAACTAAAGGCCAACTATATAAATTAATTCAACCGCGAATCCCAATAAAACCTTGGTTTTCTGTCATGAAGCTTGGTAAAATTGCTACTTCTATGCTTATTCGAATGCGTATAGGTCACACATGTTCTCCATCACACCTTGCGCGTTTGCGTATCATAAATAGTGATATCTGTGAATGCGGTACTGGTGTTGGTGACTTGAACCACATACTGTTTTCCTGTCCATCCCATGATCGCTCCTCTTTTATAGAATCACTTATTTCCTTAAAGATTCCTTTCCCTTCTTCTGTTATTTCCCTTTTACATACAAATAATAAAAATGTGTATTGTGTTATATCTGAATATTTATGTCATAATAATATAAAGTTATAAATTAATGTTATGTAATTAGTATGATTGTTATCTTGTATTTATTTTATTTGTTTTTGTATTGTATCATTATTTTATTTTGTATTGTATTTATTCGCCTTTATTCGTAAGTTTACAATGGTCAAAACTTTCCTGATCCTTTTATAATTCCGAAATTCCCGGTTATTTTTTTATACCGTTTCCCTACCTTTTACTCTAGTAGTGGCTAATGTACAAACCGTACAAGCCAAAAAAAAAAAAAAAAAAAAAAAAAAAAAAAAAAAAATTCTACTTATACTTATGTGCATTTATGTGATCTGTGGATACTACGTTTTTTATTTATTTCTCTAAAATGTCGAAGAGGTAAATAACTATTTACGTAAATAAAAACAAAATCTTGACGTCTTTTTTTACGCGTCTTTTTTTCCAGATACGGACTTATCGTTCCCGATAACAATAAATCTCGGCAACCTATATTTCAAGCATCAAGAAATGTATTTGGAAATGATTCAGAGTCAGATGAAGAGTCCAACAAAAAACCAATTTCAATACACCCAAGTGATAATAAAAATAGACAGGTGGGTTTAAGGTAAATTAAATTTTAGGTCAACCTGACATGACAACTTTGGTGACTTGGTAGGCTTTCCCTAGTCTCGTGTCTTTTCCAAAACTGGATCATGGCGAAATTGTCAAATCTGACAGAGGCTATAAAACAAAAATTGAATTGAATAGGGTTTGCTAACTGACCCTGTTTGCGTTGAATTGAATGTGGTGCGTCCCGCGATGGATGTTGGCGAGAATAGTCAGTATTCTACTAATTAAAGGGCTACTTTGCGAATTTTCAACATTTTTAATAAGTATTTACTCCTATTTCTTCTTCTACTGTTTTTTAGTTTTACAATATGTTGGGGATGACTAATTAATAAAATATTTTACTTAGGCCATAACATACTCATCATCAACCTATATACGTCCCACTGCTGGGCACAGGCCTTCCTACATGTGAGAAAGACATGAGGAGTTTGGGCCATAACACCACCAAGCTGGCCCAATGCGGGTTGTTGGGTTAAAGTAGTTATAGGAACAACCGGGACCAACAGCTGAACATGCCTTCCGAACACTGAGGAGCTCGAGATAACAAACTTTGATTGACCCATCCCAGGATTGACCATGGTTGCTTTGTTTTTTGTATCGAAACCAGAGCACTCAAACCAAAACGCCACTGAGCTCCTCCTGACCTGGCCTTAACATGAATAGAATCAATTTTCTTGTTAGAAAAAATCACTCATCAATTTTCTTGTTATAACTGGTTTTTTAGTTTTATATGCAAATTGAGGATTATTTATAACCCAAATTAGGTTTATTAGAAGGTATTAAACTATATCAATTAATCTGGAAGGGTTTTTACAAAATTGTCTTAGTTTTTTAATATATAAATTATTTCCACTTTATTGCTTACCTTACATGTGCGCACTATATTGTTGTCTTTTTCTTTGCACTGAGCAACCATACGTCTATCCCTCTCTATTTTTCAAAACACAAGATTGTTTGAAAAAACTTGACAATGATTTCCATATTATCAAACTATGAAAGACACATTTTTTTACCCTGCAACATTTGTTTCACTTTACCTATTGCTTATGATTGAGATTATGGGGTCTTATTTTTTATGTCATTTTCTATTTTCTGAAAATAAACACTAGGTATACAGACATTTATTATGAAAAATATGATCAAACATGGTTTTATTTTGATACTTACAGGCTAAAATTGCTCAAACTAAGGCTTTGTATGAAGATCCTACAGTTTTTCAATATGATGAAATATATGACAATATGATAAGTGAAAAAGAAGGAAGAATAGAAAAAATTAAAAAAGATAAAAAACCTCGGTATATAGAGAACTTAATGAAATCAGCAAATAAACGAAAAATTGAAAATGAAAGGCGAATTGAAAGACAAGTGAGTAAATTTTTCATGTGAGCTTTCATGTATAATATTTGTTTCCTGTCAATGCCCATGGCATGGCCCATACAATACCATTGACATTTTGTTGTCAAAAACAAATACTATATTATATACTGTCTATCTCAATTGATATACAAACTGACAATATCCCAAATTCCCAAACTAGGGACAAAGTTCTCCGTAAAACGAAACCACATATTCTCAAGGGAAGAAAGTAGTAAGGTTTTAATAGAACTTAAATTGTATGTTAAAAGACTCAAATTGTATACATAAAGATGTCAGAAATTAATGAAAATAAGTATTGCTCATAAAGAAATACTATACCCCACACTACCTTGTGTTCCCCGCACCTTACCATGCTCCCTTTCATTCACCTGTGCTGCGCACCTTGCGACCATCTACCATGCATGTAGTATTTTTGAAACACTATTTTACTCTGCTGGGGGATGATTTTGGAAAGACTATGATACAATACAAGCATCTCATAATTTTGATTGAAGAGTATTGATACCAATTTTCAAGTCAATTGACTCAGAGAATAAAAAGTTACATAGAAAATTCAACCTCTCATTTCACCCTCTTAGAGGTAAAATTTCGAGAAGCCCTTTCTTAGTGGATACCTACACTTCACAAAGAAAACTCGCTCCAAATTTCATGGCTCTTGGACCAATAGTTTCAGTGCTACGTGGATATATCAGTCAGTTAGTCAGGAGTTTGAATTTTATATACATGCACATAGATTTTACTTGAATTCATTGTTCCTTTCAGATTCAAAAAGAAAGGGAGGAGGAGGGTGATGAGTTTGCAGATAAAGAGGTGTTTGTCACGTCAGCTTATAAAAAGAAATTAGAAGAAATGAGTTTAGAGGAAGAAAGAGAAAAACGTGAAGAATACTTGGAAAGTATTGGAGATGTAACCAAACAAAAAGACTTAGGTAGGTACTGCAGTGACATCTATAGTTTAAATTCAGTTTTCCTTGCTTGATTTAATTTTATATACTTTGTTTTTAGGTGGTTTTTATCGCCACTTATATGAGCAGAAACTTGGATCTGAAAATGTTAAAGTTGATACTAAAGCGAGCTCTGTAAAGAATACAGACAACAAAAGAAGTTCTAATTCAAAACAGGACAAGGTTGTTGATCATGAGGCTACTAAAGAAAAAATAAGAAATAATTTAAAAATAAAACATGCAGATAAAGTTTCGGAAGCTTCCAGGAAAAGGAATTATAGAAAAAGAAAATCATCATCAGATGTTAATAAACATCTTTCTGAAGGAGAAATTGATGAATCTGATGAAGAAATAAATCGTCTGAACCTTGATGACATTAGAATGGCCAAAAAATTTAAACAGAGTGAAGAGAACATAGATGCAGACTCCGACTTTTCTATTGATGAATCAAGTGATGAAAGTGAAGCTATAAAAAAAGATACCAGTGAAGCAATTGTTACAGAAGAATTAACAAAATCTGAGATTCCACAAGAAAGTCTCGAAGAAGTGAAGACTATGGATGATAATGATTCACAGCATTTAAATAAAGCACATGAACTTAAACCAAAATTGGATATATGGAAAAAAAGAACTGTAGGGATTGTGTTTGAACAGGCTTTGAAAAAATACTATGAAAGAAAAGCAAGTAGATGTGTTTGACCACGTAAATAAAGTAGCCATATTATATAATTTTTATTTCATAATACTAACATCCACTTCTGTATCAAATTGGAAATTTCCTTCCATTTGGAAGGATGCACAAAGACATTAAGCAAGATATGCAAGTAGGTGAGGTGGACCACCCAAAGTACATGTATACTTTGGGTGGTAACTACTACATAGGTAACTGCTACGTCTACCCTACGAGCTATCCGTATTAGTCGCCATATTAATAGATATAGATTTTAATAGTTTTATTGTAATTTTGTTCCGAATGTTCGCTAATCTAGCGGCCAATATTTTTGTTACATCTCAGTTTGTGTAAATACCTAATTGAGACTCGACACGACACGCGCACTTTTGTTTTTGTGAACTAAAAGTGAAATTAAAGTTTGTCTGTGAAAAGGAATTTCCTGATGTCTTTTCAGCAAAATAGTTATGTTAATTCTTTTAGTCATCCAAATAGTCTTCCGTAAACTGATCAAATTCTAATACGGCGGCTTGATTAGTACATTATTTTGTGGAATGTCGAAGGGGAAAAATAACTTCAGATTGTTTTGATTTTTCGACTTGTGTTTATAATTAATTGTGATTATTTTGTTAATTTAATTACAAAAATGAGTTCATCGAGTAAAGAAAACGATTGTTTAACGCCTGAATTAATATTGTTTGTGTATATCACTTATAACAATATTATCGCTGAAGAGGTCAAAAGTTGTATGTTTCACACGAGAGCAATTTTTTTTTGTCTCGTGCCTTTAAATCACTGCGCACTGCGCTCAGTCTACTGAACGCAGACTACTGAGCGCAGCTATGCTCGTGATTCAATTTTAGACTACTTCGCTGGTTCGTGATTTAACATAAGCACTCGCTACAAAAAATAATTTTGCTCACTTGTTGAACAAATAGGTAACTATTTTCTGTGAGAATTTTTTTACTGCGAAGTAAAATAGGCCTCGCGAACTTGATATCACCGACGTCCACATGTGGTCTAGCGCCGCCACTGACACTACTGGTTGTGCCAAGCAGTAGTGCCTAAGGTAAAGTTTGGAAACAAGTCTAATTTAGCTTAGTGAGTTGACAGTTCAACCAAAGAAGTAACGGCGCGTTTCTGCTGCCACAATTGTCAAAATTTTGCAGAATACAGAACAATGATTGAAGCGAACGGTTTGCGCGTTACGTGTCTGTTATTAGAATACCAAACTGATGCGTTTCGGCTACCTTTCGGTTGCTTTGAGTTAGCACAATACAAAAACGTAACTAAAGCGTTTCTGATTAAAATACAATATCAGAATTGGGGGGCAGGGCGCTCAACGAACTTACTTTACCGAAAGTTGGACGTATTATATACTATTCCACATATATACAACGTCCCACAATTTAGCATGTTCCTGTCTTAGACGTAGAGGTCGCGGGTTCGATTACCTACTACTTTTAGATATTAGTCGGTTTGGTTGGTGGCAGGACTTTCTTTAAGTCCGCCTGACTTGCGTTAACGCAATAACAGCAATGTTAGTAGCATATTTAGTTGTGTTCCGGCAGTACAGATAAGACAGCCAAATCTTAGTTAGATAAGAATTCCGTGTGAAGCACTCTCCTCCTACGGATTTATTGTTACTTTATCAGGGCAGAGATGAAGGCCAACCGCATCCCCGTTGTGGGTAAAAAATGATTCAGTTCTGATCAAGTGTGAATCGTTCTCGCACACAGGGTTGTTTCGTACCTATACTTTACAACAGGACCAGTAAGTGGGCGTTTTGGAAAGTGGACATTTTAGGATTATGCGAAAATAGTCATTCAATCCTCCGATTCAGTTGATCTGTTATTTACATGCTGTGTCTGAAAAACCGCTATTAACCGGTAACACAAAATCGGTTTTCATTATTAACGGTATCTAAATTCAGTGGATCATAAAGATATCTAAAATTTACGGTAGCGGTTACACGCGACCGATAAATAAATAATGAATAAATAATATTCATACACTCATACCTATTATCTAGCTTGTGTTACGATTATGGGTACATAATTATTACAAATATATTAATAAACATCCATGACTTGTGAACAAATAAATATATCAATAAACATCCATGACTTGTGAACAAATGCTCGTACTCATCATACAAACATTTGCTCCTACCGGGATTCGAACCCGCCTTGGGGGAACAGGCCTTAGGGTGATACCCAGCAGTAGGCGTCTCTCGGCTGATATGATGATAATGACGAAGATATAGATATTAGAAATATAGGTACACTAAATAAACATACAAACATCCATGACACACTACTTTAATTAGGTATTCAGTTTCCCCCTTTTTAGTGTTTTGAAGGCAGGTTTTTTTAGTTCCTAAATTAACTATGCTAATAATATTTTCCTTAATACTTATTTCGGCTATAAGTAAAAAGGTATAGATTTGCCTTAATTATAGCCAGAAAATGTATTCAAGCTGTTACACCATACAAATAGACATTTTGTATTTTCAAATAACCACATCATCACACGAATTCCACATAACAACAAATGAAGCTGATCAAGTAGAATTGGAAAAATAAAAAATGTTTGAGAGGTTATAAAAATATTGTATATTTCTTTAAAACAACTTACGGGTTGCAGATTTAAATGTTAATTGCTTTCAAAACATTTTTCTTACACTACCACATAATGCGCCTTGCAATGAACTGAAAAAAAATATAAATACATTATTATAATGTGTTACTCATATTGTATAGTTAAAGACGGGCGAGTTCTCATCGAAGCTATCACATACAGTCGACGTCAAAAGTAGTGGTGCTGTCCAGAAGTAAAGTAGACGTCATAGTAGCAAGGTAGAATACTAACAACAGCAATGTAGACAGCTTTGGTAAGTACTACTCTACCATTTACTCTACTCTACTACAGCAGACTTAAAGGATAATGGTACCTACAACTTGAAAAGTAACTAATTATAATTCTATTCCTCACATCCCTCTGGATTTGGATACCTCTGTATCCAAATATATTTATAGGTATCTATATTTAATATTTTGGAGCTATTAAGTTTTTATCTAATAAGGATATTAGTGCCTTATTTTTTTTGGGTACATAATTAATAAAAAAATAAAATTAATTGACCAACCGACCGACGGTAATAGACTCTTTTGAACGCCGGTTTCAATAGCTTGTTTAAATAGCCCATTTTGTGTTATTTAGAAAGTGTAGTTTTTAAATAAAAATAGGCAGTAAATTTTTAAAACTTTTGTAACATGCATTATATTAAGAAGTTTGAGTGAAAATATAATTCATAAAGATTGTATTGATCAAATTACTATTGCGAAATTAAAATTCTCCAAAACATTTCAAAATTCCCAACCCCAAAATGAGGTAGATATTGGTCTCACAGCAGGAAATCATAATCATAATCATTTATTGCACTCCAAAATCCAAATCAAAATGATATCGGATATATGTGGACTGTAAAGGTACAATTTCTACCAAAGGGCACGCAAACGCAAAGGATACGAACGGATGTGGATGTCGACGCATACGAACGGCTCCGTAAGGCTTCCGTCGCTTGCGTACGTATTGTCCGCGTTAAGTGACAGTGTACTAGGTGCACTCTAGCTCGAGAATGTGCTGCCGCCCGGCTATAGCTCCGAGCGCACGTGACCACCGCCCATAAAATCCGATCGGATTCCACGGCACCCGAAGGGAGCCATCCAGGCGTTGCAACATGCTTTCCGCTCCGATCGCGTATCGCGGAAGACGCCCGCGGCCATGCTTTGTACGCGGCTTGGCAATGTGGACTTTAAATACTGTATAGATTGAATTTAGTTTTAAGTTTTACCGCCTCTGTGGTCTAGTGGTTTAGACCACCTACCTCAGATCTAGACGTCCGGGGTTAGATTCCCGTGGGGGAAAATTTTCTGCTCGGTTGTTGGTGATAGGGCTTTTTTAAGACCGCCTGGCTAGCTACCACCATCTTACCTAAATGTGCCGCCATAACAATAATGTTAACAGCATTGTTGTGTTCGGCAGTTAGAGGTAAGATAGCCAGTTCCTCTGTGGTTAAGGAATCCGGGTGTAACTCGCTTCATCGTCGGTCTTTTCTTCCCTTACCATCAGGTTTGTTGCGATGCGTGCAGTTTGGTGGAGATTGTACATATATTCGAATGACGCATTAATCAGTCATTTCTGTTAGGTACCTACTAAGAGTGAAAGAATGGATAGTTGGGGGTCTCTGTAAGGAACGATTAACACAGTACAACGTACAACACATGACTAAAAGATTTGAAGATTAAAGTGATTTCTTGGGAGTTTTAGGAGTTTTCCTTATCCCGGCTCTACTATAAAAGTTTTCTATCTTTCTACTAAAATAGGACTATATTATGGTGTAGATATTTGAATTACATGAAAAGATTTTATTATAAAGTAAATACCTATAAACTCTGAGACTGGATCATTTTCACCTTCCGCCCTCATTGTACCAGTGATTTCTTCATTCTCAACCATAGGTAATACTAGCTGTACAAATTCAGGAGTATATGGAGGGGCAATGGCATCTAAGACCTGTAATAAATAGCATATAATAAAGTGGGTTCTATTCTGGATCACACTAACAGAATATAAATTAAAATATAGTGCATTTCTTTCCCTCAATACAGGGCGGCCGACGGCTATGCGACACGAAGGAACCTTAAATATTCTAGAATTTGTTTTATGGAAACATTATTTTTTATAAGCTCACGTGTGCCTATTCACACGACGTTTTTCAAACGCGCAGACCACGTGCCAACCATGTTCTAAACTCCCAGGAAACGCGCAGAGAATGAGCGTATTCAAAACGCACGTTTTAAAAAATGTCATGTGAATTGGCTAACGTGACGCTTCAGAGCTCATTAAACCCAGCCGTAATAAAAGATGTAAGAAAATCTCTAAGCCAACATTGAAGCTAATGGAGGAAAGACGTGGAATGGACTTGCAGTCTTCTGAAGACGCTCGTCGGCAGCTTAAAAAAGAGAATTCCCAAGTCCTTGACCCGTGATGTGCACCGATTTGATACAGAACGTAATAAAGAGGCAAACGAGTCTCCAAGGTGTTCGCCAGAGATCTGACGGTTGGGCAGAGTTTGCTGACGAAGCTGAAGACTTAGGACTGCACATTGGTTACTTATATCCCGAGATAAGTTTTCGGATGAGATGAGATCAAAAACTTCTTCGGACAGCGTTACGCGACATCATACACACTTGTCACTTAGGTCACCGATCGAGCCAGATTAACCCGACATTACACAGAAGATATCCCGGACGTCAGCCTGTGCGAGATTAGTGTAGCTCTCAAAAAGCTCAAGAACAACAAGGCACCGGGCCACGATGGGGTTACAGTAGCGCTTTCGAAAGCAAGTGGACGACCGGTCCTGAAAGCTCTTCAGAGGCTATTCAACTCCATAATACTTGAAGGTAAAACGCCAAAAGCATGGCTTCGCATGGAGTCTTCTTTAAAAAAAATACTAGGTGGTAGAGTGGTAGGCCCGGATTTAGACTCGTCTGGGTAGGTACCACCGCCTTTCTTATTTCAGGCGTGAAACAGTTAGCCGTGTTTCGGATTGAAGGGAAAGGTAGCCAGTGTAGTTACTGGGCATGGACGGCACCACCACCTTACGAACATCAAGTTCGTTAATGATTTCCAATTCAAAACATTAGGTCTCAAGTTAAAGCACACGTTACTGGTGAAAATGTTGCTATGAATGTAACAATAATTTAATATTTTTATAATAAAATTGAAAAAATAACCACCTTGAAGGAGACTACGATAGCCACTTACCACCAGGTCGTCAGCTTCATGTCATTCTAGTTGTATAAAAATTATATTATGTACGAATTAGAGAGCAAAATGTGAAAACAGAATTGATTTTAGCAAAAAAAAACATAGGTACAGTCGAATTGATAACCTCCTCCTTTTTTGAAGCCGGTTAAAAATACCTGACATTTGAATTATAAATTGTATACCCGTCTCTTTACTGAGACAACTTTTATATGAAAAATGTATGACGGACGTGTACCGCCAGTCTATATCGGCCTTCTTCGTCCAATTTATATCGGTTAAAAGACGGGTATGATTTTTAAAATTAATTTAGGTTTGTAAATTGTTACTGTGTAGGTACTATTAATTTTTAACCCTATACTTGAATATGCATATTCCCTATTGACAATCATCGTTGGTGTCGGTAGAAAGGTGTCGGTCGTCTCTATATACATACCTCGGTGATGAAATATCTTATTAGCGAAATATCGGTATCTCCTCGTTGCCAACATTGTTTAATATAGCGTAATACGGGAACAACGCAACCACGGCTAAGTAAATTGACCATTCGATCAAGTAACATTTTCTTTAATTCCAACTAAAAAATAATTAGTATATTTAATAAATAAATCAAATTCAAAATTGTATTGCAAACAGTGTACAATCATCAAACGGAAAAAGAAGTAAAGAAATATGGTAAAAAACCAAACCTGCACTAAAATTTCCAATTCATCTTGAGGCGATTCAAATAACTGTACTAGTAATCGCAGTAATCTATGATGTAGCAAATGATGGCATGAAGCAACTTCGTCCAAAAGGGCCAAGTGGACCGGGCAGTGTTCAGTGCAAAGTTTGAAGTACGACGGCTCGGTAACAACACATTCCACCCATACAAGTACACCCATACCAACGACTGGGAACCTGAAATGTTGGAAAAATATATAGAAATAGTTACTTCACTTCACTTTAGAATGGAGAAAACCATAATATTATTCATGCTTGCAAAATCATTAATTTTAATTTTTTTCTTTTTGTTTTTGTCATTGTTTCAATCTTTCATTTGTGGGTGGCAAAAAAACATACGTGTCGCCTAATGGTATCAGTTGCCGGTAGCCTAAAGACTTTAAAAAAAATGTTATGAAAATCTCCTAATTTAGGCTTTCTCTTCAATAGTTTCTACCTTATACAGTGATATAATGTAGGTAGCTCGGCAATCAGTTCGCTCGAACTTGCAGAGCTACTGCAAACAGCATGAACTTTTTCAATAGCTTGTACAGTTGCTTTAAGTTCATCTTTGACTGGTCTCCCCGGCGAAAGCGTTTCACAAACACTGGCTGCATATGCCAGAAGATACATATATTTAGATTTGTGTTCTGGGTTTAGTTTGCTTCCTAATTTGAACAAAGCATCCACCAGTAGCTCTGAAACATAGTTTATTAATGTTCAAGTTCAAGTGTATGTTGAATTGATAATATTATGGTATGAGATGAAATTAGGTAGTACCTAAGAATTGAGGTATTCTAAGAAGGTGCACTGGAGGTGGTTCTGGTTGGGTATAAGCCCTAAATAGCACGGATATGTCGGCCGGATTGAGGGCGCCGCGCGACAACATAGCTGCCAGCGCTGTACGGGCGTTCCGCCATGATTCGCCGGCGGTAAGTGCTAGTGTAATAGGCGTTACATCATGGCCACTGCAACAGAAAAACTTTAGGTTCAGAATTAAGAATATTGCTGAACAGCTTAGACGACAGCAGGCATACATCGGTTGTTTTTTTAGAATATCCAAATATTAATTTCGCTTAAAAATATTAAGTGATTATAAGTGAGAAACACATGAGGAGTTTGGGCCATAACATCACCACGGAAGCTCAATGAGGGCTAGTGGGTTAAAGCCGTTTCAGTTATAATCGAGACCAACGGCTTAACGTGCCTTCCGAAGCACTGAGGAGCTCGAGATGGCAAATTTTGATTGATACATTCCGGGATCGACCATGTGATGGCGAAAGATGCTCTGTTTTCGTAATCGAAACCACAGCGCTCAAACCACTATGCCACCGAGCTCCTTAAAAGAGACACGAGATATCAAAAGTGAATAAATCTAAAACAAACTATTTGCACGAAATTCTTTATCGTAACAAAAAATATTTCAATTATACACTAGTAGCATTTATTATTAAAATCATTATTAAGCATTTGCCAGGTGACACACAGCAATAATAGTTATTTGTTATACAAGAGAGCAAAGTTGCTTTTTAACCGCGTGCTCAATTTTGATGACCGAGCAAGCGAGGGAATCAAAAGAGCAAGAAGTGAAAAATCTTTGCACTCGAGTGCAACACGTAACTTTTCATCCCACCTCAACGAGGAAATGACTCAATGCAAAAAAATCATTTGCGCATTATCAACAGTTTCAGTCAATTCTGTTGGCGTCAAATAAACTTCTTCCACGCTAGAATCACTCATTTTAGGTTTTTTACTTGCTTTCAAGTTTTTTGTTTTAAACCTATGGTTTTAACAAATATGTCGTGAAAAGAAAATGGCGCGCGCAAAGCAAATTAAACAAAAAGTACACCAAGAAGGAGCCGAGTCTGAGTTTTTAGCAAGTTAAAAAAGGTTGTAAGTATGATAAATTCGGCACCCAATGAGGTAGAAGTAAATAGGTTCAATGATGTTTTGAATTCAAAAACTCAGTGCACACGAGTTTTAAATTCAAATTTACTTTATCCTCTAGCGGATAAAAACGGCTTTTGCACTCAGATATCGAGGAGCAAAAATACTCTTTCCGAGATGGGGGGATGAAAATGTAATTTCGCCGTTAATTTCGTGAGCAATAACTTGCCTTACTTCGTCTAGCCGTAAATTTTATCTATAATGGCAATAAGACTGTAGGTAGTTTATAATATAAAATTTAGATAGATATACTTCTTCAATTACCTACCTACATTTTATAAGTTGGTAACTAAATAATTTTAGAATCCTTCGCTTGCTTGGTCATCAAAATTGCGCACGCGGTTAAAAAGCAACTTTGCACTCTTGTATAACAAATAACTATTATCCTTCTGTAGTACAATGCTAGTTGTTAATTGATTTACTGTAAAGTTTGTGAATTATACCTTTCAAATCATATAATTATTTTATACAAATTATTTTATTTACAAATGGGTGGCGAAATTATACATTTGAGATTAATTTCTGTTCGTCCAGCACCTTTGTTGAGCACAGCGAGTTATCTCTTGTCCCAGCCTCTTCATAATGGCGCCACCCCTTGGCTCTTGAGATAATATGTGCACAATCACTTGGCTGTAAACATATGTATGAGCACCATGGCATACCATTTTCTGTGATCAAAGATTCATAGGTAATTATAATCTCATTATTTTTCGAAAATAATAAAATCAAAATAAATAAATGTCCCTTACTGCACACTCATTAACACTATTTTGCCAGTCGTCTGAACTTTGCAAAAAACCGACAATGGCAGACTTGAGCACTCTTGAGAACACTTCAATCTGTTGTGCGGCTGTAGAAATACTCGTGATTTCACCTTGGAAGCCAGCATCGGAAATTAGCTAAAATAGTAAAAGCTGATTAAAGTAATGTTTCAAAAAGGAGCACTGCAACTAAATATGAAAGTAGAGTATGAACAGGACGTCTATTAGGCGATACTTAGTATTGTCAAATTGCAAGTACGGTCGCGGTCAAAAGTCCAATGACAGTCTTACAAAACTATAGCGAAACACGTGTTAGACTTACTACGTTTTACTATCGAAAACATTTCACACTCGAACATCGTTCAGAGAGGAGCATGAAGAATATGAATCTTAAGGAGATGGTAAAGCTTTGGGCCAACTCATCAGCATCATTTCAGATTGTAGAAAATAATATACTGATTATCATGGTTTCCATTAAATAACACAAAACTCTTTTATTTTGTTGCAAGAAAACTGTTAGAGGTTGGTGTCAAATATACTGGCCACATATAATGTCTTCTAATCTACAGCTTTGATTGAGTGACTTTTAATGTGTGAAAAATCTTTTGATGTGTTGTCAATGTACTGAATTTATTTTGAGAAATAAATATGATTTGATATTTAAAATATTAAGTGGTTTACTGAATTACGTAGTAATTGTGCTAAAGACTCTACTGGAGAAAACTTTATCAGGTTATGGGCCTCTTACAGTAAGTAAACTCTGTAAAACAAAATGTCAAATCCGTTACTACTAGGGGATGCAGAACCGGACCTTATTTAGGAACCGGGTTTTTCGGTTCCGTTTTACCGAAGAACCGGGTACCCGGGTATTTTCGGTTCTTTCGGGTCGTGATTTTAAATTCTATTTAATTTGTTTTGGTTTTGTTTAGAAACTCTATTAATCACAGTTAAGAAAATAAATAATATGGGAAATTGCTAAACAAAGTTTTTAAATGATCAATATGTGAAGCGGTAAGAAAAGTCCATATGCGGAGACAGCTAGTGAAGCTTGAAACACACTGTTCTAGCCGCCTCCATCTTGCCAGCCCATAAGGTTACTTTTCACGCCTCATTTAAAGGAACCCATTTTAAAGGAAGGAGGAAACACATGTACTGGCAAAGAATTCCAAGATTTTGAAGACAAAGTTACTAAACTTATTTGTGCGCGATTTTGAGGTGGACACAGTGAATTGATGACTCCGAAGACCGCCATGCACGAGGGAAAGAGGAAGGAGGAAGGTGGGATATGTTCAAAAAGCGATGCAATAATTGATGAAATGTCTCGCCGCAATTGCAGAGGCTCGAAGTGTGCCGGCAATAAATTCCAAGTTTTGGAAGTCCGGCAAAGAAACGAGTAACTAAACTTCTTTGTGCGAGATGTTGAAGTGGAAACAGTAAATTGATGACTTCGAAGACCGGCACGCGTGCTCCTGAGTAAGAAGGGAAAGGTGGGATAAGATCGAGGAGGTACTTGGGGGAGCCATCCCACAGGTGCGAGCAATATTCAACGCAATACCGGACCTGAGTATTGTACAGAAGGCATAATTGATCTAGCGTGAAAAATCGACGCACCTTGTTCAGTACACCGAGCTTCTGGGAGACTGTTTTGATAAAAGTTTCGATATAATTCCTCTGATTCAAATCGCAGCATATTTCCATACTGAGCAAGTTGATGGAACCCTGTGCCGAAAGAGTAGTGCCCTAAAGAGAGGGAAGGAGAAGGAACGGCGACATTTTGGCTGTAAACTCGCACTCCTGTGTTTTCTTAGCATTGAACTCATTAAGATTGTTAGATCCCCATTCAGGTATGAGGTTCAACACCCTGTCGAGCTCAATGGTAAGATTCATTCTCTCCATCTAGGTTTCAACGCGCCCAGCCCCTGGGCGACCGTAATATCCACCATGCACTGTACTGTCATCCGCATAGTAATGAATGTTTCCTAATAGAAAAATGTCATTGATATCAAGAAGAAAGAGAGTAGGGGATAGAACAGAGTCTTGAAGTACACCAGCGTTCACTGACATGAACCCCGAACACGGATTCACTGCTTATGCAGGAAGCCGGCGATCCAGTTGCTGAGCTCTGCAACTGGATCGCCGTATACGGTCATACAGTCTGCCCACTCAGCTGAGTGAGTAGACCGTATGCCGGGAGCTTAGAGAAAAGAGCCCTGTGCCAGACCCGATGAAAAGCTTTAGCAATGTCTAACAGCCACTGACTCACCTCGTTTATCTATAGCTTCACCCCAGACATGCAATAAATACGCTCGAAGATCACGTTGACCGTTTCAGGCGAAACCAATACTGACTATCAATAATTAATGAGCGATCTTCTAAGTTACGGACCAGCTGGTTATTTTTGAAATCCGTTCCATAACCTTGCAAAGATCTGTGGTGACAGCTATTGGGCGGTAGTTAGCTGGGTGTATCGGTCTCCCTTTTCACTGTCATCAGTGATCTGATGACTCATCACACACATCCACTGTGAGTAAAAACAAAATTATAATCTTTTCTTAATAAAACGGTCTAATATTTTTTCCACGCACAAAAATGCGTCAAGTGACCGGCGGCCTGAGCGACCAAAGAAAGAGTATATAAGTACGGTAAAATGAAAAAAGTACCTATTAAATACTTTATTAATCTGCATTCAGCTAACTTTGTGATGTGTATTAAGTGAAAACAAAAGAATGTAACAAAAAAGTATCTACGGAAGACCAGCGTCGTAGTGTCCAAGGATGCTTCAGCTTATGCTGAGTGGATTCCTTTTCAGTGACATATTTATATTGTTATTTGTTCAAATGTGTTGTATTTGGCTTCTGTAGTGATAATTGTGTGTTTCTGAATAAATTATTTCATTTCATTGCAAAATATGGTATCTATACTTACATGTCCAAACTTACAATAATAATAACGATTATTACTTTTGTTTAAATTAACACACCAGTTCAATTTGATAATTAACGATGCACTGACTGAGCAAGACAAAATGGTGGCGAATGAATGCTGTGAACTGCTATGCTGCCCCATACCCTTACTAGTGTAGCCATGCCACGCCTTACATATTCCAAGTTCGATTTATTGCAAACAATATCGTTAAATATTTGATTTCTTTGATGACATTCATAGGAACCGAAAGAACCGAAAAACCCGGGTAATATATTTTTAAGAACCGGTTCTTTGAGAGCTGACAGAACCGGGTAGAACCGGGTCTTTTCGGAACCGGGTAGAACCGGGTGCATGCCCTAGTTACTACAAATTGATTCGGATACTCTAATTAACCAAACATCCGAAATAACGAGTAGAACACCGGAAAGTACAAATATGAGTCTGCCCACAATTGAAAAACTTGATGGCAGCTCAAACTACAACACATGGAAGTTTCTCATGGAATTGCAACTTATCCATGATGATCTATGGGAATACACAGAGAGATCTCCAACTACTAGTGACGCAGCACAAGTAAGACGAGATCAGAAGGCACGAGCACGCGTATGCCTTATGGTAAAACCTCATTGTTTAGTACATGTTCAACAAGCAAAAACGGCTAAAGAAGCATGGGATGCTTTGAAAAATGCTTTTGAAGATAAAGGTCTCAACAACAGATGCAGACTTTTATCGAGATTAGTGAGCATGAAGTTAGAGAACTTTAAAACAATGCGAGAATATGTGACAGAGACTCTAACAGTTGTCCAGCAACTCAGTGATGTAGGAAAAGAGATCGATGATGAACTAGTCGCAACATTGATGTTACAAGGACTTACAGAGAAATATCAACCTTTTAAACTGGCCTTAGAAGCTAGAAACGAGTGACTTCGTAAGAACGAGAACTATTGACTTCGTAAAAATGAAACTATTACAGTTACACGACTCTCAAGAAGCCTCGACTTCTACTTCGGCTTTGACAGCAAAGAAAACAAAGAAATTTGTTCGAAATTACAACCAAAAGAAGAAATTGAAATGCTACATTTGCGAAGGACTACATAAAGCTTTAGACTGTCCAAATAATCCCAAGAAGAAGAACGAAGCTATGAACAATTTTGCTTTTGCAACAAGTGAGAAGCTATTTGACGAAGATTGGATCATCGACTCGGGTGCTTCAAATCACATGACACACAGTAATGTATGGCTGAAGAATGTAAAAGCGATTGAGCAAAGAGAGATTACATGTGCGAATGGTGAGAAAGTATTTGCGCAAAGTATGGGTTCTGTGAGTATGAATAAGTTTAGTTTAACTGTGAACGATGTCTGGTATGTACCACAACTGTCAAATAACTTGCTGAGTGTAAGTACGATTGTGAAGAAAGGGCATACAGTGGTATTTAAGTCGACGGGTTGCGAGATTTATCTTGCCAATAGCTGCAAGGTAACAGGTAAGGTGGCAGTTAGAGGTTCATTAGATAGAGGTGTCTATAAAATAAAACACTGCTTGCAGGGAGCTGCTCTATGTACCTTGGAGAATGCCGAGTTGAAATTGTGGCATCAACGAATGGCACATCTTGGCGTACGTAATCTAAAACTGTAAAGAGACAAACTGGCAACTGGGGTGAGTTTTCCTAATTCTTCAACAAAGTTAGAGTGTGTAGAATGTATGTTAGGGAAACAAACGTCACAACCATTTCAGAAGAATGGAGCTACTAGAGCTACAGATGTGCTCGAGCTAGTACATACAGATATATGCGGACCTATGCCCGCAGAATCTCATGGTGGCTACAAATACTTTATGACCATCATTGACGACAAAACGCGTAAAACATTTGTATACTTCTTGAAGCAAAAAAATGAAGTGTTACAAAAGTTAAAAGATTTTAAGATTTATACCGAAAATCAGACAGGTAGGAAACTTAAAACTATTAGGTCGGATAACGGACGCGAATTTGTAAATCGTGAAATGGATGATTTCCTCAAATCTCATGGAATTCATCACCAGCTGACAATTCAATATACTCCACAGCAGAATGGCGTTGCCGAAAGGGCAAACCGTACAATAACAGAAAAGGCGCGCAGTATGCTACAAGAAGCGAAGTTGGAGAACACATACTGGGCTGAAGCTGTTAACACTGCAGTATATTTGAAAAACCGCTCTCCGACCATTGCAGTAAGAAACAAGACTCCAGAAGAAGCTTGGTCTGGAAAGAAAGCAGATTTGAGTGCAGTCAAAATTTTTGGATGTAGGGCATTTATGCATGTGCCAAACCAGAAACGCACAAAATGGGATCCGAAAAGTAAGGAGCTTCTTTTTGTTGGATACTGCGAGGAGTCTAAAGGTTATCGGTTGATAGATCCAGCCACGTTAAAGGTATACAAAGCCAGAGATGTCATTTTCTTTGAACATCAGAAGCATTCATCTCTTGTTAAGCAACCAGAACCTACAACTGATAGCACTCAACAAATCATCACTACTGCAGAAGTGCCTACAGAACAAGACCCCTCAGATAATGCTCCAGTGTTTGATGGACTAGAGCGATCTGGTGGAGGAGGAGATTTTGAACAATCTTTTGTTGAATGTCATCAATCAGACAATGTTCAGACGGAACTTGAAGTTATGTCTGAAGGAGAATCTACGCAGGAGAACGCCGTTGTTCTAGACGAACCAGTAGAAAGGAGATATCCCTTGCGGAACAGAAAACCAAAGGAATATCCTGACTACTATATTTATCAGGCAGCAATAGACAATGAGGAAGAAGAGGAGCCTTTGTCTATTCAAGCAGCATTGAAACAACATAGACAACAACATACAACAACATAGTGATCAATGGCGGAAAGCAATCCAGGAAGAATTAGATGCTTTAAAAAAGAATAAGACGTGGACTCTAGTCGAGCCAACAAGGGGCCAAAATGTTATAGATTCTAAATGGATTCTTAGAATCAAAACAGAAGGGGGGAACAATAAGAGATTCAAGGCACGACTTGTTGCTCGAGGTTTCAAGCAGAGAGAAGGAGTTGACTACGCAGATACGTATAGTCCAGTAGTGCGACACTCTTCTCTCAGGCTTTTACTAGCTCTGGCAAAGAAAGAAGGTCTAACAATTGACCAAATGGACGTCAAAACAGCGTTTCTAAACGGAAATCTCTCAGAAACGGTGTATATGAGTCAGCCAGAAGGCTTCCGTGAAAAAGGGAAGGAGAATCACGTGTGCCTGCTCAAAAGAGCACTTTATGGGCTAAAGCAAGCTCCTCGAGCATGGAATCAGCGACTAGATGCTGCATTAAATGTACTGAATTTCCGTGCGCTTGACAGTGAGCCTTGCGTTTATATGAGAAGGAGTCAGCACAGACTGATCATAATAGCAGTATATGTAGACGACTTGTTGATATTTTGGAACAATAAGATCGAAATGGAGAAGGTAAAGAAGGAGTTAAAAGATTCCTTTGAGATGCGAGATCTTGGTAGAGTAGACTTGTTCCTTGGAATGAGGGTAAAGCAAAGTAAAGACTTTGTCTCTCTAGATCAAGAAAAATATGTAGAAAAACTTCTGAAGCGGTTCAATATGGAAGAATGCAAATCATAGTGACTCCGAGTGTACCCGGACAACGTCTAGAGAGACCAGGTCCTGAACACACACCAGATGAAAATATTCCATACCGAGAGCTGATTGGGTCACTCATGTACTTGGCCGTGTGTACGCGACCGGATATAGCACATGTGACTAGCTACCTCAGCCAATACAACAGCTGTTATGCAGAAAACCATTGGGTAGCAGCTAAAAGAGTACTGAGGTACCTTAAAGGTACTATAGGTCGTGGTTTAAAATTTTCTTCAAAAGAAACTAAGGCTTTTATTGAAGGCTACGCAGATGCGGACTACGCTGGAGATTTGGATAGGAAGTCATACTCCGGATATGCATTCCTGTGTCAAGGAGGAGCCATATCATGGCAATCTACTAAGCAGCGCACAGTAGCGCTATCTACTGCAGAAGCAGAATACGTAGCGCTATCCGAAGCCACTAAGGAAGCAGTCTTCCTACGTAGGCTTGTTGGAGAATTAAAAGGTTGCCCTATGAGTGCTATTAATATTTACTCTGACAGCCAGTCAGCAATTGCAATAGCACAAAACCCGGTTCAACATCAACACACAAAGCATATTGATGTCAGGTACCATTATGTGAGAGAAGCTGCAGCAAATAGTGTAGTAGAGCTGAACTATTTGAATACTGAGCGAATGGTTGCAGATGTTCTCACCAAGCCACTGATGCGAACAAAGTTTGAATGGTGTGTGAAGGGTTTGGGCGTAACTCAGGTTTGTGGAAGCTGTGATTAAGGAGGAGTGTTAGAGGTTGGTGTCAAATATACTGGCCACATATAATGTCTTCTAATCTACAGCTTTGATTGAGTGACTTTTAATGTGTGAAAAATCTTTTGATGTGTTGTCAATGTACTGAATTTATTTTGAGAAATAAATATGATTTCATATTTAAAATATTAAGTGGTTTACTGAATTACGTAGTAATTGTGCTAAAGACTCTACTGGAGAAAACTTTATCAAAAACAACGAAATAAAATAAGTTGTATAAAATAGCAACATAGAAGTAATAAAAGTACCCAAAAGTGCAATATCGCTGATAAAAAGTTAAATATAATGTCATTTCGTATGTTTTGTGTGCTCTTAAATTGTTTTTGATGTTTTTGAAAATTGTTTAACCCTGGCTATAAAGAAATAAAACGACAGTATTCAAAATAAAGTCCTAAAAAACAAAAATGTTATATTTACCTAAGCAATAAAAAGACTAATCATTTGATATTTAGTTTTTTTTATTAAAAATAATCATAAAATAATAAATTGTAAAAAAAGTTAACAAACTTAGATTCCAATCGACTATATTTTAATTTGATGGAAAAGCTTTTATAGTTACCCAGCTGCGATAAGGGGCCATAGTTGGGTTCTGGGTATAGTATCTTTCTCTAACGACAGGTGACTACATACATGCATTATTTTCTCGTAGATATGCTGTATGACGTGCTTCTGTGTGCGTTGAGTAGGTAATGGTCAACGCACACAATAGCACGTGCGTTGAGCATTACCACACAAAAATATGCGTAGAATCGTGCACGCGAATGTAGCCATTGAAGTGTAGGGAAGTAGCTCATGCGACCACCAATAAAAGACATAGGTACTTGCACTTTGAGAATATCACACTGGACGTTTATACAATATTACGGTAGTTCTAATTAATATAAACAGTATTGTCTTATTTTTTTACGAGCACTACACATTTGAATAAAAGCACTTTACCGGATTTAACACACGTTTAATTAGATGTACATTTAGTAATTAAAATGTAAAACTAGAAAAATTCTAATGCGTTTAGTTTTATATTTTAATTACTAGTTAATTTTTCAAACATTTATAATAATATCAAAATCAAAAATTAAGAATAGATGTACATTATTATTTTACACCCACCGTTTTGATTACTTTAGAACAGCGATTGATCATGATCACGGGAACACTGAACATGTCAGTTTTCTTACATACCGCCTAATTAATAGTGTTAAATCCGATACAGTGGTTTTAGCTATTTAAATTAATTTGAAATTGTTATTTAAAATTATGTGTGTGTAAAGTTTGTCTTCAGTTTGGAATTTGTGAATTTTTACTCTTACCTTTATTGTAAAATTCAACATGAGACAATCAGGGTATTCTTCAGCTAGTCTGTATATTAACGACCTCCATGTTGGATGTTCAATCATTTCTGTCAGCCAAGCAGGTGTCTAAGAACAGGTAATAGATAACACCATTATGGGCTCTGCAGCTATTTTATTAGGGATGGGCGAATGAAAAAAAACATCGATAGTATATCTTATTTTTATACAGAGCACGCAGTACAAATGACTCAACACCTTCCTTACTCTCCTTGATGTGAAACGGTAAGAGGAGTCCATTTACGAAGACAGTTAGTGAAGTTTGAAACACACTGTTCTAGCGGCCTCCACCGGCCCAAAAGGTGCCTTAACACGCCTCTTTTGAAAGAACCCATATCAGGGGTTCCTTCAAAAGTAACCCATATTTTTATAACCCTGTTAATCTATATCTTTGCTGAATGCGCGAGATTTTTTCTCAATACCAGATGCGTATTCCTTTTTTCAGCTTTCAAATATAAATAGTTAAAAATGGAAAAATAAAAATTGGAATACACGTCTGGCAGTTTTATTATTAAAAATACAGACTACAAAGAGTTTTAACTCTACAAAATCTTTTTGTGTTCGACACGAAAAGAACTGAGCCTCTTAAATGCTATTTACTCGTTTCTAATTTTTGAGATCGGATTGATCAGAGTGGTATGATACATGATGGGAAATCTACGACGTATGAATAGAGCTCTTAAATAATAATATATCGAATTTAATACCCAAAAAAATATAAAATATCTATGTATCGAATTAAAAAATATCGGTGATACATAATGATTATTTTCTGAAAAAATATCGATATTTTTACCCAAGCCTAAATTTTATACAACACCTACTTTGGAAAACGAACAGCTTCAAGACACTTCATGGTTGTACTTTATAAATACGCGCCCCATGTATATAAAATACAACCACGAAGTGTCTTGTGGCGTCCTATAAATTTCCGGATTGAATACTTCAATAAAAAATACTGTAACTGGTGAAAACTTGTTTCTCAAAAAAAAAAAATCCGTTAGCTTAATGCACTTTTTTACACGAACAAACCAATTTAGAAAACTTAATGCCGCTCCTCCGCGATTACCTCGGAGTCATGCTTTTTATACTCTTCAACAGCGTCTTTTGGTGATGAAAATCGTAGACCGCGTAAATAATCCTTGATTTTTGACAGCAGGTAGAAGTCGCATAGTCGGGACTGCGTAGGAGCACCAATGTTTATCTGCCTGGCCGTTTGAGAGATGGCGTTGTCATGCATTATGCAAGATGATCCGCTGTTATTGGTTATTATACAGAGTTCGTCATATTATAGATACTAAAAATAATTATACCATCAATAGTTCGTCAGTCGATTTCAGCTTTATTTGGGATCGTAGCTGTAAATCCATGTTTCGTCATCTGTTATACCCTACACCAAATTTGACGTCCCTTTGTTAAATCTGGAAAGCATGGCACTGGGCCAAGTAACGCGGTCCGTTTTTTGAGCTAATTTGTGAGAAATCTGTCTCAAGCATCAGGTTCAAGGTTTTTTTTTATACTAAAGCTACTAAAATCCAAAATCATAAGCTTATAAGGAGTCATAAAAATAACCTTGAACCTAAAACTCACACAAAAACTTCAGTAAATAAGACGATCCGCCTAGGCGTCCAATTAAACTGACTTTCAATGCGTTCTTCCAAGTCGTTAAACGTTGGCATTTCATTGGATGACGGCGTTTTATCAATGGCCTAGGCGTCCAATTAAGTGGCTAATTTAACCAGATGGCTCCGAGAGATCCATTGGGAAGAGTTTTTTCTCACACCCGAATATTTTTGCGGGATTGTTGTACCGAGATCTGACTAAGCCTAAACTTTTAAATAGACGCGCACGATCACACACATAATATACGCCAAAATACAATACTATTATAAGCAAGCCTGAATTACAATAACATATTCCTGAACACCGTACGTATTAAAGAAGTTGTAACATTGCATAATTGGCTCGCGATCCCCGAGGTTCCAGAGAGAAAGTCTATTTTCCCATTTCATTGACCTTGTAGGTAGACGAATACCTGGCCCTCACGTAACTTTAAAGTTGATGCTTATTTTATAACTTTATGAACAGTATTCAATTGTCCGTTTTCTTTTTATATGCTTTGTTGCGTGGTACAAAACAAGAATTTTTATAGAAAAAACTGCAACACAGCTAAACATTCATAATGGCGCGTACGTCACTTTGGGGAAGTTTAGTTGACTTCTATATGAATAACTGTGAAATCAACGAAAAATTTCACATTTTGTACAAACAAATTATGCATGAAAATAAATTATTTGTATTTTTCGCAAATCCAGGAAATTTTTCCTGATTTTTTGAGATACTGTACATATACCTGGCCGGATATGACACATCTCCTTAGTAACACTGTATAGGATAGGTCATCAAGATAATCAAGAGTATGCCAATTTGAATAACGATAAGGTACAAGTCGCGCCAAACTTTTAGTTCGCTCTGGAGAACACGAGTCGATTCAATGCGCTCTATCAAAATACGGAACGGCGGAAAAACGCAGTAACTCCATCCAGGCGGGTAGAGCTGCGCAATACTGCGCGATGCAACTTCAGAGCGAACTAGATGTTAGGCGTGAGCTCTACTAAAGTGTTAATCTATTTTTATTGCAGATTGCACAAAATAATCATGTGTGTGTATACTTACTTCACCTTCTTCAGTAAATATAGTATCAGCTTTCTTTGGATCAAATGTTTTCAAAATCATATCTTTCAAGTGATTTTCTACCATTGCTTGCACCTCTGTTACTTTGACACCTATAACCAAAAAGCCAGCTGAAGATGAACCAGGATGAAACTTTTGTGTACTTAACTACACTGAAAATACCAGTCAACTGCAAAATTTTAATCACATTTTAATGTTTTTGATGCGTTTTTAAACGCCTACATGCGGCTACGCGTTTTGCTTTGGTTTTGATGCGTTTATTTTTTGGTTTATTTGTAATTGTTGCAAAAATTTTACCTTTAAGCGTAGCACATTCAGTCAAAAAAGTATCGGGAATGGATGAATTGTTTATGGTTCCAAATACAATTTTTTTGTTGTTGTTAAATTGGCACAACTGTTTTCCATTTTAGCGCGGAGTTTGAGTTACATTTTTTACATAATATGAATAACAGTGCTGCACCCGTACCACCATCTTTTATCGCGATCCAATTTAGGACCTAAACTGAGTAGAATCGTTTAATTTGTACTACGACGCTATCTACGACTATGACAGCGACGCAGTTTAAGAACCAATACTGAACCGAGCGGAATATGAATCGCTTATAAAAAGATGGTGGTAAAGCCCCTGTTTTTAGTTATATCATATCTATTGTATTGTGAATTGCGAATTTCATAATGGACAAAAACATCGAAGAAAGAGTTTGTCTTAAATTTTGCATCGCCAATGGAATTTCGTGTTCGGAGTCACTGAAAATGTTACAGAAGGCTTAAGGTGAAAAGTCAAATTAATGTTCACTGTTTTCTTTGACTCTGGCGGTGTTGTGCACTCGGAATTTTTGCCAGAAGGTCAAACGGTAAATAAAGAATATTATTTGAGCGTTATGCGGTGTTTAAGAGAACAAATTCGTCGCAAAAGGCCAGATTTGTGGAAAGAAAATTCTTGGATTTTGCACCACGATAATGCGCCTTCGCACAATGCCATCATTGTGAACGATTTTTGACCTAATACCTCAACAAACACCATCGAGTAACCACCATATTCACCAGATATGGCTCCAGCCGACTTCTTTCTTTTTTCTAAACTCAAATTACCACTTCGTGGCACCCGTTTTCAATCGGTAGAAGACATAAAGGAGAATTCGCGGCGAGAACTGAACTCAATTCCGGAAATAGCACTTAAAAAATGTTTTGATGATTGGATTATTCGTTGGCGTAAGTGTATCGTTTCTGAAGGAGCATACTTTGAAGGTGATAAAATAAAATTGGATGGAAGGAGGAAACGCAAGTTGTGACTCGTGATGTAGAATCGCTTTGGGTTGCACGTATCGATGACACCGTAATTTTTTACAAAAATTAATGATAAATAAATAATAATTAACATTAATACTACACATTGTAAGTAATATGTTATCAATAGCTGACCCCGCAAACGTTGTTTTGCCATAGAAGCCGATTCTCAGACCTACCAAATATACATTAAATTTTCACGAAAATCGGTCAGGTCATACTCCTCCGAAACGGAGGGAGGAGTGCCAAATTTTATCTAAGTCGGTTCTGCGGCTTCGAAATGAAAACTTAACAGACAGACAGTTATTTTCGCATTTATAATATTAATGAATTCATTATTTCGTTTGAATTGGGAAGAATTGGGAATCTCAAGTGGCAGTGGGCAGGCCACATTGCAAGGAGTACTGACGGCCGTTGGGGCGGTAGGCGTTGGTAGGCCCTCCACAAGGTGGACCGACGACCTGGTCAGGGTCGCGGGTAGCCGATAGATGCGGGCAGCGCAGGACCGATCTGTTTGGAGATCCCTGGGGGAGGCTTATGTCGAGCTATGCCCAGCAGTGGGCGTCTGTCGGCTAAAATCATGAAGCTTTTATGTAAAAAACCCGAAGAGATGAGAAGATAGAGAGATACGATTAAACGCCGATATACCTATTTGAAATAGCGGATTGGTAGAACTCTCCAAGTAGTGGGTTCTATGTTTTGTAAGACCCAATACGGGAAAGCTCCTCTGAAAATGTCCGATCACACCGTTGCCTTCATGGAAAAACGGTGATGGTTGCAGACTTCAGATGATGCATCATTTTGTTGGCAGCTCAATAGACAGATATCGAATACCATGCTACACAACCTTCGCTGCTTTAATATTAATTGTAGAGGTCACCCAATGATTTACCAATGATTTATGGAACGAGCTATGTTTGGTGTTTCTCTGCGAGATAGAATCAGAAATGATGACATCCGTAAGAGAACAAAACTCACTGACATAGCTCATAGGATTAGTAAGTTTAAGTGGCAGTGGGTAGGGCACATAGCACGCAGAGCAGACGGCCATTGGGGCTAGAATGGATACCAGGTACCGCAAAGTAGATGGATATAAAACCTTTAACCTTGAAAGGACTTATAAAACCTAAAATTATGATTTATTACCTAATTTTATCACGTTGACTAAAACACATTTTTTATTTAACACATGGTGTGTTAAATAAAAAATGTGTGTCAAGAGTCAAGTAATTATGCAGAAAACCAGTTACTTGTCGTACAGTCAACAGCACATCAAGCGCAACAGTTTGACCTAGATCTCCGATCTTATTCTGTAAGTACAGTAATACTCCGAATTACGCTACCTCGACATACGCAAATTCGGAGTTACACGATTTTTTATTTTTCTTATCTATTCGTCTTTTATGTGAACGCCGCGCAGTCAAGGTTAAGCGGCGTTTGTTTTTGACTCCCCCCGCCCGCATTTGTGTTCGTTCAGCTTACGACAGGCTCAGACGTGTAGCGCGGAATTTACGCGTAGGTACAAGAATGTTACGATTTTGTGTTTATTTCGTTTGTTGTGCGATGACCTGAGATAGAAACAACTCTTTTGTTTCAAACAAGAAAAGAAAAACATTATCTTTGGAGTGTAAACTTGACATTATTAAAGACAAATTATTAAATACAATTAGTTACACATTTATTTCCTAAATTATTGTTTTATTTAGTCTCTGGTCCCAATTAAACATACTTGTCTTTATGCCTTTATAAGTATGCAAAATTGTGCTCCGACTTACGGAAATTCGACTTACACAGATAGCGCTTGGTCCCACATATCGAGTAAGTTCCGGGTATTATTGTATTGGAGTTGCACAACTTTCATAGTACACTATAACTGCTACACTCGATGTGCTGTTGTTTGTACTAACTAAAACAAAACTTACCTCCAAGTATAAGCCATTCAGCTAATAAATTAGCCATTTGTGCTACCGCACTATAATTAATAGATAGCTGTTCAATCACTTGCTCAGGATTGCCACCAGCTTGAAAATATCGTTTTAGTTGACCGAAAATGCCAGGTTCCATGATGTAGTCAGGAGTTTTGAATTTTTCCAAACATTCTTGTAAGACTTCTTCTGGATTTTCAATTACATCATCACCACCTTCTTCCTGAAATAGTGTAGGTATATTTGGTTCAATTCCGAAAGATCTCCACTCCATAGATCTATTCTCCACTAGCATCAGGTTAGAGCACCCACTCTTATTGTGAAAGGGTTCAGTACCCGCCCCAGGGCAAGTTTTTTTTCTAATGAATATATTTTTAGGACAACTTGGAAGTAATTAAACAATAATATTAATTTTGAAGTTACATACTTCGTATTGATTGTGATGTGATGAATCCCAAACACGTTCTTCTTCATACTGACTCGGCATTTTAAATATAGTTTAATTACAAGAACCACAAACGTTGAGGGCAGTTGTCCAGATTTATTTTTTATGGTTCAGCTATAAAAAAAATACATAATATGTTTTATTTGAATAAATTACAAGAAGTCAAGAATACAAAAACAAACAAAGTTGGTTATGTGTTTGACAGGTTGGTTTGGTACACAGATTATTACTATGCACAGATAATTTACTATGGTTGTTAAAGGTAACTGACCACAGATTACGAATATATTGGCCTATGACGAAGAAATACTGGGCCTAATTCTGGGAACACACTTTAATTCTAAATTTAAGTACAGTATATCTCTTTCTCGCAATAAATAATAGTAAAAAGATAGCAAGAATCTGTTTAGAGCTGTCTTTTAAATTTAGATAGATTTCAAAGAAACCATAGACAATTTTAGACGGCATGTACGGAGGTGCCTCCTAAACACTGCATTTTATCACGTTCAATAAGGTCGAAAATTGAACGCACCTTTCTAAATGACAATGTAGTGAAACCTCCATGAACTATAATTCGGTTTTAGAACTCTGGCCAGTGAATCGTGTCACTGAGAAAGAGCGGCAATTTTAAAAAATCTTTAGCTGTAAACACTTATTTCGGAAGGAATAAATAGTCTTGATACTTCGTTTTTTAAGTATGTAATAATTTATTTAAATGGATGCCTACTTCATTAAATACATAATATTCTAATTACTATAGTTTTGTTTTGATTGACCCATCCTGGGATAGGCCATGGCGACAGTTGCATTGTTTCCGTAATCGAAACCAGATTGTTCAAACCACAAGGCCACCGAGCTCCCTCACGAGTATAATTTAAATTAATTTAAAATTATTAGGGGTTTTAAAACCGTCGGGTATTAGATACTCGGCCACAATTTTAGCTTTAAACATTTTATACATATGCTTGCATCACTATTACGTCTGTGTTATACATGGTGAAACGCGCGTGCATTAGGTATGTTCTATTTTTTAAAAAAAGAATTCAATAATAAAAACAACAAAACATTAATAGTTTTAATACTCTTTTAGATGTTCTAATGGTTATTAAAACACAAGGTGATAAATGCTTACGCAATAATCTGTTTCATAAACTTGAGTAGAAATATAATTCATGGATGAGCATTGAGTTAGACCATATGATAGACCAAGTGGGGCTGTAGGTAGGAAAGCTATCACTACATTAAACAGTTTTTATCCCAGCTCATTAATTAGCTTGCCTTAAAATATTCAAATTGTTGTATGATTTAGTGCTAAATAGAACTTCAAATACTATTCCACTTGCCTATTCGCTATGTAATATGAAAAAGAAAAGAGTGATATTGAACTTGACGTAAATTTTATCATCATATCAGCTGACAGATGCCCACTACTGGACATAGGCCGACGATACTTTAAAAATAAATAAATTATAAAAATAGTATCCTTCACTTTAATTTGTTAACATCAATAATAGACTGGAAAAATTTAAACAAAATCTATACTACATAACACAAATCTTAATTTTGAATCTCAATTTTGTAAATCATAATGTTTACTTACTTCACCTTCTTAAAGGCTCTTTTTATGTTATAACATACCTAATTTTAATTAATTACCAGATATTCGCTTACTACTAGTCACTATAGACGCTTACAGGCTCACTATCAAAACAGGGAAAAAAGAGGATAAAAAGTAATAGGCGGGTATAAAATAAAATTTGAAAAAAGGGATATTTAATAGGTTCTTCAGGATGATTCACAATCAAAGTCAGATTCTAAATACATCTGTTGTCATGAACAAAGCACAATAACATTTGTATGTACTCTTGGAATGTTACATTATTTTCTATTAACCATTTCCGAATATCACCTTTGCTATTAGACATTGTGGGAGGTTTGTTTGTTAGTTTCACATGGTAACTTGCATTGCATTATACATAAAAATTACACATGGCTTTGTTAGGATAGGTAGATATTCCCTTATCCATTTCAAGAAGTTTTGTGCATTCATGTCACCATGGTAATCAGCTGATTTGGATTTAGTACTGAAAACTATTAAAGCACCAAAAAGAAAACCTTCTCCAGATCTTGCATGCAACATTTCGTTCGGGCTTCTCTAAGTTTTAAGTGAATGAATATTTTGAGTTTTAATTCTTCATACACACTTTCTGAAAATAACCGATAAACATGAATATTATGAAATATTGGATTTTATTAGGTAGGTGATGTGGGCAGAAAACAAAAGTATCAAGCCATAACGCCCTGAAAACAATAAATTAACCTGAAGCGAACGTATTTGCTCCAAATGTCGAATTTTCTCTACAGATTTCCTAATAAATTCACTATTTACATCTTTGTATTTATGTATCATAGTGCATACAAGCTTTTGAGTAGTACTTTTTATTGATTTCGACATTATTTTACATTAAAACTACAAAAAAACTCTTCTTCTTCTTCTTTTAATTTTATGGCTTCTCGTTGAGACGAATTCTGCCAGTGTCGAAAAATAAACTCAATACAAAAATGAGAAATAAAACGTCAATATGACATTTCGAGTGCTGCCATAAAAAAACTTCATTGAAACTACGAGTGACACGATTCATTGGCCAGACTCTACCTGTACGATTTCATGTCACGTTTTAGTTGTTGTTGTCATGGTGATTTTAAATTATCTTTTGTAAAGTTTAAAGAAATACATAATATTCCTTTTCCAATTTTTTATAACCGTATTTTAATATTATTTCTTTCGCGTCTGCTTCGCACGACGAACCTCTTATTAATCCACAACAGACAATTTATACGACAGCCATCCTTTTCTTTTTCATTTTGAGAGAAAGAAATAGAGTGAACTTAAATTTAAACTTAGCATGTGTTTGCCAGAATTAGGGCCACTATTGGCAGCCCTGGGAACTGAGACTGACTATGATCACTTAAAAAGCAAAGAGTAATATAACCATACGGTCCATAATACACAAACATTACCAACGTTATTGGGCCGCATTGAATACAGTACTATGACTATGAGCACCTGTTTGCGTGCAATCAATTCGGATCACGTTTTCGCGCTCCTGTGTAGTCCTGTCAATGTCCGTAGTAAAAACGTTCTAAGATCTTACGTTTTTATCAAAGAGTATATTTAGGAAGCATTTGTAGCAAATAAACTAACAAGTTTTTATCAATTAAAAAATAAGATGTTTACAATATTTTTCACCTTATGTCATAAAGTAAAATTTGACATTGGTCGCGATTCTGTTGGCACAAACTAGACTAAACTTAACTAAAATCAGGTTTAGTGCTGTCAGATTGCGTTTCCTATTCTATAACGGACTAAAATGACAGGACTAAACTTAATTTTAATCTGACAGGAATAAAATGGTTTTAGTTACTCAATTTAGCTATTCGCTATTCTGTTGCACGTTCTATGTCTAAATATCTCTAAAATTAGAAATGTCAAGCTAAATTTAGACAGCATGTTAATTGATGTCGATTAAAATTAGTCCTATGATTACGATAGTTTTTTTTTCTAAGAATCATTTGTAATAATCAAAACAAGTACCTAGGAAAGTGCTAGGACTTATAAGAATCATTAGTATGGATAATTTATGATACAATTTTAAACGTCAATTTCAAGATCCAAGATGGCAGACGCAACTTTTTATAAAAAAAATTATTGTCAAAGCGCACACGTGGAAAAACTTTAAACTTTAAATAGCAAAAGTCGTGAGCTGGAAATAAAGTGGCAAAAATATATTAGGAACCATGTTTAAGGGTTACTCGAAATGATTACCCTACAAGAGCGAAATTACTTGTGTCTATAAAAGTAGCTGGCCTGTTTAATGGTGCTAAAACCACGTTAACCGCGTTATTGAAAAAAATTGGTTTTTAATATTGCGCGACAAACAAACGAAAAATTTTGATGGAAAGAGGAGATATGTAATTACTGGGCATGGACGGCATTTCATCTTAGGCCCCAGGATGACAACGCACCTGCAATGTCAAGTAATTTTTGCTTGTCATTGCAGGTGTCTATAGGCGGCGGTTACCGCTTTCCATCGGGTGGGCCGTCAGCTTGTTTGTCATCCAGTTGTATAAAAAATAATAAAAAAATAATAATAATACTGAAACGAAACGACTTCTTACGAAGGGCAAAGAAAATTATTGATTAATGATTGATTGACGAGACGTGGTTAAATGCTAATCATACTATGAAACAGTCATGGACGGACAATACGAAAGCGTCAACATCGAAAGTACCCATGGGCAAAGGTAATAATAATAATAATAATAATATTTATACACTCACACCTATTATCTAGCCCAAAGTAAGCATCATTAAGAGCTTGTGTTATGGATACAAGATAACGGAGAAAGAATGATAATAATATGTATATAAATATTAGAAATATACTAAATAAACATATAAACATCCATGACTCGTAAACAAATGTTCGTACTCATCATACAAACATTTGTTCCTACCGGGATTCGAAACCGGGACCTCTTGACCGAGTAGGCTGGGGTACAGACCACTCGGCCAGGCGGTCGTCATAGGCTCATTATATGTCACGCTGGTTCTGCTGGATATGGTTTTGTGGAAAATTGTTTGTTGGCATACAAAGCGTTCAAAAGCGGTCGAGATGTGATGGAAGATTTGCCTCGCTCAGGTAGGCCATTAACGTCTGCAACTGAAGTTAACATAGAAAAAGTGAGGGAAATAGTGACTGAAAATCTTCATTCAACTTTTAGAGAGATAGCCGGCGAACTTTCTGTATCTCACGAATCAATCCGTACCATTTTAAATAATCACTTGGGTATGAAACATGTTGCCGCTCGGCTAGCCCCAAAAGACCTGAATTTTCTCCAAAAACTCAATCGCATGAGAGTCGCTGAGGACATGCTAGAACGAGTCAATTCCGACCCAACATTAATGAAACGCATTGTTACTGGTGACGAGACGTGGGTTTACGATTTTGACATGCAAACTAGTCAACAAGCTTCGGAGTGACGCCATCCAACCGAACCAAAAAAACCACGCCAAAATCGATCAAAAGTTAAATTCATGTTGACTGTTTTCTTTGACTCTCGCGGTGTTGCATGTGTACTCGGAATTCTTGCCGGAAGGTCAAACGGTAAATAAAGAATATTATTTCAGCGTTATGCGGCGTTTAAGAGAGCAAATTCGACGAAAAAGACCAGATTTGTGGAAAGAAATTTCTTGGAATTTGCACCACGATAATGCGCCTTCGCACAAGGCCATCATTGTGAACGAATTTTTGACCAAACACTCAACAAACACCATCGAGCAACCACCATATTCATCAGATATGGCTCCAGACGACTTCTTTCTTTTTCCTAAACTCAAATTACCACTTCGTGGCACCCGTTTTTAATCGGTAGAAGACATAAAGGAGAATTCGCGGCGAGAACTGAACTCAATTCCGGAAACAGCGTTTAAATTTTCAATTTAAAAAAAAATGTTTGATGATTGGATTATTCGTTATTATTCATTGTATCGTTTCTGAAGGAGCAAACTATACTTTGAAGGTGATAAAATTAATTTAGATGAATAACTAACATTTTGTGTATTAGATACTGATCTTTTTCCGGTACTTTCTTGACAGAGTAGTATGATGTGTGTATGTTGGTAAAACCAATACATATTGATAATATTTAACAGATCCTTGTCTAGTGGGTTTTCCCTGATAATTGTAAAATAGCGAAAGTAGTCCCAATTCACAAAGCTGAAAGAAAATGTCAAATTCAAAAGTATAGACCAACATCTATGTTGTAGATTAGACTAGATTAGACTTTGGCAAAGACTATGGAATCTTCAATCTGTTCCTACATAGTAAATCATTTTAAAAAGCATCTTAGCTTTATGCAGAAAGAGATTTTAGGGTTAGACGCGGCGTCAACGCCGATCGATATCAAACTCGGAGAGGCAAGTGGAAAGGTTCAACCTGGGGAGCACTGTCAGATGCACGGATGAGGCGCCAGTTGCGGTGGTCCGGGCTTGTCTCCCAGATGTCCGAAGACAAATGGCTAACCGTATCTTCTAATCAGAGCTGCAGAACGGCAAGCGTAAACAGAGTGGACAGCTGTAAAGATGTGCTGAAGCCCCACATGCGTATCTACATGAATGAGCGACTTGTCTTGTGAAATCTAAAACTTGGAACAACAAGTTTATTTTTATATCTAGTGTTTAAGTTAAATCCTGGTCTTATTAATCATCTATCTAACACCATCTCATTGAGACTATTCATAAGAGCCCAAACATACTGTATCTGCTGTAATTTTCTGAAGAATTAAGCATCCCGCAGACTCAAGGTTAGTATGTCATGGGAATGTCACCAAAGTGACAGTACACAAAATTTCAATTCAATCGGATCCGTGAAAGTTAGTAAAGCCCTTTTATCATGTAGAACATGAACTGATAGTCATCAAACGCCTGAACTGATCTTCATAAATTATAGCTGAGAACCATCCTAGTCACGTCAGCTTTTAAACAAAAAAATCCGAATCGAAATCGGTTCATTCGTTTAGGAGCTACGATGCCACAGGCAGACACACAGATACACAGATACACATGTTCAATAACCAAGAATGGTCCTTCCAGCAAGACTCGGCGCCGGGTCATAAAGCTCGGTCTACGCAGTCTTGGTTTGAAACGAACGTTTCGGACTTCATCAGAGCTGAAGACTGGCCGTCGTCATGTGCATGTGGATTAAGTGATCCTATCTTCAATCTTTACAATAATCGACGAGGATTTAGTAAAAAATTATTGAATTCGACACGGTGAAGTAAAAAAATTGTAAAACCTGAAATAAAAAAGATATAGTCAATAAAGTGGATCACTCATACCGCATGCATTATAAGAATGCCATAATGTATATCTCATAATATATAACAGTTCTGATTCTTATTTCTACGTCAAAAAGTTGTAAAAAAATTGTTAAATACTATTAACTAATTATGAATTCATTTGCATGTCCCGTTTAAAATTTATAACGATTTATTTGGATCACTCACACCGCATGGTGGCCGTATGAGTGCTCTTAAAAAATATCACCGTAAACGTAAAGTTGAATTTGATAAACTGATCTTGACAAAAACTTTAAATCAAAAGAATAAATTTATGTTTCAATTTTCCTCCAACATGCCGTCTGAGTGATCCATACTTTATCCTCTATTTACTTTTGTGTGCCACCTACGTCGACTCAAGATATATCCAAAATAGTTAAATTTTATTTACTAAAATATTTTCTGTTATTATACGTGTGATACTTTAGTAAATATCTTGCTTCGTATATTCCTGAAGGAAATGACTGAGTAGGGTGTGTTTGATTTTTAATTTTGTGAGACTGCGATTATCCTTACCGGAACAGGACTAGTCGTTTTGGGTTTATCCACCTAGTTATACTATTAGATATACGATATAACAAAATAGACAAAAAAACAATTTGTTATACTGCTCGGTATAACTAAATGGATTCGATTAAATTGGGTCGGATTCGTACAATTAGTTATATTCGATTCAGGATGTGTCTGGCATTGTTGAATATTATTTTGTAATACTATTTTATAGAATATATATAAAAATCAACATATACCGGTTATGTGTCACACCGTTGCTAATCGGGAAAAATATTCCCGTTAAGTAACACCTTCTTGGGTAAAATCATTGTTCAAATTCGTATGTATGTAGCCGGATAATCCCCTGAAGTACCAGGCTACCATAAGTATATGAGAGGTTATTTATTGTACCCCTACAAATAAAATAAGAGCATGCTAGACATCTTCTACATAGATATGGTAGCCTGGTACTTCAGGGGATGATCCAGCTACATACATACGAATTTGAACAATGATTTTACCCAAGAAGGTGTTCATCGGGAATATTTTTCTCGATGAGTAACAGTGTGACACATAACCGGTATAGGTTGATTTTTATGGCTTTTTCCTCGTGGCCAAACTATTTCGCCAAACTGATTTGGGGACGAGGAATTCCATTTCCTCGTGGCCGAACTCGTTTCCAAATAGTCAAAGTGAGTACAGTTTAACACGTTAACAGTCCCCATACAAAATGATCTGACCACCCGATAAGTCCAAAGCAATTAATAGGTAACTTTGAGATAACTTTGAGATAATCTGTATTGTTTTTACGAATTTTGTATGACCAATTCTTCCTTCATGAGTCCACTAAATAACTAAAACTATACTCATAGGTCCGCTTAAAAATTGATGAAGATAATTTCTAAGTGCTTTGAACCCATATGGGGTCAGGGACGTATGGGTATAAACTGGTATGACCCCATATGGGGTCTGTCAACGTGTTAATACATTACATTAAGCACTTAAGGTCCGACTAAAAATTATCAAAGTTTTTCGAAAAAATGTCCAATGCTAATTTCGTTGTACCTACACCATGACAGACCCACCATACCCCTAGCCATAACCCTGGGGGTAGGGCTAGGGGTATGGTGGGTCTGCAGCGTTCGTGACAATAGCATTTATGTACTAACCATTTCTTGACGTACAACTATTTTAAATATGACACAAGTAGTAGGTAAAATTTGGTAATTTATAGAAATAACACAAATCAGACTATCAAATATTTATTCATTATTTCGAATTTGTAACAACAAAGGGAATTTGCTTACACGTAATAATTTTTATCTAATTATTAATTAAAGTCGATGTTCGTGGTTCTAATAAGCAAATTAATGCAACTTACGTAGAAGAACGTTTTGTTATTTTATAGTATTTTTTTTCCATACTTATGGTAAATATGATACATAGGTCTCTGTCTCTTGTGTTATATATCAAAGGGATAAGAAAATAATACAACAATATATCGAATATCGGCACTTTTTTTAGCATAGTAAGTTATGTGCATGTACGATTTAGAATTAAAAATAGAATTTCTAAAAAGTTCAAATACCAAAGAAAAGAAAGTACTAGAGTACCTGGATATATCTAGGTACTCTGCCCGCCTAGCATGACCACCGAAACGCGATATGATACGATATGATAAAGCTATTTATCGCTTCGAACTGTCAAAAATCATTGGATATAACCGCTATCTTGAAATTTTATCGAAACTGCGAACATGTATATATACAATACAAGTTCGCAGTTTCGATAAAATTTCAAGATGGCGGTTATATCCAATGATTTTTGACAGTTCGAAGCGATAAATAGCTTTATCATATCGCGTTTCGGTGATCATGCTAGGCGGGCTGGTATTTACTTTTCTTTATTTACTCAATGGTGAAGTAATGGAACATTTTGACTCTTAACCATTATAACAGCAATTGTGTAAAATAATAAACTCCTATGGACAATAACCGATTCATTTTCATTTATATGTGTACTTTATTTGCGTTCTTATTTCCAGTCATGTAAAACAGCCCCCTAACTTGCTTAAGGTTAAACATTTATTATTCTCAAAATAATATTACTACAAAATTTGGTTAGTCGAAAAACCGTCCTTAGACAAATAATAATTACGGTTTTTCATTTATATAAATTTTGAAGCATATTAAATAAAAGAATACTATAGGAGCTCATGGTAAGGCCCCTGGTTCTTATGACGAAATTAAAATTTAACAGGTATGTATCATTTTTCTTTTATTTTTACTAAGTTTATAATCAAACCGGAACTACATGAATTTGCCAAATACCTTTTTATAGTAAGGTTACTTTTACAAAACCCATAATAAATGACAATAATATATTTGTAAAATGTAGTGACGTCCTTATTTTATGTATTGATCCTAAGCATTTACGTATTTGTATGACGATACAGTGTTGTTTGTTACCAAAGCCGAATAGCTGTTAACTGTTTTTCCGTCAGAAATATTATTCTTTGATGTGATGTGATACAAGTTACTAAGGTCCTAGAATAAGTGATACCTGTTACAAAGACATTTTTTTATCATGAAGTGTGGTGCTTGGTTCAAAGTGGTCTTAATCACGTAATACTTTACTCCAAAGAGGTCTTAATCAACTAGTTACAGTCATCAGAATCGAATATTATTAATAATTTTCATACAATCACACCTATTATCTAGCCCAAATTAAGCATCATAACAGCTTATTGTGTTATGGATACTAGATAACGGTGGGATTGATAATAATATACAAGTTTAAAAATAAGAAATAAATAGCACACTAAAATCCACGACTCTTGAACAAATGGTCGAATTCGTCATATAAAGATCTGCTCCTATCGGGATTCGAACCCGGGACCCCTGATCGAGTACTTCACTTTTTTAAATTATGGCAATCGGTCGTTCTTATCAAAACTACCATTTCTGCCAAGCTCAAGTTAGGAAAAACACTTGTATTGAAGAATAACCGGTGCTAATAGCCACACAATAGAGATGTTTTTGTTACCTGGAATGAGGACGAAGCACACACTGAAAAACACACATAATATAGCAAAAGCTAATTTACTTGGGCAGGTAAATTTTTCTTGACAGGTCATGCCTCGTTACGAAATACGTCAGAATGTGTTATGACGATGTCTTTGTTTTACTATTTGAGTCTACTAGGTTGTACCTTAAACTGTGGTACACCTACCACTTACCTACTTTATGTACATTTGTAAGTATTTTTTTTGTATTTATACCCTATCGACATCATTCTGGTACTCTACGGCCATCTTGTAAGTTTCGGCGCCGATTGCTTTAATTGTCCCCTTGGTGGGTCCACGTGTAATCATTTTCACCCGTCGCCGTCGTTCACTGTAATAGAGTGTGTCAACGGGTAATTTAAATTAACTAGTCCCACTCCAAATAGGGTGGAATCAATTACATATTTTTTCATTTCCTGATTATTATTTCCTTACTTCATTATGTCATTTCAATATCATGTCACGTGCAATTTTTTATTTATTTGAGAGTAGTACGACACTACCAGTAGTGCGGCTTGGTAGTGTGGTGGGGAAGGAGGGGTAACAAACAACAAGTTTGTTTATTTTGGGAATTACACAAAAATATTCCTTAGTTTCCCGTGTTACTACCTATTAGTTGTAACATTATAGGCTTTAGAATATTTCCTTCTTACTACCAGCCGGTAAAGCAGGAAGACTGAAAGATATTTTACCCGTCATACTAATAATTAATGGACAACGCGACAATAGTCATTCATTATACATGTATATTTGCAACCTCAAGTACCAGGATATCTTAACTATGTAACAGATGTTTAGCATACTATTTATTAAGCAATGGGACCACGGCTAAAACGAGATTACCCGTGGACCAACTGAGACGCTGCAAGAATAAATACGATAACATTTTTGAAAGCAGTGGTACCATGGGGAAAAATAATTACCAGGGGGGCAAAGCAGTACAACTATGGGTAACAACCCCCTCTGTGCCTTGTCTAAGTGTTTACACTATACTTGTTACTTACCTATCCATTACCTATCACAGAAGAATGCAGCATAGTAATGTAAGCAAAATCAGTAGAAAAAAATATTAAATTTTTGTAGCTGTTTATTGTAAATATGTATTGTTTATGTAGCTTTTATGTTACGTGCTTTTATCGGTAGTTTAATTATTACAATAGCTTAACATTACCTAGTTAATTTATTACAGTAACTAGTAGGTACTCATTATTCGTAACAAAATAAAATCACACATGCGGATTTTCACTCTTGTTTCCATTATGTACCTAATAAAATAATATCACACCACATAAAAGATACTGACAATTTGATTTGTTGAACTCTGGTGGCCGTAGGTAGTAAACTCTTAATTGACTAAATATTTTAATTAAGTACATTGTTCATTCTTAAATGCATAGTTTAATAAAAAATCTAATAGGCAACAGTAGGTCCCATTGTGTGTAGGTTATAATTATTAGGTATTTATTGAGTTAGCTAAAGGCCGCTATAAAAAAAACAATTTTAAGGCCAATAGTTGGTTCTTTTTCATGAAAACTATTCACTTGGTAATCTGGTCTTTAAAATTTCTAGCAGATATTCTACATCTTTGGTTGCATGTTTTATCATTTTATTGTTTTGAGGAATGTTAAAGGAAATACTTAGGTATGTACTTATGTTATTATTAAAATTTTACATATTGTAGTGTCGTGATAATAATATTAAAGTCCTATCAAATATTCATCGTTTAAAATGTCAGGCAAACATTTACCCTGCTTTTATTAAGAAAAATTTCGAAACTATTTAGAAAATTGGTTCAATAGGAGTTAAATATTAAAATAAAGATAAGGTATGTTTAAATATTTTTTGGCGAGTGTTAATGAAGGACAAAACTTTCTCTTTTCTTTTAATATTGTGTGGGTACAAGAATTTATCAATACAAAATATCTAGGTTTTATTTGATTGCTATAAGATTTTTTTACATTATTATACCTACTTACCATTTTTAAAGGGTCCCGCCAACAGAGCACGATGGATTCAGAAGGCACCATACAACGGACGATGGACGGACACACCACTTTACATCAGTGGGACACACAAAAACACCAGATAAAGCGATTACAAATCAAGCCAGTAGAATTATTCGCTTGACTTTATTTTGTGATCGTTGAATGGACGCTCGTTGTATGGAGCCAGTCTTTTGTACCTTCCTTTATCTATTTTGTGACTCCATTCGCTTTCTGATCGCGATTTGATAATTTATTTGGTGTTAATATCAGTATGATAACAGCTAAATAAAAAATAATAATTGATTTTTCTAAACTTAAAAGTTGAACATTCAAAATCCTATAGGTATATGTATTTATAGTAAGTATAGAAATTTTGACAGGCTGGAGACATTATGTAATTTTTCTTACTCTCTAGTTTCTTACATAGTGTTATATTTTCTTTGGTTTCTTACATTTACTTATATAGGGTGGTGACGACAATAAATAAAAACATGGGCTATACAAGTTCATAGAGATGTTTAGCAACTTTCCAATATTATAACATTCTATGAAAATAATTTCACCAATGTTTTAAACACACACACACACATACACACACACAAACACATTCCTGTGACAAACACACGTTTGCCACAGAAATGTCATGAAATTATCAAATGAATAAGATGTATTTGACAGTAGCAAAACATTTCTAGAAACTAATATAGCCTATGATGTAATTTATTGTCGAATTGACCGCACCACCCTGTAGAATGAACACAATAAGTATAAATAACAAACACCTAGATGTCGCAAAACCCTAACTATGAAACTGGTTATGCTTAATGACTTCTAATGAATGACATAAATGTCTTAGTTTCTCTATATGTATTAAATAAATTTTTAGAAAAAATATCAATTCCTTATTAACGTTGATACTAAAAATAAATACATTTAAAAGAAACGACGGCACTTTAGACTCAGTTTTGGGTTTCAAGACCAGATACTGGCAAAAACAATGACGCTGATGGACAGTTTTTATTGACTGATACATAATATTAATTTTATTACATATAGATAGCTGCACCCAGCAAGCTTTGCAATGCCCGTCAAGAAAAATCTGTTAGCTTTTATAGTCCAGGATCATTCGCGGGAGTCCCTAGAACCTAGAACCCTACCAAAGTTTCATCATAACCTGATCAATGGTTTCCGAACGCATAGATGACAAACATACAAACATTGGTTTTTACTAATGTTGTGTGTATGAGAATATTATACCTATTAAATATTATATAAAAGCTGAATTTGGTGGCAATAAAATTTATCCCATGGTATCATTGTTTATTTCAGTATTTAGTCATAAGAAAACAAAACTATTGTAAGTTTGAATTGCCACCATTTTGTGCAATTCATATTATTATTATATATTGCACTTTTACGCTGTAGTAACTAGAAGCATAGGATATCAAAGAAACTGTACTTATTATGTTCATTCATGGCGGATATAGGGTGAAATTATCTTACGATTAAATGTTTTCTATTTGTTTTTTGTTATTGCGATGACAGTATTTTTTTAACAGCAAGCAGGGTTGACAAGATACCCATAGGATTACAAAATGTTGAAGTAGTTCAGTGAACAGAAAAGTTTTTCTTTTATACATAGCATGTACCACCGTACCACTGGGGGTATGGTCGGTGGTACGGTGGATCAGTCATGTGGCAATGTGCGTAGTGTTATTAAGAATACATAAATGTATATTTATTCTTCCGTGATAGCCGAACTATCGGATATGACCAGCGAGTTCCCACAAGCATTTCTTTATGACTTTCCTAAAATTAATAATGTTTATTATTATATTACCCAAGCAAAACCCTTAACTTTCATGAATAACTCGTATGTACATATTTCTATGTTAAAGATCTCCTTAATTGTATAAAAGGGAAAATTTCTTCTAAAGTAACGCGTATTATACTACATATAATAAAATAATAAACGCGATAACTAAACGAAAAAAAATCTAAAGATGAAAAAAAACTTCAATAATATTTAGGCCTCATTATGTCGATAAAGACAAATATTATAAAGATAATTCATCAAATTATATACAACGTTTTTATATATACAAAGAGTTTACGTATACCTACTCTATCATCATGAAAGCAATATTAAAGTAAATAATTAAGCGTAATAATACTTGTAGTAATTACTAACTATAATTATTATCATAACTATTCTCGAGTCTTTGGTCTTTATATACATTACAATAAAACAAGTGGAATCGATGACACATACTTTAAAACTCGTTGTAAATATAACTACTTATTGGAGCATAAGTTATATGTTAATTATAATTTAATTAACTGCACTTAATTAAAGATTGCTCTTCGAAATTATTTAAGCACCTATCTACTTAAATTAATTTTTAATTGATAATTTTACAGATCTGTGTTCCGAATTTTGTGCGTAAGAGTATGATATTTTCCTGACGAAACTGAACCTGAAAAACTAAAAAAAATATATACCAGAGTTTTTTTGGAACCCACTAGAGCTTCACATTGATCGCAATTAGTGAACTTACTATATATTATTTCATATAATACATTTTTAGTAATATAACATTTCAAAAAATTAAATTTTAATGCTTAATAATATTTAATATGAATATTATAGAGAAAATTATGATATAATACTTTTTGCTTACAGATTAAGAGCTCCAATGGTTAAAAGCGTAGTAGGTACTTGATTAACAATGTCGTACATATCTTTTATATTAGAGCTCTTAGTCTAATATTTTGAATAATAAACGATACAGGGAACAACTTCTGGAAGAGAACCCGTAAGGTGTTCTTTGAAGAAATTATCAAAAATGTTCCATAGGTACTACTTACCTAAGCGTTATTTTAAATTATGTAAGTATTATTAAGTATATTGTATTTTTAATGTCTAACCAAAGAACATGTCATCACGAAAACCGGGGTTACCAAATACTTGTACCACTATCCTACACAGAAAATAATAACAATATTGTTTATATGGACAATTGACAGCGGCATGATTTGTATGCAGCACTCACGTGCGGGCGATGCAGGAACGCCTTACTGCACTCGTACCACCATCTTTTATCGCGATCCAGTTTAGGACCTAAACTGAGTAGATTCGTACTGCACCCGTACCACCATCTTTTATCGCGATCCAGTTTAGGACCTAAACTGAGTAGAATCGTACTGCACCCGTACCACCATCTTTTATCGCGATCCAGTTTAGGACCTAAACTGAGTAGATTCGTACTGCACCCGTACCACCATCTTTTATCGCGATCCAGTTTAGGACCTAAACTGAGTAGAATCGTACTGCACCCGTACCACCATCTTAAACGCGATCCAGTTTAGGACCTAAACTGAGTAGAATCGTACTGCACCCGTAGCACTATCTTTTATCGCGATCCAGTTTAGGACCTAAACTGAGTAGAATCGTACTGCACCCGTACCACCATCTTAAACGCGATCCAGTTTAGGACCTAAACTGAGTAGAATCGTACTGCACCCGTACCACCATCTTTTATCGCGATCCAGTTTAGGACCTAAACCGAGTAGAATTATTAATTCGTACTACGACGCTATCTACGACTATGACGGCGATGCAGTTTAGGAACCAATACAGAACCGAGCGGAATATGAATCGCTTTTATAAAGATGGTGATAAGGCCCCTGATGTTCTTATGTACGTAAGTATTCTATGTTTAGATGTATCCATTTATATCTTTGATTTAGTTTAATAATTGAACAACGATGTACACTATTAATATTTATTGTAATTAATGCCTAAACTCAAGTTGTTGTTGTCCTGTAGAATTCATACTCAGAATAATTGTTTGAAAAGCCTTTGAGTTGATGTCTGTCAATTGATCTGCAACTTATTGCGTGTAAAATTTTTTCTGTAAACTCTAAACGAGTTCTCTTCCTTTCTCTGTCTTATGTAAAGTCGACAGCACATCAAGCGTAACAGTTTGACCTTGTGACCACCCTTACTGCGTTCGTATTTCGTAGTGCGACTGTTACACTTGATGTGCTGTCGTGTGTACAAGTAATAGTAGTTTATGTAACTGTCACATAATAGAGGTTATTAAAGCACGAGCGGGTTAAAAACGCCTTGGAGAGTTGTTTAATATAAAAGTATTATCACACGAATGTTCTTATACCAAGTTATGTGCCGTTACATACAATACTTTACCTAAACTCATACATACATTCAAATAAGTCACTAATAATAACATAAGATAGTTTTATAAATTTATATTGTTTTATACATGGATAAAATGGCGCCAAATCTACATTCCATCTAGTTTTCCAAAATAAAAAAAAACTTATTTTTTAAATTTGAAATTTGATTTTCACCTTGGTGATTATAATTCGAATTGAAAAAAAATAGTGTAGGTAAAATTTTAAACAGAATTTAGAGCAGTTATATAAATGCATGTGAAACATTTTTATATTTTTACTTCACTTTACTGAGTTAGGTAGCGCTACCTTTTAATTAATTAATTAAATTAGGTACAGCGAGCATATTAAATTCAACCCAATAGGTGTTTAATTTTAATGCAGATTTGGCTTTTTTATATTACAATTTATTTTAATCGCATACCTTACTCCTATTTCAAAAATTATATTTCACAAGAAAGGTTATACTAGTAATTTAAAAGTCACAAATTATATAAATTATGTTGAAATATTTTATAAATATTCCATGTAAACAAGTATTTGATTCAACTGGAGAGGTGCATTATTTGAGAAGTAAAAGCGCATCTTCTTTCATTCATATTGAACTTGAAAATGATTTGTGATCTGATGAAAACTATAGAAATTGTATTGTAGAGTAATTGAGAAAACACCACATTTTCAAATAAAATATACCAGTTCCATAAGCGAACAATGTGAGCATGGAGTTGGGTAATAATTCGTTGATGCCACTATAGCTGCGTTGCCATTGAGTTCCTTTTAATAAATATGTAGGTATAAGATGTTTAAATTATGCGAGGAAATATAGGTTAATGAGTTGGCGACGCGCACGTAGTTAGCACAATAAGCAAAAGCTGTGCCACATCACCATCTCATTCTCACTTTGTACAATATTTTTATGTTTTCGAAATCTCTATAAAGTTCGGACATAGTTTAGTTAGTGTAGCCTAATCAGTCGCACTTGCGCCCTGCACCTGTCACTCTCGCATCGGCGCTTGTTCATGTCGTTAGTGTCTCACACATCTGGGTGTAGGAGGTGAAGGTCGACAGCGACGTCCCGTCTCTGCGCCCGGACTAGCCGTGGCGGTTGGGCGGCGTCCCCGAGCAGCGCGGCGTCCTCTGCGAGCGAGTCCCCGGAGCCGTAGCCGCGCTCCTCGGCACCCTCACACCACGACGCCGAGCCCGAGCTGCCCGACCTTGAGCCCACACCCTCCGCTTCTGTCTCCACTTCCACAGAACAGCTTGCACATACCTCTGTAAAAACGTAACATTTGGAATGTTAGCAGAAATGCCAACCGGATCCACTGACTATCCTTCTATTTGGAATCAACCGTCATAATGACTATTATGGCGGCATTAGAAATAGGACGATTTAGTAAGAAAAATTATTTGCGGCCGCTTAGGTTCATTTTTACTGCGTACTAAAGCAAAATAAACTGTAGTGTAAGTATTTGTGTAAATGGTCTTTCTCAATCATAATACAGGCTGTTTGGGATAAAGCATAACAATCGGGCACCACCTATGTTAACATAGTCACATAAATACTGTGGTGTTATGAAGAGATGTTTCAAAAATGTATGAAGACCCGGGCAGGTCTATGTACACTATCCTGAAAAATAAGTAAAAATATGCAGCACAGTGCTCAATTACCCATTTTCTTTTTTTTTGCTTTATTATTTAAGAATTTTCATAAAAAAAAACTGCAACACAGACAAATTTTCATCATGGCGCGTATGTCACTTTGGTGACGTTTAGTTCACTTCTATGTCACCCGCCATATTTCCATAGTGAAAAACGGTGAAATCGACAAAAAAATTTCAACTTTTTAACCGACTTCAAAAAAAGGAGGAGGTTATCAATTCGTCTGTATGTTTTTTTTGTTCAAACAAACTATGCATTGAAACGAATAATTAATATTTTTCACGGATTCAGAAGTTTTTTCCTGATTTTTTGAGATACCTACTGTACATATACCTGGCCGGATACGAAATATCTCTTTTAAAATTGTAAAATAAATTTTGAATTTCTTTATACAAATAGTTCGGTCAGTAAAACAAAATCATAGTATTTATATGACTATGTTAACATGGGTAGGTGCCCGCTTATTACACCATGTACCAACCATGTTATAACATGTAACAAACGTTCGACGTTACGGTAGCTCTTTATTTTAATTTTCTTTTAATTACGCAATATAAATTACGTGTTGACTATTTATAAATAATTTGTATGAACAATATTTAAGCCTATTTGATAATTTTGACTTTAATTTTGATTCTTTCAATATGATGTCTAAATTTTCATTAAATTTAACATGAGCATTTAATACGACATATGTATTTTTAGGAACTTACTATATTCTGTTCCTAAAAATGCGATAATTTTCAATTCTCGCAATGGATCTGTGCTACTGAAGGGCTGTTATTGATTTTTCTTATATTGTGTTTAAGGTAAGATCGAACGTATCTATTATGGGTAACAACTATAAAATGGAATTCGTCACAGATCGATGTTTTGTAAATAGATACCTATATAGGTACCCACGTGACATTCTGGTATTACAATAAAATTATGTATTGAAAAATAAGCGTAGGTACTTAGATAAGTGATCACATTTAAAATATTGTAACTATTTACAATATTTAAAATTTTATGTATTAGGTATAACTTTTAAAAACGTATGACTTTGTTAAGAAATAATATAAGTATCATAAATACTAAACATATAATGACAACTAAAAAGAATATCACAAATATGATGATGCTTGTACGAAAGATAAATAAACTACTTACAGTTTGAATTGAAAATCTACATCACAAAACATGCAAAATTTGAAAACTCCAAAGAAAAAGTACATGAAAAATTTAAATTAATGTACTATTAATTATGTAATTATGAGGAGCTCGTGGCGTAGTGGTTTGAGCGCTCTGGTTTCGATTCAGAAAACAAAGCAACTTTCGCCAATCAAAATTATAGTCTCGAGCTCCTCCGTGCTTCGGAAGGCACGTTAAGCCGTTTGTCCCGGTTGTAACTGCAAGTACCAACCCGATTTGGGCCATCGTGGTAGTGTTATGGCCCAATCTCCTCATGTGTTTTTCGGCCTACTAATTAAAGTTTTCCTACATAAGTAGGCCTGTGCCCAGCAGCGGGACGTATATAGGCTGATGATGATAAAGAATGATGTAATACTTAGGTGAATAATATTTATACTTACATAAACATTATTGCGTAAAAATTGATACTATAATATGTTTATTGATTATTAATTTACCCTTCAGGCATTGAGAGTATTTAAGGTACAGTAAATATTGAAAATATTAAAGTAACTGTGTAATTTTTGTTCAGAATAATTCATGATTTACACGCCGCGTCTTAACTGAGAATAAATCTAAATAGTAAACAGGCATACATTAAAGATAAAGATGTAGATGAGGTAATCTAAATACAACACTTTCATTGGGAACATTCACGAGGTATGGTAGGAGGAGTGAGTGGGAGCGAGGAGCGGGCGGACAGACTATTATACACATTCCACACATCGATAGGGAAGGGGCAGGACTCACGCAGCCGGCGGCGGCCGATTAGAATGGGGCTCTCCCATGTTGGCGGTCAGAGAGAAGTCGACGACGAATAGTCTTCATAAGATGCTGCAATTTTGTAATATATTTATACCTATGGCAACGACGGTCAATAGGTTAAATTAGCTTTCGACACATATTCAATAAAATATTGAGGTAAGTGTCACTGACTCATTACCAAGTGTGAACAGGTGTCTTGTATGTATAGTGTATTGTACTGATTCTCAATAATAACCATGTTGGCCTGAACCGGGGTAGTCCAAGCTTATCAACATTGTGAATATTGTGATGTCACAAGCTTATTCCTATGAAATTTGAGTCTGGGGAAGAAAACACTTCTAGGCTACTTACACTGTGTGTTAATTCTTTTGTGGGTCAGTGTGCAGTTAATTAAAAAGCTGATTGTAATTTACTGCTAGAAATGCATGTTTTTTATTGATCACGGTAAGGACAAAACTAAGTGCATGTATACCTATTTATTATATGTTAGCCAGCATCTCTTATAGCAAAAAAATATAAGGTCTAAGCTGGTGTACATTTTGAACGGTAGCATTTGAAAACGTTGCAATAACATGCTTAGATCCTAATTACGATTACAATCGTAGGATTTTGGCCAAATAAACTTGCCCCAGTTTAGTATAATAGCAAATAAAAGTTGATTTCGTTCGCTAAAAACTACACTTAGATTTCTCTAGAACACTGGCTTTATTAACGAACACCATAAAACTTAACCAACAGGATGATTGGTAAACAATACTCTAAGATATATTAACTCGATTGGTAATTTAATGGTCACTTTGACGCCACTTCGGTTATTTTGTTGGTTAGGTTTGGTTTTTTAAACAAATCAAATCTGTTTAACGCCATGATTAGCATAATGCTGATTCCTAATTAACTATACAAAGTCCACAAAGATGGTCCCCTACAAAGATTGTGCTTATTGCCTGTTCTTACAATTCCATTAATATATGGCACTGCTTACAAATTCGGCTTGAAGACTTTATAAATAATATGTACATAAATTAATGTTTAAACATTTTAGCTAATGATATCGGCACTTTCGCCTATTGTAGATACCTTTTTGCTACAAACTGATACAATGGCCAAAACGATTTAGATAAAAATGTTAATTCCCTTATTTAAGTCAAAAAACGCCTTTTACAGGGTCACTCTGTACGTACCTGAGCTGTCAGTAGCCAGGCGCGGCGGGGTGTCCTCGCGGTCGGTAGGTACTACTATAACTACCTCGTCATCCCTCGGTGACTCACCGTTCCGACTTGATGATGTCCTGGAAATTTAAATAAATTACAACTACCTACATTAATGTAAATATTTTTTTACAATCCTGTAGCAAAGATCAATGAAGAGTTCGTACAAATAAATCGTCGCTACAACTTTTATTAGCAATAAGCCGCTAGGAATATTCAATTTATACTTACTTAACAATTACTTTCTTTCGCATAAACCTAGTGCCAAGATCAGAGTAGCCTCTATTCATAGGCCTTTTAATGAGTAGCGGCGGCGCAGACACCGGCACCGGCTGCTCAAAAGTTCGCGACACGGGTGAATTCGGCTCCGAAGATTGCTTATCGGACAGCGCGGGTCGCACGCGCAGCGCTAGAGTGCCACCTTCAGGATTTCCACCATCATTGCTACTCGCCCCGCCTATTCGTCTCGATGCTCTCCTCTCTTCTTCATATAATTCTAATAAATGATCCAACTTACTTTCTATGTCATCTACCTGTAAAGTAAAACCAAAATATTGAGTAGGTACCTCATACTTTGACGAAATGATATGTAGGAACCAATTATCATTTATGATATTTTCTTTTTTAAATTTACCTTCTTTTTTGTATAGGTATTAATAATCCAAGAATAAAACTACAATCGATCTTCTTATAAAAATTACTTGCTTTCATATCAAGTGTTTTTTTATATTGTTTGTGCTAATTGTAAATTGGTTTTATAATTATCCATAACTAGTAATACTTACTTGTCTTTCAATTTTAACTACTCTGGAAGCTAGGCTGATTTTGGATGCATAGACGTCTTTCGCTTTTGAACCTTGTTTACCGAGAATTTGATCTAACCTGTTTCAAAAAACCATTGTTAGTAACTTTAAGCTAAATAATTAATAATTATGTTCTTGAAGACAATACGCCATAGGTTTTCTAACAAGTGAAGTAAATTTATATCATAATTATTTGACATTAGTTCGGACCGCTTAGTTCGTTATGTTTCAGAATATAATTTGATAATTAATTTTTGTTTAAATACTTTATTTAACATGCTAAGTTTACTTCCAATTTAGCATTCAAAATAAACCACAAATATTAGTTTAGAATTATTTATTGTGTTCACAATTCTTTGTATTTCACGTACCAAAAAATTAATTATATCATTATTGTCACAGAGAAAATAGATAATTGTAGTTTGAAACTAGGCGAATTATCACTTTTATTAGATAAAAGTACCTATTATTTCCATTCCTAAAAGAGATTAAAAAACACTATATAGTTTGCAAGCAGAGAACAGAAGCGTAATTCCATAGGTCAAAATATGAATGATAATTTATGATTGTATTTGTTAGTACAGATATCATGTTGCTATTGCTGTTATTGCATAAATATTGTGCTCTAGTACTATAACTACACGAATTGTAGGCCAAAAGTTTATTTACAATGTAATTACAGTGGAACAATTCAGTAGACAATAATAATATCTTATCCAATAACAAAAATACTGATACTTATGTTAGGCCAGTTTAATATTTTAGCAACTGACAGCTTCATATCTTCATTATTACATTGATGCATTGCTAATGGCTTTAATACTTAAGCTGTAATTGATCAGCAAAATAATTAAACCTTGAAAATGTCGTTACTAAATTAACAGCGATCACTACGCTACGACGTAGCACGTAGCACGGTGCTACGAAAGTGTATAAGCAACATTTTATTATCTGTGTATTATTCGTACTATTAATGAATTAATTCTTTAAAATACGTGTCTGTTCCCTATGCCCCTAATTCACAATTTTTGTTGTCTATATTTATTTAATGGTCGGTACATAAATTATATAAAATACAAATGAGTAAACGGACACATACCATGCTTGCTTAATGATATATGATAATTGATGATGTGCGGCATGAGATGAAAATTAAATATTATGCTATTTCATACCATGATAATGACAATGAAACTTCGTGTCAAATATAAGCTTTGCTGATTCTTTCATTTTCATGAATTGAATTTAAAATATGAGAAGTCAAAGAAGAAAGTGTAAAACTTTTCTATTTTATGTATTAAGCTTGGCTTTTATAAACGAGATGGGTATGTAATGCAATCAAAGATTACATTCATAGAGTCTAAGCGTGCTTTTGCAACATATCACTTAACTATACACAGCTTATTAACAATGAATACTTCTAACTATCTAAAAGCGGTTTCATTATGCGACACTCACTGTAAAAGCAGTTAAGAGAAGTGTTATTGGTCTAATAAATCGGTTTGATATAATTGTGTTTTGTGTCAAAACGTATTTAACACATATTCGTCGTATTTTGTTTGGAAATACTCAATAAGATGTTACAAAGAAATTTAAAATTGTGTAATTAGGAACGGTTATTCATAGATTTTAACATATTTTCTTTACTAAACTTGTGCAATAAAATCCCGTAGGTACTCATAGCAATAATCTTAATTCGTCATTTCGAAGGTTCAGACAATATCAGTAAATTTGTAAATTTATAGCATCGGATAGCGAATAGTTATTAGGTTAGGTACCTAATTATGTTCGCAATAAATTAACACTAAAAATTATTAGTTCCATAAAGATTGTATCTATCTGAGAATTTCTATGTTCGGGTAGTTGAGATTAGCCACCTGCTGTCGCCACTATAGGTATCAGTATACGTTTCGCGGCTAATATACTTAAGTTAGTGGATGGACATTAAGTATAATGATTGTGTTTCTGTACGCAGGTTGGTAAGTGGCTTTAACAAGAGGCGAGCTGATGGGTGATGAAGCGTGGCGCCCGGTGCGGGCCGAGGCCCTCTCGCCTCACCTGTACTGCAGGTTCTTGGTTCGGTTTAGCAGATCAGCGTGCCCCGAAGAGTATTGTTCTATCACGTCTTTCACGTCGTAAGGTTTCAACGCTTCTCTAAATCTCTTGCGTGCGACAAAATACTTGAGCTACACGGAAACAACACAACGTGGTTCATCAAAACTACACTATTTTTTACTTAGTAAGTTTTAGATGTAGATTTAGTTACGGGGTACGGTTCAATTGGATGTGAACTATTGCTGTTGTGAAACCGAGTGTCGATGCATAGAATAATAAAATTAACTTATTAAAATGGCGCAATTTGATCATCGAGTACATAACCATGCATACATGATAATGCACTACTTCTTTACATCAATACTCAAAAAGGTCTTTTGGAATGTATTCGACAAAGTACTACTGCCAATTTCACTTGTAATGTAATACTAATATATTTTATTAGTTAGATACATAAAGTGAAATTCTCAGTTCATCAAATATGCAATTATGAATAGCATTGCACACACACTAGCTACATAAAAGGTAGATTAGGTTTGATGCCAAATCGTCTACAGTATCACATTGCACGACATAAGTAGAGGTACAGTCCAGACGAGAGGAAAGTAAATAATGAAAAACGTATAATAATTAAATAGTAGTGCAAATAGAGAGGGTTCCGTGGCTGTACTACCTAGTCTGGACGTTTTTCACTCGGCCCAGCAGATCCACATGGCCCGCGGAATATTGCTCAATAACGTCCTTTACGTCGTATGGCTTTAGCGCTTCCTTAAACTTACGTCGGGCCACAAAATACTTCATCTGTTAGAATGTCACAATATACATGATTTATTTTAATATAATATTTTTTATTTATTTTTGTTCAACTTTGAATCTACTTAATCATGTCCCAAAATAAATAAGAATGACCTTTAAAATTAGCATTTATTTGTAATAAATGCTGTCTGTATAGTCAGTTTCATAATGTGAGAACTTTGTAACAATTATCTTTTCCTAAAATTTAATCGATGAACTTGTTCGTGCAAAGGCACCGACCTATTTCACCGGGTCTTTGTAGGAGCCAGATATTCGAACAAAGGTAAAGTTTGAACGGACACGAACATTGCAAATAGAATCTATTATTCAGAGCCTCGCGATGACTATCTTTTTTACCTTGACTATTAATTATGCAAAAAAGAGAAGAGCTTTTTGAGTTTAGGAAAAAATTATGTCAAGGGAAGATGTTAAATATTACAGGATTTATGAGAATTTGTATCAAACACCGTCCAAATTATGAAAGTTTAAATGAGAAATGAAATATTCAATAAAGTTCATACGTTACGGACAACTTTTACCACGTCTCTTCAAAGTATCTGACAAGGTAACGAAACTGAGAGACTGGTATGTACAGGTATAGCTGATTGAAGAGTTCGTTAGCAAAATTAAATTTTAAGACTTATTATTTCGACAGATTCTCGAAATATTTATGATTGAAATTTAAATGTTATAACAATATGCGTCTTTGATTACATATAATATTATCGTTACATGTCACAACCTAATTTTCATCGTTAATCGACGTAAATCGCCGTTGCCTCTGCCCCTAGTGAAAGTTTCTATCGAATTGAAACGAAAACGTTCGTCGCTGATTTTGTATTTCGGCAGCAGCGCCTTTGTTGTGAATTTATTGGAAACCACATCTTATATACGAATTTGAGAGGTGAACACGACGATGATCATTTTCGTTTCGTTTCGTTTGAAACTTTTACTAGGGGTACTGTATGGAATGAGTTGACTCAGAAAGTTTTGAGGGAACAAATTAATGTTTCTCAAAGGGTCTACCACAATAGTATCTATAATCAACACTTTTATAGCTTTTGAATAAAAAACGCGGCGTTTCATGAAAAAAAGAACTAGCAAGGATGAATTCACACATGAGAAGAGCGTGAACTTACGTTTGTTAAAGTTATGTTGTTGAGCCAATAGCATGTTAGGTTACCTCTGAAAGTGATTTATTTACCGAATAAATTGAAATAAATTGTCAACTTGTCTCACATCTAATTTATTGTTATATCAAATATAATCAAGTATCGACTTTAGAAGGTCACGAAAATAATTCGTTTTCTTAGCGAGAACTTGTTTTTTCACATATCGTAACAAATTAGAACTTGTTTTGTTTAATAATTCAGTACTTTCTATCTTTATTTAAATCGAAATTAGTATTATATCGGGTGGTGATATCAATAGGACAATAAATTGAACATCGAATGTATATTAACATTAATAATCACTATACAAAAAACACTTAATTATATTTAATAGTTTAACCACAGGATTTTTTCATTTAAAACATTTTCTACACGGTGTATCTGTTAATACACTATTAGGACTCTAATTGTATGCAACGTTGCCAATCTTAACAAAATTTGTTTTTAAATGCACGCAAATCCAACGCATAAGCCATAACAATAATCAAAATTAGGTAGCCCGATATTTCCGTATGGTGTTCTTTTTATTTCCATTTCTGAACGTTATTTTTATTTTGGTTGTAGTCTTTTTTTGATAGTGTCATTATATTTCTATGAAATAGTGTAGCAAATGTTTTAATTTATTGTTGTATTGTCATCATCGCCATCTATAGTGTCTATAAGTCAAATTTCTTTGATAGAAATTGTTTACTTAATTATGGTGTCTTAATGATTACTTACCTTTCTTATGAATCGAATGGCTGCTTTGTGCCGTGACGTTAGTGTCACACAACGGGGCTCATCGTCTTCATCTGCACAAAAATAATAATGTTTAAAAATGTTAAACACGTATTTTTTAAAACTACTCAAAGGGAGAGCTTACAGTTTAAAAAAAACTACTTATATTCCAAAGGGGACATTATAATCATTGTTATAAGCCAATAATTTCTTTGTTTAATTAAGTGTTTAAATGTTCATAGTAAAATTGTTATTTTATCTTATCTTGTTATTTTATCTTGTTGAGGTGCATTTGTACATACCCACCCTGGATATGTAAATTTGTTATTGGATTAGCTTCCTGTTGGTGAAGCCAATAGGGTAATTTACATGGGTTTCTAATAAAACTTTTTCTTATAGTATGATAAAGTTTTATTAAAAACAAAACACATTGCATTGGTATACAGTGTAATTGACTTTTGAAGAAAACGAAACTTGTGCTATTGTTACTATTTTCACAAAAAACATCAACAGTGTTTGTGACATTTAATTACTAATGAAGTGAATATTATGCTTATTTATTTTTAGAAATGGTCGTTCATTTTTATTTCTATAAAATACAGCGGAGGCAAAGAAACATATGGCCCGCTTGATGGTAAAAAGAGACATAAGTACCTTTTTGTTATTGTTAATTTAAGTGAATTTTTAGATAAGAAGGCCTATTGTGTTATTGAGTCTTGTTTGTGAGTCTTAAATAACCTTTTAACAAAGTTATGAGTAGTGTTTATTTAATTAAAATAATCCACTTGGGACTTGCATATTGTTTTTAGACTATCTTGCACTAATTTGGAACCAGTAAGCGAATTGGTAATTAGATTCTCATACATTTTTTTCTTTTGTAATATACAGGGTGGCACATTTAGATCGGTCAGTATGGGAAAGTCTGAAACTATATGACATACGAAAATTTCTTCTTAAGAACCATGTCATCGATTTTAGTAATAAGAAAAACTGCATTGATACATTTAAAAAAAAACGTGTACTTAGCTCGGGAATAGAACCCGGTTCCTTTTGAAAAATAAAATTAATACTATTTCTATTAAGAAATCGATTGTGTAGGTTTTAAGCAGTAAACGTTACTGTAAATATGATGTCTAAAATGAATAAAATGCATTGTTTTCATATCCTTTAATTTATTTTAGTAAGTGTTCGAAATTACCACCATTTTTTTAATACAACATTTAACTCGTTTAGGTGCGTAAGTTATTCTTATTACTAAAATCGATGACATGGTTCCTAAGAAGATATTTTAGTATGTGTTATAGTTTCAGACTTACCCGTACTGACCGATCCAAATGTGCTACTCTGTATACTTATATGATAGGTTTCCTATAAAGATAGGTTAAGAGTTATCATCTAAGTCAGAAAATAATAAAAATACAGGAATGTTTTAAATCTCAAATTATTACATTCATGTCATAATTAGCTTAAATATAGGTTCAACCTTATGACCCTTACGAGCCAAGAAAATCTAAAAAAAGTTATCGTACATTATAAAATTGCAAAATGAAAGTTTTATTGAAGAAGATTACAGATGTCATAAAAACTAAGCCGAGCTTCAAAAATGCCATGCTGGAAATTTCAGCGAAAAAATATTTCTTCATGTCTCTAGTGTTTTGTTTGAGATTTTTGAATCAGATTTGATTTAAAATAATATTAAAAAATTAACAATGACTACCTTATGACTACAATCAAATTTTCCTTAAAAAGTAGAAGGTATTTTTATTTATTTTCTGATAATAATATAAAAATTTGTTTAAAATCCATTCATCATAATACTGATCTATAAAAATGAGAAAAATATTATTTGCGGCAGTTTAATATGAATAGTTTTAGTGTTACGGTAATAAAGTAACTATTTATCTATAAACGCATTTTCAAAAATCTTAATACTTTTTTGACTCGTATGGTTAAGCTCATTCGTTTTTTAATTAATATGTAAAAATGATTTCAGGAAAAGTTTCAAATAAAGTAATGACAAGGGTGAACCCTTATCATGCCATGTGCTAAAATGTAGGTACCTAATATCACGTACAACTTTATTATATTCTTATAGCTAAAATTTTGTGTCACTGCAGGACAAAAACCGTAACCTTATTTACTATTAATTTTGGAAAGTGGGCTAAAGAAATTAGTTGATCGGGTAAAAAAAATTATATGATTAAAATTGTCTCTCCGTCACGAGGTTTAGAGATCATAAATGTCTTCTACTCCTACTCTGTTGCATACTAAATAATTTAAATTGAGACTTTTTTTCATTTATTCGGACACATTTGTTACAAAAAATATTTACAATTAAATAATCTTCATCAAAAATCTAACAGTACAGCATAATTTAACTAAACGAACCAACTTGCACTTCAGTATTATAGAAGGGTTGTTTTAAAGCCTCTCACCAAATAGTTGGTGATGAATAAATCATATTACATGGCTTTAAATATATTATTATACCTACGTTCACGTATGTCTTGTCTTCGTTTTTTATATACATGTGTACCTACATATATGTAGAACTGAAAATGAAAAATGTAACCTTAATTTATCAAGTTATAATGACAACCAACTACATTACCTATTTATTGATCGTTGTCCACAACTAATCATCAATTACTTTTATTATTGAATGTTACTAATGTAACAATAAAGTTTACGTCATATTTAATGGAAACCTAGTTTACACTAACCATAATTGTTTATAGCGTTTTCTAATATTCTGTAGTGTACTAGACACAAATTAGAAATTTACATACAACAAATTTATATTGTGTAAAGTTTGATACATCCAACACGATCTGTTGAGGAGTTCCCCCTCATAAAGAGAAATATAAAATTATAAGCAGTAAGTAGGTAAGTACAACGTTTTTAGATTCCGAGTTCTTGAAGTTATTAAAAACTCGCTACTTATACCTTTGTGATTTTAGCTTATAAAATAACAAATGATTGTTATTTTATTGGCTAAATTTATATTATTGTCTAAAGTAGTTGTATGAAATTTTTCTTGTCAAAACATTGTGACTAAAATAAAAATTTTGACTTTTATTTACTTACCAGTTTGTGCCGACGTTCACTTAAAATAGAAAATCTATTATGTGGCTGAGTATTTCACAGATTATATAGATATCATATAAATCAGTTGCATATTATGTTGGTTTTTCATAATGATTTAGGTAGTTTTCTGAAATTAGTAAAAGTAAATAAAATAATAATATAATAATAGTAATATTCATACACACATACAGTATCATTAAGAGCTTGTGTTATGGATACAAGATAACGGAGAAATATTTAGAATAATATGTATAAATATTATATAAACATATAAACATCCATCAAACATTTGTTCCCAGCGGGATTCGAACCCGGAACCGGGACCGGTCGTATATTTCATCCATACATCCATGGGTAGATATTTGTCTGTAGCCACTTGGCTGTGACCCGTGGATGTCATAACCACCGATGCATTTACATCGAGTAAAAATAAAATAAAACAAACAGATAAAAGAAAATAATATTCACACACCCACCTATGATCTAGCTCAAAGTAAGCATCATTATGAGTTTGTGTTAAGGATACCCAGATAACGGAGGAATATTGATAATAAGATGTAAATAAATATTAGATAAATACCAGGTGTTACCGAAATAAAATTTGGTGTTCTGGGGTTGCGGGGGGTCGATATCTTAGTATGTGCTCAGGTTTAGTTTGTGTGTGTGGTTTAACAGTAGGGTGTCGTATGATACCAAATATAATTTTTGAGGGTTGTCACGAGCAGTACAATATTTTTATTAATTAAATCGGAAAAAAATCTTTCAAACCCTTGACAAGAAATAAAATCCCCTTAATTTTTTTTTGTATTTTGTAACATACTGTTTTTATTCTTATGTACAGGATGGCACATTTAGATCGGTCAGTATGGGAAAGTCCGAAACTATAAGACATGCAAAAATCTCTTCTTAGGAACCATGTTTTTGATTTTAGTAATAAGAAAAACTGCATTCATGCATTTAAAAAAACATGTACTCAGCTCGGGAATCGAACCTGGACGTTTTGAAAAATAAAACTAACACTATTTCTATTTAGATATCGATTGTGTAGGTCATAAGCAGTAAACTTTACTATCAACCATGAGTCTAAAATGAATAAAATGCATTGTTTTCATATCCTTTAATTTATTATAGTGTTTGAAATTACCACCATTTTTTTCAATACAACATTCAACTCGTTTAGGTGCGTAAATTGTCTCTATGGTTGTTTGTAGCTCTTTGTTGGTGTCGCAACTTGTTATATACATTACTTTACATAATATATTTTTATCTGCGATAATATTATGGTTCCTAAGAAGAGATTCGTATGTCTTACAGTTTCAGACTTTCCCATACTGACCGATCTAATTGTGCCACCCTGTATAAAATTCTCGTGTCACAAATTTAGTTACTATACTCCTCCGAAACGGCTTGACCGATTTTCATGAAATTTTATTTGTATATTCAGTAGGTCTGAGAATCGGCTATCAATTTTTTTTTTGGATAATTTTTTTGACAGAACAATGTTTGCGGGGTCAGCTAGTAAACATAAAAACATCCATGAATCGTAAAAAAATGCTTTACAGTATGACTGTAACCGTGACAAGCCAAAAAATAAAACGTTTTCTCACATCCAGGGGTACCCAAATACTCTTAGGTATACCCATTAACCATCTTATTTAAAATACCCGATTTATGTCATTATTTCAAGCTATGAACTTTTCAAATGTGGTTATATGTATAGAGACTTTCACTGTGTTTTTACATATAAAATAATCAGCTTCATTAAAATTAAGAGCGAATCGGACTTAAATTTTATAATTTATTAAAACGTGAAGTACCCATATACCATACACAATTGATTTTCTATTAAGCGTGAGCGTCGCAGCAGGCTAGTAAAGGACGTAAATGTAAATCATAAAGTAAAAGATATATTCTGCAGTTTCAGGAACTTTAACAACTTTGCAGGATCCTAAGTTCTAATATTCTATTTCTATCTTCTTAAAAAAAGAACAAAAAGATATAATTTAGCGTTCCGACAAAAAATTTGATTGGATCCAGGGAGTATATCATGAAATTTTTTTTGGACATGAAGGCTTCTTTAATAGACTAGCTATAGTTATGATTTGATTATTTTGTCGCACATTTACCTTAAGATAATTTGCTAGGGCGTTTCCCGTCCTACGAAAATAATACGATATTATTTATTAGTGACGATTTCACAGCAAATAGAAAGTGTCAGGTGCCATGAATGGAAGGAATGAGGGAATGAAGATGTGTACATCATGTTGGTACAAAGTTAATTATCGTGTGTAGGAATAATACTCGCGTCTCACACTCAGTGCTAGATAATATAGTTACAAAGATGCTTCTCTTTATGTAGTTATCACAGTCCACACATTGCATTTCCATTTGACTGCATGCGGTTATGAGTACGTTTACCAGTGAAGATTAACATGCTTAAGAGTGTTTAGGATTGTGTTTATGAGATCACTATTTATTTTTGTTTCATGGTGTTTTGAGAAAAAAATAAATATTGTTTACACAATAATGATCAATAAACTGTATTACAGTACCCTTTGAGATGTAAGTATAAATAATATAATGACCTCATAAAAAGATTACCGTATACTTAAGTACAGAAACATTAATAGAATAGAGGTTTTGATGTACTGTTTTTCTAAGGAAAATATCTACGTAGGTATGTGTGTATGATCATAAATATCACATAAACTGTATGCACTATTATATTGACCAACTTTCAGTCTCTTCAATTATTTATGGCGCAATTAAGCCTTAATGCGAAAACAGGTGCATGTCAATCGCTAATAGCGACATTTCTCGACAAACTCTAATAGTGTTTATACATTTCTAAAAGCTTGCTTAGTTATATTTTAACTTTTTATAGACGGTATAAGTCACAAGTTTAGTCATTAGATACTAATTACACTTTAGTTTCGTGAGTCAAAACATACAAATAGAAGACAGTGACTGAGTATAATTATTTCTAGTCAAACCACACTATAATCAATACAAACATATATATAATGTTACGAGTCTACTGAAAAGCGACATCTAGAGAAGTATAAACAGACGAACAGTTGTCTAGTATAGAAATACTGTTATAGAAGTCGTAACAGCGTAGTCGCGGGCGTTCTCACTTCTTACCGTCGGAGTTTCTCTTGGAGAGCGCCGTCTCGGCCACTGAGTCCTCGCTGTGTGAAGGGTTGACGGGTCGCGGCCGCCCTGTTCGCCCGTTGGTCGCGCCTGCCAACCCACACACACGCTCATTCATCACTGGCCTCCTGCTTCGCACCTCTGCGTTTGGTATGCTATGCCTAACCTTACTACCTGTTTCGTATTTTTAAGTTAAACTAAAATTCAGTGTTCGAAGTTTTGGAGATAACATTAGTTCAGGTGTAAAATAAATAATATTTTAAACTAGGTACATTGTCTTTCATTTTACCCTGTTACTGTAACCGACATATTAATATGTTATTTTAATATGTAGTAGGAATACCGTTTATACTGCTTCATCATTAAAAAAGTTTTATTAGTATCTGATACTTGTTAAAAAAATCATTAACGTACAAAAATAGTGCGATAATTTTATTTAATTAGCTACTTAATCAAAATTAGACTAATTTGGAATAAACCTCAGAATATAATTAGAATATTTTCTTTTAATAACCAATGATGAGCACAGAACATATTAGACTATAGAATTGCGAAGCGAGATTTTCCTACTACACATCAGCACAAATCGCTTGTGGCCGCAACTGTCAATCGTCGTCGGTAGTTTTCAAGCGCCCCTATAATATGCTTGTGCTGGCCGCTGTCAATCGTCCCTAAAGCGCTCGCGGCTACTGCAGACAATTATCCTCATGAAACGGTGTCGCTGCCTACTGTTAACCCTCACTATAAAACGCTCGCGCTGGCCGCTATCAATCATCCCTTTAAAATATATAATTGCGCCGCTCACTGTCAATCCTCAGTATAAAACGCTCGCGCCAGCTGCTGACAATCGCCTATCTATATTACTTGTGCCGGCCGCTACACACATCCCCATAAAACGCCCGTGGCGTCCATCGACAAGATCTGAAGTCGACTCGCGAACATTAAATATATAAAAATCACATGCACTATTTAATAAATGATATAATATGAACGAAAAAGTTAAATTTAAAAAAAATCGTAAACGTTATACGTAGTTTTATTTCGGTACAATTGATAGAATATTAGTTTGCCAGCAGTGGTTTCATAAGTCGATAAGTAGTCTTATTAGTTCTGTGCGTTTGTGCGCATGAGATGTTGATTAAAAAATAAAATAATAATAATAATAATTATAAAAAAATATTGTTGATAAAAAAATTATGACTTCGTGTAACGTAGTTTGTGCACTGAAAAATCATGAATTTTCACTTCAGAATTCAACCATAAACAGAAATCCGCCTGTCTGCCTGTCACTCTTTTATTTTTGTGATGTAAATTGATTTACCAACCAACTGTCACAAACATCAAGTGATTAGGCGACCCTTTGTACCTACCTATGTAAAAATAATTTTGACCGGGCGGTTATCTGTTCTATTTCGAAAGGGCTTAAAAAGCTTCTGATAAGTATATGGTATTAAATAACACTGGTAATCAGTTGCTTTCATCGTATTTTAATAGTTTTTTAAATAAATATGCGAAGATATGTTTTGAAAAGTTTACTGGGTCGTTAGTTAAGGCTTTTAAGAAAAACTTTATATTTACCCAAATTATGATGACCGTTTTGTCCGAGTAACATTATACCAGTTTTTAAAATCGCTACTTTACACAATATTATACCTACTGGTATGGTCAGTAGGTATTTATAAAGCGGTAAGCGCTTCGAAATTAGATTGATAAGGACACTAAGTATATTATTTTTAAAAATATTACAACAATTAATAGAAACGGCTTCATGATAGTACTATTAATTCATCATCGCCAGCTACTACTGTGTGGTCCCACTACTGAGTACAGACCTTCCTACATGGGAAAAACATACGAGAAGTTTGGGCCATACATAACACCACCACGCTGAACCAAAGAGGGTTGGTTGGTTAAAGCCGTTGCAGTTACAACCGGGACCTACTACAATAACCTAAAGATTTTAGTAGTAGTATACGTGCCTGCCGAAGCACGGAGGAGTTCGAGATTAGATTTCGTTGACCCTTCCCGGGTTCGACCATGGTGAAAGTTGCTTTGTTTTCGTAATCAAAACCAGAGTGCTCAAACCACTACGCCACCGAGCTCCTCACACAACTCCTACTAATCATTAATTACTGTCTTATACTTTTATTGTTTAACTGTCTAATTATGGTTATAAACTTTTAGTTTATAAAGTAACCCCATCTTCAATGTCATGTATGTACTATATTATTGGTAAAATTAGAGGTTAGTTCACTAAGACGTAGCCCCCGTGGCAGGGTCGTCTGGGTCGTCTGGGTAGGAACCACCGCCTTTCTTATTAAGGCTACAAAGCAGTTCACTCTGTTTTAGTGTGAAGTGAAAGGTAGCCAGTATAATTACAGGATTTGAGAAGTAGTGACATCACTTGTCTCCAGAATGTTAATGGACCTATAATGCCCAGTAATTTTTCCTTGATACGGCAGATGTCTATAGGCGATAGAATCCTCATATGGCACTTACCATGAGGTGGATTATCTGCTGGTTTCACATTCTTTAACATATTAAAAAAATACCTTTTGAAACTGTTTTAGAAGATGCTAGTGTAACGGGGTATAATTGTATTTCCATTTAATCGGCATAAATCTTTAGTACTGATAACTTTGGTAGAGATAACTATATATTTGTAATTACTATTAATAGATCAGTATATTACATACTCTTACAATTACTAAAGCTATAGAGAGAGATAGTAAAGTATCAGACTACAAAGCTCGATATCAGCTTTGCTAAATGGAGGACCAAGACGGTCGGTTGTGCAAAACTATACCTACATTAAAGAATACTAGTAAAGACCAGTGTAAAAGTGAAAATCGATAAGTTGTCAATTAGTTCTCAGTTGTCACTATCCAACTTCTATTTTAGGCATTTTGAATAAACACAACTAAATTTGAAAATGGGGTGTGGGCGGTTGGTGTCTGCTCAAGGGTGCGATGTTGAGCTAGCAGCATCTACCGCCAAGTCCAAACATGCACGTCCACGTCACCGCTGTCCGAAAGGAGTAGCGATGAACCTTCCCCTTCAGGAGGGTCGTACACCCTGGGCAATGCTGGGGTCAAAAACAGGCATCGCACATTACCATTCACCCCTGTGATCCCAGTAGCAAAGCGTGTTGGGCTTCGCCTGTATGTGATTTCCCTCACTGCAGGAGATAACCCTTACCCCAATCCTGTGATCCCAACACCTAAACTTAACCCTCCTTTCAAAATTCCCTTTATATCCCATCTCTCCTGGAGGTTTGGACAACCTCGACTCTAAAACAAAGTCCTCTCTTGCTGTGATGTCCCACACAGCAGGCGAAACCTTTTCCCATTCTTCCTATGTGCCTTATCCAAATAATCTCTGTCCTATCCTATCCTTAAACTCCCAGCTCTCCTGGAGGGATTACAACCTCGACTCCAACATTGTTACATCGGCAAATGGAGGCAAATTTTAAAAATGTTTTACCCCAGGAGGGTACCAGCTCCGCTGGAGAATCCCTCCCCGAGCTTAGCTCGGGATGCCCCATGTACTCTGGGGGGGGCAAAAATTTGCTGAAATTTGAAGCCAATAAAGGCAGGGGCCAGACCACTATGGGAGGGCCGAAAGCACAAGTTGCAAGAGAGTGCCAACCGGGCACGTCCAAGGAGGGGTCCTATCCAAAGCAAGGGGGGTCTTGGAACCTACGGGGGCCGAGCCAACCAAGCAGAGGAAGAGGAAACCAGGGGAGGGGTGCCCACTGGGACTGGGGGGCGGCACAGTCATCGCCTCGGATTGGCCCTGCGACGTCGAGTAGTGGATTTGGCCGCCCACATGGGCAGCATCCGCTGCGAAACGATATCGGGCTGCGGGGTACTGAAGGTGCTGCACCAAATGTCAGGGGGGAAGAGGCACCATTGAGGGGGACTCTCCAAGAGGATCAGGCGGCGGGGTCACTGACGGCTGCACCTACGGGGGCGGTAGTTGGAGAAACCATGTCTGGACCTGTTGAGGAGAACCCCAGAAAGAGACAAAAGAAGTCAGGTTCCCAGAGGCGTCAGAGAGCAGAGTTGCGTAAGAAGGAAGCTGTTGATGCCTCAGTGGACCGGACCAAGAGGCCCAAGGAAATCAGTGATGAGGGCCAGACTGAAACTGAGGCCAAAAGTGTTAAAACCCATGGCAGCATGGCAGGCATAAGGTGTGTGCAAATTAATGTACATCACTGTAAGGCAGCCTCTGCCCTATTGGCACGAGAGCTGCAATATGGGAAATATGACATTGCTTTGATTCAAGAACCGTATCTTTACCGGGGACAAATCAAAGGACTAAGGGAAACAGGTGGCACATTGTACTATTCATGTTCTACTAAGGATATGAGAACTTGCATTTATGTCAGGAATGGCTACAATGCGGTGGCTCTAACACAGTTCTGTTACAGGGACCTCACAGCAATTAAAGTCTATTCAGGGGAGGGAAGGGATAGGCGGACGCTCATATTGGCATCAGCTTACCTTCCATATGAAAAAGCTGATCCGGTTTCAAAGGAACTGCGAGATTTGATCAGTCATGGCAGTCGAGATGGTGTGGATATTATCATCGGCTGCGACGCAAATGCACATCATGTCGTCTGGGGGAGCTCGGACGTCAATGCAAGAGGAGAAAGGTTACTGGATTTTCTGGTATGTTCACCCATGCAAATACTTAACAAAGGCAGTAAGCCCACCTTCTTTAATGCTCGGAGGGCTGAGGTAATTGATATAACTGTTGCTTCAAATAGGGCAGCTAGATATATTACGGACTGGCATGTATCAAATGAGGTCTCACTTTCAGATCATAATTATATATGCTTCAGGTACGGTAACATCGGGCAACCGATAACTGTACAACGTAAGAACCCGAGACTTACTAACTGGGATAATTACAAACGCGATCTTAGGATTGAATTAGGGAATCAAAACGGCAACCTCAACTCAGTACTTGATATCGAGTTCGAAGCGGAGAGGTTGACAAATGCTGTACGGACAGTGTGGCAGCAAAATTGCCCAGACAGTAAAACGGTAGGGAAAAAGGTGCCCTGGTGGACACATGAAATAGCTAAAATAAGAAAAGAGACAAGGCAAGCGTTTAACATTGCAAAGGCTAGAAACGACTATAGTGATTATAGGAAGGCGCTAACACGGTATAGTACTGCAGTTAGGAAAGCAAAGAGAAAGGCTTGGAGAACTCATTGTGAGAACATAACTTCAATCCCAGAAGGGATGAGGTTAGCCAAAGCAATAGCGACGACCAATGCGATCCCATTAGGAATAGTTAAAACCCCAAATGGTGAAAGCACAGATACAGGGAAGGGGACTCTGGAGGTTATGTTAAGTACACACTTCCCAGGGTCAGAAATCATAGAACAGGAGCAAGACCCTATTGAATTGGAGGAACTAAGAGAGAAAACCTCGAAATTCGACTGGGACACTGCTAAAAGGGTAGTAGATGAGATAAAAATAAAATGGGCCCTGGCTAGTTTTCAACCTTTCAAAGCACCAGGATCAGATAACATCTATCCTATACTACTACAACAAGGTATCTCCTACCTTGGACAGCATCTATGCAGGTTATACAAAGCATGTATTGCCTTCGGATACATTCCCAGAACATGGAGAAAGGTCAAGGTAATCTATATTCCAAAGCCCGGAAAATCAGATTACGAGGAACCAAAAGCATTTAGGCCTATCAGTCTCCAATCCTTCCTTTTAAAAACTCTGGAGAAAATGGTGGATAACTACATACGAGAGGGGCCATTAAGGAAATTCCCCTTACATAGACTACAGTGTGCATATCAACCTGGCAAATCCACGGAGACAGCCCTGCACTATGTAGTAAGCAGGGCAGAAGCAGCTTTGGATAATAAGGAGGTGTGCATTGGTGCCTTTGTAGACATTGAGGGTGCCTTTGATCGCACAACTTTTGAATCCATCAGAATAGCTGCCAAGGAGCATGGAGTTCCCCACACAATTAGAAAGTGGATTAACTGCATGCTTAAAGGCAGAATCATTTACTCTGAAATACTAGGGGAAAGTCTACTAGCAAGGACCACAAGGGGCTGCCCTCAGGGAGGGGTACTATCCCCATTACTGTGGAGCCTCGTGGTTGATTCTATAATGGTTAAACTGAATGAAGGACCGCTGCATACAGTGGGCTATGCAGATGACTTGGTCATAATGGCCAACGGGAGATTCCCTGGCACTGTATCGGAGATTATGCAGAGTGCGCTGGGAAAACTGGAAGAATGGTGCAATACTAACCACTTGTCAGTTAACCCCAGTAAAACGACGTTGATCCCCTTTACAAGGCAGAAGAACCTACTCAGGCTCAAAACGCTACAACTATACAAATCGGAGCTGTCATGGTCCAGCGAAGTGAAATATCTTGGCATTACGCTAGATAAAGAGCTGACCTGGAAACTCCATATGGAGAGAACTGTGACAAAAGCTCAAAGAGTCTTTGGTATGTGTCGCTCCACCTATGGCAAAGCATGGGGTCTGAAACCAAAGATAATAAAGTGGATTTACACAATCATGGTGCGGCCTCTATTAACATATGGCAGTATCGTATGGTGGCCTAGAACAAAGCTGGCAACTTGCAAAACTGTTCTTAGCAAGTTGCAGAGAACAGCATGTCTAGCGATCACTGGTGCGTTTAGAACCACTCCAACGGCAGCGATGGAGGTACTCCTAGACCTTCCTCCGCTGCACATAGTTATTGAAACAGAGGCGAGGAAGGCTCTACATAGGCTTAAGATTTCAAGTCTGTGGGACAACACCAAACCTCTGCTTAAACACACAAAATGGGCAGGAGCATCTGTCTTAGACGAGTATATGGAAATGGGATGTGATAAAATAAGTCCCAAATTCATATTCGACAAAAAATTCAGAATTAGCATTCCTACCAGGGAGGAATGGAAATGTAGACCACCAGTTCCTGAAAAAAATAGTCTCATTTGGTTCACAGACGGATCCAAGATGGACACAGGAACGGGTGCTGGTGTCTATAATAAAGATATAGAACTATATCAAAGCATGGGCAATTTAGCAACTGTTTTCCAAGCGGAGATGTATGCTATTATCCTATGTGTAATGAAAATTATAGAACAACGGACTAAGAATAAAACAATATACATTCTTAGTGACAGTCAAGCAGCTCTCAAGGCACTTAGCTCACCGCGCATCAACTCAGATCTGGTCCTGAATGCTGTTCAAGCTCTTAACAGGCTTGGTAGGCATAACAGGGTAGAACTGATCTGGGTGCCCGGCCATGTGGGAGTGATGGGCAATGAGAAGGCTGATGAACTAGCAAGGAAGGGCTCGGAAAACACTTACGTGGGTCCCGAGCCCTTTCTAGCACCTTCACAAAGTTTCATAAACACAGCCATTAAAGAGCATGTCAAAAGCAGACATAAATCTGAGTGGAATAAAATACCGGGATTAAAACACTCCAAATCCTTTCTAGGGGAGGAGGTAGGAGGATGGAGTAAATACATCTATGCAAACGGTAGAACAAAAGCTCGCTTCTTGATTGGGGCGCTCACAGGGCATTTTGCTACTAACCACATGCTACATAAAATGCAACTCTTCCCAACACAACTTTGTCGAGCATGTGGTGAATGCCAGGAATCAATGATGCATCTTTTATGTCATTGTGATGCCCTGGCTAGAACCAGAATGAGTCTTCTGGAAGTGGCATATCCAAAGCCAGAAGACTACAGGCTCTTTCTGCCTAAAGATATAGTAAGGCTAATGGCATCTATATTCTGGACACAGGAAGAGTAAACGCAGGGGAGGCACAAAAGATCCCAATGGGTCGAAGTGCACTGTGACTTAGTCATGGCCCCACTATAAGATAAGATAAGATAAGATAAATTTGAAAATACTAACAGAAGAAATAAAAATTAAATACGAATTATAATGAGGAACGTTATAAAGTTAACTAAGTTTGTTTTGTAGAGCAGATTAAAATTATTTTCAAATGCTACATAATGCAAAATGGGCTTAAATAATAAATGTGCCAGATGAAATCTACCCAGCCCTATAGCTTATGCTAAATAGAATTCGTTTTTCATGTTGTTTCATATTACAGGGTTCTCTCTTAGAGCTCTACTTTGAAGGGGTCTTTTACATTTTATCTTCACAGATTTTTCTGAAATGCGTTGTAAATATTACAGGGTGGGCACGATGTGTAGTATTTATTCAATGTATTTCATAATAATTTACTAATAGAGTCTTTATTTTGATATCTCTTTTAACGAAAACAAAAGTAAATTACAATAACCTAAAGATTTTAGTAGTAGTATATATTTCTTTAGTAAAAACTAAGTTAACTTATATATATTATTTAGTAAAGAATACTAAAACAATTTTGTTTCAAATTGAGGATTTCATTTGAAACAAAATGCAAAAGCGCGGCTTTTTATATGAAAACGTGTTCCCGTTTACATAGCAAAACAAATAAGTACACACATAGCTTCTGTTAATGTCGAAAGTGGAACAAAGGCTGAAAAGGTGTACTATAATTTTCTGTAACTATTCAGAATAGGCTTACGTAATATTATCTTCTATGCCCTATTTTCCTACAGTATTTCTATGGAAAAGTTATCGTACATAATTGCAATATTTTACTATGCCGCCTTAGGTTGCACTGAAGAAACATAAATAAGGTCAATGCAGCGGTTTGCATTAAATGTCTCGACAAAACGATCGATCGATTTGCTATCTCTTTCTTGCCTAGGCAAACTCTCTGTATTAACTTTCACTGTTCTTAGAGTATAATCTAAGTTATAAATATTAAGCTGCATAAAAAACTTTTTTTAAAATTCATTATTCATTCATTATTTTATTTGTTCATAAAAATCGATTTATTTGAATCGGAAAATTGATCATAGTAAAAATCGTCTTGTATTAACGAGAAATGTAAAAAAGAGAGCGTTGAACGCTAAACACACCTCAAAACAGTTTTTGTTACTTAAAGAGTTGTTGCAGCAAATAGACTTGGTTTTTATGACAGCAAAACTTTGTATTCATAACTTGTTGGTTGGTTTTGGTCGTAAGAATCACTTTTGTTTGTTACAAATTACTATTGATATAAAAAATCGCCCCTTTTCCAATGGTCGCCTACCTACCTAGTAATTAATAGTGTAACGAACATTATTTATACTGATTTATTGTGTAAGTACCTACGTTATGTATATTTATTCTTGTATCTTGCTAAGGATTTTATTAATTTTGTTTGGTTCTAATATAAAACAGTTGGGGTGACTGGTGTAGGTAGTTTAGGTACAGAAGAAATCTTATAAATATATTATTTTAAAGGTTCCATAGTTTCATACTGATAATGGCACAAATAGAGCCCTTGCAGAGAGGCTTCAAAACGGATATTCAAAACCGAAACTCGGCCAACGAAAGCCAACAATTATTATTCATTAGACATACCGGACCGGGAGTATCAACGCTAGTTAATAATTTCCCTTATATATGGGACGGCCGCCATACGAGGAAAAGAGAGATGATTTTTGCGGGGTTGAATTGTATCGAGTGGGGTATCATGAAATAGGTCTTCAATAATCTAATGATAACTTATTGACCACTTTTTATGAAGCAGATATCAAAATATATTGAGTTATAAATAATGAAGTCTCAAGAATTCTTAAATTTCGTCTCTCAACAGCCCATAGACATGTTTGGCAATCATCGACGTAAGATCAAGTTGAGCTATATAGAATTTATTACAAGATTTGTGTGAATTAGCTTCTTATTTTTTTATGCGATGTGCATAAATGTTTGAACTAAAAGAGTAAAGTGCTTCTAGTTCAAACATTTCACAGCACAACTGGTCGCCGGATTTTTAGATATTACATACTACGCTTAAATAAGTATTAGGTTATAGGTATGATTATTCATAAAAAAAGAAAAGTGTATAAATTGTGTTATCATTCATATTACTCAATAATATTACCTATAATAATTTTTAAAAGCTTGTGGTTGGGTACTTTTGAAGAGTGCAGTTTATTTTTTTCTTTCTTTATCTAAATTTTCAGGTAGGTATCGTTTCTATCGGGACCTAAAGGGTGCAGAAAACAGTGGAGTACTGAAAAAAAAACCGTTTAAAATTGTTTCATCGGTTACCGTTACAATTCCTGGTGTACATAAATTATAGATTATGTTTATAAGTCATTGAATTTTTATACCGTTGATAATGATACCCGAATTTTGTTAAGCCGTTATAACGGCTATAGCGAAGAAACTAGTAACTTCTCCAAGTTGCCAAGATAAAAAGTAACTATCACTAGATGCGATGTCTAGACTAAAACTCATTTCACGGTACTTTAAAACGCTCGAAAAAGTGCACAGACAGGAACTAAAGTAATTTGGTTCAGATTTAGACGCTATATTTAAAGCAAAATCTGTGTTCGACCATACTATCAACAGACTGAGCATAAAGCCATGTGTGACTATTTCGCAATGGTAGAAATATTTGTTTTTGTAAATAAGTATAAATAAATTCATTACGCGTTACGATATCTTCTTATTCTTCTGTATAAAGTAAGGAACTGACTGGCTGAGTGATTTACTGATCGATCAACGTACAGCTGAAATTGCTTTGTCTAGATTCCAAATTTGGTATGTACTTAGGTTCCTTATGAGGTCTAGGGGTGCACTAAGAAAGGGTTTTTCAAAATTCATCCCTAAAGTGCTGAAATGGGGTCCAAAGGTTGTATGGGAAAAAAAATCGAAACTTCACAGGAGTACTATCAATAAACGAATAAACAAGTGTTTCAGGTCATTTTTAGAATTCAACCCCGAAAAGAAGAAAATGGGGTGACAAAGTCTGAAAATCAACGGGTATTTTTGTATCGGGTGGCTGATTACGAAAACAACAACGGTTTTAAAACCTCACGTGGCGGATGTGAAATACCATCATCCCCTATAAGGGTTCCATTTTTCCGCCATATCACAGACTTTTACTACGTATGAGTAGTTACACCTGTTACATTGTAAAGGAAAAAAAAACAAACTTTGAAACAGCACTAGGTTGCAAGTCAAGGTTTTGCACCGGAACAAAGTAGAGGCCACTATTTTGATCAGACCTGCTCAGGGAGAAGGTCTGTTTCGTATGACCATAAATAAATCGCAGGGCCAAACTCTAATTTGCCGGAGAAGACCTACGATAGGATTATTTCTCCCAGGCAGTTCGGTTAGTTCTACGTGGCGTGCTTCCGTATAAGTTCATCTCAAAGTTTGGTTCTATTGCTACTACCTTCAAACATGGAAAAAAAATGTTGTTTATAAAGAAGTACTACAACAAGTTGACAATAAATTCAAGAATGATGTAAAGCAAATTCTTCTTTCAAAAAGTTATTATAAGGTCAGCGACTATGTCGTAGATAAATATATCTGGAAGTAAACAGCTCTGTCCTCGGTGTTACCAACGTTTTATTGTAACTATTTATCCTTTTAGATAAAAAAAAATATAATACTATATATCTATTTTTTTTACTTTATAAGATAAATATGTCAGCCTTCTGAGTTTCTTGCTGGTTCTTCTCAGTAAGGGCCCTCCTAAATTTCCACTTGGTGCTAAGTTGTTACCAGAAACAATAGAAAGTAAAGCGACTCGAAAAAAATGTGTTTCTAGGGGATAAGTACCTACTTAAATGTAATTATTTTATCCTTTTCAGTATTTTGAAGTCGACTTTAACTTTTGTTTTTATTTATTTCATAAAATAATTGTTATGTTAGTTTAGTAATATTATTTTGGACGTCAACAAGTACTTAGGTAAGTCTATGTTGACAATTCGGAATCAGAATTTGAAGTTGAATCCTCTGTTATCACACCTTACAACTGTTTAATACTAGAAGCATCTGACTTGCAATGACAAATTCACAACAAAGTTTGATTTTAGGTAAATAGGAACGTGACAAGCGTATTCAAACGAGGTGAAAGTTTGTGATATAGAAAAGCATTACATTATATTCAAAATGTTTTTAGAACTCTACTGGGTGATTTACCTACTGCATCGTCACTGTTTACCACTGTGTTTTTGTCCTTCAAAGGACTGCAGCATTTATAACCACTGCATGGTCGATATAAGAGCTTCTATTATTGTTACTGTAGTGCACACATACTTTTACTCAGGTAAATGGCCCTGTCACGCTTTTCTCATAGCCACGTTCCCCTTGGGCCTATCGGCAAAGTATGACGAAAGTCTACCATTTATCCTTATATTTGCCAAAATCAAATTCAATTGAACAGTTTTGCCGGTTTTGATAATATATACTGGCTTTTTTTCAGTATTACTACTAAGACTGACCAACCTCTTTAAAGCTATCACATCGATAAGTAACCTTTTCCAACCTAGAAAATAATTTTAGATTTTACATATTACTTTTGCAAAGCTCTTCTGTTCTACTCTGAAACCTTTTAATTCATAACCAACTTCTGAATATGTATATTTTATAATTTTGCTAAATCTTGAATTATACTTATTGTTTTGCGCAGGGAAATTTAGCCTTTTTTAAATTTATAATTACCCCGAATTTGACGCGAGCGAAGTCGTGGGCAAAAGCTAGTAATAGTGATCGTATATTGATATCGTATTTTTGGAATGCATTATTCTAAATCAGAGAAATAGCGATATCACTGAAAAAAAAGCTGTCTCATTTAAAAATATCATATATTGATTAATCGGAATTACAAACCTTATGCAAGATATCGAACTTCAAACTGGCTAGTAACACCAAATGCAAATCACTAATTTCATAGGTACACACGGCAGCACGTCAAGTGTAACTGTTGCATTACGAAAGTCGCCCCTATTATGAACGAAGTAAGGGTGGCCTCAAGGTCAAACTGTTACGCTTGATGTGCTGTCGACTGTACCTACCTACCGTCATGACATAAGTTCGTGCTTTATCCCAAAGTGTAATTAATACTAACAGTGCCAGATGTCTTATACTCATTGGATTTTTAAATTGCTTAATAAGCACATTTGGTCTGAATCTTCCTAACAGTTTCAGTGATGGTGCGGTCTACGGTAAGGGATGATTACCTAGAAGATGCTTAATTCACTTTAGCTAATTAGACGGCCAGGCCCCCGTAGGCTGTTCGTAAAAGAGGTAGCATACCGTTAGGTAAGTACGCATGGTTCGAATATTTACTACGTAACGGTAAAGAAGCATTCTACGTTTTCTTTTGGTCGGATACCTTTTCATATTCAAATCATTTCATGTCATTATCTAAAGTAAAAAATCCTATTCATATGCTTTTCGCGATGTTCGAAACCTTAAAAGTTGGCATCTAGGTAATGTAGAGTCTTTAAAGATCGCCAGTTAATAAGTATAGGCAGCATTATAAAGGCTTACGAAAACCTACTGTAAAATAATTCATATTAAATTCGCAATGAATCACATTATTTGTTAGATGTGCGTTCTCCTGAGTTAAGTTTATTGATAGCTTCATTTTAATAATGTTATGTTTGAAGTTGTTTTGTAATAGACAAAGCATTGACAGGCGGACATTAAAAATTAGTAAGATAATTATTACGTCGTAGCAACATTAGTGGTTATGTTATGTAAATAGGTTTCCCTACCTAATTCTGTTAAATATATCGAATTAAAATACTTTTATAAATATATTACAAGATTCCTAGGAACTATCTGGCATGCATAATAAAAGAATGCAAAGCAGTGTTAATAAAATTGCTTATATTTTATTTTAAGGTAACCGAACTTATAGTACAAGCTTTGAATGAAGCCATTCCAGTAACTTTACGTACCTACGCAAAGTTTTATGTATTATCTGGAAATTCATTGTGTGAACCGCGCTCTATGATACTAAATGAACTCAACTCTTGCAGTCTCTGTAAATATATATCATGTCCATATTCTACCTTAGCATTTATAATACGCGAAAGCGATCATCATCTTGATTGAAGCCACTCTGTCAAATATACCTACGTGAAGCTTCTGATTGCAATATCATAAAATTGTTTCGAAGCGGTATGTCATCTACGCGGGTGCATTTTTATTTCAAAAAGTGAAAAAATAGAAAGAAGTAGAAGGTAGTTAAGTAGAATGTCAGCAATCGTGTCTCGAGCTAAGAGACGTAGCCATTATCGCCGGAAAGCGGGACTCGCTCCGGACTCAATGGTCCTACGTCGTCAACATACTTGTTTTCGTGTATTCACATATTTCTGGAAGTTCGTACTAAAAAGAATTAATAAGAAACGCAGCAGAAGTTTATCGACTGTAACTGGTCATGCCATAGTGCCGTCTAAAAGATGAAGAATAGAACCTTTAAAGCAGCTTTTCCAACAATGGAGTAGACAACACGCACGGTCCCCGCCCGATGTGCGATTATCTACGGAACAGGGCAATAAATGACATCACACTCCACTCCATTATAAAACCAGTAAATAATATAAACTTTGATGATAACGTACGTGTTCGATATTCGAGTGCGCTGTATGTGATGTGATTGATGGTAGTAATTTTCTCTTTTGAGATTATTTTTGACTGGCTACTCAATTCCAAAATCCATCTTTGAATAGGTAAGTCAATTTCATTCTTCTATTTCTTCGTCTTCATTCTTTATAGGAATTAATGGAGTGCCATGTTCGCCAGGTGATGTTTACTTAGATTAGCTCTTCTCCTGTTTTTATATGTTATGTGTATTTAAAGTTCTAAAGCCAATTCATAATTTAGGGTAGGTACGCAAGAATTTTAAATATTTTTATTTGTATCTATTTCGAATATCGGTTTTGTAAACGTCAAATAATTTTAACAGCGATAGAAGTGTTGTGATTATGCGGATGAAACAAATAACTGTTTAGTACATTTTATTATGCATAAAGTTTATAACATGCAACGAATCGTTTATGTTAGAATTAATATTAATCAATCACATATCGATTTTGAAACTTAGTGGAGACAATGTTTAACAAGTTTATTGTCTAGGTTGCACACTAGTGATTATATAAATTGACTGTGAGTCATGTGTGCAGATCAGGTGACGTAATTTAGCAGAATGGAGGCTTACCAAGGTTTTCAGCACTGGCGTTGACGTCGTACCGGTGCGCCGGCTTAGAGTGTGGCGCGGGGGAGTGCAGGGAGGTGCTCTTGTTCCGCCGGATCGTCGGCAGCCGCGATACAAAGGATGCATTGTTCTTGAACGACGCACTCATCACCCTGCTGTCAATACACACACACTCGTCAGTTATTGTCAAAGCATTTGGTAAACATCCTGTCATACTTTGTGGTGTAGAGTAAGTTACAAGCGGGCACAGACCTTAACTATATTAACTACTACTACTACTTTACTATTAGTTTGTAATAACAACTTTACACCATTCATAACGAACAATACCTTAGCTTTTCTGAAAATTAACTGCGTTATATTTAAAAAAATAAAGTCTATGAACATTCATACGAGGTATGACATATTTTCTCATATTTTTACTTAGGTCAGAAATCGAAATTAATAATTTTAATCTAAAATATATAAGTGCCGTACTTTATAGATTCTAAACTTAATGGTCGGCTTAAAGTAGGTAAAACACTTGAAAATTGGTGATTTTAAAAAAACAATTCATTGCTTTATTACTTTTAAACGTTCTTTCAGCTGTAAATTTGTTGCAAACACCTTTACTGTAGTATCAGGAAAAACGAGTAAATGAATGTTGTTGCTTAACTTATAAAAATCGATTTTTATATTTTATTTACCTAGTCTGAGGGCTTGGAAGTGGTACTTGATGTATTTTCCAGGTGGCTACACTCATAGAATGTTCGTCTGCTGCGTAACACCTCCACAAAGCTTGAATTAAAGTGGCAGCTGGCTGTCGTCTCCTTATCATATGTTTTTGACGCTGTTGCTGTTGTACTTTCAAAGCGAAACCCGAGCCAAGAATACCCTGAAAAAATTTAATCGGTTTTACATTGATCAAATCTGGTAATAGATTTAATTAATTAGGGCGTGGCATAATAAGTAAAAGCTTCTCACAGCGGGAAGGGCGAAGAACGATATCCCGAGCAGGGCGCAGAAGGAGGCGATGAATTTTCCTTGCCAAGTTTGTGGCACCATGTCGCCGTACCCCACGGTGCACAGCGTGATCTGTAATAGGCAACTCACATGTGTTAATGTAATGAGCAATTGCCATTAACTTGTAATAATTCTTGCGAATTTAAATTAAATCTATTATCATTATTACTATAAAGGTACTTACGACACCCCACCATAGAGCTTCTGCAAAATTTTTGAACTTAGTATCAGCTACGTCTTTTTCTGCCAAATAAACTAAGAATGATGCAAATATTAATCCAAGAAATCCTATGTATAACGTTGTTATCAATTCCTGAAAAGAAAAATAAATGATTACTTAAGTATTGTATCAAATATTAGGTATATTACTTACTATAAAAATGGTATTGTAAAATGATCCCTGATTTAATAATCATTTGTACAAATCACGATAGCACGTTAGAAATTGGTAAGATTTGTTGGCTAAGAATTATTTTATCGCTACATTACACTAGTTGAACAAAGAAAATATGCGATTTATAAAATGAGTCGCTTGCTCCATCGTAGCGGTAGAAGGACGATCCGCAAACAATGGCTGGACTGATTTGAGATAATAATGTTTTACGAGCGAGGCAAGTACACAAAAATAAAGCCAACGGTGAATGATGGACAATACAATATCACTAACACGCTCCATAATGGCGTTCAGAATGGCCATTTATTTTAGAGATTCATAGCGGAATGTCACATCCTCCTTGTTTAAATAGAAAACTTGCCAGAAAAAATCGTTCATTACTTGTATATTAAAATAAACGACCTAGCAAGCTCCCAGCATTTTGATATATAGTCTTTGAAATTACCCACTGATTTTGTTAGGAGTTTTATGATTATTTATTTTATGAAAATATAAACAAAAATATATTTTTTATTACCGCGCTTGGTGTACGGTCAGTGAAGCTATGATTATTTGAGAAATGAATAAAAATAATCAGAACTAAAATAGGTTAGGAAAAATGGGTTGCAACATAAAATAGCCTATAGGGTGGCCTAATAGATATATCCAAAGAAACTAATAGATATACAAGATAACAAGAAAAATAAATTAGTAAATCTCTTTTCGTTATATTGGCGTGTGTTTTTGTCTATTAAATCATAAAGTAAAGTTAAATAACTAGTTATTCATTATGACGCTGATAGTGCGTTCAGCGAAAGGGTTGTTCAGACAACCTCACATCAAGCCACCCCCAAATATCAAAGTGATTGACTTGATCTGCAGGCGTATGTACTTTTGATGTGAGTAAAAAAGAAAGGTCTTTTGTTAGAAAAATAGTACCTACATTACACCGCTAATGTAGGATTTGAAAATCTCTACTTATTTAAAAGTTGCATTTGGTTCTACGAATATTTAGAATTTTAGATATTATTTAGCTTGGCATAAAGTTTGTATTTTTTTTGGTCGACTTCGAAAAATAGGAGTTTTTTAACTATGTTATTATTGTTATTATTTATTTTATTCTTATTTCTCTCTTCTCATCTACGTCTAATGTAGGTAAATCTATTTTGATAATTCTTTTTGTGTCTGAATATACATACTACCATGTTGGTCCTTTACAAATTTCGTTTTGTTTGGGCCTGTGAAACAGACAATAATGCTGACGGTCACCCATCTAGCTATGACCTTAAATATCTATCACTACAAACCGTGATTTTTTGAACTAAACTAAAAACAAACTTCCAAACGCTACAAAAGCAAAAACTTGAACTAGTTTTTGCGTTTTTAGTGTTTTGAAGTAGGTTTATGGTTTTGTAAGGTTAATTTTTTAATAAAATATTGACGACTTGAATATTTGGCACTTAGAACATATCGATTTACATTTATATTCTCTTTAAAGAAGTAAACATAGTTTACCCATTATTCTTGAACCAACTTAGATAAATAATAAATGCAAACAAACCAAATGTTATTTTGTCTAGGTTTGTCCATTTCACTTGCTACCTTTCTTGCTCATCACTCATACTTAAATGACAGTGGCTTGTTTACATTTATTCTTAGCTAAGTTGGCTGAAGTTCTCTTACTAGCCCATTGCCCGGGGCGCTTACACACAAGATAAATCTATTGTGTTGTGTCTGATATGTGGGTACGTCGCAGATTAATAGGCAGGTAGACTAGGTAGGTTGTTCTATTGGTATTGACAATTTTCTGACCAAAATATCGTGTTATTTGAACTTACGAAGTTATAATGACTACAGTTTCTAGCGAGCAAATAGTTACCTAATATTTGATTCGAAAACAGTCCCAATTAGGTCCCATTCGACTATTACTATCTTCTCTCAATATGGATTTTTGTTAAGTAGAGTATTCAACAACTCAGAATGATATTTAATATTTATCTAGAAATAATAATAGCAGCAACTAACAAAGCACGCACATACAATAACAAGTAATTGTTTATGCTAGTGAAGGTTTCATTTACCTACATTAAGCTACAGTTAGTAGGTATCTAAGAAATATTGGAACAGAAAGAATTATGCAATTTTTATAAGAGGCCTTTAGTCAATATTGCAGATGGCCCGAGAATGCGGCTGCGGGCCTCAGTTTGTTTGCTCTGCAATGTGATCATGCAACTTTAACTTGGGCCGATTGTGAGTAGATATTGAGTCGCGCCTTGTGTTGTGTTTGTGCCTATTTCGTTGGAGGAAATTGCGGCCCGCTTTGCTTACTCACCAACTAGGTGGGGTATGCAAGAAGAAAACTTTATATGAACGGATGTTCGGACAGCAGGGACGTTTTCGTCTATTGTAGTACGAAATAGGTCGTATTCGACCAAGAACTTATTATGTTTTTTGTATCTGCTAAAGTCAGGGAAAACTGTAGTACCTATTTACGAAAGATATTTCTCTACGGAATATTATAACTTTTAAAATAAAACTTGAAAAGTTTTTGAAATATTATTGTCCGGTGTCATGTTTTCTTTGTTCTTTGTTGCAAGGCCGGGCGCCCACAGACTGAAAGTAGCAGCACGGTCGAAGAGGGGGCGTTAAAGAGCTGTCATTTCTGTTGGAGCATTAGTTGTTTGTATATAACTAGGTATAAACATCTTGGTATAAATAAATGCAAATGCTTATAGTATCAAGCTTAGACTTGAATTAACGTATTCAATTGATTCAGAATGTCCCTTTTATTGTTGTTGCTGATAATTACTTTTTAATTTTATAAATTTTTTAGACCTTTTAATTTTTTTAAACCAAAAAATGGTTTTATTGTTAATGAATAGTCTAGCTAGGCTATAACATTTTTCATTTATCACACAATTTTTTATTGCATAATTAAATAAATAGTTCCGACCTAAAGTCATTTCATAATTCATAATATTAGGTACTGTGACGACCGCCGGGATCGTCTTAGGGCGTAGCTCCTACAACTTCTGAATGAAACGCAGACAGACTTTGATATTTTCTCTATTATGGTAACAACACTCACTATACAGTCGGCGCGGTGGTCGTGGAAGAAGTGTGTCAAACATTGTTGTTTGACGTCCGCTCGCGAATCGCGTTCCTAACTCGAAATGACGACAAAATCTATATGCCAGTGGTGAAAGAGTATCGAGTCCACCACAGTACCTACTCTCTCTGTCTGCTAATTTGTTTCCCGAATGTTACAATTTGAATATGTTCGAAGCTGGACAGAAAAAGGATCAAGTTAGGTAAACATGTACCTACTACGTGAAAGTTTCTCAATGCGACTAATGTGGGAGAATAAAGTAAGTATGAAAATAAATTTAGGAATATAAAATTTTGCAACACATTTAATTTTTGAGAATTTCATCGTCCTCCTTTAGTCCAATACGCTGGCCTATACATAATCAAAGTTTTACTGAGACTATATTTGACTCGATTAATTAAGTACTTTAGGAAAAGTTTTTAACGTCGAATATTGCATATACAGGGTATCTAAGAAATAGTACGACATACTGCAGGGGGTGATAGCTGGGATTAATACTTACCAAAATAACTTAATATGTGTTCAGCGAAATTTTACATAAATATCGAAAAATCTCTACCTTGAAACTGATTTTTTAGCATATCTCTATGAAAAAATCCTTTTCTGGTGTTTTGTTTTTACATCAAATTATTCGTGAATAGTTACTCTACTCATTGATAAGTCTTTTTTTTATCAAAAACAAGAACGTTGTCATGAAAAAAAAAATGCTGGTTGAGATTTTCGCAGAATGATTTTCTTATCATTTAACTTTAACCTACAGTGGTAAAAAAAAATGTATGTGAGAGTTTTGTACAATATGCTTAAAAAATAGCTTGTTTAATGGTGAATTTGGAAATATACAACACTAGTGCGTTTTATTAAAAAATAAGAAAAAAATGGTATTCTAGTCCCAGAGGAGCCGATTTTGTTATAAATGTAAATAACGTAATTTTAACAAAAATCTATTATGATAGTAAGTAATAGCTGCTCATTTACGTAAATTATTATGAAAAAAAAAAGTTGTGACAATAATATGCAACAGTAAAATTCAAAAATGGTCTGTAATTTAAACCTCGTGGGATAAGGTGCTAGTAAAAATAACAGAGGGCTTAACTTTTAGAAAAAAATATTTAAAAACTATAAATCACAACAGATGCTCGAATTGCTTCCCTTGTGTCCCAATACACGTTCGGCATCTTTTTAAGAACGAGCTTTTCAGTCTTCGAAGGCTTATTTGGGCAATTTCTGTCACTGCAGTGCTAACCCTTGCTCTTAGTTCTCGGTCATTCCGGATTGGTTTTTCGTAGATTTTATCCTTGATCCCCAATAAAAAAAAACCAGGGGATCTGGGTCTGGAGACCTAGGTGGCCACAATTTTGGTCCCAGTCGCCCAATCCATCTGCCTGGGTGAACCTCGTGCATCAAGGATAAAATCTACGAAAAACTAACATTTTTTTTTTGATGTGATGTTTTTGTGATGTTACAACAAACGTTTTTTTTTTCATGGAAACGTTCTTGTTTCATAAAAAAAGTGCTTATCAATGAGTAGAGTAACTATTCACGAATAATTTGATGTAAAAAGAACACTAGAAAAGGAATTTTGTATTGAGATATGCTAAAAAATCAGTTTCAAGGTAGAGATTTTTCGATATTTCGGAAAATTTTGTATAACTTTAAAACCGTAAAATTTCGCTGAAGTCATATTAAGTAATTTTGGTAGGTATTGATCCCAGCTATCACCCCCTGCAGTATGTCGTACTATTTCTTGCACACCCTGTAGGTTTTGCAATAAAAATTATAAAGGTACTCTACGAAATTGTAGATTCATTTGAATTCGATATTAATTTAAGTAGTAGTATTTATATAACTTAGATGAAAGGTAGATATGTATTTAAAAGTAATTATTAGCACTGAATTTCATAATAATGCGTCAATATACTTACAACAAGCTTACTTTGACTGTGTAACGGAGCAATGCTAGTCGCAGTAAATAATTAATCCTTTCTTATTACTGTACCCGTCCTCATCCTAACTAATATTATAAATGCGAAAGTGAGAATGTTTGTTTGTTTGTTACGCTTTCACGCCTAAGCCACTAAACCGATTTAGATGAAATTATGGTATGAATATAGTTTGAGGCCCTGGGAAGAACATAGAATATTCTAATGTCATTATGACATAATAAAGGTCACAACTACTGTGCCTTACTCTCATTTTTTGTATATTAATATTTTTGTTAAAAAGAAACAAAAACACAGGGATTTCCACATGAACATAGTAAGTAAATATTATTCATATTTCGAATGTTGTTCTCTGTCACTAAAACATTTCATACAGAGTTTTCCTAAACAATTAAATTTAAAACAACACAAGCTTCAAATATTTGTATTTCTCCCAAAAGCTAAAAGTTTAGGTATACACGGTAATTTAATGGGCAACTAATATTACATTAATATTTATATTTGTGACGCCCTTGTGGGTGATGCAACCATTCACACGTGGAGCCTAATTGCAAAATTATCGATCTAACTACTGACCTTTCAAAACATTATTTAGCCATCGTTCATGTGGCAACTGACCATAAAATATTAATTACACAAAATGGACACAAAAGCTTGTCAAATCAGATATATCGTATCGAATAGCTTGATTGACTGACGGTAAATCACCACAATCAATTTACCGGCCCTGTGTTGTTAGCGACAACGACTCCCAGCCACGTAACACACTAACCGAGCGTAGACTAGATTATGGTTCCGTTCGTTATTCCGCTGTCGTGACCTAGATATGTAAATTTCTTGAAAAACGTTTCACTTCCTTTAGCACTTATCAAGCAAGCTTTATAAATTACTCCTCAAGTTAGGTAGGCGTTACATTATGGCGTTACTGAGCGTTATTTATTTTGTTTCTCATTAAGGAATTATTTTTTTAACGAAGAATTTTTTTTATACCATTAAAGTGGCAATGAAGAATACGGCCCACCTGATGGTAAGCAGTTACCGTAGCCTATGGACGCCTGGAACACCAGGGATATCACTTGCGCGTTGCCGAACCTGAAAAACCCTTTTCACACCATTTTTGAAGAACCCCATGCTGTAATGAGTTCTCCAATAACGAGAAAGCCTCTCATTCCACAAGCTGAGCGTACGTGGGAGAAAGCTTATAACAGTTTTTTTAAATATCTAAAAAGCATTTACTTAATGCACTTCACAATTTTTATTGATTGACATTGAATAGATAGAAATTTCGAAACATGAAAATATTAACAATGTTGTGTCTTTGGTGTATAACCATTGTATAGCTCTTATATATTACTCAGTGTTTATATTCAAGTTCTTTAAAATGACAACTTGAATTCCAACAAAGGATAATTTCCTTTGTTCGAGTGACCACTATATAAAAGGCTTATGCAATGATTATATTAGGTCACATGTCGTTAATTAATAATGATATATTACCTGTCGATGTGCATATACAACAGAGCCCAGTAGTTTCCACGTTCCCCCTCGCCTGTCCATGCGCACCATGCGCAATATTTGGAAAAAGCGTAGCCCCCGCAGCGCGGACGCCGCGAAAACCTGCCCCGAGGAGCCCATTCCCAGCACCACCAGCGATGCCAGGATGGTAGTGACATCTACAGTAATATTACAGTAATTATATAAAATATTTACAAGGAAAATGATCAAAATAGACGCGCTTCACTTAGACACACTTGACAATTTCTAATTGTGTGCGTGCAGCCCATTTTGTATACAGAAAATACTTCCTATCTCTTTTTATTCTGAGATCAAGTGTAGGATAACAAAATGTGTTAACTTTTTAATTAAGTATGTGAAAACACGGGTACAGTTTGTTCCTTGCTTAATTTAGTACCTACACAACTTACCCAAAGTCCTTTTTTATTTCCATTAACTATCCCATTTTCCATTCCCTTTTTTGACCGGTAAGTAAATAATATTTCATGCATAATATTTAAAATAAGCTCACACAATTTATTCATTTTCAAAGTTATTAAATCATAGACTATAAATAGTGAACATAGGCTTCTAGCTGAGTGACTTATTATCGGTGCTTACCTAAATATTAACTCACTTTTAAATTAAATATTACGGCCAAAAAGCATTTTTTCCGACATATATCATCACATAAATTTTCTGTACGATAATTAATTAATTGGTAAGCAGATACTTTTTTGGTTTACCACGCATATCTTTACATCATCCCCCCTACGCAATGGCTTTAACAAAATTTATGAGGTAGTTTAATAAATGAAGCGGTATCTTATTTCACACAAATAAACGCTCATTTCTACTAACAGGATATGATAATTTTCTTGTCTGTAATATATTCTGTCATAAAACATTTTATTCTTAAAAATAGTGTTCATTTCTAGAGCACCACCGGTAGCCCAGTTCTGTGTAAGTATTATTCCGTTTCAGTTACGGCATATAACATGCTACAAAGGATTCCTTGAAAATGTAATGTTATATGTTTTCAGTAGCATAATACAATTATCTTTAGCTGAATTATTGTTCTTGAATAAATATTCTAGAAACATGTAATTTATCAGAGTACCGTCACATATAGTACAGACTATAGGTTCTATAATATTGAGGTACTGTTTTCACGCTCAAATACTTAAGCGCATATTCAGTGGATCGCTTTTTTTTTCAGTGATTGTTAGGTCGTCATCATTATCAATTTAGGTTAAGCCATAGGTTCTAGCATAAATTGTCACATAGCGCCGTAAATTACAATATACTTAACAATAGCCATATGGCAAACGAGTGGAAAGTGAAACATTAATAATGACAGGGCGGTTGAATAATTTGGGTAGGCTCATTTTATTGTCCCCAGTAGGAATACCGTGCGGCTATATTTGGCCGTAAGGTCTCGGGCGGGCCTACTCCCTCGAGAGGCGAATAGGAGCCGCGGCCGCACGAAACTAGGGCCAAGGGAAGGAAATGCGAAGGTTACAGCAGATTGGTCGCACCTGAAATAGGGTCACTTCGTCACGGTTTATAGACGGAACGTGACTTTTACTTGGAAATGTTGAAGATGAAATTGTGGCAGGATGTTCAGAAAATTCTCCTGTTTATGATATTTGTTCCCTAATTTGAAAAGTACTTGTACCTTTTAAACTTTTCCGAATGTACTTTACTTAGGTTGAACCTCGTAAAATTTGGAATTTAATAGAAATTTTCGGTAGCACAGTGGCTAGAGCAGTCGCCCGGATTGTGAGGTCGCGGGTTCGCCTCGCGCCTCAGGGCGTCTTTTTCTGGTCTACATTTAAAAAAAATATTATACATGTTTACAGACTTAAAGTATAAATTTTAATGGATTAGGTACATCTGGAGCAACACTGCGACATACGGCGCCGCGCCGCATCGTTTCATTGATATTGCGCCTGATTTTATATTTGACTTAAATTTATATTTCAATGGAAAACTGTGAAAAGTGTTACATGAAATTGTATAGCATGGAGTTAGAAATAACTAGCATATAACTAGTTTTAGCAAACTTTACTTTAATAGAAGTTAATTATGAACTCTAATCTTAGATGTGAGTATAATTTAAAAAAATATAGGTTGATAATTTAGTAATGCGTCTCGGTCGTTTCATTTACCTCAGTTGGCAGACCCACCAACCGATTATCTTCCCTGGCTTTATTTCTTTTTAATATTTACCTATACTGTAATTTTATACAGAGATCTCAACCAGAAATTAAATTAATACACATGATCAAAACACATCGCTACAAAGTTGAAGAAATAATATTTACTTATCTAATTTTAGTTATAATCTTTAAGTCATACCCAAACGTTTATTAACATTTTTGCGCAACAGTTTTAATTAAAACTTTCAAAAGAAAATTAAATAGAATAACAAGGAATGGAATAATGTGTATCCATAATAAAATGTAAAAGTGTGGAAATAACATCTCGCGGCCTTGCTCGTAATATTAAGTAGGTTTGCAGCGTATTTTATAAATTATTCATCAGAAGACCCTGACTTCTCTAAATAAAAAAAAAACACTGAAGGAATGATTCTTGCAAAAGATAGATGAAAATCATACTATGTAATAAATATATTGAGATGATTTCTTACCGATTATGCAGAAAGGTCGCCTCAAGAACTTGAGGCGACCTATTGATCCTTGGTATCTGGACCTGCATCCTGACGACCATAATCTGTCGAAAAATTGAATTATTATTTACTTATAATCATAATATTAACATTATAGTGTAATTACTGGGCATGAACGGCCATGCATCTTAGGCCTCAGCATGACAAGGAGAAATCACTTCATATTGCAGGTCACCTGCAATTTCAAGTGATTTTTTCTTATTATTGCAGGTGGCGGCGGTAACCGCTTACCACCAGGTAAGCTGTCAGCTTGTTTGTCATCTAGTTATATAAAATAGTACATTACTGCAGCGGCCTGCAAAAAAGGAATTGATGGACGAAAAGGTCGAGGCACACATACGTCAGTCCATCAATGTCTAGTTGTACCAAGGCTTATAGTACTTTTCTCAAATAATGCGCGGAAATTAATACAATGAGATACCTTTTCAACAAAGTGATACATTTGTTTTTTTTTTTCAATAAACAGCTTTCTATTAGCAAGCCAGTTCGAAATTTAAATTGATTAAGTAATTACCTCCTCGGTTGCCATGATTCGGAGTGAAAGATCGTTCTATTTTTAAATCACACGGCAGATATGAGTTCACATAGTAATTTATTTCGCCGCTAAAACACGACAGATATGGATTTTCATACAACTTTTACCGGCCGCTTCTCGCATGTATTTGGCAAATACTTTTAAGTATCGAATTATGATGTATCTGTGTAGCAAAGTTGAATATGTCATACTGTTATCGGAGTGTTAAGAGAAGAGCACAGAGCGACAAGGGTGGCAAACATGCGAGACATTGGGCGAGTTAACACCTAACCCAAGCGGTCACTGTAGCCTTTCGTAGGCCGTAGCCTCATAATAAGCACTACTTACATGTTCTCTATCCTGTAATTAATAGAAAGCGTTACTATGACGCCACTGTTGAAGAGTCCTGTGCTCTTAAATTATCGCTTTCTCAATGAGCTTTGGCAACCTTACTCACCTCAAGAGCAGAGAACACTACAAAGTAGTGTTATTAAGCTGCGATTTTTCATAAAGTGTAGGTGCTCAAAATTCAAATGGTACTCTTTAGAAATAATTTGATAGTGAATAAAAATATTTGTGTATTTTATAGGGAGACTAGGTATCACATAGTATATGTGGTCTTTGCTCAACCCACATGGACTATGTGGTATCTAGTCCCTCTTGCAGGGTCGTATGGGTAAGTACCACCGGCTCACCGGCTTACTCCTTTACTGTTTCAGCGTGAATCAACCCCATTCGCTGTGGCTTCACATTTCCTTGACACACCCCTATCCATCTCTAAGAGTATCGAGATCCTTGGTGTTGTTATCTCTAGTGATGTGCAGTTCCGCAGTCAAGCTTGGTGTGCGGGGCAGACTGTTACTGTATAAGTCTCAAGTCAGGCCCCATATGGAGAACTGCTGCCATTTATGTGCGGGAGCACCTAGATACCAGCTTGGACTATTTTACGTGCTCCAAAGACGCGCTATCAGAATTGTCGACGATACTAAGCTCACAAGCGGTATTGAACCCTTAAGCCTAAGGAGAGATTTTGCCTTCTTGTGTGTGTTCTACCGGTTGTGTAGCGGGGTGTGTTCTGAGGAATTATTTGACATGATGCCTCTTTCTATCATCGCACCGCTCGCCTCTGTCAGGGAGTTCATCCTCACAAATTGGAACCAAAGTGGTCGCCTACTGTGCGGTTCCAGAGAAACTATCTCCCGCGTACGCTCAGGTTGTGGAATGAGCTTCCTACAGAGGTTTTCTCGAATGAGTACAGCATGAGGTTCTTCAAAAAGGCGTGAAAAGGTTTTTACGCAACGCACTTGTGACACCCCTGGTGTTGCCAGCGTCCATAGGCTACGGTAACCGCTTACCATCAGGTGGGCCGTATGCTTGATTGCCACCTTAATGGAAAAAAAATTAAGCAGTTCGCTGTTTTTTAGTGTGCACGAAAAGGTAGTCAGTGAAATTACAGGGTTTGGCAGACATGTCAATGCACCTGCCATATCACGTGACTAAATGCAATGGTTTCCACTTACCATCATCAGGTGATCATGTGCTTGTTTGACATTCGTTAACCCGGTAAGCATCAGATTCCAGTCACAATAAAATTGATTTTTCAATTGTCATTGACCTCCAGTATGTCATCATGTCTTAGTCGTTTCATTCACAGAGTAGGTGATATACTTCGATACATTACATAACGTCACTTACGAATAATGTGCAGTATTATGCTATTCATTTTATTATTATCTTGTATTTGGGGCTTTTCGGTCTTTTTAGACTGATTTGTCACTGCGACCTAAAAGATCTATTGTGACTTGCCACCAATAGTTATAATAAAACCTTGATTTGGGCACTTTCCATAAATTTTAGGATTTTCCCAACCTCAAGGGTCTCAACTTCATTTGGGTGAATAGTGTGTCTCCCCAGATAGAGGCTTCGTTTGTGGATAAAGGGTCCACAGTTGCAAAGGAGGTGCATTGGGGTTTCGCGCTCCTGTGTACAGAATCTGCAAACATCCGAATCACTTAATTTTAGGTTGAATAAGTGTCTGTTCAGTTTGCAGTGGCCTGTTAAAGCTCTAATCATGGCACTCGCGTTACTCCTGCTGAGCTTTATCAGCTCTTCAGTTCGTTTAGCACAGTAGCCATGTATCAGGGACTTTGAATGTATCAAACCAGGTGTCCTTAGCCATTGTTCGGAGGACTCCTGTATGAGTTTGCTTTTGAGATAGTGCATGGCCTGGTTCTTTGAGATTCCGCAGAAAGGTTCCGGTCCAATCTGTCGTCCCTGAGCCCCAGCTCTGGCTAATTCATCGGCCTTTTCATTGCCTATGACGCCAGAGTGACCAGGCACCCATCTCAGAGTGATTCTGTTGTTGATCCCCAGTGTATTTAATTCCTCCACGCAGTCTTTTACTAATTTTGAATGCAGTGTATTCGCATTTATAGCATTAAGCGCTGCTTGGCTGTCGGAGTAGATGTAAATTCTTTGGTTAACGTAGTTCCTTAGGCGGTTAGCCTGCACACATTCAATAATGGCGTAGACTTCCGCCTGGAAAATGGTGGCGTATTTTCCGAGGTTGACGCTTTTACTAAACCTTGGTCTGACTCCATACACCCCACATCCTACGTTGTTACCCATTTTGGAGCCATCTGTAAACCATGTAAGGCATCCAGCTTCGGAGGGAGTAGTGACTTGTGGATAAATGTTGTTTTGGATATTCGCCCAGTCCTCCCTGCTAGGCAGTTCAACTGTATAGTTTTTGTGGAAGTTGAGTTGTGGTAGCATGACGTCAGAAGTCATTGCTAATGGAGGTAGTTCAAACACAGCTTGATGTAATGATCGCAGTGTTTGAGATGCCCATTGTGCTTTCCCAGAGACGCCTGCCCTATACATTCCAGCCTTTGCCTCTTTTCCAATAAATAGATCCAGAGGCGGTAGGTTGAGAAGAGCATTAAGGGCTGCCGCCGGGGTTGTGCGCATAGCACCAGTTGCCATCAAGCACGCGGTGCGTTGTAAGCTGGTTAGCTTATTGATGGTTGTTATTTGCCTGACTTTTTTCCCCCAGACTACGCAGGCATACGTTAGCATCGGCCTTACGATGGAGGTATAAAGCCATAGGGCGGTTTTGGGGTTTAAGCCCCATCTCGTCCCTGCAAGGCGGTGACATATTCCTAAGGCAGTTCTTGCCTTTTGGATTACGTTATTTAAGTGTGTTTCCCAAGTCAGTGTCTTGTCAATTGTTACGCCCAAGTATTTGACTTCTTGGGAAAAAGGTATGGATGTTCCTTTAATAGTTAGTGTAGCAAGCTTGTTTAGCTTGCGCTTCCTAGTAAAGGGCACTATAGTTGTTTTGGAGGGGTTAACCCCCAGTTGGTTGTCTGCGCACCATTTGACAATGGTATTCAGAGCTCTTTGTAGTATTGATGATACAGTGCTTTGGCAAGGACCTATAACGTAGGCCACTACGTCGTCGGCATAGCCCTGCACATCAAAACCCATTTGAGTTGTTTTTGTAAGGAGTTCATCCACAACAAGTGACCAAAGCAGTGGAGACAGTACGCCTCCCTGCGGACATCCCCTTGTTGTCTTGAAACTTCTTGTTATTCCGTTTAGATTTATCTTAACAGTTCTATTAAGCAGCATTGACTTTATCCACCGGGTCGTTGTGTCATCGATCCCTTTGGCTCCCATACCTTTGGTAAGGGATCCAATAGTGACATTGTCAAAAGCTCCTTCAATGTCGAGGAAAGCACACAGAGCTATCTGCTTGTCTTCCAGAGCTCTTTCAATCTTATCCGTAAGTTCAAGAAGAGCAGTTTCCGTGGATTTCCCTTTTTTATAAGCATGTTGCTTGGAGTGTAAGGGGAGTTCCTTCAAAGGTCCTTCCCTTATGAATTCGTCTATGATTTTTTCCATACATTTTAGCAGGAAAGAGGTTAGGCTTATTGGTCTAAAGGATTTTGGTTGTGAATAGTCCTTCTTGCCTGCTTTAGGTATAAAGCATACCTTGACCAATGTCCAGTTTTCTGGTATGTATCCCCATGCGTAGCTCGCACGAAATATTTTTACCAGGAGCGGTGTGAGAATGTCTTTCCCTTCTTGCATCAGTGCTGGGAAAATGTCATCTTCCCCGGCAGACTTGAATGGTTTGAAGGTTTCGATAGCCCATTTCACTTTATTTGGTCTGATCATTTTTGCTGCTCTTCTCCAGTCTTCGTTTTTAGGCCTGGTTAGGCAGTGTTGATGCTCAGGTTTATATTCGGTACTCGATACAGTTTTTGATCCAGGGAAGTGTGTTGTCGCTAAGAGCTCCAGGGTCTCCTCCACTGTATCAGTAAAATTTCCATCTGGCTTCTTTAAAAGTCCCAGTTGGTTGGCCGGCGATTTCGCTAAGATTTTGTGAATTCTGGCCCCTTGAGGAGTATTCTGGATCTCCTCGCAGAACTTCCTCCACGAAAGTCTTTTCGCCTTCCGTATTTCTTTATTGTATTCAGTTAAGGCTTTGTGATATCGCTCCCAGTCCTCGGGAGTTTTAGTCTTATTGAATAGTTTACGTGTTTTCTTCCTGAGATTGTCTAGTTTGGGGTGCCACCATGTTACTTTATTGTCCCTCTTGGTCTTGAGAGCTATTCATTTGGTATTTTTCATTTGCCCATGTAGCAGCTGAAAAATTCTTTAATACCCACAAACAAAACGTAGCGCCTGATCTGCTGTCGCGTGTACAATAAGGATTTTTAGAACTGCATTTAGTACCTATTGTTGTTGCTTACGATTTGCATTTAAATAGGTACTAGTTACTCATTACATGTTATAATAAAGTTCACGTAGTTTAATAAATGCTTTATTTAGTAAAGGTTCTCAAGCCGAAATCAATCGTACCTACTCGTAATTTGCAGACAATTTGCGTTCCGTATCGCGGAGGAGGTTGAAATATTTACTAGGTGGTAGACCCGTATGTAGGGTCGTCTGGGTAGATACCACCGCCTTTATTATTTCAGTCGTGAAACAGTTCGCTGTGTTTCGGAGTGAAGGGAAAGGTAGCCAGTGTAATTACTGAGGATGGACGGCATTTCATCTTAGGCCCCAGGATTAATTTACTGGAACTTAATTAAGTTCCAGTAAATTCAGTACCTAATTAGGTACTGAAAAATGGAGTTTAAGCTTAATACCACTATACACGCTAATAATTCTTACACTTGATGTGCTGTTGTCTGTACGTCACGGCGCGCAGGCGACGAGTTGGTGGCGCACTTTTGCGGCTATGCTAATCGTGTTTTACTAAAAAGTTGTTTGTTTATTTATCTTTATGTAAGAATCAATCAAATATTGAAAGAAGTTATTAGAATACATTTAAAATGCAAAAAAAAAATCGTAAAATATCGACCTTCATGTTGTAACTTTAAAACACCGACCAAAAATATACAGACAAGAGAACGACGCAAAGATTATGAATACGCGCAGCGTGCTCAAACGGCAAACAAAATCAATGACGGCTCGTTGTCTTGTCAGTCGTCAAGCTAGATTTCGAATATTTCTGTTAGAGGATCACACACTGCAGGAGGATGATGATATACTCCAGCAACGACATTCTACTAGGTAGTTTCTCCTTATGAAATGGTTATTGATTACCTATACGCGTGCTTTTGAATGCGAACGAGAAGCTCTTCAACCGGCAGGTATTGTCTTTTATTTTCGCGAGCACTACACGTTCAAAATAAAACCACTTTCCGGATTTAACTCGTGTCTAAGTAGATGTTACATTATTATTATTATACACCCGACGTTTCGATTACCTACTTTACAGCGAGCGAGCTGTTCTAAATTGTAGGTACATACATATATGATGTCATTGGCAACTAATGAATTTTTATAATTTTATTAAACTATAGAAATATCATCAGTTTTGTATATACGCCTACCAATGTAATCATTGATTTTTGCTGTTAACTGTATATTACAACTCAATATATTTGTTACTTATTTATATACCTTGGTTTACATTATAAATATTTATAGCCTATTAACAAATACATCTGTTTTCTACATTCAAATTCATCATTAGAATCAAATTCTAAATATGTAGTAGTTTGAATAGCGCTAATAGTAACAAATATGAAAATTTTGATAAATGAAAACTGTATTTTACAAATTAAAAAATAAATGGCGTAATAAAACATTATAGTAATTAATATACATACTGTACCTGTTTGAAGTTACATGTAAATATTTGCCTTAGACATGGCTTATGGATGTTTCCATTTAGATATAAGATAAATAAACGATTGCATTCGGGTTTGATATTCCAAAAATAAAAACGAAATCAAACCAATTACTTTATTGAAGACATTCATTTAAGTCTTTCAGTATATAATTAATTGAAAAATGAAACAATAACCACGTTATACCTAACCTACGAAACAAACTTGTTTTTAAACACGTTTAAAAACAAGTTTGTTTCGTTAAAACAAACTTGTTTTTAAACGTGTAAATATCATATTTCAGTAAAACATTATATTATTTATTACACAAGCATGTGCCAATACAGTTATTCTGTAATGGGGATGGCAAACTAGCAGACCTCGGCACTAGTCAGAACCGAATCTATTGAATCTTCTGTGGTTTATTGAATGGATACTTTTATCATCAAGTGTGTGTCATGTTGACATGACAAGGACTTATGGATATATAAATATAAGTGTTTCAACATCCATCCACTGTCAAACAATTTTTTTTTTCAAAAATTCGTTTAAGTAAATAGCAAACTTGAAGTTTACTAAACGAAGTTAGGTATATTTTATTTTAGAATTTGAAGTAACGAAGAGAAAGAGGCTCCCGGGGTCTTATGACAATTAAAAACCAATTGTGTCTAAAATCTGGGGCACAAAGTAGTATATTATATAAACAATAGATTTACTTCTTATTCAATTTGTGAATTTGGAGTCGGCCGCTCTTGTAATTTATAAAAAGTTCGTCGGGGATTTACTACGCATGTTCGAATGACGACTGTGCGAGCGAAAGCGAAGGACTATTGTGCTAACACTTTTGGGCGAAAATACGATAGTTCAATCGATTATGAGAAAACGTTTCTGATAATACTGATTTAATACGATGGGTATGGTTATTTCAGAGTAATAAATAAACATAATTGGGAAATTAGGAAAGCGATCAATATTAATTTAATAAAATACAGTAAGCGCCATATTATGTTGAATATTTATTTGTACCTACTAATGATTGCATGGTCGAATTCTACTTACCTACCTACTCGCTTAGTATTTTTTTATTGTAGTCATTAGAAATAAAATAAGGGTACCTACGAATTATAATATTTAAAATTAAAATATCTACAGCTATTAAAGTATAATAATCCCAACTTTATTACATCTAATTGTAAAATGCTTGAAACGTATTCTGAATCAATAAACAGGGTAGACAGGATGTTTAGTACATCAAAATTGTAAAATCTAGTAAAACAAATTGTATGGGAAATTGCAAAATTAATTTTACAATTTCGAATTTTTGATAGCACCTTAGTACCACATTTTAATGTTTTTGGTGCGTTTAATCAAACGCCTACTTTATTGTAAAACTGAAACAATTACAAAAGAAGAAAAAAACGATAAAAAATATATGCTCCAGGCGACTGATATCCGGCCAGACGCAATTACCACTACGCCACCGGAGCACTAGGTATATAACCTGCTAATTTCTTCACCGCTTTATACCCTTTTTTTAACGTTTTTATAGCAACGTTTATCTCGCCACTCATTGAAGTTAACACTTTTAGTGATCCGAAAGAATACTTTTACAAGCATTTTTTCATCGTTTTATTTCTCTATTCGTAATTGTTACAAAAAAGTGGGCGTTAAAACGCATCAAAATAATTAAAATGTGATTAAAAATGCTTGTAAAAGTATTAGGGGTGAGATAAACGTTGCTATAAAAACGTTAATAATTACAAAACTAAACATTTTAAGTAACCCCCGGCGTCATTAATCATCTATCTAACACCATCTCATTAAGACTATTCATAGGAGCCCAAACACGCTATAATAATATCTGCTGTAAGTTTCTGAAGAATTAAGCATTTCGCAGACTTTTTGATGGTATAGGATCAGCTCAAGGTTAGTATGTCATTGGAATGTCACCGAAGTGACGGTACACCAAATTTGAATCAAAATCGGTCCATTCGTTTAGGCGCTACGATGCCACAGACAGACACACAGATACACAGACAGACACGTCAAACTTATAACACCCCGCTCATTTCGTCGATGGTTAAAAAAGGAGAGAAAGCGGGAAAGTAATTAGTAGGTTACACCTAGTGCTCCGGTGGAGTAGTGGTAATCGCGTCTGTCCGGACATCAGGAGACGCGGGTTTGATTCCCGCCTGGAGCATATAATTTTTTCTTCGTTTTCTTTCTTTATTTGTAAATGTTACAATAAATCACCTTAGTAAATTTATGACTATGTTAAATTGGGTATGTGTCCGCTTCCGCTTGTCATACCATGTACCAATCACTCTGTATACTAGGTTAGGTAATCTATAGATATATTAAAAAATAAATCATCGCTGGTTAGGTTAGGATAGAACAGTGACCAAAACAGATCGCGAGCCTCTTGTAAGTAAGTACTAAGTGTATATACACTGTAAGCTGATGTGATTGAGTCCCGAACATGTTTCCGGAAACCATTTTACCAACTAATAGATCCCATAGATTTTTTTCACTTTTATAATTTTTGCTATGCGATCGCCTTAGATTTCTAACCTACCGCGGCCGTGTCGGGCTTCCACGAAGAGCTATGTCTGATCTCGTATCTATAGGTAACTACCTAGATTTCGTAGTTATTTTGTTTTTCTTTTTTGGTCAAACGTGCATTGGTCTACAGTTTATTCGATGAAAATTATAAAAGTGGAAAAAGTTGGTAAAATGGTTTTCGGAAACATGAATGTCACCCGATGTGATTCTTATTGTTATAAAATTTTCAGCAGTCACTTATCAAGTCCCCATACGAATAGGTTTTCTATTGTTGAAGAAACGGTGGCGGGCTGGCAATCGAATAATAATAATCTAAAAATGAATAGACCAGCATGTCTATTAGGTAAGTGGCTATTCTTTTTCATATAGAACTTTTAGTTTTTACTGATTTCAGATAGGAGGACCTTATTAATCGACTTCAAAAAAGGGCTTTCAATTTGACAAGTTTTTTTAATTGTACTTTTAAGCGATCACACAACTAACAACAGATTGACGAGTTTTTGGCCGATTCACATTGCGTCAGTTCGGATGTTTATTTTAATGCTAGGAAATTGTGTCTGAGTGGTGTAAAATTGGAATAGTAGGTAGGTGCTGTGTCACAAATCTCTGTAGGTTCCTAACGACGAAGAATATGAGATAAATTAAAAATAAACTAAATAGTAATCAGTCTTCAAATGTTGTTATCAGATAGTATGATACAATAGCGAATGGAATGAGTGCAAAACGCTTGTGATGATTATTTTCTTCTTTTCTAATTACGACGGTTAATCTACTATGTAATATGTTTTATTTTCATAACATTAAAAAAGTATAACTTATGTTGGTATTTATAAATTAATTTCCACAAAAGAATGAAACAACTAGAAAAGATATTTGAGAATTAAAGCAAATTACGCGTATGTCTAAAAGCAATCTTCGAGCAACCTATACATAAAAAATAGATGGTAGGTATCACGTTCAATAATGAGGCCGAAAATTAAACATACCTTTCAAAGAGAGTATGAGATGCACAGGAATTAAATTTGAATCTAGAGTGTGTTTTACAGAATTAGGTCCATTTGCGGCGCGCGAACAACAGATTAGTGATACTCGTACTATATGCGCGAACTGCCAAACAAAGTGTTGTCAAACGCGATGAGTGTCGCTGTAGCATACATCTGTAAATTTTTAGAAAATTCATAGACTATTCTTTTGTTATAAAGAAAACAGCTATCTGCTACATAAATTTTTCTTATTTTATTTTTCACATTATATAATCGGGTAATATGACTCCATACAATCAACTCTTTTTATTTAAAATGATTAAACCTCATGAATTTCTTGTTACTTACGTAAGTACACAAATATACAAATTTACATTTACATTTACAGTATACAAATTTTGTATGTTTCGCTTTTTAAAGATATTTTAGGCATACTTGAACACAATTCCGGAAAAAACTGTATTTTTGCTAAAACTGAAGACTTTGAATATTAAACTATAATTTTTCTGAAGTCTTTGCAAATTATTCTTAGTCAAATATTTAAAAAACCGGAAAATATTTTAGCTATCTCTACTTTATTATACAGTCAGACGACAGACATAGAAGATATTGTTTGTTGTCATTGTTTTGCTACGGAACCCTAAAAATAAACAGCCCTAAATCAACTAGTATCTCAAGCGAGTTTCCACAACAATCTATGAATCCATTCCATACACTTGGTATTATTATAGTTCTATTTGAAACGTTGTTAAGCTTAGCTTACACGGAATAAATAGATCTAGCGGTCAGCACCCGAGCAGTTTGTAAGATGGCGGATACACCTACCTATCTGTCTACTAAGCGCATTCTGTGCCATTTGTTCAAATTTACCATAGTGACGCAATAGAAACATAAATCTATCCAGTATCCATAACACAAGAGGAGCTTGGTGGCGCAGTGGTTTGAGCACTCTGGTTTCGATTACGGAAACAAAGCAACTTTTGCCATGGTCGATCCCAGGATGGGTCAGTCAAATTCATAATCTGGAGCTCCTCCGTGTTTCGGAAGGCACGTTAAGCTGTTGGAACCGGTTGTTACTGCGACCGCTTTAGCCCACAAACGCGAACTGGGCCAGCGTGGTGGTGTTATGGCCCAAGCTCCTCATGTGTTTTTCACTTGTAGGCTGATAATGATGATGATCCATAACACAAGCTCTTAATGATGCTTACGTTGGGCTAGATATGTGTGAGTAGGAAGATGTGATGTAGATAGGTGTGAGTGTAAAAATGTTATTATTATTATCTCCTGATTATATTACACATTATCTAAATGGAAATTTAAGTTCAGCGCCACACTCTCATTACAATCCTACAAGAAAGCAATTTAAAAAAAAATCAGCATTAATTTAATACACATGAAGTTTCTATAAACGTGCCGGTTAAAATGAGTCCAATGCAAGGAAAATAGAAATTTCAACTAACTTTTTCAACAATATGGTAAATATTTGACAGAAAACCCCACTTAATATTTCTAAAAGTTCTTCTATCAAATAAATTTTACTTTAAGACAGTTTGAATCGATGCAATTCTTTCATAAAGTTATCGTTGCACTAAATATAAAGGAAGTGAAAGTAATATAGAATTCAATCAATAGTTCATGCACATTTAAATTTGCACTCTCACTAGCACGATATTTTAAAAGTGCTAATTAGAAAATAATTATTACGTCGACATTATTTCAGAAGTCGATAGCTTTGTCACTTAACCTTTTCATAAGCTTTTCTATGGTAAAACTTCTATTGTTTCGTACAATCTCAGATATCAATAAAAGTGTAAGTAAATAAGTACGAATGTATTTCGTTTCTATACGACGACGTAAGAGTACGAGGTATCGACGACGCTGACTATTATCATGAAATCTTCTCAGATTGCTTTTCCTGCGCTAGTTTTATGTTACGTTTGATCTTTCTTTTATTTAAAATTAACTATTGTTTGGTAACTGATAGTAAGAAAAACTATTAGAAAATGAAATCAAATTATACATATTAAAGTCAGTTTTAAATGTATAATACAATTATTGAATAGTGTACCGTGTTGATTATAACAAGCTGTGTAACCATTAAGATTCTGTGGACTGTTATTTTAATTATACATAGAATAATACAAGAGAAACGCATTCTCTCCGATATTTGCTTTATGTATTCTCTCTCTATGAAACTGTTTATGTTATGATCTACGTATATTTTGAAATGCAAACGTTCCGAATAGACAATGAAAAATCTACTTTAAATAGTCTGGGACGACCACATCAAAGATATGGAATATTATTATATTAATGTTATTCATACAATCACACTAATTAAGCCTAATTAAGAGCTTGTGGTTTGGATAACGGAGAAATATTGATCATAATAATATGTGTAAAATATCAGAACTATACTAAATAAACATACAAACATCCATAACTCGTGAACAAATTGCTTGTACGAGCCCCGATCGGATGAATCCCGGTGGATTCTAACCTGGGAACCGTGATCGAGTAGTCTGTATAGTAAGGAGTACAGATCACTCGACCAGCAGGTCTTCAAATATTTGAGTATTCAAGATTTTTGTTTAATTATTAAATTACATAGTTACATAGCATGTATTATACACCGTGTTCCTGAGGTTATACAGTAACTTCAGCATGTTATTCAGACTATTAAATTGATCATTTTTTACTATGGACACTTTTATGAATTCCAATTTCTTTAACATTTTTTATTTTCATACAAACTAAATGCTTAGATGTAATTTAGCTAATATGAGTTACTCTTTACATGACCTGGCATCGTCGCATTTGAAACTTTGGTCCACATGTCCACATAAACTTCTCGAAACCTTTCTTGACGTTTACAATGTTTTTTAAAATTTTAGTTTTTGAAACTATGATATCTTTATTTTACCAATAGGTTTACCCCTGATACGCTCCCTCATGGCTCGAGCACCCTGGAGACTCTAAGCGTCAGCGGAACATCTCCCCCGGAGGTGATGCCTGTCCTTTAGAAATCCTTCAGAGACGAGTTCGCCCCTCAAGGCCTAAGGACTCAGCAAGGTTCTCGCCCCCTAAAGCCCCGGTTACGTTGTAAAAGCTATTTGGGGCCAACATCAATAGTCAGTGAAAAAAATAGGTTTAGCTGATTTAGTGTTAATAAAACAAAGTTCATATACAATTAAAAAAACGTTAAAAGGCAAAGAAAAATATACTACTTATACTCTTTGTGCTATTTGGGTAGTTATATTTTCCTATTCTTAATTTTTTGATTTTAACATTATTATAAATGTTTGAAAAATTACTTAGTAATTAAAATATAATAAAACTAGAAAAATTTCACGTCCTGAGGCAGGAATCGAACCCGCGACCTTTCGCAATCCGGGCGACTGCTCTGACCACTGAGCCACCCAGGACTTGGGATATCCCTGTGAAATATTTTCCTAATCTAATACTAACGCTTGAGTTAGTATTAGATTAGGAAAACGCTAAGCATATCTACAGTAAATACGTTAAAGATAAAATGAAATCAAAGCTTTTTAATAAATGATTCCCTTGTAACTTCGATGTTTGACTATTTATATCTCTTATACACTTTCGTCGTTTTTCTCTTTATGTCTCACCTAAGAAAATTATAGCGCATCTATACGTGCATTTAGTAAATGTTGAGAGTGTTTTAATTGAACATACATTTCCACCTCGCATACATACATACAACATAAACCACATTGGAATACCTACCTACATAAGCCCATCGGAACCATAAAACACAACATAGATAGTTTATGATAGAGGTCTAGGTCAAGTTTGTATATAATATACCTAATTATAAATTTGGTTGCCACTATTATTATTATAACGTAGCTATTCAATTCGGACTAAATGTATTAAAGTAGAGGAATAATTCGGGAATTAAAGCTTATTTGTTACCACGAACATAGGCTAACTGGCATCAATAGTTTGCAAATAAAAATTCCAGAATTATATTTCCAGTTTCCACAAGAAAATGTTAAGAATTTGAAGAAATTGTCGAACTTCAAGGACAGTGCTGCGTAATGGATATAAACACGCGATAACAGCGAAACTAATATACATATAATATTTGTTAGATCCCTTAGAATGACTATACGTAAAACTTACTTTTTGGAAACAGTCTTTAGTTCTGAGAAAACAGTTTATTAAAATACTTTCTTAATAACGTTATTATATATTATATCGTCTAGTACTATTTAGGTAGGATAATATCATAAGTTGATAGACATAAACGTTCAGATACTGCTTCGATACGCTGTAGATATGAGGCTATTAAAACGTACCTATTCTGGTAAGATTTTCATAGACATAGTAAGTAATAAATTGATAAGTGCTTAATAAAGAAACAATATGAAGACGGAGGATGTATTGCATATGCTAAAGGCACTTCTTATTAGTGTTATAAAATAGAAAAAAAAACGCAACTGCCGTTTAATGAGTGTTTCAATACCTATTTTGTACAGTTGCATACATGACTTTATTTACACCCATGATGTGAATCGTAGAAAAAGGTTTCTGAAACCATAGAGTGTCACATGCATTATTATACTATAAACAGTGTTGGAAGAACTTTATTTCCATTCATGGAAAGTTTAATTGCTGATAAGCTAATTAAAACAAACTTAACACAGTAAATTTATTTATTGTAATAATTATTTACATTTGGTATATTTAGTAGGTACAATTATTATAAAAAGTGCCCTCGTATATTAACATAAACTTATGTGTTTCATCTATGTTTACTATTGACGTTTTTTTTCAAAATTATACAGCTCTTTAATATTCTATGGCGGTATAACGAGAATATTATTTTTTTGAAATTCATAATTATGAGACATAGTCAGCATAAAACGGATTGATAAGAAGACCCCTAGCTCTGAGAGTATCGAGACTATTTAAAAACTATTAACAAAGTTACACAATGAAATTTAGTGAATAATGAACATTATCACACTTTTTTCGATGCTATAGTGGTTATTCTGACAATGGGTGATGATTTAGATTTTGATATAGTCAATACGCTAACTGTTAAAGAAACTTTTCTAGAGATTTCATATCATGGGTGTAGGATAAAAAAGAAAATAGATTACTCTATTAGAACAAAAATTTATTTACTTACATTTTTAAAAAGATACCCTTTTTAATAAATACATCATCCTATGTACCATCAGCAAGGAAAATCACTTAACACATCTAAATGAGTTGTCCCGAAAATGTATCGAGTCCCGGCCAGCCCCCTTATTCAGAAACTGTCGGTCGTCAGATAACGGATTCGATTCAAAAAGTCACATGCCGTCTCGTTTTGACGCACCGTGATAAAAAGTGATAGGTAGCTATAGAGATTCCAAAATTCCGAATCTTTTCCGACAGTTGTGAATGAGTTGGCAGGTCTTTGTATAGACGACACCACATCAAGTTGCACTACGAAAGCTGTCTCTATTACGAGGGTATTAAGGACTGTCTCAAGGTCAAGCGGTTACGCTGGATGTGCAGTCGACTGTATATTATACCAAGGATGATAATTATACTAAAAGATAGGCAAACATAATTATAGCCCATTTTCTTTTTATTTACTTTGTTTCGTCGTTCAAAATAATATTTTTTAATAGAAAAAACTGCAAAACGCCAAATATTCATTTTGAATAATAGTGAAATTGACGAATTATTTTGAACTTTGCACGAGTAAATATTTTATCCAGTCTATTCCTTTACTTATCTGTCCTTGATTTTTTCGTGTGCTGTGTCTGATTTATGGTATACTTTTTATGTTTGATGTTGTACAGTGTTTTTTAATTTCGCATGTGTTCTCAGCTTCGTTGCGGGCCGGTATGTGCATAAAATACGCGTCCAATTAATCCCTTTTAAAGTATGTTGAAAAATAACTAGTGTACGATATTATTGATTTGGCATAGTAAATAGTCCCTTTTTATGTAGCGGTGTTGTAATAAATATTAACGTTTATTCGTAGCCAGTCTTAGCCACTTCGTAGTTCGTAGATAACTCAAGTGTGTAGCGTGCGATCACTACAGTCGTACTGCGTGTACGCGAACTACGCAGTCTATGTGTGCGTCACTATTTATCGAGCTTGCAAGTACAGAACGCGCCTCTGTTCTTGTGTATTTTATGTTTGTGCCGAACTGCCGACTAGCCGGGGGCGGGCAGTAAACGCACTCTTAGATAAGCGCTGAGAGCTTCCCGCGCGTGAAGCGATTCGTCACTCAATGTAGACGGATCGGCTCGCTTCACCAGGTTTACGGAACATTATTTATTTCTTTTATTTGTTGTCTTAGTTTTGGAAGAATTGCAGGAATACAACTAGTGTAAGAAACAGATGGTAGATACTCCATATCTTTCTTATTATGCATGTTTCTTTAATGTTGTTTATGTTTTTATATAGTTAGGTACTAGCGGTACAAAACATTTTGTCATACCCAATCGCATATTTTCACTGTCAGTGTTCTGAAGGACAACGTCGACCCTAAAACGTTTAAGTAATAATTCCTAAGTATATCATAGAACTACACAGTTTCCTACCTTAGAAAGAACTCGATGGCAAACCAGATGACAACAACGGTCTCCATGTAGAACAGCACGATGCCTGCTTTGGCCTCGTATTCTTCGATCGTAGAGAACACAGACAGCGACAAACACATGAACACCATCAGGAACCTGCACACAACAAAACCTGATAAATTTGAACGAATTCAAGTATAATAAAAATAATATATTAACGTATAGCCTAAAAGCGCAATTTTTAAAAGTTGTTTGAAAATTGGCACTTCTATAGTTGAGAAGAGCTAACAAAAAAACTCGACAGTTTATGATCCGAATTCAGAAATAAGTTTAATAGTGCGAAATTAGGAAGTTTGCATTTTACCGCTTTTTATTTTATTGTTTTTTATTTATTTATTTAAATAGACAACAAGTGTACTTACGACACTGAATTATATTTCAACTTTTTATCTCAAATAAAAAGATGAAATATAATTCAATGTTTAGCAATGAAAAAAACGATGTTTCTTTTTTCCAAACATTTATAATAATGTTAAATAAAAAATTAAGAATAATTCAATGCTTATAAACTTGTCTAAACAGTAATACAAATAAAGTAACTTTAAACAAAAATATGATGAATAATTTCAGAATCGGGGGCGTGTTACTTGCTCTATTGAAAAAAAAAACTAAACGAAAACAATAAAGTACATTCGGGCGACGTTCACAAAAAAGGTATAGTAGGTAAAATCAGCGAAAACACTCCAAATTTACTACTTAATTACGAGGGACTAAATATAGTCAACAGCAGACGTATTTGATTATTTACAACTACTCGCAACCCCCGCCCTCGTAGTACGAGTAAGAGTCGAAAACTTACAAACTGATCACTTACCTTTGCTGTTGACTGTTACCATGAATATCAATGTGTTTAATTTGATTTGCAGCCTACCGTACATATCGCACCTACGGTTCATCGATCGCGCTAGTACATATACAGGGTGGTGACATAATAACATAATACCAACGACATAAATTAAAACTTAGGCTATATTAGTTCATATAAACATTTCTATGAAATAACGCAGCCAGTGTTATATTATTTCATAGAAATGTAATGAAATTATTAAATGAATTAGGTGTACGTTTTTGAAAGTTGCAAATCATTCCAATGAACTTATAAAGCCTATGTTTTAATTTAATGTCGTATTATGTTATTATACAGGTATGATAACGAAATATTGGCACATCCTGACAATTTGTATGAAGACTGTGAATGGACGTAGTGTGACATGGTACTAAAGTTTTAAACGACTTCTGTTGCTGACCAAACCTGTCTACCAACTTTTCATGGTGATGAAGGATACTTCTTTAAGAATTTAAAGAAATTTGATGTAAGTATTATAAAGTTTATTTATTTAATCTGGCTGTAGTATTGTCTTACATTTTCGCGGGCACTACATATTTAAAATAAAACCAATTTACCGGATTTAACTCGCATTTAATTAGATGTTTATTTGTGATTTATTTCTAATCTAGCTGTTTTTATAGCCCTGTGAATTTGAGCAATATCATTGTCAAATTTAGTTTGGTTCATGCGTAAATCTACCCAGACCCTATCTACATCAGTAAAATTGTGACTGAACTGTGACCTTTATATTGAAAATAACAATATATTAAAAGCTCAAACGTTCATTCTTCATTATTTCCTTTCACTAGAATTCTTTTTTTCAATTTAAGTTTTAATTTATAATAGAATCACGGTCCGGCCGTTTGACGTAAAGGTTTTACTTTTCCAAAAGGTCGAAGCTAAGTCAACATAATAATGCTAATGCTTCAAAAAGGTCTAGTGTCAACTTTGTTGGGCTCGTTGTAGTGAAATTTCCGAACCCGCTTGTGTAATATTAATTTAAAGCGAATTTAAGCGACTGACCACAAATTGAAAAAAAAAACGAGACAAGTGTAAGTATGAGTCCCGCATCGAGGGCTCCGTACAAATTTGCACGTAGATTAGTTCGTGGCTGTCAAAATATGCCTCTTATTATGTTTGTATTTTTAATCGCATTAGGTTTTAAGCTTGATTTTTATAGTTTCAAGGGACCGTAGAAATATTTGATACGATTTTTAGCATGATAACTCCACGTAGTCGTGTTGTCGAAGTGATTGAATCCGAGACTTTTGGTTTTGGCTTCTTCATTAGCTCACATTTTAATGTTTTATTTATAACATCTACTTTATTGTAACAATTACAAATAACGAAAGAAAACGGCGAAAAAAATATATGCGCGTCTCCTGGGTTCCAACGTTCGCTATAAAAACATTAAAAAAGGGGAGAAAGCGGTGAAGAAATTGGTAGGTTACACCTAGTGCTCCGATGGCGTAGCGGTTATCGCGTCTGCCGGACCTCAGGAGACGCGAGTTCGATTCCCGCCTGGAGCATTTAATGATTTCATCGTTTTCTTTCTTTATTTGTAATTCTTTTCATTTGCTTTTTACAAAAAATAGAGTTTACCTAGCTCTATTTTTCAGAGTAGCAAAATACAGTTTTTGTTATAATTTTGTATTCAAGGCTTTGATTAAAACAATATGGTCATTAGTAAGTGTTTGAGGTTATTAATCTGTGAAGTACCCGGCACAATAAAATTTGTTGTGTGTGAGCACCGGCAAAGAACAATTAAACGTACAGAACTTTTGCTTTGTTATCGTAACTTTTTTGTAAAACTTATTAATTTAGGTTTTTAATAGATTATAGGGAGGAAGGTAAACGAGCATGCGGGTCACTTTATGGTAAGTGATTACCGTCGCCCAAGAACATCTTAGAGGTTGCAGGTGCGTTGGCCGGCCTTTATGAAAAGTGAAGGCTCTTACTGGAAGGTTCCCAAGTCGTAATCGGCTCCGACCAACTGCTGAGGAGTTGATAATATCTCTGACTGTAAATTTTGCAATTATTATTCCTCACTGGTTGAAGTCTATTTATACAAATAATTATATAACCTTCGGTATATTAATAATAACGTATTATATTGTAACTTAATTACTCTAGAACAAAGTCTGAACACTGAATGAATGGCGTTTAATTAATATCGAATTTGCTGCTATTAACGTAATTGTGATTGTGATAATATTATTATTATGTTTATGTAACGGCGCTCTACATCCAGATTCAAACGCGCACGTGCAATTAATGCCCGGGCTAGCTCGCTAGAAATAACTTTCTTTATATATACTTTATCGCCTCAAAATAAATGTGTAATAATTTTTTAAACATGACATTGTTTCCCTTTACAGGCAGCATAAAAAATAATAATCAAAAATTGATAAACGGTTACTTTTATCTTCTCTTTATTTATGGGATATAGGTAATCAAAGTCTTTTGAAACATTTAATGTAGGCATCTCTTTTTAACCGACTTCAAAAAAAGGAGGTTATCAATTCGACCTGTATGTATGTACTTAATATTGTCAGAATTGCACAGTTTTTGTAGACAGTTAGTTTATACTAGCTTCTTATGTATCTCAGTATGTTTGTATATTTTGTATGTTTGTCCCCGCATATCCAAAAACTATAAGTCGGATTGCCAAAATTCTGTTTCCTTATTGAATACAAAAGAAAGATTATTTGCTCTTTGAGATTTATTTAAGATTCGAGTAATGAGTTTGTTTCACCAATAAATTTGGCGATGAAAAGCTGAAGAAGTTTATATCAAATCTAAGACTTAATGAATAGATAAAGCTCACACTTCTAACGAATATTAAGTAGGTAGTGATGATATTATGTAGATATCCGTTGAAAAAGTTGATATAGCTACCAATAAATCTTTGCAAAGCGTAAACTTCTTCTAATCAGGCAAAACTTAATTCGGTTGACGTAGCTTTCGAGTTAGTTACCACACTTAATATGCGTCATAATCGCGGTGAGAATGGTAAAGTACACAGGCGCTGCGTAAGCTAAGCTAAACAAAATCATTCATGACCTGGCGGTGATAACTTACACAATCATATGGTAGAGAACGGCCTTAACTCCCCTCGGCCGTTCAAGGAAGTTGTAGAACTTGGACTGGAGGCGGCGGTAGCGCGCGTCGCGTCGCGTGGCGCGGTAACTGAGCGGCTTTCCGAGCAGCGACATCCGCGGCGTCGCCAGACGGTCGCCGCCACTCTTGCTCTCACTGCAACCAACGTCCCAGCTCTTACACATGTTTAACATTACATCATATTAACTCTGTAAAGGACCATAACGCAAATAAATGAGTTAACGCGTAAACGGCAATTTACTTTAACTGGTTATAGTGGAGGCTGTTAAAAATCTCCCAATAAAAAGGTTCGATTTGAATTATCTTCACATTTCTACCTTTAGTAACTGTCACATGGATTTATATAGCAGATAGAGTATCAAAATATCTATTAATCAACTTACACGATAGTGTGATGTTTCATTTACAAATCTTTATTTTGTGTGAAGATGTTATAAGTTATGACGACGACTTAAACAATTAGTAACAGCATCAAATGTTATGTGACGGAACATTAAAGTGAGTAGAGAAATATTAATAACAGTTAATATATCGATTTATTGACTGCTAATTCTTGGCGATTCATCTGTAAACCTATTAAATTGTAAGAAATTGATAAGCGGGCACCTACATGCAGGATTGTGCTATTCTCTTAATTTAACTCTACCTACGCAATGCTCTATTTATAATTTACTATACACAAGTACAACAACAAACAAGACATACTAATATTATTTTAACTTTATTTTACTAGATATCGTGTGGTTGAAAAATGTCGCTATTGTTAAAGTTCGTTGGTAAGTACTTACTATTTGGTTTCATTTCCAGCGCCAAAACAAATTAGTCAGCGTCATAAATAACCATGTTATATACCTACATGGGTAAATATAATGACAAGTGACTTGATTGGTCATTGGATGCAGGATAACAAGAAACATATTTTTTTAAGAAACGGACTTTGGATTACGACAAACCGTTAGGTGAATCAAAACCGCAACAAAATTGGAAATATATTTGTCACCCCTGGCCATGTTTCATTAAATTGCATAGCGATACTATTTCATTCATTAAAGGTACTCGTTTAATTTTGACTTCATTTTGTATGGTATAGGTACTTACCTCTATTTAATTGACTAAACCCATATATACTTACTCATATTTATTTGTAGTATTGTCTTACATTTTCGCGAGCACTACATATTTAAAATAAAACCGATTTACCGGATTTAGCTCGCGTTTGATTAGATGTTATGTTACATTATTATTATACACCCGACGTTTCGATTACTTCCGGAAAAACCGGATTTAATCCGGTAAATTGGTTTTATTTCAAATATTTTATTTGTGTTTGTTAGGATACTGAACGGCCCGGCCATGGGAACAGGCGACAGCGACGACGGACGGCATGACTAACGGTACGAATATTCGCCCGGAGCGAATTTCACGCCAAGAGCACCAGCGATAGTCGCCGCGATCAGCTTAGATCGAGCACTAGACATCATTTATCAACGTTGTCTCAACAATGTTTGGAGAGTAACCCAAGACATTATACTAAAGAGAAAATGTGGAGTAAGTACACGAATTGTATAAGAATCGATGCACAGGCAAAAAAAAAACTATAAAAATTTAAACAAAAAATAAAACCGACTCCAAAAAACGGAAAAGGATAAAATAATTAAATTTTAGTATGTCAGCACTCCCCTAGGAAAATATTTTTGGAGTCGGTGCTTCACTATCTATGGTTTCTGTAAACAACTTAGTTTATTCGATGTATGTTAAGTAGTAAGTGTAGGTATGTAAATATACATACCTACACTTACTAACATACATCGAATAATCGTGTTTATCTTTGAACTTACTAAAAATCTCAGAAAGACGAATTTGTCTCCTGCGCTAGTCGCCGCGTCTGCCGCCCGACGCCGTGGCATACGTTGTACCACAGAGGAAAGAATGACACAGAGGTCCGACGAGGTCGTCTAGACAGCTCAATCATGCGGTTAGTGCGGGGAGAGAATGTGTCCCCAACTGGCCTCAGTGTTTTGGGGGCATGTGATTTATTATTTATTTATTTATTTATTTCTCTTTTACAATATAGCCATTACACAGATTATGATTAAAAATACAAATCAATTCAATAACTATATTGTGAGAGACTGGCGTCCGTACTAGGAAAACCTGTGTTACAGATTAAATGTGTTTGTGTGCGTGCGTGTGTGTGTGTGTGTGTGTGTGTGTGTGTGTGTGTGTGTATGTGTGTGTGTGTGTGTGTGTGTTTGAGATTATGTTGAGCTATTTGCTTTAGTTCAGAGTATGAAGTAAATCTTCTGTCTGCTTATATATCCGGTCAAGCAGCCACGGGGTAAGTTTCCTTTTACAGTGGAAACTAGGTAGCGGATAAATAGACAGACTTGTTAACTCTATTATATAGGTAAGGGCCTAGAAAGCAGAAGAACCTTTGGGTAAGCCTTAATTTAAATCCTAATACTTGGTAAACTTTGTTTTCACGTCGTTTGTTTTTGTTGAGGAGAGGGTCATATGATTATTGTGAGTGTTGTTTGCGCAGGGTTTGCATGATGAAGATTTGGCGGACTGTTAGGACCTTAGTTTCCTTGTACAGTTCTGTTGTCGGAAAAAAGAATAGAAGGGAATAGCTTACTTTTAGAACGACTCTCTGCGCAAGTTCTAGGTATATAAGATGGGAGTTAGCTGCACCACCCCATGCTGTGATACAAAATGATAGGATAGACTGGCACAAAGCGAAGTAGACCATCTTAATGAAATTTCCTCAGCCACATGGCGTAGGTTTTTAAATATAAAAATTAGTTTTCTAACTCTGCTAGTTAGTTGGTCAATATGGGATTGAAAGGTCACGTGCTTATCTATTACCATTCCTAGATATTTTATGGTATCCGTGTACTGGAGTTTCTGACAAGGACATATAGAAGTGGAGGGGATTAATGTGATTTGAGCTGTGTCGCGGTCGCGTTCACTTAAAAACTTGAATATGGTTGATACACACCACTTGCGCAGTTTGAAATTGCATTTCATCATCTAAAATAACTACAGTTTTGATTTATAATCAATTTCCACATAATGAAGAAATCATTTAACTCCACAGTAATATAATATTTTTGGTAGCGATTTTCTCTTGATTGTTTGGATAGGTTTATTCAGAATTTACGGACTTGAATTCTTAATATCTTTTTCTATTGTAATGTTTGAAATAATATCACCGACACCTCGACTTGGTTTTATGATTATTTGTTAATTTTTTTAAGCATAAATCTCCGTAAATATAGATCGCAGATCAAATGATGAACCACGTGACCAAATCTTTGAAAGTGTATATCTGCGATGAAGTGGATAGTGGATCAGATTTATATTTTCATGGCATCTACGTGAATAGCTGGTCAAATCTTCGAAATATATTAAATATTGTAATATATTTTTATTTAAGTAATAATAAACTTCTTTTTTATAATTAAGTACTAAAAATGATTTTTAAATGTAAACCAGAAAGTTTACCGTGATTTTAATATAATAATGATTTAATATTGTTCATTTTTGACAACCCTTGCCTCGCCGTCACTACATTGTCTAGACTCTAGACGTTGTCGGCATTGCCCACAAGAACAAAGGCGTCGGCCTTCTGTATCTCTTTATTCTGTGGTTGTACTGTCTCATACATTTGTTTTATTCGCCCGTTCGCGCGTGCTATTTGCGTTGCGTGCTTAGTATATTTCCATAAAATTGTTTTCATTCGAGCGAATAGAAGTGCGAATACTCGCCGCAGCGAATTTCCCCGAAAGGGTTGCTATTTTTTGAAAGTCTGTTGTTTTTAAATAGTAACAAGGAAAATGACTTGGTATTGTAGGTGCGTTGTCATCCTGAGGCCTTAGATAAATGCCGTCCATGCTGCCCATTAATTACTCGTCATATGTCTCAATAAATATGGTACATAAATAAAAATAGGTATAAGGTATAATACATATAATAAGCGTCGATTTTGACTACCGCCCTAATAGGACTGTTTACATTTGCAATAATTTTTTTTGCGCTAAATTACCGTTATTGATTGCGGCTAAATTATTACAATACCTAAATACAATTAATCTCTGAAGTAATCACATATCATACACAATGGTCTGTGAGTACGGACTGTTAAAGGGCGAAAGATTTAACCGTAGCAGTAAACGCACAAATTCACTCTATCGCACAGACCTGACAGCGTTTCTTTGTAGGCATGAAATTTTATTTTTATTTCCTTGTACTACATATCGACTTCGCGGTGGTTGAATACAAACTGACAAACAACAACAGAATAAAACAACAAGCGTGCCTTACAATTGGTTGTTTTCCGCAGTTATTTTTTCGTTCTACTCTAAACTAAATATTGCACCTTGTATTTCCATGTGAATCGAATGAGAATATTTAATAATATTTATTCGCGGGGTCATATCAGTTTTGTTTTAGTCTAAATAAACTTACCGTGACCAACACGACACGACCCCCGAGGCAAATTATGTGGCACTAAATGCGTGTTTTTGTGGTCACATAAATGTTAGTCACGGCTCATTCTCTAAAGTTACACTCATTAAAGTCGTTAGGTATTAAAATCAAATTGATCTAGTTTGATTCTTGGTGAAATTTCTAGCTTTTTGTGCCAATTACAATGAAGAGAATAGGGAAATCACTAGTTCATGCTGTATATTTTATAAATTATTGATCTACCAAGGGTGTAGTAATTGATTTGAGGGACTATATGTATTACAATCAGTATTATTAAAATAACATAACAACACTTCTTCGCCTGAAGCACAGGTTTTTAACCTAGTTTAGGCAAATTTAATTTCACAACAAATTTGAAATATTTAAGATTTAATAATGTAGTACACAGCACTTATTTTTTGAATAAACATTTTATTTTATTTTTATTCATTTAAATTGTTTCGATGTCATCCAAAGTACTTAAAAATGTACAAACACTTTAAACTGTTCTGTAGCTATCAACACAAGCTTTGCGTGAACGTGGTTTGTTAGGTTAATGTCTCTATTTTCTCACATAATAAGGGAGGTTATGCATTAAAAATTTGGGGCATATGCTAATAAAGTAGGAGTAGGTCAAGTCACCACTTACACAACCGCATCATTAAAGAAAGTCATAGATTGGTGCGGCTTTGTATGCCTGAAAATCAAGTTACACACTTAATCCGTTGTAATAAGAGTCATTTTCCAACTTACATTTTACGTTGATATGCTGCCACATGTACATTCACCAGGAAAAGTAAGTGTGTAGGCACTTTGGACAGCTTTTGACCTATAGGTGATGCTTTCGTAGTGGAGTTATGATGAAGTTATGATATAATAATTTGTACATGCCTATGCCCAGCAGTAGGCGTCTCTTGGCTGAAATGATGATGATGAATTTGTACATACAAGGTACATACTTACAAAGTATTCAATATTACATAGATCGAGTCTCCAAGCAGGCGTATTGTGCTTCAAAAATCCAACCATCCATATCCAAAATGTAATAATGTTTGAATCACATTTTATTTATAATGGAAGTTTTTTTACACTGAACTAGCTTCTGCCAGCGGTTACGCCCGCATGGTCCACAGGAACACTACTGTATTCTTCTTTCCAGAAACAAACATAATAGCCACTGTCTTTCTCTCCCTCTTGATTCAAGCTACAAACGGACAATATCCCAAGCAAAGCAATAAGGACGAAGTTTTTCGTAAAACTAAATTATAACAGACCTGAAATCGTGTGTGAAAAGATCTAATAGGGACAACCAGAAGTGGATAAAAATATTTCTTATAACGAAATACTGTACTTCACGCTCCCACGCGCTCCCCAGCACTCTCCTTCGCTCCCCCGCGCTCCCCTGCGTTCCCTTGCGGTCCCAACTAGCACATTAGTGATAATTGTAGCCAAGTTTATAACATAAAGAAGAGATGCTATATGGGCAGACAATGCGGCCTTTTGTTGCTTTGGAGTGACAATTAAATAAATAAAGCACAGATGGCAGTCTAATAGATACATTATCATTTATCTATTGAATAAAATTGTTAGAAAAATGAAACAAACACCAAAACAAATACATTGAATACAAAGTATCCAATCAAAATATAACAGACTGTACATTCTATCACTAATACAATTTTTAAGGCTTATGTAGTTATCATATCAATTACAGTAATGTAACTTCACGGAAGGGTGAGGTGCAACTTTTCCGGAGAACCAAGAAATAATAAAACACCTCACATCCAAATCTTTTGTTGTTAGATTTATTGTATCAGAGCTGTATACAAATATTGATGACATTTTTAGTACTAACATGTATTTATGACAACGTTTATCTATTTTTCTAGTGGATCAATATGTTAATCTATTTTTCTAGTGGATTTTGTTTCACCAAGCAATATACTTCTCTTACTTACACACTTGGTAGAGAAAGAATTTGATCAACCCGTCAAGCATTAGATTCCAGACACAATTGATTTTTCAATTGTCATACACCTCCAGAGGTATAACGCCGCGTGGCTTGATAAATAGAAAAGCTCGGTTGTGTAGGTGGTTGAGCTCTTTGCGAAAACAAAGCAATTTACGCGATGTTTAATCCCGGAGGTTGCAATTCAATATTAATAATTTTGAGCTCCTCAGTGCTCGGGTATTTATTGCAAAGGCTTTCGCCCGCACTGGACCACGTCGGTAGAGTTATTTTCCAAAACCCTCATGTGTTTCTCCTTTGTAGGAAGGAAAAACCCATCAGTGGGATATAGTATAGGCTGATGATGAAACAGCGGCTCACAACATGTAGGTAATCTGCTTGGCAGGCTGGTTGAGTAGTCCCCTTGTCAACTAAACCACAGGTCCCAGGTTTGAATCCCGGTACAGGTATGTCTGTATGATGACATTTACCCAAGCGCCAAGGATGTTTGTACATTTATTTAGTACTAGCTGTACCCGGCATGCTTTGCAATGCCCGTAAAGAGAAAACTATAAAAGAAAGAAAAGAATCGAAAAGATTGATTTTTATTTATATAAATTTATATTTCTAGTATATTATAATACTATCCATACATAATGCTATAATCGTGAGAGTTCCTGTCTGTATTATATCTGTCTTTCTGTCTGTTATGTTTGTACTTCTTAATCGCTGAACTAATTTAGATGAAGTTTGTCATAGAGATTGATTACATCCTGAGACTCTGTTTACCTTCAAACAACAAACCACAAGCTATCAAAGCTATCACTTACTATTACTGATGATTGCAACTACAGACAGGCTTACATTGGCAGCTGTGTTAAGTAACAGAGTTTTCAAAACGATATCGACAGCCATTATTGTCATTGTACGACTTAAATCAAGCTTGAACCCTGTAAGTAGGGCAATGAGGCCATTACCAGTAATAAAGTAGCCGTGTGATTGTGTGGAAAGACCACGCCGTGTCCCACAATCACACAGCAACTGCCTACGATAGCATCAATTTGACGACTCTCTTGGGATGGCGAGGGAGAGGGGGAATAGGTCAATTTGTTTTCGGAAGACGGAATATATGTTTGGAAATGTAAAACAAGGGAGCGTTGATCCTAAGTAACTATTATTGTGCTTACATGCAGCAATAGCAAGTTCAGTAAAGTTACTAATCTTCATTAAATCAGTCCATTTAATCCAGTGCAGTAGCGGCGACTGGCGACCATAATTATTATTAAATGGTAAGTATATCGAATCCAGTCTCAATAATAGTGTAGTGCATGACAATTATTCATGAGGATGACGATACAGCAGACGTAGAAAAAATAACATTAGGCCTTGCCTAGAATTAGTGTCAGTCTGCATTCTAAAGAATTAATTACTATCTTATGAATATACTTGGATGAACTTGAAAAGAGCACGCAAAGAATATGAAGACTAGGCTTCATAATGTTGCTTTTAGCCTTCAACTGAAGTGTGAATACAATTGCGGACTAAATTATCCACTATGAGATCTATGATTGCTTGCAGGTTTCTATTTCATATTGATATCAAAAATAAATCATAGATATTGTACATTTTTTCATACAACTAGATGACAAACAAGCTGACGGCCCACCTGATGGTAAGCGGTTACCGCCACCTTAAAACGTAATGTTTAATTTTCATGAATTGACGTCCAAAGATTTCGTGACCGTTAAAAACAAACAAAATTTGCTCTTCAGAAAACTTTCTTATTTCTAGCAACTTATTAAGTTACAATTCTGTTATGATGCTAATCAAAAATGTTTACCTGTGAAAGAAAAAATCTAGATTATTTCTAGTCTAGAATTTTCTTCTTTGAACTTGTCCTAGGGTGGGATGCGGATCTACAACTTTTCACAGTCCAAGTGGAAACGTCTTTATTCTAGTGAATTATTTCAGAAAATATCATGATATTTTCCTAAATTTTTTTGAAACATTTGATGAAACGATAGTAAAATTTAAGAATACACGATTGTGGCTGTTTCGTCAAAAGTGAAAGAAAGTTCTTTAGAAATTCTTAAAAAAATCCAATATGTAAAGGTGGAGTAAAATGTAAGGTAGGCAGAGTTAACTAGTTAAATTACTAATTTTTAGAAATTTTGTTGCAGATTTTTACCTTCAAGTCATAAAGTTTCCCTCGAGTGGCGTTCAAGTTTTCAATATTGTTTCATCAATTTTTCTCGTTAACATCTAAAAATTCAATAGAAAAATCTCAGTACCTACCAACTTTTCTATTAGATAACTTTTCTAATAAAAAAATTTCACCTGCTTTGCTCTAAAACTATCACTGATCATTCTATTTTATCTTTTAATCTATTATGCGGCAAGCAAGATTTTAAAGATTGTGCAATAGGCTAATTATAAATATTAGCTAAGTAGTTATCTTTTCTTCATTAAAGCTAACCATTCCCGCTGATTACGAGAAGATGAATGAAAGACTTGTCAGGAAGGGAATCTTAGTCTACAACAAGCAAATAAATAACACAGTAATAAACTAGTTGGAGAAGACGAGACAGCCCACTCTCAGATATTTACAATCCGCGCCGCTTCTTTCCTGATCCAGTTTTTCTTTATGTGTTTATTTTTATTTTTTACTTACTGCCACACGATTAATATATTACGTTGTTTATTTAAGAACTTAAAGGATACACATTTAACTTAGCCATAACCATCACAAACATTCGGTAGGTATTCAGTTTAATAGCCACTAATACTAAAGTGGATACAAAATGGCAATCTCAACTTTTCTACGTTTACATTGAATACAAAGCATCTATCTAAAATCTAAATAAACAAGAACACAATCACATGACAACTTCTATGAAGCACTATAATATTGTTGTTTGCCTACTAATTACTCCTACCTACTTACTTTCAAACAAACGTATTTAAGATTTAAAAAGCACAGGCCGCACCTTTGTAGTCTGTAAAACCACTGTTTGATATAGCAGCATTATTCAAAAATATTGAGTTGAAATCACGATGTTGCTATGGAATCCTTATCAGGCACAGTCATTTTCAAAAGTCAGTAATAAATTTGGTACTCATTGCAGGTTTCCTGGTGAAAGCCATGAATTATCATCTTAGATGACTATTTAATTGCGCTGATGTCTGACACACTCTGGGCTGGTTTTAAAATGTAGGTACTTGACGACCGCCTGGCCGAGTGGTCTGTACCCCAGGCTACTCAGTCAAGAGGTCCCGGGTTCGAATCCCGGTAGGAACAAATGTTTGTATGATGAGTACGAACATTTGTTTACAAGTCATGGATGTTTATATGTTTATTTAGTATATTTCTAATATTTATATACATATTATTATCATTATTTCTCCGTTATCTAGTATCCATAACACAAGCTCTTAATGATGCTTATTTTGGCCTAGATAATAGGTGTGAGTGTATAAAAAAAAATGTACTACATTTTTGATACTATCTAAACAATTTCACATTTATAAACAAATAATATTGAATATTTTATTAGAAAGCTCCTTGAAAATTACAATTTGAAAAGTTTTGAGTACATAAAGTTTTATTGATTTTCATTTAGGCAAATATCGAGCTCAAATTTGAACAGAACAATAAGTAGGGGTTATGAATAAATGGGGTTAAGAATTTCTTCAAATAATACTTGATTAATTTTAAGCTTTTTACAAACATAAAGCAAAAGTTCGGTTTTCTGAGCATTTAATAATACTTTTAAAAGGTTATTACATTAGATTTCATGTAAATAAATTATCGTTTTTGTTTAATAATTGTTTTTTTTACCAAAAGAGATAAGTAAAATAATGTAAGTATTAAAATATAAATATAGGTACAAATTATACTTTTGAAAAATATATTTTCCTTTTCCAATTCACATTCAAATATTTATTGCCAATGAAGTGTTAAAAGATCTTATTATTATTATTGCAGCACTTGCAATTAATATTAATTAATATTAATACATTACTTTTATACTTTTTATAAATAGTTATATTCCTGCTTAATGATGAAAGTATAGGTACCTATGGCGTACTAACATAGTTTGTAAGTTTTATTTTGTAACTCTGTATACTAAAATATTTATTTTATTTTTATTCTGGATATTTTATTTTCTGTATATTTTATTTTTATTTTATTTAGTTTTATTCTGTATACTAAAATATTTATGCACATATCAGTTATGTTCATGTAGGTATTTGATTTATTTAATACTAAATTGGCAAGCAGATATATCTGTGCTGCTACGAAATTTTACACTGTAATGCTAATACGTGGCCTCGCTCTACGTTACGACAAGACTTAGAATATAACAGATCAATCAAAACGTTTTAGTTTGTATGTAGCAAGCATTGGTCTATGTCTGTAGGTAGTTATGTTATTTGAATACAAAATGTTCTCACAGGCCTGATTATGGCGATGTTCGCGGTTACGTTAGGCTTCATTTACTGCATCGTGATTAGTTAATATTTGCACGTCGAGTTCTCGTGTAATTGTATTGTACTTTTTTGTATTTTTTTTTATTGAATAAAATTGTTTTATAACAAAGCTTTTTCATAACAATGTTTCACGCGTCGTATTAGAACCTCCTTTTAAAATTAGTGTACATAATTATTTTAAAGAACGCCTTTTAATTTAATCTTTATAAAGTAAGTACTTATTTTTATTTGTTTTCTTATAAAATTAAATGCAAAAATTACTGCTTAACAGACCATAAAAATAATACTCTATACTTTATTACCTAAGCGATATTAAATTAAACATATTGCTTTTCTTCGAAAAACCTTCTTCAATTCATTTGACATTTTGTTTCTGAATAGTCTAATAAATATGCATGACTATCGTGGCAAAATTAGTATAGACGTTGATAGGCTTTCAGTTGGCAAGTGATTCAATTATTATTATTAATTATTTATTATTAATTATTTTAAAGAACGCCTTTTAATTTAATCTTTACAAAGTAAGTACTTATTTTTATTTGTTTTCTTATAAAATTAAATGCAAAAATTACTGCTTAACAGACCATAAAAATAATACTCTATACTTTATTACCTAAGCGATATTAAATTAAACATATTGCTTTTCTTCGAAAAACCTTCTTCAATTCATTTGACATTTTGTTTCTGAATAGTCTAATAAATATGCATGACTATCGTGGCAAAATTAGTATAGACGTTGATAGGCTTTCAGTTGGCAAGTGATTCAATTGCTTGGACGTTAATCGGTACGCAAGCCCCCAGGGGAAGTGACCAGGCATTCCAGTTGAGATTAGTATCCCTTTGGGAATAAGGCTTTGGTCTTACAGTCTGTAAAGTCATTTAAATTGTTTAATTCCTTTAAAAAGATTAGCTGTAACACTGGAACTTAAGTTAATGGTTATCTAAAAAGATAACCATTAGTTTGAGTTACAGTGCAAATAATGTCATGAGCTTTCCAAATAAAATAAAAATTAAATAGCTCTTCTGCCTGCCTACCATATAAAGCTTAGAAAATAGAAAATATTGCCCTTATGGTACCATCACCAAATATACAAAGTGTAAACTTTATATTTGGCGATAGCATCAGTGGTTTATTTCTTATACAGTATTGTATTTTGTCTGCTTTCAATTAGTGGGCTACGTGGTCAAGGCCCTGGTACAAAGAAAAAGAAAGTAGTCACCTGTTTCGTGGTAGGATATCGGTATATTTGCAACAACTTGTAGCTTTGTAATATTACCGATACGAAATTATTGAACTATTGTGAATAATTTATTTTTTGGCAGGGTTGATTTCATTTAGTAAGTATTTATTGCATCAAGCAACAATCCGATTTTCAATTACTAAACTATATCTAGGTACATACTACAAGGGTTTAAGCTATTGACAGTTTGTTCGATGGCATCTTTTTACGTATAACTTATAAACATGTAAAAGCTGAATCCTAGTGAAGTTCTAGGAATATCAGAAAGTGTGAAATTCTGTGGTTTTTTTCATTTTGATGATTTAGGTAGGTAAGTAGCTATTTCTATAAAAACTGAACACTATGTTAGTATTTTATTTCTAAAAGCGACCTACTTTTGCTAATCCTACAGCCGATCAGTGGACAGTCCCCACTGTCGGCTATTTCCCTGAGGACGCTGTGGCTGCTGCCGCGCACTCTGTACAGCGATGACGACTATGACGAGGTGTGTTTTAGCATGATAGTTTCGAAGCTATCCAAGTCCGCCAGCACAAGCATTGCAGACACGCTACAAAAGCACGGCAGCCGCAGCAACGCCCTGAACGCATTGTTGTATTGAATACGTACTACTTTATGTTCGGAGCAGGGGGACTCGTCCATAACCTTACCCTTTATGTTACAAGTGGACATAGGCTACGGTAACCGCTTACCATCAGGTAGGCCGTATGCTTGATTGCCACCTTAGTGGTATAAAAAATAATAAAAAAGTGTCCATAACCTAGGGTATCCACTTACTATCCGACGTGCCCTTCGTATGCCTGCCGCCATCATCAATATACGTCCCACTGCTGGGCAAAGGGATTCCTTCATGGGAGAAACACATGAGGAGTTTGATACGTAAGGATTTTTACCGACATAGATGAATAAAAAAACATCAAACATCATTCTGCATTATACCACCCTAGTAGTAATGTGTACAGAATATACATGTTTCCTCTACGTTGAAATAAGTAGTTACTCCATTTTCATTTATTTTTCTTATAATTACCTATATTATAGTAAATATCGTAGTCATAATAAAGACATTTTCTCAAAGCTGGTATTGGTCTAAACTTCAAATCTGTAAGCGATAACGACTCATGATTCCTACAAAAAACTATCCTATAGATAAACCATAGAAAATTGACATCAAAACAACTCGTATTGTTATGTAGTAAAAAGTGCAACTTTTAGCTTAGTTTTTGGTTTATTTTAATGCTTCAGGAGTCGATTGGATATGTCTATATTTACATTGTACCTCCATATCCTTGCCAGACACAGTTTTCCATTTCATTGTAATCCACAAACCACGACTAAGTCTCCTCGTATCTAAATGTAAACAACTCCACCCTTATGTCGTCTTGTGTTGTCTGCACACATTTTCAGATCCGCTCTGAACGTTGAAGTGGGCTAATATATTACGAAATATATCACAGCATCGCTGATATTTACTCTGTTATTTTCAACAGCAATATTGTGACATTTTCTTTTGTTGACAATGAAAGAAAAGAATTTGATGTAAATATAGTATAGCCCTTAGTTTTATTACATTTTTCAAATAAAAGATGGAATGGGAGAGATTGGTGAGAAGGTACTCATTATTAAAATGAAAAATGAAAGCATCAAACCAGTATTGTGTGAATATTATTTAGTCTGTTTTCGTGCATATAATAAAAGTAAAGGAAATATTTCTTTAATTTCTTAACAGTCCGCTTTCGACTTCTAAAACCTAGGTAAGTGTCTGGTTTATGGGTACTTAAGGAATAAAAATATTTTAAGTACTATATACTTGACTTTATTTTGGTGATTTTATATTTTTGCACACACGTCATATTATAAACATAAAACTAATAATTCGTCACAGCTATCAGAACAACAAAATAAACGTTTTTATAGTCGCTGTTGTATGCTAGTTTTTTTTCATGACTTGATGGTTCCTCGAACATTGGAGCGCAAACTCGTATATATAGTGGGAAGGAGTGTTTTTGGTGAAAGACTGGCAAATCTTTACATTAGAGTCATCTCAGACTTTATCAGATTCCCTCAATGACGTCATCACGGACTGCTGATCGGTTAGTAAATTTAGAAAAGAAAAATCCAAAATGTTTACAACAAAACATCAATATTAAGTACGAGTATCTTTTTTCAATACAGAATATTTTTAATTCAGAGCTATTGATATGAAACTGATTCGGTGACGGAGAACCTCTTAAGTTTCGGACGCAATGCGGGCTACTGCTGCTTTCGATAGGTTAAGTCCGCATTGAGTTCCACTCTAGGTATCCGTGATCCGCTAATCTCCGGACTGATTCCCGGCACTCATCTGTTTAGTTTCGGTGGCAGGGAATGTAAGTGCCGGGATGTGATTGGTGAGAGGCTGAGTGGTCTCGAAGATTTCCTCTACTCAATGCTCCAGCACCAGTGGAGGGTTCCAAGAAGGTAATCCACACCACGTCCACAAGTAGCCCTCAGGATCGAGGCTCCGAGTGGCGATAATGTCAGAGTTCACGGAATTCGCTAACAGTCTCTGTGTTCTGTGTAATGCAACGCATGATCCCAACAGCAAAAAAGTCTATAATAGTGGTATTAACAGCCACAGTTCCGCACCTCTCTAATAAAAAATAATCAGGATTACAGAAAATGCAGAACACTTATTACACACAAGTCACAAAAGTGCGAAGCACGGAAGTGTGAACAACAGAAATGCGAAAGCACGCAAGTGCGACTAACGTTAGTGCAACACCACGGAAGTGCGACACCACCAAAGTGCGATACAATGCTGCCAGACTGCGTGTCTGTTTTCATTTATTGCCCGTGGACCACGATATTTTCTACCGTGGTACACCGGAATATCGATATACTATAACAATATAAACAAAGAAAGTGTCTTTCATTGTTCTTTTTATGAAGATATTATGCTATTCATTCTATCACGAAAGAATATAATGTGTATTAAAAAAAAGAACGGATACACTAGTCATAGACGGGGGGCTGACATGACGTTCAGCCATCTGGTTAAAAATTGCGCTCAATGACTTGGCTAGTTTTACTTCGGCCTTTCATTGGATGCCGGCGTTTAATCAACGGCCTTGGCGTCCAGTTAAGCAGCTAACTTAACCAGACGGCTGCGAAATATCCATTATTTAAATTTAAAACTTAAGACTAAGCCACAGTCAGAAGGTAATTTCACGCCACAGACAGTAGGTAGTTTACCTACAACATAAACAGAATTCAAACACTGTTCTCTTAACTTGTTAAATATTAATGAATTCTCTGAGCCAATAACATCGTCAACAACTTGTAAACAGCGTAAGCTGACATCAAAGTCCACGTCAAACTTTTCCCCTTGATAACTCTCTTATATAATATGTACTTTCATAAGTTAATTTTTATCTTCTACTTCTACCAAATTGGCCCCGCTAAATATGCTGTAATTAATTTAAATCTGGTCCTATTACACGCAAATCTTTATGTCTCGAGAGTAATTAAAGTCTAAGGCTTTCATTGTTCTTTTTATGAAGATATTATGCTTCTAACAATTTATTGTCATTCCGTGTACAAAAGATGCTACTTATAATTGTCATTTTCGGACGTAAAATATTATACAATTAAAAATAAGATAAGACTTTTTATGTATATTAATTATTACTGAGATTTCATTATATTTTTTATAAGATAAGTACCTATTTCTGATTTGTTAGAATTTTGTTATTTGACGATGAAATATTAATATACGATTTTCAAAAAATGATCTTTGTTCTGTTTTTAGACCGAGGTTACAATATAATTTTCCGAACCAAAATAAAAAGGTTTGCCAAGGAAGCGTGTTGCAAGGTTATGGCGCGGCGGTGACCTCTCCCTATCAATCGGGTCATATGCTTGTTTACTCTCTTTTTAGTATGAAAGTTTAATAGTCATTAAATTATCGATGTGGTGTGATTACTTGGGTAATAATAACCTTGGAGCCTAGTTGTTGAAAACAAAAGATAAATGGACATATTGATTGATGTCTCTATTTAAACAAAATGTGTAACCGGAACAAGTGTTTCATAGTTAAAAGGGTTTTTTTCATTATAGTCGGTATCTTATTCAGCTTTCATATTTATGAGCTACAAAGAGAAACAACAATCATGAAGTGGTTTGTGGAAACCCTCTCAAGGTCATTATTTCAATGTTGTTTGTAGCCACTTAAGTAATGCCAGCAATCCAACTTTGTAGCTTCATTTGAATTTATTAATTCTTATCTTAAATGTAATTTTCAAATAAAAGAAGCAATATCTGTAAAGTCTTAAAAATTTGAATTAAATATGTTGGCAAAATGGTTTAGTTTTATTGCGTACGAGTATGTTTGGACATCTATATAACAGTCGATTTTTTCCGTCATCTTTGCCCGCAGGTGTAAACTTGTAAACGAAAACCACATCTTAAGAAAAAATCCAATAGGATTTGCGTGTATGTTTCCCTAGACACCTATGAAGCGTAGGTATAGGTACAATGAGAGACCACACTGGAAGTTCTTGAAATAAACTACCAAGATTTTGCAAAATACTTAAAACAATTGTAGAACAAATCCTGTAATTCATAAAAAAATACCTATATACAATAAAATCACTAAAGTCTTCAGCAATAAATGCCCATTTTTGTGACTATTACATACAATAAGAAACCTACGATAGAAAAAGAACACTTAAAATCGTAATTGTACACACTTACGATTACATTTAGTACTTCTAACGTAATGTACTTAGTCATAGTACGCTAGTAAGTATATAAGATCGCAGTCAAGTGTATTACAGAAATAATAGGAACTTAATGGGTATAATTTGTTTGCGAAGCGACTGCGGTGACGACGTTATAAATCTTGAACTTTGGTATTTGACTTAAATACTTAATTTGAAAAATGGAAATCAAAGCCTGGCTTTTCGCCTAAGCTGATAAGGTCAGCGCCGTGGCTAATCTTTGGCTGTGGGCTGGTGTTGGAATTAAGACGTAGAGCTCTTGATACCTAAATTAAATTAAACGGTTTTAAATGTTTCATGAATTCAAGCAACAAGAAAGCTAAATACCTACTTAGTAAATATATCTATTCCGTGCCGGTTGTTACTGCAACCGTTTTAATCCACCAACTCGCATTGGGCCAGCGTGGTGGTGTTATGGTCCAGTCTCCTCATGTGTTTCTCCCATGTAGGAAGGCCTGTGCCCAGCAGTGGGACGTATATAGGCTGATGATGATGAAATATATCTACATGCGAGTGACTTATCATTTTCTAAGCTAAGGTTTCTAGATGTTTATTATCAGAACAACCTTGGGACAATAATAATACATATTTTTTTATCAATTTAACCATTATGGCTTATGATATTTTTCGAACTATTGTATGTAATGTACAGGGAGGAAAAAGATTATAACCTGAGTTTCTTGCTCGTTGCTCTCTGAACAAGGAATCCTGGTAGCTAGAGAACTTGACTATCACAAGGTTGTGTAATAAAGACTGAATAAATGATTTCAAATTTGTTTATTTATTTTCATAGCACAAAAGAACCTTTCTTCAATGCATAATACTTTGTCTCCGTTGAATACTTTAAAAAAATATATCAATGCCTTAGCGTAACTGTAGAGACAGATTTGACTAAATTATTCAGAATTTTCATCCTAACTTTTGCTCCCAGTTCAAAGTACAATTGAGACCTTCATTTAAAACTAATTCAATTCTTATGTAAAGCTGTAACAGGATGGACGGCTGCAAACTTGGTGAGAAGGACTCTTAAACCTTTTCGTTACGTTATTAAAATAAAATAAATTAAAGTGAAACCTATTATGATTAGGTAACCGAGTACTATATTTTAAAAGTTTCTAATCACTATATTTGTTCAGAATTCGGTAATTAGCCCTTCCAATAAATCCAATTTTGTTTTTATACTATATACTATCTACTTATTCTCCATTAATATTTTAAATTAGTTGTGTCACAGAACTAATTATTATTGTAGATAGTTATGTATTTTCAATAGTCTGAAATGACTGCCGAAAAATGTCAATTAATGCATCCTGCTCTCGCCACTCTGGATTCGGTGGAACGTTGAGCCAAGAGTCTTATTGGCGACATGGGATTGGTGGAGACTAAGCTTCATAGCTTGGACAACCGCCGTAAGTTTGCTTGCTTGCCGGTCTTCTGCAGATTGTACTTCGGAGAGTGTTCACGACCACATGAGCTTATCCCGCCCAGCCCATTTCACCAGAGGACTACCAGAATTTCGGCGGAATCTTACCAAATTTACCAAATATCCGCACCAAGCGCTTCTCGTCATCCTTTGTAATGCGCACGGCCGAGAGTGGAATGCCCTGCCGGCCTCGAAGTTCCTTACTGCTTGTAACCTGAGTTCCTTAAAAAGTAGATTAAATAGGCACTCTGAGCAAGAGAGGGGTCGAGAACAGGCCCATTATAATTTAAAAAAAATTGACGATGTCCGTTACGTAGGTCACACTTATTACTTTTGAAAACTTTTTTGTGTACCCAATAGAAAATTATCAAATGGAAAATTTAAAGGAAAAAATATATTATTGACACAATTGATAAAGATAAATAAATGTAAACCTGTATGTAAGTATATTACGTATTGATTATAAATATTAGTGTGTCGCGATCATTGTCGCTGTCTACCACAAGCAGTTTAATAAAACTCACTAATTATTTATTACTCGTAATCATGAATTAATTTAACTAATTCCATACTAATTACATTAAAGAAATTGCTCCGTTGAGACAACATGATATTTATCGATAATTTATTTTGTGCATCATACGTTTTATGAACCTATTTATAGTGGTTATATTTTTAGTTGATCTCATTGAAAATAAATAACATGTATAGAAGAATTGGTAGGTGTTTCTCTGCGAGATAGAATCAGAAATAAAGACATCCGTAAGAGAACCAAAGTCACTGACATAGCTAATAGGATTAGTAAATTGAAGTGGCAGTGGGCAGGGCACATAGCACGTAGAATGGTAGAATGGCCGGTGGGGCGTTAAAGTTCTAGAATGGCGACCACGTACGGGAAAGCGCAAAGTACGATGGCCTCCCACTAGATGGACGGCGAGCCGTTGGATGCAAGCTGTGCAGAACCGTTTTATTTGGAAAGCGATGGGGGAGGCCTTTGTTTAGCAGTGGACATCATAGGCTGGTATGATGATAGAGAACATTATTGGTGTTTATCCAGCACAACATATTACTAACAAAGAAACATTACATTTTAATGCGTTTAAACGCCTACTTTATTATAACAATTACAAATAAATAAAGAAAATGATAAAAAAATATTTTCCGCCTAGAGCAATATATTTTTTTTATCATTTTCTTTCTTTATTTGTAATTGTTACAATAAATAAACCTTAATCATGTTGCCCGTCTAGTCGAGTGGTCAGTATTCAGTAAGGTTTGAATCCCGGTAGGAGTAGATATTTGTATGATAAGAATATTTTGTTTAAGTACGAGTCATAAGTTCTGTTTATTTAGTATATTTCATATATTTGTAGAAATACTAATGATCGCGCCCGAGGATGTCGGTTATCACGCAAAAAGATAGCCTGTGTCTTTTCCTAGGACGTAATCTACCTATCGTCATGACAAGTTTCACCTAAATCGTTTCAGGTTTATGCAAACATAATAGACATACAGACAGAGTTACGTACGCATAATTATAGTATGGATTTATATGTATAGATGAATAAAACACGCGCTAATCTAGAAACTACTTTTTATGTTAAATAGTCCATCCATTTATCGAGGAATTGTATAGGCAATATAATATTACGCTACGACCAATAGGATCTGAGCACCAATGAAAAATGTTGCCAAATTTTTTATACAACTAGATGACAGGCAAGCCGCTGTTATGTAGCTAGCTACCGTCGCCTTCGAGATACAATAAACACCTGGATTATCACTGAAAAGTCACTTGGTATTGTTAGTGGCATTGTCATCCCGAGGCCTAAGCTGAAATGCCTTTCATACCTATTAATTACACTATCACACAACTACACACTAACTACACTATTATAATATCTTTAATGTAAATAGACGCTGTAGTTATAATATTCAAAAATTTACTTTATTACAAAGATACACAGAGAACATCAAAAACTCGGCTTCTATAAAAGAAAACAACGTTTCATTTAGATTTTTTTGCTTTTTACCTATTTTTTAAATAGGATGTGCGATATCAAACGGTTCTTTTATATTACTTGTATTCACAATATATGTATTTGCAGTGGATAGGTTGGCTTTTATCATGTTGAGTAATATAGAGCAAACATTACTCTAATGGGATAAAAATACCTATACCTATACGTGTAGTACTATCCTAAGAACACATTAATTATAATATACAGCAGACGCGGTATAATGGTAGGGAGAGGTTTCATTATGTGTAATTAATACCTTGTTTATCGTTGTTAATAGGCGTATAAAACATTTTAAAATAACATGATAGGTAGTACAGTCTTACTTTATAGAAGTGGATGGTTAATAACCTTATAGCACAGATTTGATAATAGACAACTTATAGTATAGTTCCATTAAAACGTAAAGGTGTAAATAATCATTTACACATTACTCGTACAATACTTTTACCTACTTATATTGCGCAACGAACAGAATAATGATTTTTTTCTTCCTTTCTCTCCCTCTCGATTGAATATTCAAACTGACAATATCTCAAAAGCAATAAGCTATTCAATGATTAAATGGCATTTATCTATTTCCATCGCCCACTTCGTATATTTAGTTACTTATTTTTATTATTTTAGGATCCCCATTTGACTTTGTTGGGGGTTAATTTTGCAATACACGCATCTCATAGTTTAAATTGAAGGGTATGTGTAAAAAAAGTGTCATATTCTCTTTGAGTATGCGCACCAATTTTTTAATAAATCGACCCGGACAATAAAATGTTTCAAAGAAAATTAAACATCCCTTTTCACCCTTCAGGGTGAAATTCTTTCTTAGTAGTTAAATACCTAATCTTTACAATTAACAGACAAATAACAAAATAAATTTAAATTGCAAAAATTCGTTATAGGGATTATGATCAATACTAGCTGTTAATTCTTAAAAAAATCTGCTGTACATTTTTATAAATAAAGGAAAAAATATATATGTCTTTACGACCAGCGGTTTAGGCTGTGCGTTGATATATCATTGTATCAGTCAGGACTTTGAATTTTATATAATTCATATGTTTAAATGATAGTAGGTCTTATCATTATTTCTGGTATAGTTTATTTAATACATTATATTTTTGCCACTCATATGAATTGGATTAAAACAAAGTGGGGTCCTACGAGAAAATCTTTATGATGAGACAGCAGATTAGAATATATACCAACATTAATAACACTCGGGGGAGCTTCTTGTTACGTGGGTGGTCATGAAATAGACAACAATGAGGTCGGTTTGATGCATAAATAAAATTATGATTAGTATTTTAAGAATTTTATATAATATCTAATTAATAATACGATATTACATATAAATAATACCAGAAAATATAGCAACAGAAAAAGCAATCGCTAAGATTCAAATCGTAAATTTATGATGCGGGAAAATTGGCTTAATAGACATATTTTAATCCGAATACATATTAATAATTATTATATAGTCTAATCTGCTTAGTAGTAATCTAGATAAAAACATCAATGAATCAATTAAAATTATTGTTATTTTGTTTACCTCATTTTACGGCCCGAACGATATCAATATCAGCGGTTCAGAAACTATATTAAAAATATTATTTTACCTCCATTTTCAGTTTTTCTTAATAGGTAATATAAAAATAGCAATAATTAATTAATTTAGAGTTTGGTCAAGCGATGATATTTTTTTCGTAAATTAGTTTCGTTTGACTAAAAGCCTATATCCCCGTATATGGGTGGCTTGCATAAAAATATAATAGCAATAATATTAAGTATACCTAGTTAATAATTTTTTGTTTCGTGATTCACCGCCTCCTTATTGTTCTGATCTACAATGTAATTACTGTGTAATGGATAAAGTTTGATAGAATTTCTTTTTCCTTTACGCCATCCAAAAACAACATGTTATTAAGAACCGACATGTAATTAAAAGAATTATTTTGTACACAAGAGTAAATCATAGTAATTCTCTTAAAGAAATCGATTATTTGTGTACACTTAATGTTTCAATCAGTGTTCTTATTCAAAACTGTCGGAAAATAATCGAATTTCGGAATCTCTATACCCGTCACTTTTTATCACGGCGCGTCCAAACGAGAAGGCATGTGACTTTTCGAATCGAATGCGTGATCCGACAGTTTCTGAATAAGGGGGCCAGCACTAGAATAAATAATGATCACAAATATTTTCACCGCAACTAATTGAAAACGTAGGTACAAGTAATCGTTTCTTTAATCTGGAATACAATAATATCAATATTGTATTCCAGATTAAACAATAGTAATTTATTAATAATGTGTCCTTGTTAATGTTGTAGTGGAGCATGTGGCTGTTGGTAACAAAAATTGCTAGTTGTGACTTTTTATTTTCAATAAAATTTCGTCCGTTTTCAGTTTTATTCGATATCCTTTGTTATTATATACAAGTCACCTATATTTATAAAATCTGACAATGATTCATTCAAATAATACTTCACTAACGTTATTATTTCAGTAGGTAAAATTGTACATTGAGTCACATTAAAAATGTTTCGTGACATGAATATTTTAGATTAAATACGTGATAAAATTATATCGATTCTATTTTGTGAAATCGTATCGCGCTAGAGGTGAATCGTGAATTCGTTATCGCTTACAGGAGATTCTACTAACAATAAAGTTTGCTTGAATTGCTCAGTACTCTTAGTGTAAGATGCAATCGAATCGAAATGTCTCAATTTCGATAGCATTCAGATATCACATCCATAAATAACGTAAAAAGTATAGTTTCCAATACTTCACATCAGTGGATCTGCTATCGTTTTTATACTTACAATTTGACAGCTGTAAGCAATCGAAATCGAGACGTTTCGCCTTAGTTGAAGCGTATTCTAGGAAAATAATTAATAACATTCAAAGAAAAAGACATTAGTATAGTAAGTATATTGTGCAATTTTGTTAATTTTTTTGAGTTACCTGTGATGTTTTGGTAATTAAAAAGCGCACAACATAAAGTATCATCATCATCATCATTTCAGACGAGAGACGCCCACTGCTGGGCATAAGCCTCCCTCAGGGATCTTCAAACCGCCCTGAATTGCCCGCACAAATCGGCTTCCGACGACCCTCACCAGATCGTTGTTGGTCCACCTTGCGGGGGGCCTATACCAACGCTGCATCTCCCGGTATGCAGCCGCCACTCAAAGACTTTCTCGCCCCAACGGCCATCAGTCCTCCTTGCAATGTGGCCTGCTCACTACCACTTGAGATTCGCAATTCTTTGGGCTATGTCGGCGACTTTAGTTCTCCTGTGGATCTCATTGTTTGTGATTTAATCACGCCGAGAAACACAGCACAAAGTATACCTATACATCAGTTCGATTCCTTAATAAAATTCATACTGGCCTAGTTTTACTACAAACAACAGTATGATTACTCAAAATACGAAGTTAAGTAATGTTCTGAGATGGCGTGTTCAGAACGCCAAATATTAGACCCTTGCTGCCCTGATACTGGTTCTGCGTCAAATTTGGCCGTTTGCCAGAAAATCACGTAATTTAGAAGGAAATTTACTGTTCCTTTTCATCTTGTTGTGGACCACTTGGCCAAGGGTTCTGAGTAAAATATAAACCTTATCAGAATCAATCAACGCTGTAAGTTTTCGATAGCATCATTTTACATCATTTTAAAAGACATAATAGTTTTAAGTAACATTTTACTACAGGAATGTTACAGAATTTTCATTATAGTGATATTAATCACTATACAGTGTGAGTCTGGGTAAAGTGCACAAATGAAAGTGGGGGATACTTTGGCTAATTTTATCGACGAAAAAAATATAAAAAAAATATATGGGCTTATTTAATTTTTTTATCGATTTTTGAATTTGTTTGACGTTGAAATTACCCCGGTGTAGACAAAATCGTGTAACTTTTAAAATAATTGATCTATCGCGATGAATCAAACTGTTTTATGATTGGTAATGATAGGGCGCAATTATAAAATCAAAATTTTGTAGAAAAAACTACACTGAATGAAAAAATGCCTAATTTATAACAAAACCGTTTTTTTTATAATTTTTTGCCGCCTATAATTTTTTTTATAAGTTTATAAAACGCCCACTTTACATACTTTTCTCTTAACTTTAATTTATTCTACATTGTTTTTCTTTTCTAGCGGTGCAAATTTCATGCCAATACCTTATTCATATCCTTTTCTATCAACTGTTACTTCAACATACAAGTTATTACTTTCCTGTGGCAAGTTCATTTGTAAAAACGATAGGATTATGGTATTGACATGAAATTTACACTGTTAAAAAGGAAAAATGACGTAAAATAAATTAAAGTTAACAGAAAAGTATGCAAATTGAGCATTTTATTAAGCAATTTTTAAATTTATGCAAAAATCTATAAAAAATAACCGGTTTTTTGTGAAGAGTCCATTTTTTTTCCAAGAGCTTTTTCTACAAAATTTTAATTTTATGAAGACGCCTTATTATTGCCCATCATAAAACAGTTTGATTCATCGCGATAGATCAATTATTTTAAAAGTTACACGATTTTGTCTACACCGGGGTAATTTCAACATCAAAAAAATTAAAAAAATCGATGAAACAATTAAATAAGCCAATATAATTTTTTTATATTTTTTTCGTTGATTAAATTAGCCATAGTATCCCCTATTTTCGTTTGTGCACTTTACCCAGACTCACACTATATATATTAGTAAAATTAACATGTATCCCGCCTGATGGTAAGTCAGTCATCTATTAGCACTAGTAGCACTGACGCGTAACATAAGGAGCTCTAAAGAGGTTTTGTTTTCATCAAAATGTCATTTTTCTCGAGTTGAGACGAAGAAATTCACGAAGGAAAATTTAATTAAGTCTGAAACATTTCTATATAATACAAAATCTCAAGATCATTATGTTCGTTCTCTTGCCGACTGTGATTTATAGAGACGTGTTACATATTCGCGAATATTTGTATCGTGCATGAACTTAGTGAGCGCTTATGGAAATTTATTCACTGTTGGCTACCGCTGGAGCTAATAAAATATTAAATGTGATATCTAAGTTAATTTGAACATTAATTATGCTCTGTCCACGGTATAACGAACAACATTAACCGCTCTACGCAAATAGACTAAGTATTTAAGTATGCAGCGCTAATTAACTTTAAGATTTATGCCATCGGGTTGGCATAGCCTTAAAAACAACTTTCTAAGTTTAATTACATTAAGAGCGTGTACGCTGCACGGCTATTCATACAAGCTATCAAGCCTAAAATATTGATAATGAACGAACCGACTCTAACAAAAAATAAAAAATGCTATGCATAAGCAAGCCAGGCTAGTTTGAAAAGTTTGAAGAGGATTTTTCTAAAAGTCTAACAATAAAAAAAATAGTTTGTATGAAAAAGTGAAAATTACTTACTCAACAATAAGACGGTTTTTTTATTAAAATCCTCTGATAACTGTTTAGCCTGACTTGATTATGCACGTAAAGTGTAATGAAAATCGGTTTGTACGTTTCCACTCTTGTCCACTTGAAAGTTTGTATGAAAATCCGTGCGGCGTAAACGCTCATCACTTGGTACACTCGCTTTGAAAAAGTGCGTATAAATAAAATACAGTAACTCGATATAAAAAAGAGGTCGTGGACGTCAAAGTGGATACTAAATTTGGATAAACGATGGTGTAAAAACTAGTTATCTAAGTATGTCATAAAGTCATAATTTATGGTGTGTCCTAATAATAAATAGGCGGTTTTAGATATTTAAATAGGTTGTTAAAAAAAATCCATCCTAAATCCTGCTATCTAGAAAGTCTTTTAAACACATTAGATAAAACTTTTTATTGTATTTCGACCAATACGAACCAATTGCACGACGTTCATATGAGTTGTCCATGAACCAATTGAAAGCATATAAGCAACTTATAACTTTAATGTTCTTTTCTGCATTTTGATGTTATAGTTTATTTGTTAAAATAAAGACCTTTTGCTGAATGTGATGAATGCACTGAATAAAAAATAACTATTGCTCTGAGACGTCGTGATATATTTTGTGCACAAAATATGAATATTACGAGTCCAGTCACTATAATAGAAATAAGAAAAAGACAATTTCTATTAATTTTATGAAAAATTAATATAAATGTCTATGTAATGTAGGTTATTCTTTACTCTTAAAGATATTCAAGCTACCTAGGTACATTATTTCATCGCCTTTTAAATTTTATTATATGGCTTAAGTCCCATATAATAAACTATGTATTTAGAACCGACTATCTCCATATACGATCGATCTAATTTGGGCCTCAACTTTAAAGTGGTTAATCCAAATGACTAAGCCTAACCTTCTGGAACGTTCTAGCCTCAAGTGCGTCGTAGTCGTCTAGAGAAAAAAATATACCACCAATAGCAATTAGTGTGGGTTAATCGGGTTATGCTACGGTTATGCGAAATATAAATATAAATTATTCATTTTCATATTTATTTATGCAATCTATATTTATAATTACACAAGTTTTGAAATTTCTGTCGAAGCACTAATTGTAACAAGTACCTACTCATAAAGTATACTTAGTCAATTATTTCTCTTTGGAATTTACGTCAAAACTTCAGTGTAGAATGTTTGTTAAGATTTTCTCGTCCAATACTTTTGTTGAGTTTTAAATAGTCGTAAATTAACATTGGGAAACTTTTAACATTGTGACAAGTTAATAGTCTCTACATGTACCTATATGTATATAGTGTATATTTAGTTCCGAAAGTCCGAATTGAAATTTAAGGGTGTGGTTGTGTTCCTTGTCAAGAGTTACCTCTGAACGTTTGACAACTTCAAGACCTCTTTTATTTTCCGATTAAAATAATAAAAACATTATTGTCCTGCTCGAGATTACCCTAAAAATGCGTACTATTGTGTATCGCACGACATACTACAGTTAACACACACACACAACCCTCGTACATACTACGATATTGACAACCGGCTGGCCGAGTGGTCTGTACGGGCTGCTCGGTCAGGGGTCCCGGGTTCAAATCCCAATGATGAATACGAGCATTTGTTCACGAGTCATGGATGTTTATATCTTAATTTAGTAAATTTCTAATATTTCTATACATATTATTATCAATATTTATCCGTTATCTCGTATCCATAACACAAACTTTTAATGATGCTTACTATGGGCTAGATAATAGGTGTGAGTGTATGAATATTATTGACCCCCCATCAGCCGAGAGACGCCCACAGCTGGGCATAGGCCTCCCCAAGGATCTCCAAGCCGATCGGTCCTGCGCTGCCCTCATCCATCGGCTTCCCGCGACCCTCACCAGATCACCCGTCCACCATATGCGGCCTACCAACGCTGCGTCTCCCGCTACGCGGCCGTCACTCGAGGACTTTTCCGCCCCAGCGGCCGTCAGTCCTCCTTGCGAGGTGGCCTGTCCACTGCAACTTGAGACTCGCAATTATTTGGGCTATGTCAGTGACCTTAGTTCTTCTGCGGATCTCATCATTTGTGATTCGATCACGCAGAGAAACACCAAGCATAGCCCTCTTCATTGCTCTTTGGGTAGCTTTGAGCCTTCTTATGAGGCCCATTGTAAGCAGCCACGTCTCGGTTCCGAATGTCATCACTGTTGAAGCATACAACACGCACGAGTTGAAGACTTTCGTCTTAAGACACTGCGGAAGCTGGGCCGAGAATATGCGGCGAATACAGCTTCCCGAATGCTGCCCAGCCGAGTTAAATCCGTCGGTTAACCTCTTTCTGGAAGTTGAACATACCAAGTTGTACTATTTGTCCCAGGTAAATGTATTCGTCTACAACTTCCAGTGTAGGTAGAGCTGCCAACCTTTACAGGAGCGGGAACAACATGGGAATTCCTCATAATTTTCGTTTTGTCCATGTTCATTTTAAGACCAACTTGTTGGGAGATTCTACAGAGGTCGAGGTCAGACATTGTGCCCAAGTCTTCCAGGTTCTTAGTCATGGCTACGATATCATCAGCAAAACGAAGGTGTGTACTCGCCGTTTATGTTGATGCCAAGTCCTCTCCAGTCCAAAAACATAAACATATTTCCTACGCGGCACAAATTTCAAATTTTATTTCGGAATTCTGTAACATCCGGTATAATAAATACCCTATATGTATTATACCGGATGTTACAGAATTCAGAAACTAATACTGTTCCTTGAATACGATGGACTGCAGATATAATATACCTATGTATATTGTTTGTAGTACGACGTATTAAAGCAATAGATATTTTATTCAAAAAATCTGGGTATGTGTTATTTATACAATAAACTCTATTATAAGAAATAGAGTTCATGCCGCAGCAAAACATAAAAATGCGTTAAAGTAAATGCAAATCCACTATATGATGTGTCCGGACAGCCACACTTAGAGGCACTTATTGAGAACTGGAATTCAGTATGAAAATAATTGTAAACATTTACTAATGAAATAGAAATCTTCTTATTTATAGATATTGTAGAGACCTGAAGCGGGTTACCTTACCTCACAACGTGACGTTACACGAGCGATATCTTAAATAGCATAGAGCCTGTAAAACATAACACATTAACACACGCATTAACACATTTTACACTTATTTCTTTTTTAATATTTTGCCTACAATATTAGTCACACTGAACAGCACATAACACACACAGTATTTGTGTATGAATTGTTATTACGTTGTGTGTTCGGTCGACAGTTAGTATTGCGATATCGCTCGAGGTGAGTCGCGTCATGAGAAAACACATTAAAATCTTGAAGTAAATATGAAACCCTTAATTATCTATTATCAGTCAAATCAACTTATATCTAACGATGTTCGTGTCATTATTAAATCGTATCGTATCAGTTATTGTTATCAGCTCGACACTAGATCAGCATCGTTTAACTCGTGCCATTTATTATTATTTGAAATGAAATTCCATAGAGCATTGCACAGTTAACTGTCACTAATCAGCGTCGTGACGGCATCGCCTCGCCTTGGGATCAGCACGCTAGCAGTATTGGTCAACTCGCCTACGTCGTACATAACTCCCGACTGTAGCCGCTGTTAGACGTAGCATATTTATGTGAACTAAGACAAGCTACTACACATAAGATACAGAGTTGCAGTGGTTGCAATTCGGTGACTGAAAGCCGTAGGGAACTGTTACCAAGTCGCTGCCGCGCCGACGACAAGGCGGCGAGGCGATGAGACAAGGCGGTGTTGATCTGGTGCCGGGGATACTGGATGTGTATGTGTTAGCCATTTGGTTAAATTAGCCAGCTAGTTATTAGATGACAAAGCCGTTGTTCAAACGCCCGCTGGAATTCCATTAAATGGCTGAAGGACAACTAGCCATTGAGCGCAACGTTTACCCAGATGGCTGAACGTCATGTAAGCCATCTGATTAAATTAGACAGTTTGAGGTAGGGTTGAGCATTTGTGTAACTCTATGTGTGCGTGGTAGGGTCACGGTTTTTTTTAAATCCACTAAAAACTAAATCATCTTTTTTATAAGGCAGCATAACAAAAATAACCTTGAACCTACCAATCTTACCAAAACTCTTCATTACAAGACAGTCCACCATGGCGTCCAATAAGCTGATTTTTAATACACCTAGTTATTAGGCGTTGAGTGATTCTAGTTCAATTACCAATCGGCCTAGGCATTAAATGGAATGCCGGCGTTTAATAAGCGGCCTAGGCATCCAATGAATTGGCAAATTCAACCAGATGGCTGCGATATGTCAACAGCAGATCTCATTCTGTTCTCTTAGTCATAGAGAGAATGTAGTATCTAACTATTATATTTTTTTGTCAACAATCGCATATTTGAAAAAGTTTAAATTAACGGTTCACTTATTAATCATGTCGATATTCCCTGGCATTGAAGAATTATTTCATCCCTAATCGCTTTCGGTCGTCTGACTGTACAGACAAATTACCTGTCAACCTCGCTACTGTTATTCTTAATGTAATCCAATCTTTGTATTGAGCGCAACAAGTACTTAATGTAGAGATAAATTGTATATATATGTATTTGGAGATAGCGGAATCCGGATTAACAAGTGACATGACTTTTTTTTATTAGATTATACTTTTAGAAGAGCTGCATGGTTTTGAAATATACCTTTGTATATTTTTCTTGTCTACTAATTAAAACAAGTTACAATAACTCGTGATTAATGTTAATAAAATTGTTAAGGTATATTTATACTGAAAACATAAATTTGTTGATAAATACATTGTAGACTCCACTTTTTTGACTAATCTATACGGTCTAGTTTCCAAGTTACTAAATAGAGCATATTTAATGTTTTAGACACCTTTGTTAACTGCAGTATTCGATGTGCGCAAGAATTTTTTTTAAACGATACTTCGCTGCAATAATCATTCCTTAAAGACGACTGAACTTCCTGAATATGAAGTGTAACATGTAGCTGAACAAAGTGACAACATAACTTAGGGTAACACGTAGCCAAAAATAAAGTTGCATAAATAGTGATGCACTGTTTGGTTAAATCAAATAAACTGTAATTATATCTCGCTTAATTTTGGTTATAAATAATGTAAGCGAAGTAACTAGTTTGGCTAAATATTTTTTTCAGTGTTTGATGTTGAATATAATCAAACTCCATTTCTTTTTATACCACTGAGGTGGCAATAAAGCATACGGCCCACGTGATGGTAAGCGGTTACTAGCCTATGGACGCTTGCAACTCTATTATTTTTCGCACTGATTTTGATAAAATAATTCTTAGCGCCGAAGGAGGTTTTATTGTCATTCACTAAGGTAAATGAATCATTTTAGTGGCTCGAATGGAGAAACTAAAATGATTTATTAAGACGTTCGTAACAACATAATATATATCGTAACTTGAAAGATACATCCGCGGTTATGAGATATTGTTTGATAGCACAAATCAATAGTCAGAAATCTTAGGTAAATAATTAGAATAAAGTGTTTTGGTGTAAATTATGGTTGTTTTAGTATTAAAAAGAGTGTAAAAGAGTTAAAGGATTTGTAGGGTGCGCAGGGTAATTTAGATATAGGTAGGGATAAAATATTCAAATTTTTATTAATTTTGTTAGTTAAGGCGAGAGTATTTGATAAGAGTATCATCTTTGGCACCAAATCAAAATTAGAATTTTTTAGTTTAAGAAACCGTATTAATAAAAATTAGATAACTATTTCGTTTATACAAAAGAAAGTAGGTAAATCTAATTATTTTTGCATTCTATCTACAATAGCAAAATAAAATAAATAATCAGGTTGTTCAGAATTAGAACTCTTATGATGAGCCAAGAAAAATTAAAAATAAATTAGTTATTTTGACTACAAAGAGCTACGATTAAGAAAATATTATAATAAATATATTACCTATGACGAATAGCATCTTCATGTACCCGAACACGCCTTGCCGATTTCATTCTCACCTAAACATTTTATGCCAATGAATATTTGAGTAAGGTGATTGGTAAGTATGAAGTGTGGAAAAACAAATAATAAATTTAATTTTGATTGAACTAATATAGTCAAATACATTTGGTCACTTAGATATGTTTTAATCTTTGACTTTATGTTTGTTTGGGTTCGAACACAACAAAGACCCTTAATGTACACGTAGATACAGTGTTAGCGTGTTTAGAAGTTACTTAAGCTGTATCTGTATCTTTTCATGGCACGCTAGTGCAAAACACTATCCGTTCAATTATTGACTTTCCCCTAAAAACAGGTTTATAATTCCGCAGGGGTCAGGCGGAGAAGGTCAAAACACAAATAACAATCACTTGGGACAAGTTAACATTTACAAATTAAATAAAAAAACATATCTTATGGAAAGTGTACATTGTAATGTAGGTATTTTGGTTTCCGTTGATGTTTTTTTTTAATTAAACCTTTCGGTATCTAGAGGCTTATAAACACTAGATTAATTGTCGTGACGGCGGCGGCGCACTGCATGCCGCTATCCACCGTCATATTTTAATCACGTAATGTAATGCGAAAAATCTGTTCGAAGCAAACCGCTACTTGGTACCTACGTTTAAATGGTAAACTATCGATCCAAATATAGAAGGGTACTCCGTACGCCATTTACCGAAGTCACAGTAGCAATTATGTACAAAGGCTTAAAGCACAATGCAGTATCGAAGTGGCATGCTTATAATTTAATAATGTACCTATTTCATTCGTTACGCCCATCAAGTACGACACCTATTAGACGATACAGGTATAAAGGTTGTCGTGCAAAAATCGAAACAATAGATATTAATTACGTACCTTGAAATTCACAGCCAATCTAAACAACTGAAAACTGACATCCATAAATATTTACATTCCGGTAGAGTGGAGACGCGCGATCGCGTGCGTTATGGTATGGCCGGTAGTGAGGGTGTCGTGCGGGGTGCGCGGCAGAGCACGCGCGGCACGTGGGGAGCGGCGCCGGGCCGGCGGCATACTATGGGCCTCGGCTCGGCCGGCGGCGGCGGGCGCGGGTCGGCGCCGACTGACTGACGTGCCGCGGCCGCCGCCGCCACCTCCCTCCGCACCGCCCGCCGCCGCCGTCACCACCGCCCGCCCAGCTAACCAGCGCTGCCGCGCCCGCCCGCACGCCTCTAATTCTAATTGTTAGCAACCATCGACTATTCAGGTCAACGTACCTGCATTCGAATTTTCCCCCGAACGAAAAAGTCGGTTATAATTTGCATATTTAATATTAATTTTCAGTTTATTACAAAACAACGCGAGTACTTAGTTTCATAAAAAGTTAGTAGGGATTAAGTTAATCATTTATTCAGGAAGCGAAGGCATGCACTCACAGAGAGAATACGAAAAGTCGAGATTGCGTTTTGTTTATTTAGAAAGTAGCCGTAGTGATGGCATAAGATTATTTGTGTGTATTTCCTGTGTATTTATATAAATAAATCCAACGCCAACATAATGTAAGTAAATATACGAGTATCCTACAAGATAATGTGATAATTCGGAAAGGAAAGCCGTTAGGGAATAACTTACCAGTTCTATTATTTGCGCCGTAGCACGTAGCCTTGTATACCTGTGTAGAAGCTCGTCTATCTGGAGATACAGCTGCTATTTTAGATACGAGAAAAAAATTGGATGAACAAGAACGATTAAATAAAAATGACAACATTTTAAACAAATATAAAAACAAAATGGTTAAATAATTTCACTGACTCTACATTTTCGTGAAGCCATATAAAATAATGTCGCTCTTACGTTTGTTGATGACTCTGCTTGCTGGAGTCTGGTATATCTTATTGAATTTATTTATGTATCTATAGAAGTAAGGTTACTATAAAATAGATATAAAACTTAAAGGAATACTGGGCGATCGTACGGAAATAAAAGTAGATATAAAATTGTGCCGCCAAATCCGTGCCAGAGTCGTGTACCTTGGGAGTTTCTTTGTTTGCTCCTTTAAATTTCTAATGCTAGTAGCGTAGACCTTATCGATGCTAAAAAAACTGTTTCGTGTACCGGTCACGATACAAACTTGTTTTAGTTGGTTTTAAGTTATTGTTTTTATATTACAATACTTAATAAAGCGTGTGTTAAAATATTGCAATATAAAGTAAGTGTAGCTAGGAAATGGCACATTGTCAACAAACAATATTAGCTATGCCGATGACATGGCGCTGATGTGCCCATTGATTAGTGCCCTAAGATAATTAGTAGCGATATATGTGTGAGAGATAAGGAGAGGTCCATGGTCTTACTACAGTGCAGACGAAAGCGTAACACGAGCGGTGTTTTGTGTGTGCTTTTATTTTGTGTTGGGGAAAGGTGGTACATTCTATTCCGTGATTCCCCCGTACCTAGCGCAAATGCGATGGAAATAAATATTTAAAATCTAAACCAATTTATGTAACACTAACTAACACACACGAGTGCACTGGGAGTGACTTACTCATGGCCCCACAAGAAGAATTGTCATAAGCCCCCGAGGGTATTTTGCGGCTTGACAGATTATCATCTAGTAAGCAATTATGGCATCTATCTGACTAAAATAAAAGTACTTATTGTATATTTCAAATTTAAACTTGATAAATATGGATTACACAAACACTTCAGTGTAATATAAAGCTTCTACAAAGCTCTACCTTATCGTACTTATTTGCTTATAGTGAGAGATTATTAACAATCATCATTAATAAAATCTTTACGTAATCTTCAAAACAAAGTTGGACTAGAATATCATAATAATAATAATAAATTTGTAACATACTCATAAACCAGAGACAATAGGTTTTCTTTTGTTGAGAAGATAGGCGTTCTATTTTTGAGAAGATGACCGCGAGCTGGTAAGGGCTGAAAAGTATTGGACTACAGTGAGCCTCTATTTATGTACTTAAAACCAGTTGATATTTTAAGTTTCGATGTGTAACCTGATAACTTATCATGGAAATACACCAGAGAGATTCTTACATAGTCTGCGGGAGAGATGTTCAGTCACACGGAAGTATCTTAACACTTTAACACCATAATATTATGTCAAATCAACTACTGCGTAGTATCAACGAATTCGTCGTATCTATGACATTGGAATTGGAACTAAGCCGTTGCAGATATTCCGCGTGCAGGTGTGCTGCCAACGCCGGCGACGCCCGATACTTGCGTCGAGGGATTGCGGTTCAATTGTTAGTTTCAAACTTGATATTTTGCTGGCTTGCAATATGTGAAATTATTTTAATATCGCACTTTCAAGTCGAACTATGCTGTGCATAAAAAAATACGAAATATTGATAGAAAAAGCTAAATAATATAATTTGAATACTTTTTTCATCCCACAGCTGGGCACCGGTCCTCCTTAGGTATTTCATATAAGGACTTAATTCTACTATAAAATTTTATAGGAAAGTTTTTTTTATTTCTTTTAGGCAGGTAACACACCAGAGGATCTATGGTGTTGCAGAGATCATTTACCATTAAAGAGACCTGGATGCTCTTTTGTCTCTTTATAATTTTTTATATCATTACGTACAGACCTGCGGTTGGTTAAACTAAGCCTAAAAGTCCGTGTATTCGTTTTATTTTCCTATTAGTAACGTGAATCGGGTACACTATATGTAGTTTCGTTACTACAAAGATTGCGTATTTGTTGAAAATTTAGCACCTTACGTACATACATCAAAAGCAGCAATAAAATCAAATAAAAATTGTTTTACATATAAGCACTTCAAGCGTTCTGCAAGCTATAAAACTATAAACACCGTAAAATAAAAGTGGGATGGGTATTTGTAGTAAGTACAAGACACGTTTATAAACGAATATAATAATAAAAATAATTTTAGTTTAAATTTATTAACTGTTAATTAGTAAACCATTGTTTTTAAAAAACAAAAACTAGGCTTTTGCTTGTAGATAAGCATTGTCCTACATATATTTTAACCATTATTTGTAATATACTAATTTTTAGAATCCATAAATCATCGGTACCTACAGTCCATCGTTTTTGAGTAGATTAATAGTACCTACTTTTTTAGATCAAATAAAAGCTATCTTTAAAGCGTACATCTATTGAGTAAAAAATTGGAGTGCACGTAGAAATTGGATATTTTCGTACAGGAATTGTAAAAGGAACAAATATTCCAATTTCAACTGTCATCCGTTGACAAGTGAAAACTGTTTGCTTTGTTACCTTTCTTTTTGAATTTTCATTGAAACCTACATGTAAAAAAGCTTGCTGGATTGTTTTTGAATCTTAGTACTTACGTACCCAGGTTATTGAAAAGAAAATAGAGACAATAATACATACGAGACGGGACTTCGGATGAAATAGTGTAACACATTTTTATGGGCTAAGTTATAAATATAATATCTGTGGCGTAATGGTTAGAGGGCTCTTGTTTCGAGCATACAGTATATTATTTCGAGCTCGTAAATAAAACAGCTGTCGTCATGGCTGTCTCCTCTTTTTGGGTAACTAGGTAGTACTGCAGAATATGTCGAATAGTATCTATTGCACAATTTAGTTTTAATAATAATCGATCACCTATTGGCACAGAATAACTAACTATTGGTCATAATAAACACAGTAATGTAGATTTTGATGTACCTAATTATTCATAATTTATTGTATGTATTTAGTGCGATATCTGTGCAATCGGTCAGCAAAATTGGTTTCATAATTCAATCAGGTGCATGTTTAACGTAATTCTACAAGTGCCCATCTATCTTTACTATTTCTGTATTAAAACATGCCTTTACTTTATGTAGGTATTGTCCAATGTTTGGATAAACATTGTAGCCTAATTAAACTTGAATTACCCAATCTTATTAGGTAAACATTGTGTGTTGTGTAGCTATTTAGAGTTAATGTAACCAAAAGGTTGCATACTACAGGCCGTAGAAAATTAATAGCGGTCGCGTTGCTTGCCAGGTGATTGGAGGATAATAAACTAAATAAAAAAATACACGACCTCCACCGACCATATAAAGTAAAAAAAGAATCGGGGGGCGTTATGCCATAGCCATAAAAATTTCAATGAATTAATTACTATCTCGAAAATTAAAATGATAAGGATAAGTATGTTTCTATTTTCGAAATTACTTTTTTTATCGTTGGCAATAATTTATTATAAAAAAAACTTTCTAAGATGACGAGAGAGTATATTATAGAAGGAAATTAAAAAATGTAGAAACTTCAGAATAATAATTAAGGATTCTAATTGACAAACAGAATTGCATTTTATTTTATATATAATGAAGTGCTTGAGTCATATCACGTGTGAGTGTGACACATATTTACCAGCTGACTCTCTAATACTTACCATAAAGGTAAGTATGCCGCAAAATTTTGATTCTAAAATCATCACGTCAAATAACGGTATCTATTATGTAGCCCAAAACTATTTTTAACCGACTTCAAAAAAGGAGGAGGTTATCAATTCGTCTGTATGTTTTTTTTATGTTTGTTACCTCTAAACTTTTGACTGGGTGAACTGATATTGATGATTCTTTTTTTGTTCGATGCGGAATAGTTCCCATTTGGTCCCATAAAAAATTTTTGAAAATCCATTCGGTAGTTTGGTTTTTAAATCAAAAAAACCTCTATGAATTTTTAGTGAAATGATGCGATAGTAGAAATCAATTTAAGCTCACGGTCACCCATCTAGCTTTGACCTTCAAAAGTTATCACTAAAAATTGTGAAAAAAAAATATTTAAACAAGAATTAAAACCGACTCCAAAAAATTGAAAAGGATAAAATAATTAAATTTTAGTTAGTAGGTACTCATCCCCTAGGAACATATTTTTGGAGTTGGTGCTAAGTTGTTTCCAGAAACCATAGATAGTGAAGCAGTCGGTTTTAAATTTTCCATAATTTAATTATTGTGAAGACAATTCAAAAAGCATTTTTATTTTATTTATTTTATTTATTTATTTTTATTTTTCTTGATTTGGGAAACAAACAATACAGCAAATCCTTTAAAACTAGCTCTAACAAAATACATAGATCAGTGAAGTTTCCACATATAGCTAAGATCAAATAAACTTAAATAAAAGATAGTACGATACTTACAATCTACGAATTTAAATCTACTGTAGGTGCTACAATATTTCTAATTGCTTTTCAAAAAGAGTTCTTTGACTGCGTAAACATATCAATTTGCGTAAATTTCTTATTATATGTAAAGCAAGAACGATATATAAAAGAGTTACTAGCATAATTTGTACTTGTAAAAGGCATATCGAACAAGCTGTTACTACGTAAACCAATCCGAGGACATCTAAATTGGATAAAACTTAAAAGATAAGGTGAGTCCAGCTGATTATTTAATAATTTAAATAGAAATATCATATCTCTTTCCATTCTGCGATCCTCCAACTGTGTAATGGAGGAGGGATATGATTCACGTGAAAAATTCTTTTTAAAGTTAATGTGCTTTACGAATTTGGTTTGAAGTTTTTCAATACGATTTATGTATATTTTATATTGGGGGTTCCACGCGGTGGAAGCATATTCTAAAATAGAGCGTACAAAACAATTATACAGTATAACTAAAGTTGAACAGCATTTAAAGTCTTTTCCGACTCTCAGAATAAAACCCAACATGCGATATGCTTTAGAAGTTATATAATTTATATGAGATTCAAAAGTTAGCTTACTATCCAGATAAATCCCCAAGTCTTTCACCTCATTGATTCTAGTGAGAATATTGCCGTTTAATGAATAATTATAATGAATAACCTTCCGCTTACGCGAAAAGGTAATAATATTACACTTGTCAATATTTAATACTAAGTAATTATTGTCGCAATAAACAGATAGCTCATTCAGATCGTCCTGCAGTGGACAACAGTCCGACTGTGACTTTATTATCCTAAATATTTTCAGATCATCAGCAAATAAAAGTACTTTACAGTTTTTAATAGCTCTTGGAATATCATTGATAAATATATTAAATAAAAGAGGCCCGAGGTGAGAACCCTGTGGGACACCTGAACTTATTGGGATGAAAGATGAACAATAACCTTTTATAATTACAGCCTGACTGCGATCTCTGAGATACGATGCAAACCATCTAAACAGATCACCATGTATACCAACTTCACCAAGCTTATGAATTAATAAAGAATGAGATATTTTATCAAAAGCCTTAGAGTAATCAGTATACACGGCGTCAACCTGATATTCCCCATCCATAGCAGCAGAAACCTCGTGAAGAAACTCACACAAGTTAGTCTCGGTAGATCTCTTATCTGCAAACCCATGCTGTTGGCTAATTATGAGTGGTCTTAAGATGGGATATAAATGATCATAAATAATTTTTTCTAACATTTTAGGTAGTATGCCTAGCTTAGATATCGGCCTATAATTTTGAATATTGTGTTTATCTCCTGATTTAAAAATAGGAACGATATAAGATTTTTTCCAATACTCAGGCATTACTCCTAAACAAAGTGATTTATTGAACAAAATAGAAATGGGATGTGCCAGACTTTTTCGACACATCTTCAAAAATAATGAAGGAATCTCATCAGGCCCACCACCCTTTAAAACATCAAGCTGACTTAAATATTTCTCAACGGTAGGTTTCGAAATATGAAGAGACGAAACGGAAACAGCATTATCTTCAGCAACAACTAAAGATCGATCAGTTACCAGATCTTGAGATGGTTCAAATACAGACTGAAAGTAATTATTGAACAAATCACATATTTCTCTCCCACTTGATGATACACTTTGGTTCAGAAACATTGTATCAGGCAAATCAGAAGAACTCTTTTTAGATTTAATAAATGACCAAAATAATTTACTATTACTTTTAATGTTTTTTTCCGAATTTTGTATAAATATATCGTAACATTCCCTTTGAGCCTTTTTTTGCCTTTCACGTAATAAACAAAATGTATCATAGTCACCAATTCTCCGAAATCTTTTCCATTTTTTATGGTATTTTAATTTCTCATTAATTATTTTAACCAAAGGTCTACTGTACCACTTGGGATAGCGCAAATCATTTTTCACAATTTTTATTGGCACGTGGCATGAAATTACGCCATTCAGTTTATTATAGAAATCTGAAACAGCGTTATCTATTGAATTTATATCACGAAGATATTCCCAGTTAATAACGGCCAGATTGTCATTGATAGCATCATAGTCCGCCGCCCGAAATAGTCTAACCGTACGAGGTGCAGAACGCAATGGTTGAAAAGAGACTGATCTTATATTAATATCTAATGCTGGGTGGTGGGCATCTTCAGGTACCAGTGGATTACCACAATGCGTAACCCGACAGTCAATTCTACCTATTACCAGGTCAAGACATCTATTATTTATATTTGGTATATGATTATATTGATAAAAATCATTAAAATTTAAAAAGCTATGCAAAGACGTTAACAATAAGTCATTATTATCACAACAAGTCAATTTATTACTGTTCTGATCCCATTGAGCAGCTGTAATGTTAAAGTCACCCAATATCACTAATTTACTAGAAGGATCTTTAGTTAACAAATCAGAAAAACAATCAAAAAATTCGCTAAGAGATTCGAGATGTCGGCTACCATGAGGAAAATATCCACAAGAGATGTAAATTGTTTTTGGTCTAAGTGACAATTCAAAGCCAGCGAAACCATCACCACCTCCGCTGCGCCACCCGCAAAAGTCGTTGAACTTGACGACAATACCGAAATGTCGCGTCTTACTGCAATAAGAACACCACCACCAAGGCGATCACCACGCAAATCATAATCTCTGTCACATCTATATACGTTGTATCTGTTATCAAACAATTCAGTGTCATAAATGCCAGATAAAAGCCACGTTTCGCTAAGACAAATTATTTCATAGTCAGAGAGTATTAGATTTCTGAAAAAAGTACCAGTTTTTGTTCGCAACCCCCGAACATTCTGATAGTACACACGAATGTTATTGACTAGCTCTTTTATATAAGTGTAACAATACAGATAAAAACACAGACGTATTAAAATTCATAATTCGTTCAATATGACATATTCGCAAAATGGAAAGTAAAGATGATAAAATAATAAACATCAAATGATTATAATAAAATTGTGCATGGATGAACTCGGACAAGTCTATTGTATTAATTAAGTGTAAATGAAATAGTAAAAGTAAACAGACAATCATACGTAAATCGGGCAATATATATAATAAACAAAAAACAATACTTATTTTATTTTGTTTAAATCAGAGTCTTTACTAATCGCTATCACAGGACTGGTATCATTACGGCGTACGAGAATAGTGCTGTTTTTAACCCATACGTATAAGTGGTTCTTCTCTTTAGCAAGGGTCTTGGCACGAAGTAGAAGAGCTTTATTTGCTTGCGTTAGATGTTCGTTAAAATAAATCATTCCGCTATTGCCACTAAAACCAATGTCACTGGCCCTCAATTTCAACTTTCTAATGTGAGCAAGAAAATCATCCTTTTTGTAACGGGCCAAAAAACGTACCACAATTGGCTTTATTTTATTATTTTCGTTATTCTTAGGGGCCACCCTAGTAATGAAATCAATATCCCTAGATAAGTCAATTGAGAAATCAGCACGTTCAGCGATATCCTTTACCATCGACATAAGATTTTCGTTCTTCTTTTCGGGAATACCGTATATTTCAATATTGGATCTTCTGGCCCACTGCTCGCGCTCATTGTTTTCAAGTCGAATAACACTAATCGAGGAACTCAATTCACTGAAACTAGCTTTGATAGCAGGAACCGTTTTAATATGTGTCTCAATATCTGCAACTCTCTTCAATATATTCTCATACTCGCTGTTCATAAAAGTCATTGACTCCCTAATACTAGAAATGTCATCCTTTATAAACTTAATCTCCTTCGTGACCACTTCCGCAATGAACAACTTCATATCGTCCCTGATGTTTTGCCTCATTATGGCCATCTCCGATGTAATGAGGTCCTTTATGTCAGTTAATGACAGTGGATCATTTATGGAAGGCGGGGAAACAGTAGAGGAAGCCCCTCGTCGTGTGCAAATATTCTCAGAATTGTCAGAGCGATTACCTTCTCTAACTGGAGTGTTGTCGCATGTACGCTGTCTTGGTTGAGTCAGAGAACAATCTGGGCAAATCCAGGCAGCTTTAAAATCAGCTGTAAATACCTTCTTCTTCTCAGCAGGATATAAACATTGAATATGATGATTATGTTTACATTTGGAACAAATCAACGCTCCAACAGCACCCTCAGTAGACTTGCAACAGGCAAACCTCATTTTAGTGGCTCTAAGTTGGAACAATAAAAACAAAAAATACCCAATACAGTGGGAATATTTTTTAAACTGGTATCACAGCTACACCTAAGCTGGCCAAAGACGCAGAATTCCAGGCCAGATAAAAACAAAAAATGACGGAAAAATGTGGGTATACAAATAAATAATCACTGATCAGCCCATCAATCCAAACTTTGAATGTTAATTTACGCACCAAAAACTGCAAATAACTAGTCACTAATAATATAGCAAATGCACTGCACCGTTCTGTCCGCGGTCATAACAATCCAAGATGATTCAGACAACTATTAATACAAACAAAAATAATTAGATGAAACAAAACAGCACTCCGCACTATTTGTTATATTACATTAACGTTACGCATACTGTTTTCTAAGCATAACCTCTCCCGTTAAGCATGAGGTTCCAGTCACAATTGATTTTTCAATTGTCATAGCCCCCCGGTGGTATAACGCGGCTTGACAGATAACAGCATTAGAATTACAAACTGTAAAAGGATCCGTACTGATATGTCTATTAACTATCATGTGGCTTGAAAGTTATGAGAAATAAAAATAATAAGATGTGATTATTATGCTTCCTGACGAGTATGCCAAGTGTGTTCTGCACAATCAACATTATGCGAAAGCTCTCCTATAATTATCCTAAATATATTACTGTATGTTAAAAGTACATTATTACTAAAATTAATTTCAATTAATGTTTAAAATTAATGTTAATATTCTGTTAAATCACTAACATTAGTCTTGTAAGTAAAAGCGTGTATGTACTAACTACTATGGATCCAATTGTGGTCTGAAATAAAGATTTATTATTATTATAACGGTCTTACCTACTTAAAAAATTCATAAACTTATTTTTTAAGAAGCCGTTAAACATAAGAGGTTGGTATTTTTCATTTTGCATATGAGTGAGACAAAGATAGTACATAGTTTTATGTAACACAGTATTAAATAGCATAACTTTGAAACATTATTTTACGTTAAGCCCGTTCCATACGGCCAACAAATATTTTTGAATAATTTTAAAAGATATTTCATTAGATAAACTAGATACCTAAAACTTGCTGCGCCACGAAGAAGCAATAAGAACTGAATATTGAAGTGGGATAAAAAAAATCAAAAGGATTTTAGTGACTGGTGGTAAAATAGTCAAATTCTCTTTAGTTATATGCAACCCTTATAGTTAGGTACAATGTAAATTTTTTATCAAAAATATCAGGTTGGTTAGTTTTGCAAACGGTTCTCCATAAATATTATTTATGTTTGACATCTGTTTTCTCATAAAATCCATTCACTTTTACAATATCAGAACGTATAGATTTTTCATTATAGGTATACCCATAAAAGCTTCGTAAAACGTATACCCGAACCTATCTGAGTCTCATTATCGTTTATATTGTCAATTTGCGAGAAAAATGTTTTTTATATGAGGTAGGTACCCCAAGAAACCATCTTGAAAGGGATGTGAATTAGAAAAATCCAGTTATGTAATGTTATGTCAGTCTCGTCTCAGGTAATGTCGTTATTTAATATCTTTCTTACATCTTTCGCGAGGAAAATTTAAATAGCGTCGTCATCATATTTAATTTTATGACCCAATTAGCAAATATTACTTTGTTTTTGATATTCATATTTTTACTGGTAACAATCATAACTGAGTTACGATGAAATACACTTTATCTTAATCGTTTTGTTTTTGTATCGATCATTAAATTGAGGTATCCGCTTACCGTAGCTTGTAGACGCTAGAGACGCTCGTAGCACCTTACGGCCTGGCCCGGGAACGGGCGGCGGTGGCGGTGGCGAATCGGCAACCACTGCGCGGTCATTACGACGCGCTGCGAGGCCAACATCGAGACAGCGCGCAGTGGTTGCCGATTCGCGAGTCGCAGGACACGCGTGCGGTGAGTTCGTGGCCAGGCCCTTAGGCGTCGTCCTAATACTAAGAACGCGATCACGCGATTTGCACGAATTTTGTTCGTATCAAACATATGAAAGTCGAACAAGTGTCACCTAGTTGACGTTCGCGTAATGTGACGACGAATAATGCTTGACGCGCGTTTCAGAGTTTGCGTGAACGTGGTTTATTGTTACGGTACGTTCATCCACATAACAATATACTCCGTCAATAAACAGCATATTTTAATATACTTACAGCAGAAACAGTATTGGAGACAGCACCGATCCCTGCGAGACGTCAACGCTAATATCGATGCTATATTGGTATCCAAGTAACTACCGCCAACAACAGCTCTTATGCATCTGCTGGACAAAAAGCCAGCAACCAATTTAATTTTACTCCTATACTAGGTACTAGGTCAGCTTGTTTGTCATCTATTAGTATGAAAAAAGCCATTAAACAGTTCGTAAGTTCGTAAAAACGTAAGACGTCTGTGACAGACCTGGGCCTCAATCGCGCTATTTTTCAACGTATTTACCAAAGCGAAACCAAAAACGATACGTTGCGCACATGTGTTGCGCTAAACATTTGAACGGCCACCAATTAGCTTTTTTTTCATAATTACATTACATATTAAATTAAGTTAAGTTTACATAAATTAATAAAATAAAAACTTTATACAGATCGAGCGGTTTTTGACAGCATTTAAATACAAAGACGTTACTATAGGAACCATATATTGGAACGTATGCACCGCGGTTGGACGAACGTTTTTAATTGTTGGTGCCTAGCAACCTTTATTATCGTTTTTTATACATCTAGATTATTTCCGAAATACCTTTTATTTCCAAGTTATAAAGCCTCTCTCGTTGCTGGTATTTATTTAGTTCCTGCTGCATGTTTTCGATACGGGAATTAATATGCAAAAAAAATAGAATTTATATTCTGCAGGTGTTAAGAAGGATTTATATTTGTCTGACGTGTCGTGTTGTGATGCTGTCTGACGTGACAGCTACCGTTCACATCTTGTCGCATTCTGATGTCTTCTGACGATATTTTAAATCAATACATACACTCGTAGCTCACGGAGAGTTGACACGTTCAGAATATTTTTATACGAATCTGCCGACTCTGATTCTGATTATGAAGATGTTTTTTTAATACAACTTTATGACAAACACGCTAACGGGATCACCTGGTGGTATACGGTTACCGCCGCCTATAGACAGATTTTTTATTTTAGTGCTGGCACATCTTCTTAGAAAAGAAAGAAGGAGAAATGAAGTAAATATTGTGTTCCTGGCTGAACACAATATCTTCCACTCCTTCTTTCTTTTCTTTCTTATTTTTCTTTCTCCTTCCTTTTCTTACTTATAAAAAAGGTGTTATGAATTTATATGGAATAAGGTTTTGCTAACATTCTGCCATGTTGCCTAGCAACGCTTGTTGATAGATTTTTTCACAAATTTTACCACATATTAAAATGTGATAGCTCGTATTCAGATTTTATGCATTAAAACATTCAAGAGAATCTCTCAATAGTATTATTTTTAACAAAAGGTACAGCGACATGCACTGTCTCGTAAAAGAGCTTAAGAACGATCCCAGAAACTACCATTAGTATTTTTATCAGTAGTCTCAATCAGGTCGTCCATACTTTATAGGTGTAAGTATACCGATATTACAACAAAAATCTGACGAGTCACAACACAACACTGGCGCGTGCATAATTGTCTGACGCGAGAGCTCTCCCGCCTCCCGTGCCTCATCCATACCTGGCGCTCTGATGCGATCGCTTCTGATGCGACACAATAGAATGCATCAAGACACGTCACGTCACGCCAGATTAATGTAAATCTCACCATATATGATATGAAACCGATGCCGTTCTGACGCATCACGACTGAAGGCGTCAGACAAATGTAAATCCGACTTTAGAAAATCTGACGATTTGTTCGTTTCTTCAACGAGAGTACTATCTATTCGATTTGAGGAGTATTCTAGCGAGTGTTCAAGTTCCGAGATTTAGGTAGCCATCGCCTGTTGTTCTGCATACATCACGGTCACTGAATTACTCAACTCCGTACAGTGTGAACGCAAATTTTGCAAATCATACTTTATTTCTTTAATTGTAGCGGATAATTGCCTTAACTCTGAGAATAAATTCGTGTAGATATTATTGTTAATAGCTTCAACTGTTAGAGTCTGGCCAATGAATCGTGTCACTCGTATTTTCAATGAAGTTTTTATAAGGCAACACTCGAAATGTCATATTGACGTTTCATTTCTCATTCTTTTATTCAGTTTATTTTGTAGTTTTACTCTAAAATAATGTCGAAATCAATAAAAAGTACTACTCGAAAGCTTGTATACCCTATGATACATAAATACAAAGATGTTTAGAGTAAATTTAATCGGAAATCTGTAGAGAAAATTCTACATTTGGTGGAAATACGTCCGCTACAGGTTAGTTTATTGTTTTCAGGGCGTTGTGGCTTGATACTTTTCTGTTTTCTGCCCACATCACCTACCTAATAAAATCCAATATTTCGTAATATTCATGTTTATCGGTTATTTTCAGAAAGTGTATATGAAGAATTAAAACGCAAAATATTAATTCACTTAAAACTTAGAGAAGCCCGAAATGTTGCATGCAAGATCTGAAGAAGGTTTTCTGCCTGGTGCTTTAATAGTTTTCAGTGCAAAATCCAAATCAGCAGATTAACATGGTGACATGAATGCATAAAACTTCTTGAAATGGATAAGGGAATATCTACCTATCCTAACAAAGCCATGTGTAATTTTTATGTATAATGCAATGCAATGCAAGTTACCATGTGAAACTAACAAACAAACCTCCCACAATGTCTAATAGCAAAGGTGATATTCGGAAATGGTTAATAGAAAATAATGTAACATTCCAATAGTACCCATACAAATGTTATTGTGCTTTGTTCATGACAACAGTTGTATTTAGAATCTGACTTTGATTATGAATCATCCTGAACAACTTATTAAATATGCCTTTTTTCAAATTTTATTTTATACCCGCCCATTACTTTTTATCCTCTATTTTTCCCTGTTTTGATAGTCAGCCTGTAAGTGTCTGTAATGCCTAGTAGTAAGTAAGCGAATAGCTGGTAATTAATTACCATTAGGTATGTTATAAGTAGAGCCTTAAAGAAAGTGACGTAAGTAAACATTATGATTTAAAAATTGAGATTCAAAATTAAGATTTTTGTTATGTATAGATTTTATTTAAATTTTTCCAGTCTATTATGGATGTCAACAAATTGAAGTGAAAGATACAATTTATTTTTAAAGTATCGTCGGCCTATGCCCAGTAGTGGGCATCTGTCAGCTGATATGATGATTTCGTAAAGTTCAATATCACACTTTTCTTTTTCTTTTTACATAGAGAATAGGCAAGTGGAATAGTATTTGAAGTTCTATTTAGCACTAAATCATACAACAATTCGAATATTTTAAGGCAAGCTAAATAATACGCTGGTATAAAAACTGTTTAATGTAGTGATAGCTTGCCTACCTACAGCCATACTTGGTCTATCATATGGTCTAACTCATTAATGCTCATCAAATCTATTTATCTATACCAAGCATGATATATCCATGAATTATACCCATGATATATTAAGTCTACTCAAGTTTATGAAACAGATTATTGCGTAAGCATATATCACCTTGTGTTTTAATAACCATTAGAACATCTAAAAGAGTATTAAAATTATAAATGTTTTGTTGTTTTTATTATTGAATTATTTTTCAAAAAAATAGAACATTCCTAATGCACGCGCGTTTCACCATGTATAAAATGTTTAAAGCTAAAATAGGTTTTACTCGGCGTCATTGTGGCAGAGTATCTGATACCCGACGGTTTTTATAACTCTAATAACTTTAAATTATACTCGTGAGGGAGCTCGGTGCCCTAGTGGTTTGAAGTTGAACACTCTGGTTTCGATTACGGAAACAATGCAACTGTCACCATGGCCTATCCCAGGATGGGTCAATCAAAACAATCTATAGTAATTAGAATATTATATATTTAATAAGGTAGGCATCCATTTAAAAACATTATTAAATACTTAAAAAACGAAGTATCAAGACTATTTATTCCTTGCGAAATAAGTGTTTACAGCTAAAGATTTTTTAAAATTGCCGCTCTTTCTCAGTGACACGATTCACTGGCCAGAGTCTAATAGCCTTTACTTCTGATTTAATTGACTCTATGCGATTAGTTATCATTTGTATAAAGTTTTTAACACAGCACGTAGCTAATTTATACCAGTTAAATGTACATTAATATTTTAATCATTTTGTATTACGTACGCTCTTTGTCGTGCGGTGAGGGTAGATGCTAAAAAAAGGACTTTGTACCTACTTTGCTTTATACTAAGAGATTCGTGAAACTTGATTTGGCGTGCTGGTGATCTATCAGCGACAATACAAAATTGATATTATCGAGGCTACTTATACTAAAGTGTATAGACGTAGATATTGGGCAACTAAAAGATGATGACAAAATAAAATGTATTGCCAGATGGTTGTATGTCATTTTTTTATTATAAGCATGTGGTGCGTGGGAATACTCTAGCGTTATTACGCCAAATATTTTTCCCGGTAGATCAATAGCAGCTGCTGACAATTTAACTGGGTGAATGAAAGCAATACTAATTTATGTTATATTTCGTAAACAATGAGCGGACATGAGTGATTTGCTTACAAAACTACCCACACATGGAGCGTAGTTACTTGCACGTTTATATTGTTTGTTTACAGTCTGAATGGTAATGTAAGTAAGTATGTACTTGCGTACTGTTCCTAAATTAGTACAGATGTTACAGCACTGAAATTATTAGTGTATTGCCCTAATTTAAGTTCACTGTAATCATTTAAATAAATAAAAGCAATGTTTCTACGTTTGTCTCCTATCCGCTCCAAAACAATTGATTAGATTAAATTAATCTGTGATTAAGATGAAACTTTGGAAAGATATTCTCTAGTGTAAGTTTCTATCTAATTGAAACGAAAACGTACTCGTCGTAATAACTGCCAAATTGTATAAAAACGGCAGCAGCGCCGTGTATTATTGGAAACTACTTTTATACACCTATGGATTTGAGAGGTGAACATAACGATGGTCGTTTTCGTTTCGTTTCGAGTGAAACTTACACTAGGGGAACTATAAAAAATGATTTATTTTTTTATTATAGAACCTAACTGTTTCCTCTTTACAGGCATTGCAAAAGATGCCGGGTTCAGCTAAGTAAGTAGTTCTAAATAATGCTTATATTTTCTAAAAATTTAGCTAACTGCATAAACCATTTCATTTGTGTTTATTCATTCTATACTGTGAGGTTTCGGCCTTATTTCATGAAACAATCACATGAACCCTTTTGCGAAAATCTAATAAGATAGCCCAAAGCCAGGCCCCTTTTTGTGCAATGTGCCTCAATAAAATAAAATCTAAACAAATAACATATTTTTTAATAATATATTAAGTACACTATTTTTAAGAGCCTTGGATCTAAATATCTAGTTTTTATAATGTATTAATTGTTTTTATTTTGCATCCGCGAAAACCATTCCATCATTAACTGTTATCACAGAATAAAGATTCCTCTGTTCTTTTATGATTAACCATATTATTATCTTCTATCATCCTTGCTACAATAATCTTCTATAAATAGGTAGTTGCCAGAAATACTTTAACTAGTGTCTGATCTTAAGAGGAGTTCACTGCTGTTACTTTATAAAGCGCAAGTTCGATCGTGTATGGAATACTGCTGTCACTTATGGGATGGTTCTGCCAAATATCAGCTGACAGCATTGGACTCTGTGGACAAGCGAGCTATATGACTTCTTAACAACCCAGTATTAGCAAAGGCTAAACTTCATGATCTCGAGCATCGCTGTAGAGTTGCACGTTTGTCGGTTTTCTATCGAATACACTTCGGAGAGTGTGCGAGGGAACTACACGAATTACTTCATTCCATCAGCTCCCTTTTTCCATCGAGGGACCAGACGTAGAATGGCTTTTAAGCTGTGGATATTCCAACCATCCGCACAAAGCATTTCGCCAAGCCCTATCTAATGAGAACTGCCAAGGAGTGGAACTCTCTGCCTGCCAATCTGTTTCATGAAACCTACAATTCATGCTTATTACGATGATACATCCGTAGGCCATGTCTCTACTTAACATCAGGTGTGATTGTGGTCAAATGTTTGCTTTGCCTATTAATTGAAAAAAACACCCTTTTTAGTGTTTTGAGGTCGGTTTTATTTTTGTTTTAATTTTTTTACATTAGGTACCTAATGGTTATAATTACTAATAATTTTACTACATAGTCAATGAGTTGTATCTAAAAGATAGAAAAAAAAATGGCACGCTGATACGTAAAGGTTCACCATCCCTGGCCTATGGGGTGGCTCCTGTTCCTTACATTATGCGATACTGTTCAAATGATACATTCACCTTTACAAATAAACCACATGAACTTTAAAATTTAAAAATATATTATAAAACATAAAATATTCTTACGTGTGGCTTTACTTTGCCCAGATCTTAAGATATATAAATTAATAATGTCATTGAAAATAACTCATTCAATGCAGGTATCGTCAGTTTAACTAGTGAAATTGAAATTGATATACGCCATGCATACATTTTCCCATGTTGGAATATTGCAAGAATTTACAATTGCATCAAACACTGTTCAGAAAAATAACAATAAAAACTATTTATATGAAAACATCATTCCACAATTTCGTTCAATAAATTGGCAATCACGTAAGTACCTATAGATTATTAAAAAAAAAAACTTCGTGGTACAAAATTTTTTCATAGGGCCGTACTCTAGCAAAATGTGTAGATATCTCCTTTACAGTGTGAATCAGCTGGTCGCTATTTAATTCAAATATTGGTTCGCACAATTATATTATGCATAGGAGCTTTCGTCGATGCCGCCAGTTACGTAACGGATGACCCGCATGCCGGGACGGATATAAATTGACTTTGACGCGAGCGAGTCCCTTAAGGTTTAAAAGGGGTAGGAGTTATGTGTTATACGTATTGACTATATACCTACTCAACAATGTGCATCACAAAGGAAATCATGTTATATTTGTAGCTCCAAAGCTTTACGTAGGTACTACCCTTATTCCCTTTGTAATAATATTGGTACGCAAACAGGAAGTCGCAAATTAAGTGTACCTTCGACCTACCTAGATACAGACTACCTATTGATAATTAATGCATCTACGATTCTACGCTATGTGTTTGAGTTGAGTACGCCTGTAGATCATGAAATTTTACCTATTCAAATTTCAAAACCGACGACGTGTGTTTCGTATCATATAAGTGCCCAAGTAGCACATTAACGTTAAAACAATTCGAATAGTCTTTAATGCGGAGTTTAGAATGCTCAAACTCACTTTGAAGCAGGGTGGGTCAGTATGTATTTGAATTAGGTACTTTTCATTAAAATACGTAATTGAAATACAAATAGGTATTTTGCAATTGTATTTTAATTACTTGTTAAAAATGTTTCTGTATATAATTTGTAATTGGTATTTCAAATAAGCATCTAACTCCTTCCTGGGTACGTTATTAGTCACGGTCAAGGTCACTTATTAAAATTACAATCAGCACAGCTTACCGAATGGCGAGACATAATTTATTGACAGAATAAGTATAGTATGAATAATATATTTTAGTAAGTAGTAAAAATAACAAATTTAATGTAACTACCGTAAACTTTATGTAACGTACACATGGAGATAAAAAGTCACAGGTATCGAATTTCCGATATTCGAATCCTTTCCGACAGTTGAGAATAAGAGGGCTGCACCCGTACTACCATCTTTTATCGCGATCCAGTTTAGGACCTAAACTGGGTAGAATCGTTATATCCGTACTACGACGCTATCTACGACTATGACAGCGATGCAGTTTAGGAACCAATACTGAACCGAGCGGAATATGAATCGCTTTTATAAAGATGGTGGTAAGGCCCCTGATCCTGCTTGCTAGTTGGTCTATGAGTGCACGGTGCATTTATAAAGTACCTGGATCGCCTATCCCTCGCGCGAGCGTTCAAGGTAGAAACATTAAAGCATTGCGATTGGAAATCAAGTATATCTTCATGTGAAACGTTTAATATTTTTAGGTTCCACGTGTATTCTTTATTATAAACTATATATTCAGTATTCGACGTCAAAATGATAGTAATTTGCAGGGAGTGATTTGAGGAGCACGAAAAATAAATTGAAAGCCAGTCAGAAGACTGGCTTTGAATTTATTTTTCGTAACAGACACACATTCTTGGGGGGCATTATAATGTATACATTATAATGTAAGGACAAAACTTGCCAATTCATGGTGGATAAGGTGATTATGTAGTTGAGCGAGATATTGAAGCTCTCGCATACAATGTAGCAAGTGTAATAGCAGCTTCCGGAGCACCAAATCATAGTGTGCGCCAGCTGTGATGAAAATGCTATTGAATGGGAACTACCGTATTGTTAACTATGTAGTCATAATTTCATATGTATGTTTGATTTGGTGTGTTTATAACGCCTAATTTATTGCAACAATTACAAATAAACTAAGAAAAATTGTATGCTCTAGGCGGGAATCAATCCCGCGTCTCGTGAGGTCTAGGTCCAGTAGGACCCCAGGAGATGCGGGTTCGATTCCCGCCTGGAGCATATAATTTTTCATCGTTTTCTTTCTTTATTTAGTCATAATTTTTCCAATTTGATGTGTACCAAATGATAAAAACAATTTTTGGTCTCCATAAGTTCGAAATCTTTTGTCTATAATTTAAATTAGTAGTGAGAAACAAAGTTTATTTGTGTGACACAATATGTGTTCCGCACGAGTATTAGGTTTAATTACCCTGAAGATTGATTAGAGGAAATTGAGGAGCTCGGAGGCGTATTGGTTTGAGCGTTCTGGTTTCGATACGAAAAACAAAGCAACTTTCGCCATGGTGGATCTTGGGTTGGGTCAATCAAAGTTTGTTATCTCGAGCTCCTCCGTGCTTCGGAAGGCACGTTAAGCCTTTGGTCCCGGTTGTTCCTGCAACCGCTTTAGCCCACCAACCCGCATTGGGCCAGCATGGTGGTGTTATGGCCCAAACTCCTCATGTGTTTCTCCCATGTAGGAAGGCCTGTGCCCAGCAGTGGAACGTATATAGGCTGGTGATGATGAATAATTACCCTTGTTAAAAATGTTTATTATGTATTTTTTTTTCATATTTTTTATAATTAAGTATACCTATGACTATGATATCGTCGCTTTGGTGGTGAAAAGAGTCAAGCCACAACTTGGTTCAAAATTAGATAAATACATGTAGTTCCATCGAACGAATGTGCTTTCTACAGTGGTGAAAGTGAATAGAGCCAATTAGCTAATTACAAATTTGTTTTGTGACAAAAATATTTAAAAAGATAAAATGGTGTTTATTGGATCTACCATACAATTCTTAAAAGTGATTAAAAAAAAGAATCTAACCCTCAAAGTTTGTTTAACCAATTGATTTTTAATTTGGTTTACTGTTACTCCGGTGGTATTTCCAAGACATGCTGACCTTGAGCTGATCCTGTACCATCAAATAGTCTGCGGGACGCTCAATTCTTCAGAAACTTACAGCAGATATACCGGGCTTATAAGAATGGTCTCAATGAGATGGTCTAACACCATCTCAGTGAGACTATTCTACATAATAGATGATTAATGAGGCCAGATGTTACTTAAAATTTTCAATTTTATATTATTTTCGTGGTGAATAGGTATACCTAGTCTTGCCATAAATACTGAAACAAAGAAAAAAAAAATCTATTGCAAATAACATTTATTACTTTTACAGTGTGTTAGTTTAATACTTAATATAAAACAATTTAAAATATAAAAAGCTTATTCGAAGTGGTCTCCACTGTATAGTCCTTTAAACGTTGAGGCCAGTTATCAATAGAAGCACGCACTCTTTCCATGGGAAAATTCTTCACTGCGAATCGTACGGATTCCAAATTATCATGGCATTTAGAGCAAGCCGTACTTACTCTCTAAAACTGACCATAAATCATAATTCAGCGGATTAAAACCGGGACTAGACGACGGCCAGTCTTCAGCTCAGGATGTAGTCCGAAACGTTCGTTTCCAACCAAGACTGCATAGACCGAGCTTTATGACCCGGCGCCGTCTTGCTGGAAGTACCATTCTTGGTTATTGAACATGGTGTTGTTAAGGGGCTCCGCTACCTTCTCAAGAATGGTATCTTGATACACTTGTGCCGATGTGTTGATACCTTTTTCACAAAAGTATGGCTCAGTCACTCCTTCATAGCTAATACCCCACCAAACCATCACTGAAGTCGGAGTGCCCACGTTGCACTCTGCCGACTAATTGGGAAGCTTCCTTAGAGCTTAAATACATCATTCATTTTGTTTGTTAAAATGTTGCTCAATTATAAAAAATTTCTAATCCGTAAACAAAATTTTTCTGTTTACAATATTTACCGCTTCAGTAGTTGTTTCAATTTTACCACCCTATTCTTTTTTAAAATATCAGTTAAGAAATGACCAGTACGACTCTTATAGGCTGCAAGTCCTAAGTCATCTTCATCTCCTGAGATAAAATCTTTTGCTTTCGGACAGGATTTCTTCGAATTCTTTCCCTTACTGCTTTGACCACCTTTTTCGTACGAGCACTACGTGGACCGCCAGATCTTTTTCTGTCACAAACAGAGGAGGTCTCATTGTACCTACTTATTAAAAGCCCGGTACACAAACATTTTACTAATACCAAGCGTATGGAGAGTTTTAAAAATTGCATTTGGCTCCATACCTTAAAGCATGGAGCTGTGATTGCATTAGTTTGTGTAATACAATCACAGCGATTCGGTTCTGTTTATCACCCCGCTCCATTTTAATACCGCAAAATTTTGTACAATTTATTGGCGCCAAAATGAGAAAATCAATGAACAATCATATTAAAATGACGGATTCCAAAAGTCAAATGTAATATTTTGTTTATTTTTAATTTTAACAGTATTTATGACCAGACTGAAGTCCCCTATTACAGAACGCGGCTCAAGTATCGTTTGAACTCGAATCACTCAAAACTAGTTTTAAGTGTAGATCACTACTTAATTGCCCAGCTTATTACAGGTTGCGAATCAGCTGAAACTAGAATCAATAAAATACAAAATTAAAAATTTTAAGTAACCCCCGACGTCATAAACCATCTATCTAACACCATCTCATTGATACTATTCATAAGAGCCCAAACACGCTATATCTGCTGTAAGTTTCTGAAGAATTGATAATTTCGCAGACTTTTTGATGGTATAGGATCAGCTCAAGGTTAGTATGTCATGGGAATGTCACCGAAGTGACAGTACACCAAATTTCAAATCAATCGGAAGTGTAAAAGTTAGTAAACCCTATTATTATGTAGAAAATGAGCTGATAGTCATTAAACGCCTGAACCCATCTTCATAAATTATAGCTAAGAACCATCGAAGTCACACTAGCTTTCAAACAAAAAAAAACAAATCAAAATCGGTCCATTTGTTTAAGCACTACGATGACACAAACACACACACAGATACACAGACACACGTCATACTTATAACACCCCTCTTTTTTCGTCGGGGGTTAAAAATAGATTTAATCTCTGATCATATTTGTGTATGGCTCAAGTATGTTTCCAATTTTACACGTTTTAATTTTTTTAAATTAACGTTATCCAACTCCATTTCAAGCAGACATGTTAATTTTATAATAAGTTGTATTATAATAATAATAATAATAATAATATTTTATACACTCACACCTATTATCTAGCCCAAAGTAAGCATCATAAGGAGCTTGTTATGTTAGAGATTGTTATGGATACTAGGTAACGGATAAATATTGATAATAATATGTATATAAATATTAGAAACATACTAAATAAACATATAAACATCCATGACTCGTAAACAAATGCTCGTACTCATCATACAAACATTTGCTCCTACCGGGATTCGAACCCGGGACCTCTTGACCGAGTAGCCTGCATAGCAAGGGGTACAGACCGCTCGACCAGACGGTCGCCAATTAGTATTAATATTTGACAAAGCAACAATGACAAGTACAGAAAAGCGAAACTGTTAAAACGTCAAAACATAGGCGAATATAACCCGTCAGATATTAAAACAATAAGTATAGCGTTATGCCAAACATATTGAACTAGCTTTACAACTTTATTTGGGAGTATAGTACGTGTAGGGATTGCAATCCCGCAAAACAGGATCACGCAATCCCTCGGGATCCCGCTGCATTTATTAATCTACTGGATCCCGCACCTTTAAAGCGCAGATCCGCGGATCCAGATCCAAATAAAAAAATTAGTGCCTCGTTTCTTTGTCATGCTTCCAGAACTTGAAATTTTTTGCCAGCACATGTGTTTCCTCCTTCCTATAATATGGGATCCTTCCAAAGAGGCGTGATAAAAGCACCTTTTGGGCCGGCAAGGTGGAGGCGGCTAGTGCAATGTCCATTCTGCACTAGCTGTCTTCGCATAATTATGGATTCTCCTAACCGCTTCACATCACGTCTTTTTGTAGATGACAAGAGTGTTTTCGTATTCACCGTCTGGCGTTAAATATAAATAACTAAAATTATTAAACTGTTGTTAGGAGTAACTGTATAAATAACTAAAATTATTAAACTGTTGTTAGGAGTAAGGGTAAAATTAAACAAAACTATTAAGCTATGCCATATATTTAAAGATGAATCTAAGAAAACGGACTACTAATTACTTATACTTAAATTAATCCGTGAAGCGGCGTTATCCCACCAAAGGGCTATGATAGTTGAAAGATCAATTGTGTCTGGAATCTGATGCTTGAAGTCAATAGAAACGAAATGATTTCTGCAATCAACTTATATTAAACATAAGTTGATATAATATACCTAAGTTGATTTTTACACAAAAATCCGTAGTTTTAATTTGATTTTATAACATAATTTCTAAGATGCGTGATCCTTCATTATCCTTCATATTAATCCCGCGGGATCGAAAGAGGTGCGGGATTGCAATCCCTAAGTATGTGATCCGTTCTCAAAAATGGTGTCGACCATACTTAGCTAAACAAAGATCAAATCTTTACTTGAGCGCAGATTTTGACGTATCGTTCTAAAATAGGCAATTACTCAGCTGACAGTTGGTCAATGTAGGATAATGTTTCAAGTAAAGTTCTAAATTTAAATCTCGTATTAAAATTAGTTTTAAAACTAGATTCCTTACTGAGAAATGTTCTGTAATACGGGCCTAGTATACAGAGTGGAGATCGGAAGGTACCATAACCTTGTAGTTATAGGACTAGGAGACCATTAATGACTTTTCAAAATATTCTGAACTGAGATTTTGTAAAAAATATCAGTCAGCGAATAAAATACTAATTACAAAAAAAATATGCTTATCCATCCCATTTTATGTGAGCAGCAAAAGACTATTCCCATAGACTCTTTTGATCCCCCCGTAATAAGTAGGTACTAAGTAATTAAAATATAATAAAACTAGAAATTTTTTTTTCACGTTCTGAGGCAGGAATCGAACCCGCGACCTTTCGCAATCCGGGCGACTGCTCTGACCACTGAGCCACCCAGGACTCGGGATATTACTGTGAAATTCTTCTAGTCTATTTTTATTTGCGTTTATGAGCTTTGTAGGGTGGACGTCATGTCGAAATATTCTATTTCAACATCCGAAACGAGTATTTTTACAAATACCTACGATTCGGTTAAGTTGGGGCAGTGCTTTCAAATATTCTTAATTTTGATTTTAACATTATTATAAATATTTGAAAAATTACTTAGTAATTAAAATATAATCAAAATATAATGAAACTAGATTTTTTTTTCTAGTTTTATTATAGGATTGCGAAAGTTCGCGGGTTCGATTCCTGCCTTAGGACGTAAAAAAAATCTAGTTTTATTATATTTTAATTACTAAGTAATTTTTCAAACATTTATAATAATGTTAAAATCAAAAATTAAGAAGTAGGTAGTTACTATAAATTACAGAAATTGACAAAAACTTTTTCCATATATTTCGTACGGAATTTTGTATTGTATATTTTGAAATGTTTTGATGCGTTTTAAACGCCTACTTTATTGTAACAATTACAAATATTCTCCATCAAAAAACAAAATATAAATATTACAAATACTTTCAGTTCTACTAGACTAGAGGATCTAGAGGTGTTAACGTCAATGAGTGGTCAGATAAACGTTGCTATAACAACGTTAAAAGGGTAGAGGATGGTGAGGAAATTAGTAGGTTACACCTAGTGCTCCGGTGGCGTAGTGGTAATCGTGTCTGGCCGGACATCAGGAGACGCGGGTTCGATTCCCGCCTGGAGCATATAATTTTCTCATCGTTTTCTTCCTTTATTTGTAATTGTACCGATAAATCAACCTAAAATGTTCTTTTAGCAATTTATTTCGTAGATCAACTATTTTTAATTATGTGTATAAAAATACATATTTAATATTTATTTATTTTCGATATGTTGTTGTAGAACATTATGCCTGCGTGTGAAGCTGGTGTTGTGACTAGCTGTAGTTTCTGTACTAAAATTTCAGTTGGCCTTAAAAAGATTTTCGATCACAGTAAGAAATAGGACTGCTTAAGCAGTAAAGAATATTTCGACTTTTTGACTTTAAAAGATGAAGGAGCCAAATGGGCTTTTATAAACAGCTTTGTTAGATAGTAAAGAAGCAACATGTCGAAAAACTCTAATTTAATAGAACTTGATGCTTCTCATAAAAGAAATTATACTCATGTCATCCATGAAGTAGGCAAGAACAATTTTCATAAAATATCAGCCAAAAAGTTGAGAATGCCTTTAAAACAGAAAATAGATAGTGGTGTTAGGTACTGAGCAACACGAATGTGGATTAAACCCTGCAACAATCAAAATTCTTGAAGAACAAAAAAGTGTTCGTGAACACATCAAGTCCTAGCCTGTAGTACCTACACTCTCTTTACTGCAGAAGATCATAAATTATTTACAGAGGGCCAGAGAGAGAAAACCGCTTGTACCAAGACTACATCAAATATTCAGAAGAATATGAAGCATCGCCTATATCATCTTCTTCAAGTAAACATCTATTTGTTATCGAGTTCAATTACGGCTTCAATAGACCGAAAAAATATCAATGTGATTATTGTGACCAATATAACCAAGTCGACCTTGACTTGTGTTTTCTTAAATTTATGTGTCGCAGCTCGCAGCCATCTGTTTAAATATGTCAGCGACAGCGAATTGGGCGCCTAGGCCATTCATTGAAAGCCGGTATCCAAATAATGGCTCAAGGACAACCAGCCAAGTCATCGAGCGCAACGTTTAACCAAAACGCTAACCGTTATCGCAGCCATCTGCTTAAATTAGTCAGTTATTTGGACGCCTAGGCAGATCGTCTTGTATGCAGTTTTTAAAAGTCTTTGTATAAAAGGTACTGCAATTCCTACTTTAAGAAATAGGAATTGCAGTACCTTTTATTAACGCATTAAGATGCGAATTTAGCATGAAACTTGCTGCTATAAGTGATGTTGCCATTTCAGAAGATGATTGATGTTTAAAATAAAGTTTTTAACAATAAAATTATTCTTCATTATAAAATTTTAGAATAAGATTATTTCCTCCCTTAATAACCCTCGACGAAAAAAGAGGGGTGTTATAAGTTTGACGTGTCTGTCTGTGGCATCGTAGCTCCTAAGCAAGTGGACCGATTTCGATTCGGTTTTCTTTGTTTGAAAGATGACGTGACTAGGATGGTTTTTAGCCATAATTTGTGAAGATCAGTTTAGACGTTTGATGACTATCAGCTCATTTTCAACATGATAAAAGGGTTTTACTGACTTTTACTAACTTTCACAGATCCGATTGATTTGAAATTTGGTGTCGGTACTGACACTTCGGTGATATTCCTATGACATACCTACTAACCTTGAGGTGATACTATACCTACCATCAAAAAGTCTGCGGGTTCCTTAATTCTTCAGAAACTTACAGCAGGTTTAGCGGTGTTTGGGCTCTTATGAATAGTCTAGTCTCAATGAGATGGTGTTAGACACATGATTAATAAAATTTTACAATTTTTTTATGGCTAATCGTGAATGAAAAGTCTAACAATACAAAATATTGCAACCACTGCTACCAAATATATAAATAATATATAGATCTATGACACATCTCTTCTCACCACCGTGATTAATACTAAATAATTTTCCTAAAATCTAAATGGTGAAAGAAAAGAGCTAAGTGCAGTACAACGATTAACAATAAAACTATTTAAGTTAAACAATCTTTTGTTATTTAAAAAAGGCAAGCAGCAAGTTTTGCTAAAAGTAGGTACGATGCTATTCTTATTAAAATCCGAAATATGGTTTAGAAGTTAGGTATAGGCTAGTCATTAGGTATTTTTTGTTCAACCTCGCCACTGAATTGCTTAATATCTCATTACTTGTTATGTGTGTGGGTATTACTTATATAATCACCAGCCTATATACGTCCCACTGCTGGGCACAGGCCTTCCTACATGGGAGAAACACATGAGGAGATTGGGCCATAACACCACCACGCTGGCCCAATGCGGGTTGGTGGGTTAAAGCAGTTGTAGTAATAGTCGGGACCAACGGTTTAACGTTCCGAAGCACGGAGGAGCTCGAGATTATAAATTTGATTCACCCATCCCGGGACCGACCATGGCGAAAGTTGCTTTATTGTTTTTCGTATCGAAACCAGAGCGCTCAAACCAATACGCCACCGAGCTATAGCAATACATTAATGGATGCCTAAGTTTGCCCCTTACTTTAGTAAGCTCCGCAAAAAAGGTCTTACTTAACTTTAAGTTTTTGCGGAGAGAAATCCGATTGTGGATCTATGCTACTGGCTAAGCGACGGGCGTGTGAGGTCGTCCAGCGCCAGCAGCACTGCCCTTCGCAGGGGTAGCCTGATCTCTGCCGAAGCAATTTTACCAGCCCACCCCCAGAGAACCGGACCTTCTGGCCAGGTTCAGATTACCTAGAGTCACTTAGATAATCCCAGACGTGGCTCCCTGTGCCCTTATAAAAATATTATGCCTATGCAATGCGTGTGGGGGCCACCCACCAGCGGATATAATACAGTTTGCTCTGTGATGTCGAACGATAAACAGATTCTTTCCGAGCTTGTAAGGTGAAAAAATAATTTGAATATTCGATAAATTTTTTTTATTGACTGAACTATTTGTATGAAGTTTGTAATTAGTTGACAATTTTAATAGTAGGTACCATATGACTATGTTAAAATGGGTAGGTGCCCGCTTGTAATGATGTGTACCAAACAACCTGATATTTGGTAGGTATGTACTTTGTTTCGTACATGACCATTATAGTATAATTAAGACACATAGGTACCTACTAATTATATAATTTTAAAGTTCAACATTCTGCCGCTTCCCTATAGCCCTTCATAGGCGAAAGAAATGTTAATGATCAAAGTTAAGTACTTTGATCAACTTCCAACTTCCCCGAAAGGATTCCCCCAATCGAGGGATGGTCAGCAGAATAAACCTACTTGCTTCTTATAGGTAGTCCTTTTCATGACCAATGAGATACCTATTGTTACTCATTCAGTTTTTGGTCATTGCCTTTATGGTGACTTCTACGTCAAACATAACCACCAATATACCACCACCACCATACCATAAGGAAATGAATATGAAATATTGCAGCCAATGTTATATTATTTCATAGAAAGGTTATGAAATTATAAAACGAATTAGATGTTTTGTAAAGTGGCAAACAAATTTCTATGAACTTATATAGCCCATGTTTCGATTTATTATCGTATTGACGGCACCATTCTGTATATGGTTTCTAACACTTCAAAAACAAAGGCGTTGATGTCGCTTACACCTACGCTTTTACTGCTGTACCTACCTACACAGAGGGGATTGTAACGTTTTAGGTTTCAATCGAATCAAAATTTTTCGATCATCGTCGTGTTTAACACTCAAATGATCAAAATCCATATTTAAGTGGTTTCTAATAATTAACAACAGAGGCGCTGCTTTCGTTTTCATACGATTTGACAGCTAGACACGCACTCGCTGGTCAAAACGTTTCGATTTGCTTCAAACTTAAGTAGGTACGGGTACAAGGGCCCCGATCGCGCTAATTTACAACGTATTTACCTAAGCAAAACCAAAATCGATTAGTTAAGCACTTTTTTCTACCGCGCTTTTTGACTGCATTTAGATCCAAAGACGTAACTACGTATGCGAACGTAGTATCCATACGTAGTTACGTCTGTCCAAGAAACATTTTTTCATACGTTTGTAACGCTAACAAAAGTTGCTTGGTACTAACTAAATCGGAAGCGAACGTTCGGCAGCGGTAAATAGGTTCCCATAGTAACGGTCTTTGTATCTAAACGCTGTTATAAACAGCTGAATCTCATGGTGTTAGTTTGTCGGACAGTGTGAGGACGGGCTTGGGACTTTATTATTCGCATGATGGGATCCCAAGCCGGTGGTACACTCCATCTCTATAGAAATTAGGATGTTTTTTTTTATTACAGTCGCCTCACGTAACATTCTAGGAATGAAGCGGTGTTCTTTGGCGAGGATTTAGGGCTTATCAACTCTAATGTAGTGATTTATGGGTCCGTCAATAACGTGTTCGTACACTACCGACTTCGTTTCGCGCCTGTGTTTTACGTCAGCTATATGTTCTTTAGCCCAGGTGCCTATGCTATCGGTTATATTACCTACCTATATGGTTTTATTTCAAATGTGTCCTATGTGCTTGCGAAAATATAAGACATTATTGAGGTTTAGTCGCAGAATGTTCAAGTTGCAAAATGTCCAAGTTTACTATTTTATTGTAACAGTTTTTTGGTTTTGCTTTGGTAAATAAATTGAAAATTAGCGCGATCGAGGCCCAGATCTCTGAAATTACGGAGCGTAACCGCGGTCTACAATAACATTTGATCCACTATATTTTAAACCAATCTTGATCTTTTCTTCTGATTTAATCCATCAATTGTAGAAGCTATGGCCGATCGATAGAAAACAGCGGCAGATAAAACGTCGATTAGTAATCGATTGACGACCGATTGATAGGTGTGGTAGTTTTTGTTAATCGGCGGATACGATTCAATAAAACGTCGCCTAACCATATCGTTCTGTTATCTTGACGTCAACTAATCCATTCTACCATCGATCGATTGGTGTGTTATAAACTATCGATTGACGTAGTTAGGTCTAATACTTGTTATATGTGACTTCAGATTTTTAAAGTTGGTAGTAGCAAAACAATCGACATATATAATAGTCTATATAATATACCTTTTTGAAAGTTAGTACCTATATGAAAAAGCTTGACAAATGGAAACTAGTCCAACTGTTTGACCAGATAAACTTATTTTTAATACAGAAAGAAAGTGTTACTTTTTGATTAAATTACTAATAGGATAGACCTGCTCCTGCAGAGGCTTTCTCAAATGCGTACAGCATGGGGTTCTTAAAAAAAAGGCGCGAAAAGGTTTTTACAGGATCGGCAACACAAGTGATACTCTGGTGTTGCAAGCGTCCATAGGCTACGGTAACAGTTTACCATCAGGTGGGCCGTATGCTTGACTGCCACCTCAGTAGTTTAAAAAATACAAGAATAAAATTTTAGTTGTATCTTACTTTGAAATTTATTAGTACCATTTAGGTATTTTTTACAACCATCAGTCAGAAATGATATATTATTTTAACGCATACAAGAAAAAATTCATTACCTTAAACTTAAATTTATAGCTAAACTCAAATATGTTCACAAATGATAACCAAATTAATAAAACTATTATCCTGTAGGTACAATGTTATGACTACTTTGGAATTTGTAATCAAATAAAGTATTTTACATAGGTACTTACATAGATATAAAGACAAACTTATATACCACTAAACCTGAATTACAAATAATATTATAATTAGCACTACATAGTTCATTCACTCATTGTACACTATTATCCTCCCTTTTTCCATTTTTCTCCTGGAGTGTACTCAGTCATTGGTCTGCCTGAAATGCCGCATGTACCAATACCGACTCTGCCTGTCAAATTGTCAGGGGAAGCAAAAATGCTCTTATTACGAACACCAGGCTTTTTAGAAGCTTTGGTATGGAATGAGAGCCATTTATTCTTTTCACTTTCTCTTTCTTCCTCAATTTGTTTAAATCTCTGTTGCTTCTTCTGTTTTTTCTTTTTTAAGTACTCCCTATTGTAGCCTTTGCCATGTCTGAAACAAGAATATTTTAATGTAAGAATACCATAACAATCAAATAAAGGGTTGTTAGGGTAAAAGTAGTTTTAAAATGTTATACAAAAGAAGTCAGATTATTATCATAGATAGAGATTTATTATCATAATTATGAAAAGTTTGTATAAAAGAATTTATACATATAGTTAAATGATAATTTAGATAAGATTAAAACTATATCGAAGTAAAAAATAAGGTGCGGAACAACTTAATTTAAACAAAATCTTAACATAGCCATGGAAAGAGTGTAGGTACTGGCTGGGTTACAAAACGAGACAAAAAGCAATAGATGTACAGTACTACAGTACCTACAGTACCTACCAAAGTAGATGTGGTAAGTAAAACAAAAAGAAAAATAACTGGCGATCTTTAGAGATGTGTCTGGGTAGTACATTTATGTATAAATAAATGAAAAATATACATAAATGGACAAAACACAACAGAGTGGACCCATAGGTTTCATTATTTCAAATATCAAAAAGAGGGAGATGATGGTTTGACAATATTGAAAACATAGCAAACCAAATAAGGAATAGCATAGCATTCCTATGAGAATAATAAAAATTGGGATATGATATGACATAATTAATAAGTCCTATCATAACTCATTTGTACAAAAGTATGTGACAATTTAACATTATGTTTGAATATCATTTGATGTTGTAAGTGCTATTGTCATACTTGATGCTTTTTCTTACAGGATGGAGGGTGATGTTGGTCTAAAGTCCTGCAGTGACCACCTGCGTTGGTACATTGTTGCTATTTTGTTTTTTACCCCCGAAGTAAAAAGAGGGGTGCTATAACTTTAATGTGTTTGTCTGTGTATCTGTCTGTGGCATCGTACCTAAATTAATTGACAGCTTTTGATTAGTTTTATTTATTTGAAAGCTAACATGGTCAGGATGGATCTTAGCTATAATTTGATAAGGTCGGTTCAGGCGTTTGATGACTATCAGCTCATTTCCTACTTGACAAAAGGGGTTTACTGACTTTCACAGAAACAATTGAGTTGTTATTTAGTTTAGTGTTACTTCAGTGGTATTTCCAAGACTTGCCAACCTTGAGCTAATCTGTACCATCAAATGATCTGTGGGATGCTTAATTCTTAAGAAACAGACAGCAGATATAGCGTGTTTGGGCTCTTAAGCATAGTCTCAATGAGATAGTGTTAGTTAGATGATTTCTTAAAATTTTCCATTTTATATTATTTATTTATTATTTCGAGTTTTTCCGACTAAAAGGCTAGATACTATTTGTCATAATATTCAGTTTGTGATACTTATATAATCCTCTTGTTGATTGTGAATGAAAGAAAAGTACTAATCAACATGATAGATTAAATACTAAATATCTGTCACCTCCTTGCTCGGTCTGTGGTAACTGGTTTATGAATTTGTATACAAGGTGGTTCCATCAATATGACAATAAATTGAACCATGAGCTATATCAGTTCATAGAAATGATTTGCCACTTTCAAAAACATCTTAATCATTTGATAATTTCATGACATTTGTATGAAATAATATCACACTGGCTGCATTATTTCAGAGAATTGTCATGAAATTATCAAATGAATACGATGTTTTTGAAAGTTCCAAACCATTTCTATGAACAAATATAGCCCATGTTTTAATTTATTATCGTATTGACATCACCACCCTGTATATGTGACATAGGATATTATTTAACTTAAAACTGATATAATCAATGGTTAGGAGTACATAGAGAAAACAATTTATTTTGACATGGAGAACAGGAATATTTCTCACAAACAAGTATTACCTAATCGCAGAAACATACATTAATAAAGATAATAATTAGCTTAATATATATTATTAGGTAATAATAACTGATCACTTACTTGCTTTCATCTCCACTTAGTGGCCTCTTTAGACTTGGGTTTATTGATTTTATGTCTAGAATAGATACTACTTCTAATGTTGACCACCCATCAAATTTGACTTTAAAGCTTTCTTCACCCATTTCTTCAATAACTGCTTCATAGAACCTGAAATAGTTAATAATATTTCTGTCTAAATAGTGATAACCAAGACATTGGGATTGGTAATAAAAGTTTCTTGATAAAGAATTTATTATTTATAAAAAATCTAATTAATAATTACATAATCAAATATTAAAATACATATGTTTTAATAAACTGGGTAATATCATTGCACATGTTTGGCTAAAAAGGACATCTGGCCTTAACATTACAATGTATAGATATTTCCCACTAGCTTGTAACATTAAAATATTAATTCATTAATTATTATGTGTTTATTATTCTCTTAAAACAATTGTGAAAGAATCAATTAATTAACAATTATTTACTTGTTTTCCTTGATTTGGTTAGAACCAAATAAAAAACCAGCCGAAAGCTTTATAGTGTGCCTTAAACTTTTAGTTGAATCTATTCAAATGACCCAATACAAATGATGTTGAGAAATGTTGACTGAACAATGTTTACATATTGCAATTCAAATCTTGATTAGTTGATTGATGCTACTACGCTCCAATTTCAATGCCATAAATTTATATGAAAATAAAAACAAATGTCTAGTCTTTAGACATGATGCGTATTATGAGACATAATTTGATCAAATATTTATACATTGTGTCCTAAAAATGCCTTCCTGTTGCCTATAGTTCAATTTGGCCCAGTCCTTTGCATGCCAATAAATTATTAAAATTTAATAGCTATAAATACACCTGAATTATGGCGAATAAACACTTGAACTTCGATTGAATACACCATGTTTATGTAAATCTGTTAATATTAGTAATTTGTACATCTGTATAAGACCTCTTGAAGTCTTATGATCATTATAATCCAATTGTGTCTCGAATCTGTTATCTGACAAGTTAAAAGATGTATGAAAAGCAAATGACTCAACACCACCTGATGTGAAGCTGTAAGAGTCCATATGCAAGGACAACTAGTGCAGCTTGATACATACTGTTCTAACCGCCCCCACCTAGCCAGCTCATAAGCTCTTTTGAAAGAACCTATGTAATAGGAAGGAGCATGTGCTGGCGAAGAATTCCAAGGTTTGGAAGTATGACAAATAAATGAGTTATTAAACTTGATGTTGAGGAGGAAACAGTGTATTGATGACTCCAAAGACTTGGGCATGTGCTCCTGAGTAGGAAGTGGGAAGGTGGGATAAGATCAAAAAGCTCTTTAGAATAGTCTCCATGATAAAGCCACTAAGTGATGCAATTGTAAAGGCTCTAAGCTGTTTGTGACCTCTACATCACCAATGATAAGGACAGCCCAACACTGCAATATTCCAAGCAAGACTGGACCTATGTTTTGTAAAGCAGGCATAATGGTCAGGTGTGAAAAATCAACACATATTGTTTAGGATACCTAGCTTCCATGAGCTTGTTTCGATCACAGACTTAGTGTAAATCTGCTGATTCAGATCACAGCACATCTCCATACCAAGCAAGTTGATGGAGCCCTGTGATTAAAGAGTGGTGCCCTGAGGAGAGGGATAGGGAAGGAATAGCGACATTTTGGCTATGAACACACACACATGTATTTTGTTATCATTGAACTCAACAAGATTCTTGCTAGCTATTCTCAGTAAAGGCACCAAATCTAACCAATTTCTGAACCAGTAGATGAATAAGGACAAAGGCATTACAAGCCCTTGTACAGGACCACATTCAGGGAATAAACAGACTTTTTATTTTGATTTTAATAATCTGTGAAGTATCCTCTACATCAGACACTATGCATTCCATTGTCTGTTTGTTGCGACAAACTAAATGATACTTTAAAATTGTATAATTTTATTACTTAGAACTGACTAAGCCCAATGTGTAGTACTTACATGCCATCAGATCTCCATTTTGCAAGGCACTTTTCACCCAAACGCCATTTGACATACTGTGACGATTCTCCTGTACTACCATCCTCCGCCGCTAGCAGGGACGCTGTAACATCATCATCATTACTAGAACTATGAATATTAGATACTTTTGAATCACCATCTTGCGTTTTTATTAAATCTTGTGTCAACTCAATTACTTCTTCTAAATCCGCCTTCAGCTTCAGCAACTCCTCGTTTTGTGGATCAGTTAGTAGAGCTGCTTCCACCTGTAACAGAAGATGCGTTAAAATACTAAAAACTCTTCACTCTCGAGCCATGTAATATAAAATGATTATAGACTTTTATGTTACAGTACCTGTTGCAATTGCAACTTATAGTTTCTGAGATCCTCTGCCATTATTAATGTATTTATTTGTGAAAATTAAACATTACAGTCTGATTCTGATCACAGATCATTAATCACAGACAGTAGACACAGATTAGAAAAGAGTATGTCACTAATATGATTATCATCACAGATTATTAATGCTAGTAGTGTATAGAGTAATATCTACGATAAATAAATCCACAGATAATGTAATTTGTATTGTGTCAAAGATCTCTCTATTACCATTAAGGCAAGGGGAACTAATGCCCATACAGTCATGTTTTAAGTATTCGCACCACAGATTACTCTAAAGTAATTCGCAGTAAAATTACACTTATTTTCTTATTTATTTACGAAATACAACCTAATAATTATATAAAAGATTAAAACAAATAGGTTTCCGAGACTTAGCTAGCTGAATTGGTTTAAAGTTGGGACTTCTAATATTTATCACTTTTTGCACTTAGATTGCGTAGCATATTTGATACACAAGCTGTGAGCAAAAAGGTGAAAAATCGATTTTAAACTACTGTTTAAGATTGTCTCTAATTACTTATATGCTCGCTTCTGTTATTTAATAACAATAAAGAATTTACACTAGTCGATTACGACATATACATTGTCAAAGAGAATAATAAAACGCTACGCTAGAAGAGACGGGACTTCAAGGAAAAAAAAATTTCTATAGAACGTGCGCGCCAGACTCATACCAATATAATAAAAATTCAGCCAACAGTCTGGCAACAATAATGCCAACATAAGCAACAAAATAGGGATGTGCTTGGAAGGGATTAGTAGAGATAGTTTAGATTTTTATCGATAGTTATAGGTGTTTGAAATTAATAAACAAAGGCACTTGAAAAACTTTTATATATTTATAATATACAATATATCAAGCTTGACTACTATGACAACATGGTAGGTTGTTAGGTTGACGGTAGCCGTGTGAATCGTCCTGGATCGGCCATCAACACCGATTTGGATTCCGACTACACCAAAAATATGTCGCGATTTTGTTGTCGATTGGCACATACACCAAATCCTTCCCTGTCAATAGGGTAGTTGACAACTTTTTTTTTATTTCATAAATAAGAAGTTTATAACTCATAAAGAAATATTGCAAAAGAAATAGTATGTCTAAGATCAATAGTTTCACAGATATAGTGGTATGTTTGATGTGTTGCGGCGCATCGTCCAAAAACGCTCCATAGAAAATCTACGGAACTGGTGACGTCACATGTTCCCATATTACTAAGAAATGTATGGGCATACTGACAAAATTAATAATAACTATGTATTAAGTAGGTTTTTATTGATAGTTGTCATAATAATAGCTGTTTTAATTGATGTCAGCAATCTAATATCATTAATATTTATGACAAATTTTGAAAAAAAAAAATCACCTTTGTTTTAATTTTCAAAACAGTACAACTTCAACAATATTCCATATCTTTCAGGTTAGAATTGTTTTTATGGGTAAAAATAGCGTATATTTTCCGAATTTGTGAAAAATATCTCCAAATTCAAACTTAGGCAACATCCCAATTGAACCCACTGTTTACATCTGCGAAAAAAATAAAGTGGTTTATTTAATGGGCACGACATCGATAGGGAAATAAAATGACAGCACTATTTTTTACTTAGGTCGGTAACTCGGTAGGTAAATATTACTTTTATGTACTGAAATTTGTACTAAAATCCCTATTTAAACAATAGAAGCTTTAGAATAGAACTAATTAACAGTCATTGGTACTTACCGATCATCATTGAGAGGAAATTCAGACATAGTATGTTCGTTTTACATTGGCCGCCGGCGTGTCTTTAAATTACATATTTGTTAACTTATTTGTTTACTCATTTAGTTCACTTCACATCACACACAATCCTTTTTGGGTGAAGCTTATTTCTTGAGGTAAAACACTCGTTTTTAATAATAATTTACATTAATTTCTGATTTTAGAAAATTCTCCAACACAACTAAATGAAATGTCAAACGTTTTGAAAACAGGACAACAGCGACAGAGACAGATGACAGATATAAATCACCTGTTTATGAAGAGCGTCGACCACCATATTGATTGTATGGATAATGCCTTCTTTCGGATTGAGGCGGATTATACCGCCATTACTGAGCGTGCACTTTTCATACAATTATTTTTTCTTACGAACTGGCGCTAGACTGTACATTGTTACCTTTTTAAAATAGCTTGGATAGACAACCCATGATGTTGTAAATAAAATGCTAAATTAAAAAGTTTTCTATCAACTTCCCCTGATTAGTTATTTATGAAAGTCGAGCAACAGATCTTAGCTTTACCTTATGGAATTGAAAAAATAAAGGTTGTCCACTTTCCTCCCTGCGTACTATGGAGGTGCCAAGAAGGTAGGTATCAACAGGTAAGTATCTACGCTAAGCGTTATTAATATACTCTCCACATGTTATTTAATCGAATCACTTATCTAATCAGAGCTTGTTTTATTTCCTGCACCGTATTTGGTTGCCTTAGTTAAGTGTGTTGTGTTACCTGGGTGTATTCTTGGGGTCGACGGGTTGGCTCGCTCGCTGACCGTTCGGCCGGGCATGCGGCATCTGCTGCGCGGCGTGTGCGTTATCAGGAATACGTTACCGCATGCGCAGTAAAAATCCTCTTAGATTCCTCTTAAATTTTGAGGAAGCGATAGTGGAAGAGGATTTTTATATTTTTATTTATTAGGAAGCGGAAACGGATGAGGAACTCAAAATATTGCGGAACTTCCGCATTATGAGGAAGCGGAAGAGGAATCCTCAGCAACCCTAGTCCTGAACCACTTGGACGGTCTTATCAGAGTAGGAAGATACTCCTTGAACCAGCGCTTCCACAGCAGGTCTGCTAGTCTTTGAGACTTCCGCCAGGAGCATCGTAGCAAGTCACCGTAAGTGTCAACTAAGTCTGTATTGATCCTATGAAAGTCGTTTGGCGTCAGAGGTAAGTAGTCATCCTTGTTGATAGGTAGGTACGTAAGTTAGCGGGCGGCTATTCACAAAGCCTTTAGCTTCAGCTAACAAGGTGCGCAATGTTTAATCGCTCGGCACCTTTTCCTTTGATTTTGATGCAAATAGTTTTCTAGGCGCTATATTGTCATTCTAACTGTCCATCTTAGTACTGAGAAAAAAGCTCTTTCCCCGCTAGATGTCGCTTAGTTTAGTTACTGTAAAAATTAAATGTATTGTCGAGTTTCCTGTCTACAATAATTGTAGTAGGTATTGTTCACAGAATAATGATATAATATATCAATAGTCTGTTGTGTTCTTCTATTTGACACTCGATGGCGCTGCTCTGACTTAGCCTCAGAACATTAATATTGTTCTGAGGACTTGAGGAATAAGAAATCAAGAAATGACAAGTGAAAGTGACTATTATCAAGATCTGCATGATAAATTCTTTCGAAATTCGTTACTGGATAGAGCAGTTGTTGTCGAGCAGATATTTTATCCAGTGTCACAGTAAAATGTGTATCATAAAATTAATTAAGTAGGTACATTCACTTATGTCATGAAGTTGAATTTTGTGTGTATTTAGTGATCTGTGAAAAGGAAGTAGGTAGGCATCTAAATAAAATAAGTCAATAGTTTTTTAGGATTTGTTTCATTTCGTAAAATTAATATAAAAATAAAATAAATTAAAGCAAATCATTAGCCACGTAGCCATAAAAAATTACTTACATTATGTATGATTTTAAGTATAAAATTTTATTTTTTAAAATAGGTAATTAACTATAACTACTATACATACATATGAATAAACTAGAGCTGTCATTGAACTTTGGTCCCATACTAGAACACCGGGACGAAGTCTCCCCAACAATAGAAAACAATAGGTTTTCTATTGTTGGTCTGGTTTGTGATAGTTCACAAATTAATACATCTGTGAAGTACCTATATATCAGGCAATAGATTCCATTTTGTGTGAACGCCGGCGGGATATATGGGACGAAAGTTTACAGACCGTATTATTTAGTTTATATTATAATAGTAGGCATTAGCACCGTGTACCGTCATTGTTACGTCAGTACCATGTCGCTATAGTCATTTGGGCCTAATTCTGAAAACACACTTTAATTCTAAATTTAAGTACAGTATATCTCTTTCTCGCAATAAGTAATAGGAAAAAGATAGCAAGAATCTGTTTAAAGCTGTCACTTAAATTTAGATAGATTTCAAAGAAACCATAGACAATTTTAGACGGCATGTACGGAGGTGGCTCCTAAATACTGCAGTTTAGCACGTTCAATAAGGTCGAAAATTGAACGCACCTTTCTAAATGTCAATTTATATGACAGCTATCCTTTTCTTTTTCATTTTGAGAGAAAGAAATAAACTGAACTTAATTTTAAACATAGCATGTGTTCGCCAGAATTAGGGCCATTGTTACCTCAGGTGGGACTTCAAACCCTGGGGCCCTTGAAGTTAAGTCGCGTCTCTGGCAATATTTTTTACTCTACTTACATATACAAGACGACAACAAGAAAAGGGTAGATATGTGTAGTGTGACGTTATCTATCGTGTAGGCTTTACGATGACTACATAAATTTTAAGACTTAACTTTATATTACCTAAGCCAGGGCTTCCCAAACTTATTTCAACTGTGACGCCCTTGGGAAGTTGCCATATTTTTGCGACGCCCTGACCTTTTTATATACATTTACCTACTAGTTGTAGTTTTTTTTTCTTTTTATACAACTAGATGACAAACAAGCTGACGGCCCACCTGGTGGTAAGCGGTTACCGCCGCCTATAGTTCTAGCCTTATAACAATTTGTCAGAAAAACTCCAAATAGCATCTAAATTTTGATGATGCGGCGGATCACAATGCGCATGGCATGAAAGAAAGAAAGAAAGAAAAAAATACTTTATATAGATAGGCCACAGAGAAGCACTTTTGAATGCGCATTGTGATCCGCTGCATCACAATGCGCACTCGACTCGGTCGCATCGACACAGACAGCCGATCTATTAAGATTGCCTCACGACGCCCCTGGGATGATACCGCGGCGCCCCAGGGCGTCGCGACTCACAGTTTGGGAAGCCCGGACCTAAGCAATTTACTGGCGTTTGGGAACAGGTGACGTCACGTTCGATCCAAAACTCTTTAAAAAAAGTAATGATAGCTATTTGGAGCTATATTACTCATACCATAGCAGTAATAGTTTCATTGGTACTAAACGGTTGTGAACTAGGTAATTAGAATATATATTTTACTAAAATAAACTTAAATTGTATACTTGAATAATTTCAATTTAAGCGTGTTAAATAAATAAATAGTCATTCTATGAGTATTTTGCTGTCATTATTGTTAGTTAAAAGAAACTGAATCACGACAAAACGTTACATCAAGGACGCATTTATTAGCGTACAATGGGAATGGGCCTCTTAAGTGAAACAGCTATAGATTTAATTTTAGGTGGTTACCCGAATCGAACCAAACGTTTCATGAAAAAAAAATGATTTTTTTATTTTTGTACAGCGTGCAGTTGAAGTTCTTTTTGTGGTTAGCGTTTCATTTTTATTATAAGTGATTCATGAGACGATGGACACGTGCAAAGTTACATTGAGTCTGCCAATAATGTTTGTGTTCTTTGCATATGTTGAAGGCCGATCGATGGATTCGGCAAATCGTCTAGTACTAAAATGTGTTTGTGTTATTGGTAGGTTCAATGTTTTTTTGACGTCCTACACCAAAACTATTTCGGCTCGGTCAGTTTTGGTACTAGGAGGAGATCATTCTTCGTATCACAGTCGTCGTTTATATGCGGAATTGAACGATCGACCTTAGACAAATACATTTGTTCAAATCAACACGCGACAAATACGTCATGCAGATACTTTCTGAGAAAACATATAAAAGTTTGGATCATTCTGATTAGACAACCATTAAATATGCATGGCAAATTTTTAGATTATAATTTGATTTTCTATAAAATATGCTAAAATAACAATAATTTCACAATAAATTCATAATAATATGTACATACCATAAATTATGTTAAATCCACGCGCCGTTTATGTATTTCGAAGACTAGGCATTAATAAATGCAAGAAATAAACCAGATCCTTCCGCTAGCTTATAATTAAGATTGAATTTAACATTTTTATAATTTGGGATAGCATTGCAGTTGCAGCGTATGTATAGTAATTTACACAATAGAGGTAGTAGGTACGCAAACGTCACGTTGTAACAGCGAGATTAAAATGAATTATTAGTGTTTACCTAGTACGTTTTTGTCAAGTTTAAGTCATACTTACATAAGTTGTATTGTAATGCAACACAATCTTTTTAAATCTCACATTTGTACCTAAATTAATTAAATCGGAAGATAAGATGCTAAGCATACATCACATACATCTAATTGCAATGGAATTGTATAAAGCATTTATGTACACACGACATCACATCAAGAATAACAGTTGCACTACGGAAACCACCTCTATTGCGAACGTAGTTAGGGCGGTCTCAAGGTCAAACTGTTCCGCTTGACGTGCTGTTAACTATACTTTAGATTAATTAGCTTACATTTTCAAATAGTAACATTATAAAAACTTAAATAAGCGATAAGTATCAATTAAATTATTTGGTAAGAAAAATACCTTTGATATTTGCTATATGACAACTTATCAATCATCGGAATATCACTTCAAAAGTCTTTGTAATTGATGTAAGCGAAGGAAAATATGGAATATTTATTGTAAATGCTTTACAAATAAATAAAATGTCGAGTTGTTTGGAATTTGTTCGACTTAAGACATTATGGACTAACCCCAATTATGAATTACTAATCAATTCTCAATGTACGGTCGAGCTCAGAAGTAGCTTAACACTTTAGTACTATCATGTCTAAAAAACTGGATTCTTAAGCACCTGTGTTAGCATGCAATGTTAGTCCACCCAATTCTAATTTCCAAAAATATGTAAGCAGTAATCTTACGTCCAATATAGGTTACGAGCTGCCAAATATGTTCAGCGAACTACTTTAGCTTTTTGTACAATATCTGCAGTCTAATCTTAATATGTAGAATATACACCATATTTTTGGTCGGCTGCACGCTAACCTATCATACTAATTTAAAATATTGACAAATAAAAATCGATATCTCTAAACTTCATCTTCATCTAATAATTATGTTTTCGCTAAAATCATCAATTCCATAAGTTTTTATTATGGTTTTACAATAAACTCAAAATGATTTCGGAAAACCAAAATTCGTACAAAAAAGTTTCGAATAGATAAGTAATTAAACCTTTTGAAAGTTCTCTGCATATGTAAATGAGAGGCGTTAATGCCTTGAGCTCTTACAGCATTCTTAAATTTAACAATCTTCAAAATGTTAAGTAGTAGGAATATAATTAGCTATTTTAATTTTATTAAAAAAAACGACTCAATTTTTATCTTAATAAGGAGAGGTTTACGACTAACGAAATTTTGAAGCAACATAATTTTAAGAATGTTATAAGGGCTAATGTTTACCCATCAAAGCCCGATAAACCAGACACAATTAAATTTTAATTGTTATGACAACTTAAGTTACCATCTGGGCATTAGGGCCTAACCGTACAATCTTCGTTCTTTTGTTGCGTCCATCGTTGTGTTGTATTTACTTAACTATCGACGCTGACGAGGTGGCTCTGAAGAGTGGACTGGTGGTAGCGGCGTCTTGACGCGAAGTCCTCGTTTTCATCGTTCAGCCTCTCTTGTTCCATTGAAATATCCGCGTGAACGGGAGTCACTACTAACTGTTCGTACTCTAGCGGTCGCTTCCTAAACAGGGACAGAAATATGCATTTCAGATTCGACAAAAACGACCAAATTTTATCAGTATTTTTATTAGTATTATCCATTCTTAATTTTATTTTCGGCATTATAATAATATTTATTAATAATTTAATTTATTTGTTCTAGTTCAGATACTTTTCAGGCGAGAGCCGTTTCCAATAGTCATGAATTGTGAAAAGTGGGTAAATATAATTATTGCACAATTCACGACTTTATTGGAAACGGGATAAGGATGCTAAAACGTCAAAATTGGCTCCAGCATAAAAAGTATCTGAACTCATGACTGTCGACCTTAGAAGTAAATAAACACTTTACTATCACATATTGCATTGATATTCGCTACGAAAATGATTTTTTTTTTATACTACTAGATGACAAACAAGCTGACAGCCCACCTGATGGTAAGCGGTTACCGCCGCCTATAGACACCTGCAATAACAAGGAAAAATCACTTGATATTGCAGGTGCGTTGTCATCCTGGGGCCTAAGATGAAATGCCGTCCATGCCCAGTAATTACACTGGCTACCTTTCCCTTCAAACCGAAACACAGTGAACTGTTTCACGGCTGAAATAAGAAAGGCGGTGGTACCTACCCAGACGACCCTACATACGGGCCTACCACCTAGTAAATTGCAGTAAGATTGCAGCAACTATTATTGTACGAGCGCAATAATTGTATACGCTACTTCTGTCTGTTTGACGACCGGCTGGCCGAGTGGTCTGTACCCCAGGCTACTCGGTCAAGAGGTCCCGGGTTCAAATCCCGGTAGGAACAAATGTTTGTATGATGAGTACGAGCATTTGTTTACGAGTCATGGATGTTTATATATTTATTTAGTATATTTCTAATATTTATATACATATTATTATCATTATTTCTCCGTTATCTAGTATCCATAACACAAGCTCTTAATGATGCTTACTTTGGGCTAGATAATAGGTGTGAGTGTATAAATATTATTATTATTATTAGTTCAACTATTTGTAACTACAAGCATAATAAGTTTTCTGATATTAAATGTTATAGTTATTGTAATAATAAAAATCTGCATTTAATATTTTTTGCTGACCTACGCATAATTTGACTGTAATATAAATATGATTTTTATTTTATACATCACGTATAAGTGGCTTCTATTTCAATTTCATGTGTGTTATAATGAGTCAGAACTAACAGAAATACCAATTATCAATTGTGTAGGTATTAATATTTCTGAAAATTATTCTTTGTATTATTTATTATATTTGACATGGCTTCGTTATTTTTATGACTGTGTAGACGTACCCAATAGCATGTAGGAATGATATCTTGAGCCACCGGAAGAATCGGAACTCCGATGCTCGTCCCGGCTTGACGGCGGGGTTGGCGGCTCCGATGTAGAACCACAGCAGCCACAGCAGGAATAGGCAACCGAGGGCATACACCCATTTCACCAGGAACATTAGCAACAGCTTTATGGCCACCTGAGAAATATCACCTTCCATGTAACGTGATGTAGTGAATTCACAATAGGTAGCTTATTTAATTTTTTTACCCCTTAATTAATTTTTACACCGAGAAAGCAAGGAATGATTTTAAAAAAGTATCTAAACTAGAAAAAAATCAAGTCCCGGAGCGGGGAAAGAACCCGCGACCTTTGACAATCCGGGTGACTCTAATCATCTGAGCTACCAATCTATGTGTATTTGCGTTAGAAACTAAAGTATACCCTCACAATGTAGAAATATTCTATTACAGCATTTTTCATTTTATATTTTAATTTACAGTGGCATGGTCACAGTAAAAATATTTATAGGTGCAATTTGGTAGTAGATGGAACGACACAAACGGGGAGAAAGAAAATTATATACAAATAAAGACAAAATGCCTTCAATTTAAGAAACGTCTGATGACGTTTGTCATCCATCCATTTGATTTTGATTTGGAATGAAAGAGGGACATATAATCTGAAGGAGATGGTAAAAGATTGTAAGGAATTTGGACCAGTTCAAAATTACCCCGCTTTTGTACAGATAAACTTGGTACAAGTCTTCCTTCTAACCTGAATAATTCAAAGCGTAAAAATAATAATTTAAAAGTTCTTTAAAACCTCACCGAACCATTCTGATAAAAAAAGATAAATTAAACTTTGTGCAAGTGAACTAAAGACAGAAAGGTAACAGAAATTGTTCTTCCATGTGTTGGAGGCTTAGTCGTTACAGGACTCTAAAGTAAGAATATATAGTCATGTGTCTTTTACATTCCAAAAGATACATGATTACATATTCATACTTTTCATGTTAGTTTTAAGTGATTTCATTTTGTCTTGTCGACAAAATTGTTATAAATAAATCGAAATGAAAATTTTTCCAGCGGTTTGATTACAGTTATTACGTGGGGTATTTGGCCAGAGTATAGAATACGTACCCCAACTAAAGACAGCCATCTATTGCAGAGATGAGAGTACCAATTCTTGTTCTTGGAGTGCACGCTGACGCTGGGGCGGCGCGCCGGCTCGCCGTTCGCCACGCGCCCGTTCATTATGGCGGGGTCCGTAGGCGATGGGGTGAAATCCTTCAATTCAATATTTTATTTTAATAGAAATAAGACTATGACGATACTGTTCTTATATATGTTGCAGCCGTATGGTTAAACTAGGACTAGCTGTCCACACCAGCTGGAAGTAAAGAAGATGTATGGCAGGGGTTTTAGAGAGGACGCGCATAAGGCGTTTCCAATGCCACAAAAAAAAGGGCTAGCTGTCCATTGCCACTCTAGGGTCGGCTTAGGCGGGCTTTGGGGTGACTGAGTGGGCCTCACACCAGGACCGGACGCGGCTATGGCCGCGACCGGCCCGGGGTGAGGCCTGCCCCGCCCTAGTCTGTTCGGTTCTAGGGTCGGGCTGCCCGGAGGCGGCTCGGTGAAATGCCTCGGCAAACCCCGGGTCGTCTCCATTATGGACATGGGGAAACCGGAGTGGTTTAGCAGGTATTCCAAGTGCCGCTATGATCAGGCGCTGGGCGACCCCTGCTCAGGCCCACGTCTAGCCGACGGTCCGCTGGTCCACCTAACCAGCGGTTGAGGGTATCGTCCGTAAGCGGATTCCACTTTGAAAAAAAAAGGGATAGCTGTTCAATTGGGTAATTGGACAGCTAGCCCATTGATTAAACGCCGGCATCCAATTAGATGCCTAGCCCGATAGTTAATTGAACTAGACTCACTTAACGTTTAACGACTTGGCGTATTGAATAGATCGTCTTGTACTGAAAAGTTTTGGTTTAATTGATAGTTCATGGTTTTTTTATGACCACTTATAACCGACTTCGTTCTGGTTCTAAGTGGTGATAAAAAATAACCTTGAACCTTCCAATCGCTCAAACAGTCACACAAAAGCTCTTCGATTTAAATAACCAGCCTAGGCGTCCAATTGAATGGCTAATTTAAACCAGACGGCTGACTTGACGTTTAGCTATCTGGTTAAGGGGCTACCTCGTGCACACTAGCGACACCAATTGATTGTTATAAATTATGGTGAATTTAGAACATAATAAACAAAAACGCTTTAGAGAATTGCTAAAGAACGGTATTTTTAATTTTTAAAGATGTAGCTTGTATAAAGTGTCTACCTATGAGTAACCAAATTTTTTATTATTGTTAAAAGTGGCCACTTTCGGCAATAATGAAAAAATAGGTTACATGTAGAGGAATATCTTATACCGAGCACATCTCAATAAATTACAAATACCATTCTTTAGTCATTCGCTAAAGCGTTTTTGTTTATTATGTTCTATATTCACCACAATTAATATAAATCAAGTGGTGTCACTATTGTCGACGAGGTATCGCCTTAAGCGTTGCGCTCAATGACTTGGCCGTTTACTTCCGTTTACCTTTCCGTCCTACTGACCGTTTGATTGGATGCAGGCATTCAATTGGGTGGCTGATTTAACCAGACGGCTGCGACATATACATTCAAACAAGATTCATTCAATTTAATTTACTTAGTACTCCTACAAGCTTATTAGAAAGTTTACAAGAACAGTTGAAAATAGTTGTTAAATATAATAATAACTTACACCAACATTCTTATGGCGTATTCTCTCAGGGAACAAAAGGTCTAAGTCGCTACCCGTAGCGCCATATACCTGAGTGTCACGTTGCGAGTGCCCTTGGAATCTAGATAAACATGAAATAGCAATGTCAGTAAACAAACGGAATATCAGAAAACCAAGATTAAATTAAACTTTCGGAGAATTTTGAAAACCAAGGAAAAAATTGATGAAAAGGCATGGTTAACATATTTTTTTTCAATACACATTTGAATATTTACATGAAACTTAATTATTGGGGTTAGCAAAATAAATAAAATAAAAACAAAACTATACCTCATCTCACGTTTGTGCTGCAAATCAAATGTCTGGGCGAGAGCAAAGTATGAGTAATCTATGCTAGCGTATGTGATAAGGAAGGGCATCGTGACGATGGGTGCGAGCTGGTTGATGCCTCCGATTATGATGAACGTAATTGTCACTATTGCTACTACAACCATCGAGTATATTGGCACTTTGTTTGGCCCTCTCTGTGAAATAATGAGGAAATAAAATAAATAGTGAAGCCACATAAATTCTACTTCTGCTATACTAAGTGACGATCAGAAAATATGTTATGCTTTAACATGTGACAGCAACACCAGTACGGAAGCTTTTTGTGTCAATTAAACATCTGTAGTTTTCTCAAAGCATCATAATAGTTTTCGTAATATGTTTTATAGTGTTAAATGAATAGATTATTAAAAAAAACTACATTCTTCTTCTTATTATGTCATACATTGCCAAGATAAACTAATATCAGAATGTTAATGATGACATGACGTTTTGTATCTGGTAAACCAACAAAAGCCTCGAAGAGTGGAAGAACTGTGAAGATTGCTATACCTTTTAAACTATTATGTGAACTACTAGGCATATACTAACTAAACAAACTTATAGAGGTAGTATGAGGGTCAAATTGAAAGTTCTTAGAAAATCAAAAACTGAAAAAAAAACCCTCGTTCAATTCATGCCGGCGTGACTCAGACAATTTTCTATTTGCAACTAAATCGTAAAGCAAAGATTCTTAAAAATTCGTACAGAAAATAATTTTCAAAATTGAAACTTATTTTTTTTATTGTATTGTTTACAAATAACCAGTTCTAAAAATTACAAATACAGAAACAATGAAAAAATGTATGCTCCAGGCGGGAATCAAATCCGCATCTTTTGGAGTCCGGCCACATTCCCGCCTGGATCATACAATTTTTCATCGTTTTCTTTATTTGTATTTCTTACAATAAAGTAGGCCTTATAAATGCACAAAATCAAACATTTTAAATGTAATCAGTTCTAAAAACTTTAAGTGTCGCCTTCATATAGCAAAGCTTACACAAGAAAAGTAAGTCACAAATAAATTAACATGATATTGTCACTTGTTTCATTGATCATATCGTAACATAAGATTCATAGGTACTATCGGTATGATCAAGACCAGGAAATACTGTGTAAGGTATAAGTATCAATCAACTAATCAAAATTATGAAAAACTTTTGTATTAGAGCATTTTGTTATATGACTATTTTTATTTAATATGGAAAGCAGTATGCAGATTTCACACTGCCTTAAACATGTAACTTACTCCATGCCCAAGTATGTCAAGTCCTGGTATCACTTTCTCATTGGCAATACTCTGTAGTACCCTGGGGGTCCCATACATGGCCCCTAGGCAGGAACTCATAGAGCTCACATACAATCCTGCAAGAAGTAGTACTCTTACAGCTGATATATCAGCAGTTATTGAGTAAGTGTTTAGTAAGGCGTCACGAGTAACTGTTGCAGCCAGGGTAATTATGAACATTAAATACAGGAAAGTTCTGTAAAATAAAAAATATAATGAGGATAACATGAAACAAAAATACTTCAAGGCAATAAATTTCAAAATATATATTATATACTAAATTAAGGTACAACTCCTACCCAGTTCCAATAGCAGCTAGAGACCCATTAGGTATATTTACAGATGGGTTTTTTAAGTCACCACTCATATTGATACCAGCTAATATACCAGTAATGGTTGGAAAGAAAACACCAAAACATTTGAACCATGAATAACCTTCCTCGTAATTTGACCATGTATTATTAGATATTGTACTGTTGGACCAGCCTTGGAAATCTTTAGCTGAAAGAACAAAAAAGTTCCATTTTACTGTGAAATTCTCTTCAATAAAAGAAATCATTCAAAATTATTAAAAAATATTTCACTCACTAGGGTATGTTGTAAAAGATCCTACAAAAAAGTCTAGAGCTGCTAACAAAATGACCAAAAGAAGGGCAAACTGCAGTTTTATAACCCATTTCACTCCAGCTACATTTATAGTCCCAAGTAGAAGTACTGCACCTATAGCAAAACCTTTGGCTGCCCAGGCATTGTCTACTCCAACAAGGTTAGCCATAGATTCTCCAAAACCCACTACATTTAAAGCACATCCTACAGCCTGTAATTTTAAAACAGTAAAAGCTTTAATTTTTTTTAGAAAACATATGTGAATTACAATGTATTATAGAAAAAAATAATTTATGGCTTTAACTTTTAATATTTTATTTTGTCATGCAGGATGTAAAAAAATTGTACTCATAAATTCTTTGCAACTGATAAAGCAGCTCAATAAAGTTTTTAGTAAATACTTCATATCTTAATTCATATAATATTATGTAGATAAAGCCAAATACCTTTATCTAGTTCTGAACATTTTTATTATTCTTTGAAATCTCTTCAATTATGATCTAATAGTTAGAATACAATACATAAACAAATCTTATTTATAACTACTGTCAAGTACCTGTCCAAAGCAATATATGATACCCAGAGCACCACCCATTCTTGAACCAAGAGTGTGTGCTAAAATAAAATAAACTCCTCCACTTTCTATTCTGCACCTATCACAGATACCCACTGCTGATAGTACTGAGATCAAAGCCACAAATACTGTAATAAGAAGAAATGGAAATAATAATAATTAGTTATTATAATTTAATAAGTAATTTTGATAATAGACTTATGAGAATTTATCTTGTCAAGCACCAGATTTCAGAAACAATTGATGTTGATTTCATTCTCAAAACATCAAAAATTAAAGCTAAGTTTTACGATTTTCAATTAATTATTACAAAAAAACGACAAGTTTCCGAGATCTGATATTTAGTGAATATAATGTAAAAAAATATGATTATCGAATGGTAAACTTCACCTGAAATTGAAAATCATAAGTAACTTATCAGCTGAGCCATTTTACAAAATTACTACAATCACAATAACATAATATCTACAAAATACAATTAAGCTTTCTTCTTTAAACAAGAAATCAAATACTCACCAGTAAATAAAACTATCAAAACTGCATTAACTACTCCAGCTTGACCCACAATCCACCCAGACCGTAAAAATACAATTACACCAAAAATATTTATCAAGCATGAAGTGAAAACTCCATCCCATGTGCCAAATAGGACTGGTTGAGATATGAAAAAGTTGGATTTCCACCATGGAACATCACCCTGAAATATTTTAAAATAATTTAACACTGATGTCCAAATTAGCAAGAAATCTTATTGATTCGCTTCTCTCCAAGTAATTTGTGATTAAGCAAAACTAATAAGTGTGTGAAAATAGTGATAACTGTCTTAGGGAAAACTAGTTGGCACTATTTTACCTGCACCAGCAGTATTGTTTATAATTTATGTATTGTAATATTTACAGAATATGTAACCAAAGTCATTATTTTACCTGTATATCGGCGAATATTTCATTGGCTCCTGAAGCTTGGTGTCCCCCTGTACCATATTGTGATTCATTTCCCAGATCGACAAAGCCGCCAGACTGTCTTCTCATCCGCGCTCGGTCAAACCCGGGCTCATCACTTCGAAAACTATCTATATCTAAATCATTTCGTCTTGTGCGATTATTTTGTTCCATTTTATTTCTTTAAATAAATAATACAACAAGACATTACTAGAAAAAAATTAAATATTCACATCACAGCACTTATTCACAGATTACTTATTGACTCACTGTCACCCAGACAGTAGTAGTAGTTCTGTTTATCCCCACAGGGAAAGGCAATGGTACAGAGCCATACAGCCATATCTTTAGTATTTCTTATTTCTTTATTCATTGCATTGAAATGCTCGTGTTACACATTTCAATGCATCTTGGGAGTATTTGACGCGAAATATATGATGACAGTCTCCATATGTGCTACTTAATGAGGTGGATAACCACAAAAAAGTTCTCATCGTATTTCTCACCATAATCACTTTTATTCTAATAATCTTTGAGTTGCACGTCAACACAAACACTTTGTATTTAAAACAACACCACTTTTATAACACAAAGCTCGCTCCGACACAATTTTTAATTATCAAAATAAAATTCTTGACCGACGCCATTAAAACCCGCCAAATACTCCCGTCACCCAGACCAGTGTTGCCAGTGACCGATAGTCAATAGTAATACGAAACAGTTCAAAAGTAACATTTTCACGTCAAAAGTAACATTATTTTTTTTATGTAAAAAAAAAGACTTTAATACTAAAACATGTATCATATCATAATTCAGAATCCATTATTAATTTTTTCGAAGAAAAATGTCTCACAATTCATTTTTCATTATTTCGAAGTTTTTTAGAAAAAACTTGGAAAAAGTAACAATATTTTGATATCGTAAAACTTGTTATTCAACAAAAAAATAGCAATTATAAGCTTCTCAATAAGCGCAGTTTTATGACTACTCGGTGTGTAAATTTTTTCGCTACTTTTTTTTAAATACTAAAAGTAACGTAAAAGTAACATTTTGAGTCGTGTAACATGAAAGTAACATGAGACGGTCAAAAGTAACATAAAATGTTACAAAAGTAACATTCTGGCAACGCTGACCCAGACAGTCAGACGTCAGACACCACAGATCAGATAATAGTAGCTCAGATACACAGATTATTAAAGCGAAAACCAAACGCACAGGAGTTTTTGGCGGGATTTGATAGTGTCAGTCAAGATTTTTATTTCAAAGTCTGAGAGAACGTTGTATTATAAAATTGGTCGTTTAGTGAAGCAAGTGTTTGTGTTAATGTGCAATTGGAAGACCACTGTAATATAAAAGCGAATTTGACGTGAAAGACGTTGAAAATTTTATCCTGGTTATCCAACTCATCAAAGTAGCATCATGGAGACTGTCATCGTATATTTCGCGTTTCGCGCCAAACTCTTCCAAGATTACGTATTGAAATGTGTTACACCAGCATTTCAATGCAATATTTGCAGAATTAAAGAAAATGCTTAAGACATGTTTGTAAGGGCATTAGTTGTAATAGAAAGAAAGAACTTAAATAAAAGGAGAATAGATATTACGTTTATTTTTTTTCATTCATTCTTCCTGTAATGGGAAGTCAAAGGGAACTAATGCCCATACAGCCATGTCTTCTGTATTTCTATATTTCTTCAATTATCTTAGGAGTATTTGACACGAAATAAATGATGATGCTACTTGATGAGGTGGATAACCACAAAAAAGTTCTCATCGTCTTACACACCATAATCACATATATTATAATAATCTTTTTTTTTTGTAGGTATGTATGTACGTCAACACAAACACTTGTTTTATAAAACTACACCACTTTTATAACGCAAAGTTCGCTCCGTCCGACACAATTTTTAATAATTGTATTAAAAATTTTGACTGACACCACAAATTCCCGCCAAACACCCCAGACATTACGTTTATTAACAACTCTATGAAGCGGTCAAATGTGTTCAGCAGTATCCCAGACTGGTGTCATTAGCCATAATCACCTGAAAAATATAATTCCTGGGATAAAACAAGAACAACCAGACGCACAGATTAACCAAAAAATATTTCAGGGGGTACACAAAGTACAAACAGTAATAAGACGCAACAGACAGAAAGGTAGAAAATGATGAAATTATTTGTACAAATAATTTCAAGAGTGTTGCTGTTTGTACATTTCGTTGACGCAACAAAACCTGTTTGCATGATATAGTTCTTGTGAATAATGACAAAAGTAATGATTAGGTAATACCATTTTTTTGTATTTTTAAATGTATTTCAGTATCTTATTGAAAGGTTTGAATTTTTTTAAAATTGATGCAAGTATATTATGGCACTAAAACTGTGATAATGACCCTGCCCGCCTAGCATGACCACCGAAACGCGATATGATAAAGCTATTTATCGCTTCGAACTGTCAAAAATCATTGGATAGAACCGCTATCTTGAAATTTTATCGAAACTGCGAATATGTATAATACAAGGTCGCAGTTTCGATAAAATTTCAAGATGGCGGTTATATCCAATGATTTTTGACAGTTCGAAGCGATTAATAGATTTATCATATCGTATCATATCGCGTTTCGGTGGTCATGCTAAGCGGGCTGATTCTGTTTTATAATTTTTCTAGTTTTATATTATTTTAATTACTAAGAAACACGCTAAGTTTAAATTTAAGAACAGTATATCTCTTTCTCGCAATATGTAACAGAAAAAGATAGCAAGAATTTGTTTAGAGCTGTCAACTAAATTTAGACAGATTTCAAAGGAACCATTGACAATTTTAGACGGCATGTACGAATGGTAGCCTGGTACTTCTGGGGATGATCCAAAGAGTACATTTTTAATGATCCAGCTACATACATACGGGAAAAAAATAGTTGCGCTGAGTTACGGTGTTACTCATCGGGAATATTTTTCCCGATGTGTAACAGTGTGACACAAAATGGTGTGACTCAACGGGAAAAACGTTCAAAATGGGTACATAACTTCTGCTAAAGAATCAAACCACTTCTACCCGCCTATACTTTTCCTCTATTAGGGAAAGTTTGTAGTCGTTCTTAACAAACTAAAGTCTGATATTGCAGCTGCATCACTAGTTGCTATAGATGATAATGCGACCTTTGTAGTTGAGACTGATGCATCGCAAATGCACTTGCAGCAACTCTTATATTGTAAATGGATAGCCTATTGATTTCTTTTCTCGTTCCTTAACTAATGCAGAAAAACGACACTCATCTATTGAAAAGGAGGCTGCTTCAGTGGTAGGTGCACTTTGGAAATGGCGTCATTACTATTGGACATCATTTTGTATTAATCATGGACCAAAAGTCAGTTCCTTTCATAGAGGTCGAACGAGCACAAAGAGCACTGCTAAAAGTAATGTACCAGAAGCCAAGAAGATTCCCTACTACTGAATTGTATGCATTGGCAGATACCTTGACTGTTAGACAACTGTATGTTTTGTCTGCGGTAACAAGGAGACACAAAACCCAGAACTGCAACGAATGTTGTAGTTCTGGGTCCGTGGTCCCAAACAAAAAAAGGCATCATAAAGCGGTGCTACTCACAAAACAGTCAAAACATATTTTGCGAAGATTCAGTATTCGAGAGCTTCGACAGATCTATATAACAAAATAAATAGAGTGTTGAACATATATCCGATGACACAACATGCTTGCAAAAATGTGATGTTACAATGGCTAAAGAATTTAAATTATGAAGATACACACTACATTCCGTAATGTAGACACATGTATCACACATATCTCACACACCCTAATAAGACACACTTTCACACACTCACAAACACACACACACAGACACACACACGCGCGCGCGCACGCACGCACGCACGTACGCACGCACGCACGTACGCTCATTCACTCGACAGATTATATATGAACTTAAGTATTAGCGTACTTACTATGTTATATTAAACTGTTTTATATTAAGTTCCTACTTATTGTTATAAAGGAGCGGGGCTTCCTGGCACAAGTATTATCTTACTTAAAAGGAAGTTCCCAACCCGACCATTGTAAGCAAAACTTATTAAGGAAATAAAACCAATTTTAATTTTCATTTTCATTTTATGTTCGATCAGGCTACTTCCAGCAAAATCAGATATAATAAAATCAAAAGATTTCGCTTGGAATCATCATGTTTTAAGTTTGATATTAACTATCGTCCTGGCAAAGAAAATAAATTAGCTGATGCTCCTACAAGAGTGTGCTTCTACTACCTTGGATAGTGTCAAATCGCTTCACGAAAAACTGTGTCACATATAAGTAACTCCTATGAATCACTGGGTACGTTCGAAAATGTACCATGCTCATTAGAGAATATCCGATAAATGACAACTAATAAAATTGGAAAGTTTGTGCTCAAGTAAAACCTAGGTATGCACAAACTGGAGGCAACCACACTTTTGAACGCATTAATATTGATTTTAAGGGCCCTTTACCATCGAAACTAAAAAGAAGCACCCACATTTTAGCCATTGTTGTCGAATACAGCCGTTTCCAGTTTAGAGTTTGTAAAGACTTAACGTCAGTAGTAGTAAATATGTCGTGAAGGCATCTAATGACAGTTCATTAGATGCCTTCACGAGATATTTACAATTTTGGGACAGAGATTGACATTCAGTACATTCACTTTGATAGAGGGACTTCATTCTTGTTACAAGAACTTACTCAGTATTAAACATCATTTGTTATTGCTTGCAGTCGTACTACGCCTTACAATTCGCAAAGAAAGGGTACCTATCATAAGTCCGAAAATTGTTTTACAGAATTTCATTTGACGGTAAACTTTTCGATTATTTTCGTTCCGATTTTTTTTACTTCGTCGCAATCACGTTTGCCACTGTATCGTTTTACCTATTATTAATTTGTTTTTTTTCGTTACTCCTACGTTTTATTTGGTGGAAAAACATTTTACCGAACTTTGTTTGCCCAAAGTAACGTTTGTTCGAAGTATTACGGTCCCGAAAATTCAATACACCACTGTTTTATTTGTCAAATCTTCATTTCACTTTTACAGAATTTACATGCAAGCATGCATGCGGCAAACATGCATGCAGCAAGCAAGCATGCATGTAGCAAGCAAGCAAGCATGCATGCAGCAAGTAAGCATACATGCAGCAAGCAAGCATGTATGCAGCAAGAAAGCATGCATGCATGCATGCAGCAAGCAAAAGGAAGCTCCGCTCGCTTCGCTCGCTCAGCATTGAGTGGTCACAAGTCTAACCTAACCTAACCGGCAGCTTTTCTTATGTATTCGGTCAGGGGGGCTGACCCCCACGAGCAGGGGGGCCAGCCCCCCTGCACCTCCCGGCAAGCATGCAGGCAACGTGCAAGCAAGTATGCAATCAAGCAATCAACATGCAACTGTGCTAGCAAGCTTTCCGTATCGTCCGTTGATTTACAATAATATCTACACTCACCTAACTAACTGTGTCGGTGTGCTTTAAACTCGCTTTACCCAATACCCATTTTTTTATTTAGTAGTTTACACAGGTTTAGTAGTACCTAGTTAAATTACGTAGGTACCTACATATAACATAGCTTTCGCCAAATAATATTCAGAAAAATGGCGTGTTGGTGAAGTAAAAGTGAGCCCAATAAGTTATCTGGCAAATGAAAAAAGTTCAAAGATACTTCGGTCAATACAAAATAGGTATTTGCTTGCATGCTTGCTTGCTGCATACATGCATGTTTGCTGCATGCGAACTTGCATGTAAATTCTGTAAAAGTGAAATGAATATTTGACAAATTAAACAGCGGTATAATGAATGTTCGGGACCTTAATACTTCGAACAAACGTTTCTTCGGTCAAACAAATTTCGGTAAAATGTTTTTCCACCAAATAAAACGTCGGAGTAACGAAAAAAAAACAAATTTATAACAGGTAAAACGATACAGGGGCAAACGTGATTGCGACAAAGTAAAAAAAATCAGAACAAAATAATCGAAAAGTTTTCCGTCAAATGAAATCCTGTAAAACATTTTTCGGGCTTATAGGTACACCCTATAAGACCGTTATTGTGCACACCAATAAATACCACGCCTCATGAAGGAACGTTTGTGAATCCCAGAATAACATTAAATGGAGTATCAATTCTTGCGTGGATTGTCATAGCCCTCCGGTGGGATAACGCTGATTAAGGGGTTCCTACGAGATAGTGCAATAAGTACTTATATTTCTGTATGTCGCAACAATCTTTGACGAATCTATTATAAAAAAAATAAAACCAATTTCTTAAACCGAAAAGGATAAAATAATCGCAAAATAAAGCAGACACCATCACATTCTTCCACAGTCTCTACGGAGAGAAGCGGCCAAACTAACGTTCCTTAATCATCTAATCATAGGAAAAGTCGATGATAGTGAGCAGTGGGGTTAAGCTACAGCTGCCAACTCGTGCCAACGACAGGAGGAATTACCTTAGATTATACGCTGAAGCATGTTCTACAAACTATAGGCAGAATTCATACTTCAACCGAGTATTTAGAATTTTCAATCGAAATTACAGTAAAGATGTTGATCTGTTTACAGCGAGACCAAATTATTTTAAAATGAGTTACTGCAGATTTTTTTTAGGTGATTTTCCAATGTTGTGATATATTGATATGGCTTTAATACTATATCATACTATTTGATAAATGATAATGCGTTGTTTTTGTGTTTTTTTACTGGCAAATGTACAGTTTTGGATTATACTGAATTTCTATTTGCGAAAACTGATTAAGGCATGTCTGTGTGTTCTATTATAACTCATCTACAATTGTTATTCAAATGCTGTTTGTTTTCCATGAATAAATAAATAAATAAATAAATAAATAAATAATTTTTAAGTAAAAGGATAAAATATTAAATTTCATCTCCTAGAAACATATTTTTTGGAGAGCTTCACTTTCTATTGTTTTTGGAAACAACTTAGCACCAACTCCAAAAATATGTTTCTAGGGAATGATTACCTACTTAAATTTAATTATTTTATCTTTTTTAGTTTTAATTTTTGCTCATTTTTTTTTACAACTTTTAGTGATGACTTTCTAAGGTTAAAGCTAGATGGGTGGCCGTCAGCTTATATTGCTTTCTACTATCGTACGTTTCACTAAAAAGTCAGAGGAAAGCAAAAATTCGCGATTTCGTAGATGACTTTCTCATTCCAGTTATTTTTATTTAAAAAACTAATTACCCAATCGTTTTTAAAATAATTCTATGGCACCAAATAGCAACTATTCCGCATCGAACAAAAAAAAACACGCAAATTGGACCAGAAATCTCGGCGTAATCGAAGTTCCTACATACATAGAAAAAAACAACCAACCGAATTGAGAACCTCCTCCTCTGATGTCGGTTAAAAATGATGCGCATTTGCAAATGGCGCCACGTGCGCGTGGTGGAAAACATACATATTGAGCAAAACCGGTTTCAAGGAGGTTCGACCATTCAGCCTATTTATTTTCGTAATGTGAAACTCCTTGGTTGGATTCTGATATCTAGAGAGCGTCGGAGTATCGTCCATCTTACTTCGTCATTCAACAATAATATAAACAATTATTCATTTTAGTTCATACTAATTTATTTTATTTATGATAACAATATTATTTACATTTTCCTGGACGTATACTAGAGATAAAGTGTACAATTAGTATTCAATCATAATATTAATTTTCATACACCAATCACTTCTGCACATGTCGCATTTCAAGGTTCGTGTATTTTTGTTACTTCCAAGTCATAATTACCACCTCCTTTATTAATTGGTTCCAAGTTTAGTTGAAATAGTTTTTAATCTCACAAACTTAAAACCTTTTCCTGTGGTATGTTTTATCGACTAGAAATCTTATTTAAATATAAAAACAATTGAATATAAAAAAGAACGTGTGATTTAATTTATCGAAAAGTAGTCATTCTATATTATAGCAGTTGATTTGAGTTTTACATAATATATCTTAACAAAAAACCTTGGTCGTTTGGCTGAGTTACTAAATTGTATAAAATTTTTATGGGCCAGAAATAAATTAATATTGACATGACATGTTTTCCTATTATAGAGGTAGGAATTTACAGGTACCTTCGTGATAGGTTCTATGACCTCCTCCTGCGGTGTCATGCCATCGTAAAAGGAACCTAATATGGATTAAAGGTTTGAAAGATTTTCAGAAAAACATCCAACCTAGAACAAAAATTGTTTTGGGGTGGGAGAAGATTCCGAGACTTTTTTGGGTGACTGCTCAGACTATTGACCTGAGTGATTGAGAAGTTATTCAGTTCATTTTGAAATTGTTGCCTTTTTTACTAAATATTTATGTACCTAAATGAAGTTTGGTAAAACATGTACCTGCGCTTCTATCGTAAGGTTTTTATTTTTTCTTTGATTTGATATATATAGTTTCATAATACTCGTAAGTAATTAAGTTGATACTTGATAACACTTAAAAATTTCTTTATATACTATAAACTAGCGGAATTCTTCGCTAAAATATTTGAGAGCCTAGTCTAAATTCTAAAGTAAAATCAATTTCATCAAGTTAAGTCAAGGTAAGGTATCAAAATGACGTGTTATAGTAAAAGAACAATGTTTATGCATTTAACTTAGGCCTGATTTTTCAATCCCCAAATAAATCCAGAGAATAACTTTGACAAGTTGACAGTAAATCAATAGCTAAAATCTGTCAATACGTCAAAATTATTCTCTAGATAAAAATTATCTGAGGATGGAAAATTCAGCCCTTTGTCAATATTACTTTAGTCTGTCTAATAAGTTGTCAGACATAATATTTTAATTTGATACATCTTTTCTAGAACCTTTAAAAGTTCGCATTAAAATTTTCAAGAGTTCAACAAGGCTTTCGAAGAAACTTTTGCAAAGGAATCTTATTAGAATAAATTAAATTGCTTCCAGAGCTGCAGGTAAGCGCAAACAGGAAATCTGTAAGTAATAGGTCGTCGAGGGGCCTCGGTGTTCGGCTGCTATCTTAATCGTCCAGCGTTTAAGTATATTTATGTAGCAATAAGTTATCAGAGGCCTAATTACGGCCGCGAAACCACCTGTCCGCTATCATTCGTACATAGGCCTTCGCATATACTTCCGTGCATCTTACGCGCGGGCCCTCCCCCGCGGCGCGATTGGCCGCCAGTGCTTGTGCGCGCGCACCGACCCTCCTCGCAGCTCCCGGAGATGCCGCGACTTTGCCGGAGCCGGACGAGCGCGATGTGCAGCACGGACAGTGTCGCCGCGACCACGCTGCCGCCACCGCGCCGCAAACGCACCACGCGCACTCCACGAACTGACAGAGCACGCGACCGCATATCCAAATACGTTCGAAATTTCAAAACAAAAAGATATTCAAGTTAGTCCGCAGTTTCAATGTTAATTTCAACTTTTAGTAAATTTCTGTATTGAGTTTTAATACTTTTAGTGTAGTTGGAGAGATCAGTAGTTGGTGATGTGATATGGCTAGATTGAGGGATAAGAGATGCGCAAGCTGGGAGCGCGCACGGCTCCTGCTTGTGGGCTGCGCGTGGGCATGCGCGTTGATCGCGATCGCCGCTGCCGGTGCGGACGCGCACGCTGATGTCGACACCTCCACTGGGCTAGGTGACAACACGCTTACCAATTCAGGTAAAACTATAGTTTCATTTACCCAACGAAGACATTACTTACTCTATGCCGCAATTCTACTGGTCTACATGAAAAGTTACTGTATTATTTCAAGACCTTGTGGTGATGAATTTCATCCAAGTGTGAGCTCCTAATAATAAGATTTTATTATGTGTTATCTAGAGGTCACGCATGTTACTTATATTTTTTCATTAGAATATAATCTGAAAATGAAAAAAAACTAGCGGATAAAAATTAGCGTTTCAAAATTGAATTGACAAATTATATATCAACTTGAATAACCGAATAGATGTTATAAAGTATACAATACATTATATACCTTATGTCGGTGGCTAAGCTTCGAGCTTTCAGGCCGTCATTTCTCGTCGTTATTTATTTTATTATGAGTGGCGGGTGGGCGGTGACAAAATAGAACAACACCTACTTACTTCGTAGCTTTCGCACATACTTACAGACTGAAAGTAACTGAATGTTCATTTTTTTACAAGTAAAAGATAGGTGGAATATTATTTGTGTTTGACAATATTGATCTACCAATGTTGACATTTATGAAGTAGGCTCCGATGAGTCTTTTACTATTTGCAGGTACACAAAATCCGACCTGCTTAACATTGTTTTTCTATTTATATTTTATTTGATTTGATTTTATTTGGTAAAAAAATGGTACAAATGGCGCTGGCAAGGGATGCAGATTAAAATGTTGTAAATTATAAATACGGAATCTTTAGTCACATAGCAATCCGCCTCCGTTTCCTTGAAGCTAGAAGCTAAAAATATATACACTAACTAGAAGTCTGGTTTGCTCACAAATTAATTTTTCCTATCAAGCAAGAATTTTACTCGAAATGTATACTAAATAAAAAATAATGTAATGTACTTACCGCCGGTTAATGTGGATTTTAAAATATTTAGAACCCTACTAAACGTCATTGGATAAGCCATAAATTAGTTGGATACACAGTGTGCAGTCACGTTAGTTAAATCGGCATTTTGAATTCGAACAAAAGAGTTAAAACAATGTGTTACTTTACAATTGCTAGTGAGGCGTAGGTATCAATTCTGTTATTACACAGGACAATTTACACGAAAATGTTTGCCTGTTTTTAATAAAATAATGAACGAATTGAAATTAACAAATATTATAGATACGTACTCATTTAGTTTGTGCGTTAGTTAGTTTAAACTTTAAAAAACTCAATGCTGTAAAATTTAAGTTTAAAAAAAAAATAGTGAAAGCACGACTAATAGTGTAACCAATAAAGAAGTTATAGTAATATAATTTTAATTCGTTCGTAATAATGATATGAAATTGCAACAAGAGCGACAGAAAAATATTCCTTCTAGCTTGCATATTTTTTACTTTCCCAAGATAAGTTTTAAAAATATTGAAAGTGGAAAAATAGATTTGGATGTTTGAGTGTGTATTTATAGCTAGTGATATTTAATCACAATTTGATGTTTTTGATGCGTTTAAACGCCTACTTTATTGTAAATAATACAAATAAAGAAAGAAAACGATGAAAAAATATATGCTCCAGGCGGTAATCAAACCCGCGTCTTCTGATCTCCGGTCAGGTCCGGCGTTTTCTATCTTTAGTTACAACAAAGTGATATCTATTTAAAATATAAGTGCAATTAAAGTAAAAAAAAACAAACATTTAAGTAAGTACACAATTGAAAAAACATTAATATCGTCAAAATATTATTTTATGACATATAAATATGTAGTTAAGAGCTATAGTTATGATATGTAGTTTGATAGGTTTTTTAACCTATTTAAGGACTGCTCAATAATAATAATAGTTACTAGGTGGTAGACCCGTATGTAGGGTCGTCTGGGTAGGCACCACCGCCTTTCTTATTTCAGCCGTGAAACAGTTCGCTGTGTTTCGGATTGAAGGGAAAGGTAGCCAGTATAATTACTGGGCATGGACGGCATTTCATCTTAGACCCCAGGATGACAACGCACCTGCAATATGAAGTGATTTTTCCTTGTTATTGCAGGTGTCTATAGGCGGCGGTAACCGCTTACCATCAGGTGGGCCGTCAGCTTGTTTGTCATCTAGTTGTATAAAAAAAAATATAGAATGAGTAAGTATTGAACAGTTTTAAAAAAATTTGTTACAGAAGACACACACAAGCCTATTATAAAAGACGAAAAATTAATATTTTTTCTTTTGTACTTAAATGAGTTCTTGCACGTTTGTCAGACATTTTACGATGTTGTGCTTCTTTTTAAATAAATTTATGTTATTACAACACATCATAGAATAGATATAAGTTAGAAAATAGTAATTAATACAAATATCTAGCAAGGCTTGACAGTTTTTAGCCAACCTAAGAAAATAATAATCCATTGTCCGATTGTTTTTAGGCAGCTCATAGCTTAGGCACGTCGCTTAGTAAAAATGGTTGGTGAAAACAAAGCTGTCACTTGGGCCTTTGCTTAAACTAGGAATTGCCTAGTTAGGAACCGCTTAATTGCGTGTTAGTGAAAACGGGCATTAAAAGAAAGAAAGAAAGAAAGAAAGAAAGCATTTATTGGCCGTTATATAAATTATGGGTACAAACAAAATAAATAAATAAATAGGGGCCAACTAGGTCACTGCCTCAGCATAATGTCACAGCGACAAATGTCACTGCGGCGCTGGTCTTCTGGCAGGGCCTACGGTTAATAATGCACTATATAAAATTATTTGACCTTAATAACAAACAAAAACAAATCAAAAAAATAATGCATCTATAAAATTAACACAAAAACATTTAAAATACACTTAGACTAGACAATTAAAAATTGTGTCAGAGCGAACATTGAGTTTAAAAGCGGCGTAGTTTATTATTCAAGTGTTTGTGTTGACGTGCAACTAAAAGATTATTATAATAAAAGTGATTGTGGTGTGAAATACGATGAAAACTTTTTTGTGGTTATCCACCTCATCAAGTATTACATAAAGTGACTGTCATCATATATTTCGTGTCAAATACTCCCAAGAAGCATTGAAATGTGTTACGCCAGCATTTTAATACAATAAAAGTAGAAATAAAGAAATACTGAAGACATGGCTGCTTGGGCATTAGTTCCCTTTGCCTTCCCTTAATAGGGAGAATTAACAACACACAAAAAAAATGAACTAAAAATGAATTAAATCTAATCTGTGCTGAGCAAACATCAATCAACATACGAACAAAAACAAACAAAAAATAAAAATATGCACACAAAAACAAATAGCAATTTTTGTTGTATCTTAGATCGATCCAAAACAGTCAGTATAATATACATTAGTGACTTAGGTGTCGCCTTAGGCTTGGTGAAACGTTTTTATACACTAGGCAATTCCTAACTACATAGGCATCTGTTTTAGGCATCTCCTAAGGTTAGTGAAAACTTATTTCCTATGAACTCTAGCGGCCATACTCACCGCAGAGGCACTACACAGTAGGCAGCGTATGAGTAGTTTTGTGGTGCCTATGTTGCTACGAAAGGAACTTAGCCACTATATACCTACTCATATATACCACTACGGCTACGGCGTTGCCTATACTACGCCGTAGTCATAGCGCTAACCGTAGCTGCTACGGAAAGTACTTACTTTCAGGCCGTTCGTACGCTGGTTTGCCGCCCTTTTCGTATAAAAACACGTACAGAATATTGAAACTGTTTAATACTTACTTATTCTATATTTTTTTTTGAGCAGTCCTTAAATAGGTAAAAAAGTAGAACTCTACTTTCTAGGGAAGCACCTTACAGGAGATCGCGATCAAATAAGTATTTAACCGCGATCTTTTGTAAGGTGCTACCCTAGTTGAATCTCAAAATTTAAATGAATTTTAACCGCCCCCCCTATGATCTAGTGGTTGAGACCTCCTACTTCAGATCTAGAGGTCCTGGGTTCAATTCCCGCGGGGACAGAAATTTTCTGATCGGTTATGACAAACGAGCTAAAAGGGCTACCTGGGGGTAGTGGTAACCACGGCCTATAGACACCTGCACTAACAAGGAAAAAGTCACTTGGTATTGCAGGTGCGTTGTCATCCTGAGGCCTAAGATGAAATGCCTTCCAGCCCAGTAATTACACTAGCTAATTTTCCCTTCAATCCGAAACACAGCGAATAGTTTTTACTAGGCGGTAAGCCCGTATGTAGGGTCATCTAGGTAGTAGGTACCGCCTTTATTTTTCAGGCGTGAAGTATGTTTAAAAAAAAACTACGCCCTACCCCTTTTGAAAAACATTGTTTTTAAAATTACACAGTACTTCAATATTGCGAATATTTTCTAAAGACAGTTTTTTTACTGTCTAGTTATGTAATGTATTTTTATGGATATTAGATCACCAAAATATCTAGGTATGTTTGTGATATATATTTACCTGTTATTTATATATCATATCATCGCCAGCCTATATACGTCCCTCCGCTGGGTACAGACCTTCCTACATGGGATAAACACACGAGAAGTTTGGGCCATAACACCACCACGCAGGTCCAATGCGGGTTGGTAGGTTAAAGCGGTTGCAGTAACAACCAGTATCGTACGGTTTAACGTACTTTCCGAAGCACGGAAGAGCTCGAGATGACAAATTTTGATTGACCCATCCCGTCATCGACCATGGCGAAAATTACTTTGTTTCCGTAATCAAAACCAGAGCGCTCAAACCACTACGCCATCGAGCTCCTCAGACGTAGACTTTTTAATTTTATAAAAACAACAAAAAATATTATATTTAATACTTACTTAGCATTTAAAAAGCTCCTCAGACGTAGACTTTATAATTTTATAGAAATAAACAAGTTTTAATATTTAATACTTACCTAATATTTAAAATCAATGTGCAATATTCATGTGTGTTAAGTTAGATTGAGAGGCCGATTGATTTAGTACTAGCTTAAAAAAAAATTTACCCCGATCCTGAATTTTTTATTGGAATACTTCAAAAGTTAAATGAATACACTGTATTTTATGACTGCGACGTTCATTGCGTCGAATGTTACCTGAGCGAAAGTTTGTGATTGCGATGTACGTTACAGTGAAAGTATACTATAGCAATGTACTGAACGTCGAAACCGCCTGCAATCACTCTTTACATTATCTTTTTTTTAGTTTTATTCACATTATAATAAACGTATTTATGTTACAATACTTTGTAATGCAATAGTAGATTAGGGTGCGGCGGGGGTGGCCCTTGGGCCACCCCTTATCCGCCAACATGATTATTTTATATATGAAATGTATTGGGAATAGTAAGTTTCAGTAAATCGCTGTAGTATACTTTCGCTGTAACGTACATCACAATTATAAACTTTCGCTCAAGTAACATTCGACGCAATGAACGTCGCAGTTATAAAATACAGTCAAATAAATACATAGATGGCTTCTCAATCTAAACGTTTAAATTGAGGTGCAACCTCAGAACTAGGAATATTGTGGATGAATATTTACCAAAATTTGGTATGATTTTGTACTAGTCGAGAATAATAAGTACTCATAATCTGAGCTCGTTAGGGCAGACACTAAAAAAGCTACATTCGTCAATTACATATTGATTGAAATTTTGTTTTCGTGGAAAAATATACGCGTTGAAGTTTGGTCTGAGGAGCCACATATAAAGTATATTTATCAGATTTTGTGTACTAATTATTCTCGAATAGTACAAAATCTTACCAAATTTTAATAAATATTCATCCATTATATTCCTAGTTCTGAGGTGGCAGCTCCATATCCGTGGGTATCCTATATCCGTTCCAGGGTCTTAAACTGTCTCCATACCAAATTTTTTTGAATCAGTTCAGTAGCTTAAGCGTTAGAAACAGACAGATAGAGAGACAGAGTTACTTTTACATTTAAAAAAATGTCAGTATGGATTGTGGATTGTTCCAAGTAACTATTGCCAGTTTCATTTACTTTTTAATTTTCAAAAATACTAGATATTTCAAAAATAAAAAATATACTGCGGGGATATTACAGAACCACTGTTAATTTTAGTTAGGTAATAAAAATGCTATGCAAAAAAACTGCAGTAATCTTACTTCTTTAGGTGGATACATAATTGAAGCCGGCCGTTGTTAGTATTTTTATTTTAAAGTTCTTGGACAGTCCTATCATAATGATATAGGTTCCATTATTTGACAATAGAAATAAAATACTAATCAGATAATTTTGCAAAGTAAACTTAGAACTTAAACTTATTCACAGCTTGCATCATATCGATATCGTATGGATTGCATTGTTGCTAAGGCTCATATCAGATAGCCGGATAGTGATGCTAGTAATTTGGGCAGTCATAAATTACTCGTTTAAGTGAATTACGCGAGTTGAAAGCATTCCCGTAGTGTGAATACGCGCCATTTCCATTTCGGAGCAGCTCCAGCGGCCACTGATATGTAGGCATCCGACGCACTTCACAAATGAGCTTTGAATCAATGAAATTTAATTAGCGAGTCATTTGCCTCGAATGTGTCACGTAGCCGGAGCTTGCCACGCTGGTATGCTATCCATATATTATACTACCTAAAGAGGTACCTCTACAGACTATTTATTAGCTGTTAGATTAAATTATTCACAAAAACTATAAACATCTGAGGTTACAAGCCTATCTAGTGGTTTTAGGAGCACAGAATCAGCATATTTTGTCGTAGTTAGTCACGGAAGGGTTAATCATAATTTATAATCTCAGGTACTTCGTGTTTCAAAAGTCCTGTTTTTTCAAGCAATGGTTTTCAGCTACTACTCACATGGCCTCTATTTGTGTTTATTCTATGTAGGCGTCAAGCAAGTGTCAAGCAGTGGGGCGGATATGTATAGGCCGTTAATGATGATGATTATAGAGATGACTTTACAGATACATTATATTGTTAAGCCGGACACCGCCATATTTGCACAATAATAGTCGCGTTATCATGAGTTTATTGGACCAACATGTGCTACATTTTTTGTTAATTTTCAATTTGTAAGTCCTAATCGGCAAAAAAAAAACTGTTTTAATAATACATCAGTATTAAATATATTATACCCTTATTAGATAGATAAATTGATATACATATATTATGTACTTTATTGCACAAAGAAACAAGAAGGATAAGTACAGATAAGAAAAAACATGCAAAAAGGCGGACTTATTGCTACGGTAGCAATCTCTACCAGGCAACCTAAGGGTAAAGGAAAACATTGGGAGAAAGAATAGTGCACTAAAAGTGTAAAAAAAAGATATTATAGCTATATTATTTTAAATTTAGTATTATAAATAAACGTAAGTATAATAAAAATAAAATAAATAGTTAAAAGTAATTTTACACTTTATTATAATACTGGCTGCACCCGGCATGCTTTGCAATGCCCATAAAAAGAAAATTGTTAGGTTTTATAATACAAATAATTTAAAAAGTTTTTATAATGCAGTAACCTTTGCGGGCGTTCCCAGAACACCCTACCAAAGTTTTATCACAATCTGATTAATGGTTTCGGAGCGCATCTCTATACGAAACAAACAAACAAACATTGATTTTTATTTAATAGATTAAAAAATAAACAACAGTCAAAACTGACTTTATAGGATTTTTTATTTTTTGGGCAGAAGATAATAAATTTCTCAATTTTTAGAGATAAATTTTAAAGGACAGAGCTAGATGGGTGACCCTTTGCTTTATCGACTTGTCTGGTTGAAATACATAAAAGTGTCGTTTTTAATATCTTTTGCCTTGCTATTTAATTTGCCTGTTGTTTATTAAGGACCAACGTGCTAGTAGAATAAAAGATCACATACCTAAAAACTTTTTTTTTGAAGTCGGTCAAAAATGCTAGTTACTTAGTAGCTAATAATTTTGTAGCTGGCCTAAATTTTAGTTTTAGTTTATTTTTCTCTCGTAGTCTTTCGCAGTGCTTCTTGGAAAAATTTATCACCGTCCAGACCTAACGAACTCTTTACAATATTGCAGCGACGTTGAGGTTACATTCTGCCCACGATTAAAAAAAATGAGCTTCTATCATTAAGTGTGAATTGCTGTGAAAACGTAAATCAGATACCTACAATAGATTTTTTTACTGTGTGTAAGCATGCCGCTGAGTTGGTAAGGGTCGGTTTTTGTAAATTAGCTATAAACACTCATATATTATACAAACTTAAACCCGTTCCCTTTTACACTGCACACAGTGTAATAGCAAGTGGCTTTTCCCGGGTTGAAAATTGAAAGCAAATATTTAATATTGTATTGGTTTCCAATTAATCTAAAATAGCTGACATCGTGACGCCGACAATGCAGTTCTATTCGCAATTACATCAATGCAATTATTCCGCAGCTCAGCGGTCCTTTCACTGAAGTTCGTCGGCTGGAACTAAACGATAACTAGGAACACTGTAACGAATTAATCAAAATTTCACCTCGGGCCTAATATAAGTCATGGCTCGCGGTAACAATGGTGGAGGAGCCGTCCTCAGAATCGAAGTTGAATCAGTACGTACATTCGGAGAGTTCCTTTGTTACGGGAAGGAGTAATGAAAGCTCTGATAATAATTTACGAACAGCAGAAGTGTCGCTGTTTAATGGCGAAAATAGGGGCCGGAGGAGCATTCCAGGGGCGGGCGGGGAGCGCCGACTGACGGCCGCGCCGACAGCAAACTAAAATAATTATCATCATTGTCCCTGGCCACGGCGAGCGCTTTAATTGTTCATTTACATTTGCAACGATGATACCAGTTCGGAACTATTTCGCCCGACGTTTATTTTACTCGCGCCCGTTTCGCTGCCGTGTTATTGTCCAGAGTTAATGGTCTGAAAAATAGAAATGAATTGCAATTTGTATGATGTTACTACTGCACATGAGTTATTGTTTGTATTTAATTAGTTAATGCGTCAGATTTGGGTAAACAAATTATGCGTAAGGAATAAATATTAATTTTGTAAAACACAAGTGGTAATCAATATAATCTTGTATGATGTAGATTCAATATAATCTAGTATGATCCAGAATTCATAAGATTTTTTAATCAACATTTTATTATATTGACATGAAATACCGAACTTTTCTAGGTAATCAAGCAACTTAATCAAAATTATCGCACATTTGATAATTTCTAATAGAACCTACGTTCATCCAAGTCTATTTGTGAGGAGTGAATACAGTATTGATAGTGAAATCAACTGAGGCTTGAATAACTAAAAGACACAATTTCCTCGTTCGCGACTTACGGGTCATAGCCTCGCCTCGCTTAGCCAACGCGTGGTTGAAGATGATTCAAATAACAAAACATGGGCTGACCGGACGATTAAAGCACGGAGAGGAAAATCACAGATTATTAATTAATTAATCAACTCTAAGAATTGTTTTGGAGTTTTTACCGAATAGTTGTTATCAACTTAAAATTAAATTTCAACTTTGTTTAGTACAGGTTAATGTACATTCATGTTTTTTACACATATTTCTTTACAGACTGTACCCTTAGAAACTTACAATCGAAGTCTTAAAATAGAAATAGTACAACTTGTTTTACAACTTGTAATTATTTTGTAAAGTCGTTTTTGTAAGACCTTAAATTACCATCCATTAAAGGCTTGTGTACAGCGCGTGATGTGAAGCTCCGACACGTAGCACGGGGCACGTCGAGCCGTACACCTATTGTGCTCGATCCGCGTTTGCTCGTTCGCAGGGGCACGAAATGAAAATACAAGAGCTTCGCTCCCGCGACATTAATTTGTATCAAGAATTTGTAGAGATTTAGCTTGAGCCACGCGGAGTGTTCATCGCAGCCGGCGAGCGTTAACACTTATTAAGGGGGTGCATCCCTGCGACAGATGTAGGGGAGGACCCGCCATTTGCGTAATGTCAGGAATGGTTACACTCGATTTAATAAAACTCCTACAACATTTCATTCTGAAGAATTTAAGAGTCAATTCGCTTTAAACGCCACAGTGGCATAGCGAGAAAAAACCGTGAGCCGAAACGTGCCGCGAATACATTGCAGAGGCTTGGATTTCTTATCGGTGGCAATTGAGATGAGTACTTATGGCTTTTCGAGTGGGTCGGCTCCGTTTAATTTGTTGTTTCAGCGCGGAATTTTTATTAACGTCTCCCCTCACTTTACATTTTTAGGAACGCGTCCTTACTCGGGCCTCGTGGGTCGAAGCGAGGCGAAACTTTTCCCTCTTTGGTTGGTTTTTAGAGGTCGCTTTCTAGACATCTCTCACATTCGAGCAACTATTCTATTAAATTGTGTTAGGAAATCTTAGCAAAGCTTTAAAAAATCAATAGCAGAAGTTACTTATCTTACTGTTAAAATTCGAATACAAACCTTTTTAGCCTGCATATAATCTATCTCCATGTCAAATATCATCTAAATCGGTTCAGTGGCATAAGAGTAAAAACATAGCTGACAGACCGACAGATATATAAACAGACATAGATTTATAATATAAATATTTGGTTATTTTAAATCAATTAGGTAAGCCTTAAAATATATATTTATGAACAAAATGCACTCACGCTTTCACTTGAATAAGTACGATACAAAACATTGAACACAGCTCTTTGAGATATTTCTCAGACAGGATAACGCGATTGCATGAAAGAGTACGGATTTTACTTGCAAATATAATCACATTACGTCCAAGCCCGTATTAGCTCTGTGACAGGGCGCAGAAATTAATAGCAACAGCGTCGATCGAAAAACAGAAGGGGACCACTCAGCAGATGCTTATCTGCAGTCGCTTCGTATCAACATTCTGATTGTGCGATTGTGTTGTCGCGTGTATGCGTTATTAGAATTATATAGTTAGATGCTGATGAGATAATTTATATACGGTGATCAATCGCAGTCAGAACCTTCATGGTCAGAGATGTTCAGATGTTTATTGATCTTTTACTTAATAAAGAGTATATTCGTATTTTTCCTATTCAAAATTTACTAACTATGTGCACATACATACTAATATTATGAATTGAAAAGTAACTTTGTCTGTCTGTAACTATGTCTGTAGCACTTCCACTCCTAAGCCGCTATGTAATCTATGTCCATGCTAAATTTTATCTTAATCGGTTATTAAGATAAAATTTAGCATGGACATAGATTACATCCTGAGAAAGGATAGGTGGCCACTAGTTACTAAATAAAAAATAAAAGTTGTCATAAAATAAATTTTCAATGGGCTAAAATAGCTTTGTCTTAAATGGTTGGCCGGAAGAAGGCGAAACTTCGAATATATATTACATATTTGATGCGGACGACTACCAAGTTCCCTGGGTCTGGTCCTCGTAAGCAGCCTCCTGACGGGAGAAGTACGGTTTTTAGTGGGTAGGGCTGCCGCATCATTATCTTTGCGGCGGAGGAGTCCCACATAACCTCGGAGCCACCGACAGCCACCGGGGTATGCATTAAGCATTTTATGTCCGAAAAAATTAAATGTTACATATTTAAATAACACATTTTTCTACTTTGTTACGATTCATTTTTTATGTGATCATCAAAAATAACTTACTTACCATGGTAGGTTATTTTTGAAGATCACATAAAAACACAGACACAGACACACACACATAGGTATAATGTACCTTTTGTGATTCCGATATTTCGCACTTTTCGAAATAGGTACTGGTTTCACGATTATATTACGTTGTTTATAAAAAAAAACTGATTGTACAATAAATACTTTACCAACATTTTACACTACAACTTGAATAATTAACAATAATTATATAAAATGAAAAACCAATTTACATTATTTTAAAACTGAAAGCGAAAGCTTTTGTTAGGGTTGGCACACGCATGTTAACATGTGGCGCGTAAATGTGACTAAACGTAATTAATGATCAATTGTACACATCGACCATAGAGAATGGGTATTTTGGACCCCCATCAAATCTTTACCGATGAAACAGTGGTCCTAGGGGACTACCGGGTCTTTTAATTTGCGAGCATTAGGGGTCTAGCGCGCTCCACTATTGTCGTCCTTACAAGAATACATTTTTAAATTATGAGTTTATCGATTAAATAAGTACGTACACTCGTATGGCCGCCTACGCCTAACTTCATAAAGGCCCAATAATCAGTCTGAATTTTTCTGCGACTCTTATATTTTTTTATATTTTAAACCATAAGAGTGGTAAATTGCGCCTGATAGTAAGCGTCTACCATAGTTTATAGAGCTCTTGTACTATTCATGCGTTGCCTACACTTGAAATATGAAGAGAAAACGTTATGTTGACAGCATACGAGTTTCCTGCTCCCATCATAATGCTTATTCAGTTAGATGTGGCGACCTTACTAACCGCAAAGGCCGCCACGTCTGAGATTGCCCATGCTAACTCTGGACAATCCCATGGGCGCGAAGTCGGGTTGCCTGGGGTGGTCTGGTGAATTTGCTTCGAAGACCGCAAAACAGCTCCGCGAAAGGCACGGGAGTTGCCCAGGAGTTTTAGCGGGTATTCCCAGGGTCAATTTACACGCTGGGCGAGTCCCGCACACGCCTGCTGCTTCGCCAGCGGTGGGTAGGTCCGTCAATGGATTTCTCCTGGTAAAAAAAGGAATACAAAGTAGTACGATTTAACTACAATCTTCTGTAAAGCGGAGTTTGTGACTTAGCCTCAGCTAAGTATGAGCTCTCAAGCTCATACTTCGAGTGAAAAATACCACTATACCTCTCTAAAACATTCCCAAAGGAACAGTCTTAGTACTAGTGATTAGTCAAAGATAGCACATACCTGTCACCGCAAATAATTGGTCCAGCTAGGATTTCTGTAGAACATGTCCCTTTCAATATTGAACTACGCTTATTTTTAATTTCACTGAAAAAAAAATCTGTCTCCGATTGCCCGATATGGGGCAGGCACCCCAAATCCTATCATTATAATTTCGGCAACGTTTTTTGCCCCTAATTATTAGCTTATAGAGTCTTAAAGTAGCTTAGACCAATAATTAGAGTTCAAATCATATTAAAACATGAATATTTGAACAATAATATCAGTAAATTGTATTTTACTAGAATGGTTCACTCCATGTTTGGGCTAGATAATAGGTGTGAGTGTATGAATATTATTATTATTATTATTATTATGTTTCTTGAATATTGACCTGTGGGAGGTATTATTACAAATTGCAATATCTTATTTTCGAAAGTGTTATACCTGATATGTCGTGGATTGTACATTTTTTAATTTCATAAAACTTAACAGTAGGTAGGTACCTAAAAACCACGTTAAATAGAGATGTGTCATTTATTCGTCGCCGCACTGAAAGCGATAATACGTCGTATTGCAAATGATAGCTTGTTTAAAATTTTAATTGTTTGCTTTACCTACATAAATGTCACCCAATAATTGGATTTACACTGGAAAAGGCAGTGTTCTCTTTCTTAATATAAAATTTTCCTCACAAATATCGAAAAATAAATGATTGTGTTCGTATATCTCTACCAATACTTATATTACTATCTAAAATCCAAATCTAAAGCGTGATATTGCTAGAAAGGCCCACGTTGCACGCGGGAGACGTGTGCGCTTCGATTACACGAGCGGAAATGCTCCCCTGTCGAATTTTTAATCGCAAACCTTGATGTCGTTTGTCTGGCACTAGGGTTGCCAGTCTTCAATATGAAGTGGGAGCATTAAGTTGAAAAGTGTTTAAACTAAAATTCGTATCACAACAATCTGTTTGCGATTATAAAAGTTTTTTTATACCTGATTTTTGGTAATGTTGAAAATATTGAGTTATGTTTATAGAGATCAGAATGGTAACTCTGAAACACTAAAAACGACTTGTAAGGAATTTAACAGTTTTTGACGTAATTTGCTTTAAAAAATGTCAAATTTCGATGCAGTCCGTTTTGCGTCTCTCGTTTTTATGAGTAAGCCTTATTAAATCTAGGGATACGCTTTTTACTGATTAATTGGTTAAGCGAAGTAATACCCCCGGTAGCATGGATATTATAGGACAGTAACAAAAATCAACTGCATATGGACTTGACAGGTTAAATGTATTGATATGATAAGTATATTGTAGAGTTACCGACTGGTTAAAGAACATACAACAATAGATAGTAAGGAGAAGTCCATAGAAAATTACGTCACGTCCGGCGTTCCACAGCAAAGAGATATACTTATTTGAAAATAATCTCTAGAAGAAAAATATCTAGACTAGATAAAATTAAGTCTCATGGTATATATTATAAGCCGGTAAATGTGATATACGGTTAGAACCAAGCCCGAGACCTTTCTCATCCGACAACTTCTCTGACCACTGACGCGACAATATTGAAAGTACATGCTATCCTAACTATCGACCAAGCTTTAAATGACAGTAGAAAGTTTTTCTAAGAGGTATTATGTTCTACCTTAAAAATAGGACCTGAAGTTTTATCTGAAAGATAGATAAAAATAGGAGGTAAAGGAAGGAAAAAATATGAGCTGCTGTCGTCAACCGGATCCCACCGTGTCTCTCCTAGCTTAATATTCTTTTCATGTGAATGATGAGCATCAAGTTAAAAGTAATTTCTTAAGCTTATCTCATTAGCTGTGTGTTTTACTTCACTTGTATTGTATCACATAATATCTAATATAGATAGGTATGTTTTTTTAAATATCTTGTTTAGCTTTAGGTTTAGCTAATACTGACGCTAACGGTGTACGTTCATCTAATATCAGCATGTTTTTGTTAAATAAATAAGCATATAAACATCCATGACTCGTAAACAAATGCTCCTATTCATCATACAAACATTTGCTCCTACTCTTGACCGAGAAGTCTGTATAGCAAGGGGTACAGGCTATTCCGCCAACCGGCCGGTCGTATTCGATTTATATCACCTTAGGTTGCAAGATAGGCTTTTTAGCAATAAGGTCACCCAATTGTCTCTTGTGTGCAATAAATATTATTTATTTCTTTATCTACTAGTTGATTGCAGAGCTTGCCATATTTATATGGCCATTAGGAAACAATCCAACGCTAAATCTGTATTATAGTGTTAAAAGAACCTTGTATGAAAGTACTTTAGTACCTCCAAGATCCGAATGTCCTTCTAATCCGTAATGCTTGGTAACAGTACTAGGACGTCTGCCCCGGGCACAGGCACCGGCCCGGATGCACCCCACGCCAATTTAAAATTCATATCATACTGCCTCCGTAAATTACTTTTCTCTGTTCACTATCTCGGTCAAATCTTCGTAGAAAGTTGAGTTAGTGCCTTAATAAGAGTCCCAGCCAAGAAACCATGTTGTGTTTAAATAACACCAATGATTAATCCTTTGAAGTATATATTCTAAGACGAGTGTAGAGAATATATAACCATTTTTAATATTTATGGTAATCATGATACACCTATTTTAAATATACAGTTTTATTCCATACGCCTACTCTGAAGTTAATGAGAGTCTTTCACACATTGCAATACGGCTTTTTGGTTCGAAAGAGTAAAGAAAATTCATAAATTTACCAGAATTATTCCAGTACAATATTCCAGTTTTTTAAATTAATGATATTATTAGTCGCACACCTTGCTGTTCTTATTTCTATTTTATTTTTCTAATCAACATTAATAACCTTGCCAAAATCGTTACTAATAGAAAAAAAACTAACCATATATCTAAATCTTTTATCCGGGGGTGTAGCTACGGGGGTCCTTAACGCCCCTTGGCTTACTGTACGACCCACCGTGACAAAACACTGTGTGATCGACGGAAGGGGCCTTTGTTGGAGCCGCGATAGTGTTCAAGTAGCCGCATAAAGTAACTTGAACAGAACAACACTCGTAGCTCAGTTAAAACGTCTTGTCTTTTGCAGTTTTGATTTTATTTATACATCAAATTGACCATTTTCTTTGAAGTTGGGTAACTAGTAATTGCTTCTTTGCCAGTTATATAACTGCACGTAATAAAACATGATGTGACATGTTGTCATACATGTTTGACGACCGGCTGGCCGAGTGGTCTATATCCCTTACTATACTGACTACTCGGTCAGGGTCTGAATCCCGGTAGGAGCAAACGTTTGTATCATGAGTACGAGCAGTTGTTCACGAATCATGGATGTTTTTATGTTTATTTAGTATGTTTCTAATATTTATATACATTTCTCGCATTGTCTAATATCGATAACACTTAATGATGCTTACTTTGAGCTAAATAATAGATGTAAGTGTATGAATATTATTTATTTCTTATTTATGTGTAAGTCATAATATGTGTATCTTTCGTGGTACAACTAGAAAATGAATTTGAAATATGTACGTTTCATAATGACGCAAATTAAGTTGTGATAGGCACTATAACATCAAGTTACCTATTTGTTTTACAAATAAATTTTCAACAACCTTCTTCATCAAGTCACCCTAATGAGACAACAAAGGGCGTTTACGCGTTCCCCGCACGTTACAAGTTTGTAATAAGCCGTGGACGTATCTAATCGTAAATCAATTTTGTTGGCGAAAAAAAGTCGATATCGTTATTGCAGAAACCACACGCGGTCCCGGCGCTGGCGTTAGGACGTCATATGAGGAGGCGAGTCCACGGTAATGTTTATTTGATACATATAATCGCCACATGATGTATGGGAGCTATCGGCCGCCGTTCGTCGCTCACTCTCCACCCGACCGACGTAAGGTTTATGATGATTATTCGCTCTAAATGATGATTTATTACAGGATTAGGCAGGCACACGGTCCATTTTGTGGGGAGATTGGCTTTATTTATATTATAATACGATCCTCACATTAAATCAGAAAGAAATCGGATTTTGTAAATAAATGATCGCGTTATTTGTTATTACTTATAAATGTTTTGTTGGTATGATTATTATTACCCTGGCAATTTGTGAAATATAAATAAAGTGGAAATGAGTAACAAAAGAAAAATATATATAATTTCTTTCTGGAAGTAGGTAAAAACATCGCGCAATAAATCTTTATTGCAATGTAAACGATTTATTATATTTGTAAGCTATTCATAAAATTTTAATATATAAGTATTTAGCTTTGTATATCGGACTTACGTACACTGAAAAACAATTTAATAATACCTTGTAGCCAAGATTTAAGAATTTAATATTGGTAGCAGCTTGCTTGAATGGCCGGATGCTTTTTTCGTTACCATAATTTTGAGCCCGAGGTAATCAAATTATATTTTGACAAAGTGTGGTTCGAAGGATGTTGGATTTTTCTCCGTGGAATTGGGCATTGTAGTAAATAATAATTATTGCTGAAGCCGTCCCTGGTCGACTCGAGACAAAGCTAATCAAATTATAATTTCAAATTAACCTTTTCTGTAGACGACTTTACAACACAACAATATAATTTAAAACAAGTCTTTTAATTTGCTTACGAAAGTTACATGAAAGAATTTCGAGGAGAAGCGTTTAATACAGTGGGTTGCTATTTGGTATCATATTAAAGTACTAATAAAAATTGTATATAACGTCTCCATCTCATTATAATATTTTATTGAGATTATTTGATTGAAAATAATAAAACTTGTAACCTATAATAAATGTACGTCGCCATTTACAACAATATAAATACTATTAAGGAAAGAAAAGTATTTAATACTTATGTTTTTTACTTCATTCATACGAAAATTTAAAATGCATAATTTCAAACTTCGGCCAAAGAATAACAAAGACGCCATTTAAATTACTTTAATATAAGTTTGTTTCTTTGAATCGCAATGTTGAGGGGAAATTTTTGGAATTTACTTTAAAGCATTTCTTGCAGAGGAGCTTCCGACGTTGCTCGGAGTTAGACAGGCCACAATAATAGGTAAAAATATGTTTTTATAAAAAGATAACTTTTCAAATAAGCTATTCATGAAATATGTTGAATGGTTGTGTAGGTAACTATCATGCTAACTTTGATTGTATACAAGACAATATTGTTTTAATTTATTTCATACTGGTAGGCATCAGTGTGGATGTTGGTATATATAGGTAATAGTAATAGAATCATAATAGTAATAGGTAATAGTAATAGCCTCCTTCCTAAGAATGATGAAATAATCTCCATGCCACATTCTGTTCAGCGGCTTATGAGTGAAAATGTGACAGATTAAATTAATTTCGCATTTGTAATATCTGTATGAACTAATATTAGAATGGTTTAAAAATTGACAGTAACAGCTGAACATACACGGGTAAAGTAAACGGCAGAGTAGCACGGTAGAGTACTACTGTCCTATTAAATATACGCAGCATATTCTCGGCACAACTACCGCAGTGTCTCAAGACGAAAGTGATGACATACGGAACCGAGACGTGGCCGCTTACAATGGGCCTTATACAAAGGCTCAAAGTCACTCAAAGAGCAATGGAGAGGGCTATGCTTGGTGTTTCTCTGCGTGATCGAATCAGAAATGATGAGATCCGCAGGAGAACTCGCTGACATAGCCCAAAGAATTGCGAGTCTCAAGTGGCAGTGGGCATGTCACATTGCAGGAGGACTGACGGCCGTTGAGGCGGAAAGGTCCTCGAGTGGCCGCTGCGTACCGAGAGACGCAGCGTTGGAAGGCCCCCCACAAGGTGGACCGATGATCTGGTAAGGGTCGCTAGAAGCCGTTGGATGAGGGCAGCGTAGGACCGATCTGTTTGGAGATCCTTGGGTGAGGCCTATGCCCAGCAGTGGGCGTCTCTCGGCTGATATGATGATGATGATGATTAAATATACCGATGTGAACAACATCGGTAGAGTACGGTACAGTAAATTGGATACTACTCTACCAGTTTTGAGTGCTCCACCAGTTTGAGTTAGTATTCTACTCTACCAATACTGTCCGACTCTACCCGTGGACAACATAAGAGCGCTGTCCACGGGTAGAGTAAAGGGCATAGAAGGCGGTAGAGTACTAACTATACGGTAATATACGGTAGAGTACTGTAGAGTATGAACTAAAACTGGCAGAGCGTTTACTCTACCTGTGTACAGCAAGCTGACTTAAGTGATCTTTTTTCAATTATTGCCAACTTCTAAAGTAAAGCCTTCTTTTCTCAAAGAGATTGATGTTTTGTAAAGTGATACAACTGTGGATATCCATTGGTTCAAAAGAGAGACGGGTAGGTAAGAAAGTTTTACGTCGAAGACATGAAATCATAGAGCGATTTCTTTTACGACTTCGGTTTCAACTTCATAGCGATGAATTATGCAGGGAGTAGAGATTTCCTAACGATAAAAGTCGTAACACCCAAGAGTGTTCTAAAAAGAGCTCTTAGGGTGATAACAAAATTTATGTATCGCTTTCAACGTTTCTGTCGCAATCATCAAGCTTGTGTTATGTGATTGCATACCGAAGCCGTGCCAATTTATTTTGGAATATGTACAATTATTCACTTTAACTAGAAATACTTCTGTAATTAATTACTTAATTTCAAATTTGCATTTTCAAATCAAGTATCTAACAAAACGCAAATCAAGCGGTAGTATTATTTATTTCCTGATTTTAATACAGTATTAGCGAAAACTTTACGTAACGAAGCACCATTTTTTAAATTATGTATACTTATTGCAGTTTTATTAGGAAAAATTAATTAATCGTACAATCAATGGGTGCTTCCGGTGGCAATATCAACGCAGTAGGGTATTGCAACGCGTCGGACCTCCGTCGTCCGACGCAGCTCGTTCCGCTGAGCGCGCGTCCTGAATACCTAATTTGGTAATATTAGTTGTTGCGAGGGGAACTTCCTCAGAGGTGAGCGGAACTCTAGACAAAGAACACGTACGAGCCTTGTAAGGGCTACTTTTTAAGTTTTAACACTATAACTTTCCTTGACTAGCGTCAGTTCATGTTCAAAATTACCTACCTAGCCTTAAAATTTTAACTACTCATTTCATTGTTTTGAGTAAAAGTTTTGGTGATGTATGAAGCCTATATCACACCCTAGCATACACGTTTACATTTGACTAAGAAGTTTTTTTAGACTGTGTTACCAAGTCTTTTGAGATAGGAAAGTTTTATAATATGTAGGTACCTTTCTTTTACATGTCTGTCTTTCGTATGTAACAAGTATCTGTTTGCAAGCGATAAAGCTTTAATCCTATCACAAAACATGTGTTCATAGGGACGCCAGGTCGTATGCTTAATGGAAAACATATCTTTATTTACGTAAGGTTTTTCTAGTCAACATCTATATATAAAAAAAAAATAGTCGCATTTGGCAGCTACTCTCAGCAATTACTTCAAATGTAATTTAATATTAAATTTTATAAGTTGTAAATTAAAAACAAAATGTAATCTTTCATGATTTAAGTGTAACGTAAACAGTCCTATTACGGCGGTAGTCAAAATCAGTGCCTATTACGGAGGTATTGTTAATTCTGTGTTTTATCCTTATTTGGTTATTCAAACAATAATAAATCACGAAAATAAAAATAGCAACTCCATAATCCAAACTGTCACTTGTTCACTAGGTATCCGTACCGTACTTAAGTTCAAAATAATAATAATTTCACTATGTCAATGATGAAAGATCTTGTGGATGAAGTTCACGAATCAACCGAATTGGGATAAGGATGAAAATGTTGCATGTGCATCGGTATGCGAGCATTTGGCGACGGGCTCCGTGCCGCCACCAGGGCATCACGAGGCGAAAGAGTCGATAACTCTCCACGGCTACCAATTACACTAATGGAGTTTATTTCGTTTCGAACCCTTGCCAGGACCACGCTGCGCACTTTGAGTGCACTTAGACACATTGTGACTGAAATTAGACGCTCAAAGCATCCGTGCTTTTATAAAATACCCGTTTCCAAGACTGATTTGATAAGTAATTTAATATTTTTGCTAAATTGAAGGTGAGAATCTGTTAAGATAAAAAAATGTCAAATACCAGAATTCACAATTTTGAAGCCATTACAAAGTTCATTTACTGTATATGAATCAAAAGTTTCCCAAAAATTTGTCAATTCCATTAAATATTCGCCACACACTTTCTCGTTAACTTTAAAAATACGTAAATAAAGCGAGTGCGAGGTTTTCTAAGTTGCAAAAGGCGACGCATTCCCTGAACACAGTTTCGGCTTACTTTGTTATGCTAATCTTCATAATTCTTTAGGCGGTGAAGTCTCGCGCAAGTTGCTTTTTTGGGAATAACTTGTAATTCAGTCGTAATTTGTTACGCTGCGCTGTTGAATGCTTACTTGGGCCTTCTGCAGGATTTCCTCGTGAATTTTTAAAAAGTATTTTCATGATAATGTACCTACTAACAACACTAAACAGATTGTTTGTTTTATAAATCACTAGACTTAATACCTAATGGTTAACAGTACAATTTTTAAAAAATCAATGATCAAAGAATGTAGAAACTAAAATAATTAGTTAATGATGTAATCCTAAATTCAATTACAATAACTACCTAGTCACAATCCTTGTGCGATTAAATGAATTAATTCTTCATCAGATTAAAAGTCGTTGTTATTAGTATGACAATCGGGAACATTGTTTCTATCACTATCCCGACAGTTTTGTGAAGCTCTTTACTAGTTCAAATTAACGAAGAAAACTTCTCGATCAAGTCCGTCTACCTGAAAACACAAAGTAAACTCTGTGCCTTCGCAACTTATCCATTAACTTAAGTAGAATCTGTAGACAGCACGGGGAGAATAGTGCTTTTCTCGTGTTAGTAGTTTGAACGTTAAACAAAATTTATGATCTTGGATTGATAGGTACTTACGCACTACATGTTTAGATCTCCTGCGACAAACAATGGTACTGTCGACTCTTGGCTGTTCATTGCTTTTATGTTTCATCTTTTATTATTACTGTGTTGTGTTTTCCAGCCTATTTACTCATTATGTGATTATTATATTTTGCCCATTTACCGCTTGCATAATACATTTAAGAAAAACTTTACTTGCTCACACATACGCCATTGACTGCTTTGTGGATACAACACAAATTAATTTAAACTGAATGATAGATAGATTCGCTCAATGGAAAAAATATAATTAGTGGGATTATAAACCAGTTCAGTAAAATAGTTAATATCTCAGGCACATTTTAAAAATCGTTGAAATATGTAGTTTCCGAAGTCTAAATACTTTGTCAATTACTAAATAAAGTAAGGAAATATTAATTTCTCACAGTCAGTCAGGTTTTGAAAGTCGCAGCACAATCTCCATGAAATCTTCATTAATTTAAGAAACTTCCAACAATTTCCCTTTGACTCCGCGAGCCAAAAGTGAAAAAATATTTCTTGAATTTTTACTTCACTTAAAATCTGCACAACGTTGTAGTCGACGACCGCTTTATTATTTATGACAAGGAACACGAAACTCATCTCGAGTTATAAACTTCTTGGAATTTCTCCTGAAGTAATACAGAGCTATTATTATGATGTCCCCACAAAAAATATTCGTTGTGTAGCGGATCCAGGGTCGGAGTAAGGGGACCAAGATGTACGAGTACGTACGGCTTGCCTCTACTGTAGACTGTAGTCGCGTTACGGACTTCGGCTGGAGCGCACGTTTCGCGTGTCCTTCGCACTCGCCGTCCTCCGTATGATAAAGCTACACCCCACTGCAAGTTAATTGAAACTTCTATGACAAATCCTGTTCATACTTTGGTAAACTTAAGGCAACTTCGTCCAGCCAAATCTATACTTATATATCTATAATATTATAAAGCTGAATAGTTTGTTTGTTTGGCTGAACGTGCTAATCTCAGGAACTACTGATTTAAATTGAAACATTTTTTTTGTGTTAGTCCATTTATCACGAGAGACTATATATTATCACGCTACGACCAATAGCAGCTGAGCATCAATGAAAAATGTTGCAAAAATGGAAAAAAATCCTTTTCAGAGCTTTCGTTGCGTGCGGTGCGTAAACGGTTAAGGCGATACCTCGTCGGAACTAGCGACACCACTTGATTTATATTAATTGTGGTGAATAAAGAACATAATAAACAAAAACGCTTTAGTTAATGACTAAAGAATGGTATTTGTAATTTTTTGAGATGTGCTCGGTATAAGATATTCCTCTAAATGTAACCTATTTTTTCATTATTGCCGAAAGTGGCCACTTTTAACAATAATAAAAAATTTGGTTACTTATAGGTAGACACTTTATACAAGATACATCTTTAAAAATTACAAATACCGTTCTTTAGCAATTCTCTAAAGCGTTTTTGTTTATTATGTTCTAAATTCACCATAATTAATAACAATAAATTGGTGTCGCTAGTGTGCACGAGGTAGCCCCTTAAGTTACACAAAAATCATGTAAAACGGAATTGTTTTCCGTTAAAAGTTCTAAAACAAATCCGCGACAGCACGTTTATGTTATAAGGTATATAAAAAAAATGTTACTCACGTCATTTGATTTTTATGAATATCTTAAGATCATAGTTTTATATTAACTCCGCAACAAAATAATGATACTTAAAGTATCTCGCACGCATTTATGAAATCCAAGGGCATAAGGGCGCCGGTAGCTCTTCGAGGTACCATGCCATGTACTACATGTAGTTATTTCCCGACATCCACGCGAACGAAGTCTCGGGCACAGCTAGTATAACATAATTAATAATTACAAGCAGTCTTATCTTTTTTTACACCAAAACATATTTTAATTATTATATACAGTACATGAACCATCTTGTTACTATAGCAAATTTATATCAGGGTATTTAAAAAACGAGCCTCGGTGACGCGAGTGTACTGTTTTATCTACACTCATACAAATAGGTCACTACTAGCTTCAGACATTTTCATAAATTCACCCGTCAATTATTAGATTCCAGACATAATAAATATTTCAATTATCCTATGATAATTGAAATATTTATTTCACCATATACCTCTGGAGGTCTATACCTCCAGAGGTATACCGCTTGACAGATTAATATTGATAAATAATACATTGTACATTCAATTCACTGTGTCCGCGCTGGGGACAGAATAAATGCTGCGCGCACATCAAGGCTTAGGTTCTTTCGATAAGGTTTTGAAGTATACTAGTTACTCAATTTGGCTATCTAAAACACTTCAATGATGTTAATGATGATAACTGTAATATAATATAATGAGTCCAACCTTGTAGTTGTCAAGGTTGTTTTTTAAATTTAAATTTTAACTATCTTTTAATTTTCATTTTAACGTTACTAGGCGGTGGGCCCGGGCCCGTACGTAGGGTCGACTGGGTAAGTAACACTGCCATTCTTATTGCAGCCGTGAAACAGGTCGCTGTGTTTCGGATTGAGGGGAAAGGTAACTAGTTTAATTACTGGGCATGGACGGCTATTCATCTTAGGCCACAATATCAAGTGATTTTTCCTTGTTATTGCAGGTGTCTATACGCGGCGGTAACCGCTTACTACCAGGTGGGCCGTCAGCTTGTTTGTTATCTAGTTGTATAAAAAAGGATGCCATTAAATTTACATTACGTTTACCATACGCCATTATACCTAATCTTGCGTTACCTTTGAGACCATAGTTCGAATTTTTATACATATATATTAGTAAGTGATAGTTAAACAATTAACTCATATAATTTCTGCAACATAATTTCAAACTTAGTTAAAAGAAAAAAAAATATATAGTGAGATTATTATATCATAAGTTTACCGTATTATTCTAGGAAGATTTAAAGATTAGACGAACAAAATGTTTTGCTTGTGTAACTCGAGACAAGTTGAAAGGGAAATAGGTCGTTTCTTAATGTATGAAGAGGAAAGCAGCTCGCTTTGAGGCGCAGTATACTTGCGAACTTTATGAAGTTTCACTTGAAGAATTACAAAGGTTATTATTACGAAGTCCCGCCACAAAAAAGCGACTGGCAGCTGAGGGGTGTTTAGGGAACTTTTGAAGCCAATACCGGACTCTCTTTTGCCTCCTTAACAACTTAACTTGTTACCTTTTCATAATCTTGACAACCACACGGGATTACTTAAATTGCTCGTCAAGGAAAAGCTTCACAGAAAAATATTATCGTTGATATGTGACATAAAAGTTAACCATACGTGATACGGCTTAAATGGCCTACAACAATAAAAAAGTTTTTGTGATGTTTTTCTTCCAAACCACTTAACCATGTTGGCGCACGGCACGTAGACATGTTTGTGTCTTGCTTGCATTATGACACCGTGTTGCTATAAGATTTAGGGGGACAAAAGTGAGGAGACGCGGTGGCGCCAACGGCATTGACTACGTTTTCATAACTACAGCCGTAGCAAATAGTTCGTAACGTAACGAAATGGACGCGGAAAGTAATATTTAAATATGTCGATGAGAAGATTAATTGAAAGTCTTCATTGATATAAACGTTAACTACCTAATATTTATTGATTGAATTTTATTACGAAATTTTTGACTAGATTTTTATCTTTTCGAAGTACAACAGATCAATGTGCTTTTACCAAATTTTATGAAATTAAAATAAAATTAATCATAGCTCATTTTCATATTCAGAAACACAAACAGTCATGACCTTTCCGGTTTTCGGGTTTCCGGTTCCGGAATATCCGATTCCGCGATCTTCCGGAACCGGGTGACCACTTTAATCACAAAGTTAGAAGGTAGCTTATCTACCTTCGAATGTTGAAATTATTGTATGTCAACAACAGAAAAATATTTTTATGTAGAACCAACTATTTAGGTCATTTTGTCATATTCGCTCAGTGGTTAGATCATCGAGCAGTCAGAGGAGACCCAGATAGTGAGAGATTGCGGGTTCGCATTCCGCCCAAGGAAATAACTTTTTCAAGTTTTTTCTGTCTGTCTGTATATTTTCTTAATATCTTTCAAACATTTATTTTTGATGAATTGAAGAAAATATTTTTAAATTCTATGTGTCAGGAAATGTGTATATTAATAATATAAAACAATAATAATGAATAGTTTAAGTAACTTATATCAATTAAATAATAATCATTTAATTAAATCATCTTTTCCGGAAGTATCTTTAGTAAATGCGATATTTATTGCTATTACTTATAAGTGTAGCTATCAATCTTCCATTGTATGTAACAATTCTGACAGGAGATTCAATAAAAATTACTTTATAAACATAAAGGTTCCCAAAGTACCTATAGGTTTTGACATATAAAATAGTGTAAGTATATTAAATTTCATGTATTCCGCGTTCCCACTCATTACAGTAGAGAGCACTTGAAGCGGGATGTTGTCACAAAGTTAACCACTAGACGCGTTCCCTTTATTTGAAAAACAAACTTTTAATAAGCTGTGCGACATGCGCGTCTTGTTAGCGGCAGCTTGTCAATAAGTCGGCGCTTCCGATAACGACTACTGATTGAGTCTTTGTTAGTGCACCTAGTATTAGGCTAGGTTTTCCAAAATACCAGTTTTATAATTAGTTTTATTCAATATTTAGACAATATAATTATGAAAAAAATGTACATTATTATTGAGTCATTTTCCGAGACAAGATTGTACTTTGTTACATTTAGCTTTGCTAAAAATAAATCAAAATAATACTATTACTTTTTCCATTTTTTCGGAGCAGCTCGGTTGCGTAGTAGTTTGAGCGTTCTGGTTTATACGAAATTATTGGTTATTACGAAAACAAAGAAACTTTCGCCATGGCCGATCCTGGGATGGGTCAATCAAAAATTTATAATCTCGAGTTCCTCCGAGCTTGGTTGGTTCTGGTTGTTACTGCAACCGCTTTAACCCACCAGCCCGAATTCGGCCAACGTGGTGGTATTATAGTTCAAGCTCCTCGTGTGTTTTTACCATGTAGGAAGGCCTGTGCCCAGCAGTGAAACTGAAAGGCTGAAGATGATGATGATTACTTTTTCAGTTAAATATTGAGGTACTATATACATCAAGTTCAATAATTTAAGCCCACTAACTAGCACAATAGGTTTTCTTTTGCTGAGTAACTAGTTAATTGAAGACACGTTTCTTAATCAATTTATAAGACAGTGAATGTTTTTTTGCATTTATGCTGATAGAACGAAATTTAGAAAAATGCATAGAAAAAAATATTTTTTCACTATAAAAAAATAAAAATGATTCTTCAATATCCGACTTTAATTAAGGAAAAGGGCCAACATTTTGTTAAAAGTCATAGTATGCGTCACTAACAGTTTGTATACTTTTAATTTTTTAGCTAACAATGATAAACAGTGGACCAAAGGTCACTGCCACGTTAACGGCCCGGGACAAGATAAATGTGCTTTCTCCCGCTCCCTATTACACGCTGCCTGTCCTTGATTGAAAACAATGCTTGATATCGGACCTATGACGAGATACGTACGTCTGTCGCCACATTTAGATGCAGGTACGAGCACAATGTTATGGAATTATTCAACCGAAGATACTATAAACTTTGGAGAGTAAATCTATTAGATTATTAATGTTGTAACTCAAAGACCTATCGCATTTTAATAAATTTGAAATAGAGTTTTAATGTATAGCTCTCGAGGCCATTCAATTCTCGTCTTAATTACGTTGGAAAGAAAACTACCTCGAAGCACAAAGTAATTTAATTATTTTTTAAATACTGAAATAAAAGTATAAAATATAAAATTGAATAAGTACTTTAAGTAACCCCAGGCGTCAATAATCATCTATCGAACATCATGATTGAAACTATTTTTATGAGCCCAAACGCTATATTTGATATAACTTTCTGAAGGAACGAGCATTCTGCAGACTGTTTGATGGTACAGGATCAGCTCAAGGTTAGCATGTCTTAGAAATACCACCGAAGTAACAGTAAACCAAATTTTAAATCAATCGATCGGTAAAAGTTAGTAAAACCATTTTATCGAGCAGGAAATGAGCTGATAGTCATCAAACGCTTAACATGAACTTTATAAATTACAGCTAAGGACCAAACTGATTACGTCAGCTTTCAAACAAAAAAAACTGAATCAAAAATTATTTATTTATTATTTATTTAAGCTTGGGTGTGTTTAGGGAACTTTTGAAGCCAATACCGGACTCTCTTTTGCCTCCTTAACAACTTAACTTGTTACCTTTTCATAATCTTGACAACCACACGGGATTACTTAAATTGCTCGTCAAGGAAAAGCTTCACAGAAAAATATTATCGTTGATATGTGACATAAAAGTTAACCATACGTGATACGGCTTAAATGGCCTACAACAATAAAAAAGTTTTTGTGATGTTTTTCTTCCAAACCACTTAACCATGTTGGCGCACGGCACGTAGACATGTTTGTGTCTTGCTTGCATTATGACACCGTGTTGCTATAAGATTTAGGGGGACAAAAGTGAGGAGACGCGGTGGCGCCAACGGCATTGACTACGTTTTCATAACTACAGCCGTAGCAAATAGTTCGTAACGTAACGAAATGGACGCGGAAAGTAATATTTAAATATGTCGATGAGAAGATTAATTGAAAGTCTTCATTGATATAAACGTTAGCTACCTAATATTTATTGATTGAATTTTATTACGAAATTTTTGACTAGATTTTTATCTTTTCGAAGTACAACAGATCAATGTGCTTTTACCAAATTTTATGAAATTAAAATAAAATTAATCATAGCTCATTTTCATATTCAGAAACACAAACAGTCATGACCTTTCCGGTTTTCGGGTTTCCGGTTCCGGAATATCCGATTCCGCGATCTTCCGGAACCGGGTGACCACTTTAATCACAAAGTTAGAAGGTAGCTTATCTACCTTCGAATGTTGAAATTATTGTATGTCAACAACAGAAAAATATTTTTATGTAGAACCAACTATTTAGGTCATTTTGTCATATTCGCTCAGTGGTTAGATCATCGAGCAGTCAGAGGAGACCCAGATAGTGAGAGATTGCGGGTTCGCATTCCGCCCAAGGAAATAACTTTTTCAAGTTTTTTCTGTCTGTCTGTATATTTTCTTAATATCTTTCAAACATTTATTTTTGATGAATTGAAGAAAATATTTTTAAATTCTATGTGTCAGGAAATGTGTATATTAATAATATAAAACAATAATAATGAATAGTTTAAGTAACTTATATCAATTAAATAATAATCATTTAATTAAATCATCTTTTCCGGAAGTATCTTTAGTAAATGCGATATTTATTGCTATTACTTATAAGTGTAGCTATCAATCTTCCATTGTATGTAACAATTCTGACAGGAGATTCAATAAAAATTACTTTATAAACATAAAGGTTCCCAAAGTACCTATAGGTTTTGACATATAAAATAGTGTAAGTATATTAAATTTCATGTATTCCGCGTTCCCACTCATTACAGTAGAGAGCACTTGAAGCGGGATGTTGTCACAAAGTTAACCACTAGACGCGTTCCCTTTATTTGAAAAACAAACTTTTAATAAGCTGTGCGACATGCGCGTCTTGTTAGCGGCAGCTTGTCAATAAGTCGGCGCTTCCGATAACGACTACTGATTGAGTCTTTGTTAGTGCACCTAGTATTAGGCTAGGTTTTCCAAAATACCAGTTTTATAATTAGTTTTATTCAATATTTAGACAATATAATTATGAAAAAAATGTACATTATTATTGAGTCATTTTCCGAGACAAGATTGTACTTTGTTACATTTAGCTTTGCTAAAAATAAATCAAAATAATACTATTACTTTTTCCATTTTTTCGGAGCAGCTCGGTTGCGTAGTAGTTTGAGCGTTCTGGTTTATACGAAATTATTGGTTATTACGAAAACAAAGAAACTTTCGCCATGGCCGATCCTGGGATGGGTCAATCAAAAATTTATAATCTCGAGTTCCTCCGAGCTTGGTTGGTTCTGGTTGTTACTGCAACCGCTTTAACCCACCAGCCCGAATTCGGCCAACGTGGTGGTATTATAGTTCAAGCTCCTCGTGTGTTTTTACCATGTAGGAAGGCCTGTGCCCAGCAGTGAAACTGAAAGGCTGAAGATGATGATGATTACTTTTTCAGTTAAATATTGAGGTACTATATACATCAAGTTCAATAATTTAAGCCCACTAACTAGCACAATAGGTTTTCTTTTGCTGAGTAACTAGTTAATTGAAGACACGTTTCTTAATCAATTTATAAGACAGTGAATGTTTTTTTGCATTTATGCTGATAGAACGAAATTTAGAAAAATGCATAGAAAAAAATATTTTTTCACTATAAAAAAATAAAAATGATTCTTCAATATCCGACTTTAATTAAGGAAAAGGGCCAACATTTTGTTAAAAGTCATAGTATGCGTCACTAACAGTTTGTATACTTTTAATTTTTTAGCTAACAATGATAAACAGTGGACCAAAGGTCACTGCCACGTTAACGGCCCGGGACAAGATAAATGTGCTTTCTCCCGCTCCCTATTACACGCTGCCTGTCCTTGATTGAAAACAATGCTTGATATCGGACCTATGACGAGATACGTACGTCTGTCGCCACATTTAGATGCAGGTACGAGCACAATGTTATGGAATTATTCAACCGAAGATACTATAAACTTTGGAGAGTAAATCTATTAGATTATTAATGTTGTAACTCAAAGACCTATCGCATTTTAATAAATTTGAAATAGAGTTTTAATGTATAGCTCTCGAGGCCATTCAATTCTCGTCTTAATTACGTTGGAAAGAAAACTACCTCGAAGCACAAAGTAATTTAATTATTTTTTAAATACTGAAATAAAAGTATAAAATATAAAATTGAATAAGTACTTTAAGTAACCCCAGGCGTCAATAATCATCTATCGAACATCATGATTGAAACTATTTTTATGAGCCCAAACGCTATATTTGATATAACTTTCTGAAGGAACGAGCATTCTGCAGACTGTTTGATGGTACAGGATCAGCTCAAGGTTAGCATGTCTTAGAAATACCACCGAAGTAACAGTAAACCAAATTTTAAATCAATCGATCGGTAAAAGTTAGTAAAACCATTTTATCGAGCAGGAAATGAGCTGATAGTCATCAAACGCTTAACATGAACTTTATAAATTACAGCTAAGGACCAAACTGATTACGTCAGCTTTCAAACAAAAAAAACTAAATCAAAAATTATTTATTTATTATTTATTTAAGCTTGGGTGTGTTTAGGGAACTTTTGAAGCCAATACCGGACTCTCTTTTGCCTCCTTAACAACTTAACTTGTTACCTTTTCATAATCTTGACAACCACACGGGATTACTTAAATTGCTCGTCAAGGAAAAGCTTCACAGAAAAATATTATCGTTGATATGTGACATAAAAGTTAACCATACGTGATACGGCTTAAATGGCCTACAACAATAAAAAAGTTTTTGTGATGTTTTTCTTCCAAACCACTTAACCATGTTGGCGCACGGCACGTAGACATGTTTGTGTCTTGCTTGCATTATGACACCGTGTTGCTATAAGATTTAGGGGGACAAAAGTGAGGAGACGCGGTGGCGCCAACGGCATTGACTACGTTTTCATAACTACAGCCGTAGCAAATAGTTCGTAACGTAACGAAATGGACGCGGAAAGTAATATTTAAATATGTCGATGAGAAGATTAATTGAAAGTCTTCATTGATATAAACGTTAGCTACCTAATATTTATTGATTGAATTTTATTACGAAATTTTTGACTAGATTTTTATCTTTTCGAAGTACAACAGATCAATGTGCTTTTACCAAATTTTATGAAATTAAAATAAAATTAATCATAGCTCATTTTCATATTCAGAAACACAAACAGTCATGACCTTTCCGGTTTTCGGGTTTCCGGTTCCGGAATATCCGAATCCGCGATCTTCCGGAACCGGGTGACCACTTTAATCACAAAGTTAGAAGGTAGCTTATCTACCTTCGAATGTTGAAATTATTGTATGTCAACAACAGAAAAATATTTTTATGTAGAACCAACTATTTAGGTCATTTTGTCATATTCGCTCAGTGGTTAGATCATCGAGCAGTCAGAGGAGACCCAGATAGTGAGAGATTGCGGGTTCGCATTCCGCCCAAGGAAATAACTTTTTCAAGTTTTTTCTGTCTGTCTGTATATTTTCTTAATATCTTTCAAACATTTATTTTTGATGAATTGAAGAAAATATTTTTAAATTCTATGTGTCAGGAAATGTGTATATTAATAATATAAAACAATAATAATGAATAGTTTAAATAACTTATATCAATTAAATAATAATCATTTAATTAAATCATCTTTTCCGGAAGTATCTTTAGTAAATGCGATATTTATTGCTATTACTTATAAGTGTAGCTATCAATCTTCCATTGTATGTAACAATTCTGACAGGAGATTCAATAAAAATTACTTTATAAACATAAAGGTTCCCAAAGTACCTATAGGTTTTGACATATAAAATAGTGTAAGTATATTAAATTTCATGTATTCCGCGTTCCCACTCATTACAGTAGAGAGCACTTGAAGCGGGATGTTGTCACAAAGTTAACCACTAGACGCGTTCCCTTTATTTGAAAAACAAACTTTTAATAAGCTGTGCGACATGCGCGTCTTGTTAGCGGCAGCTTGTCAATAAGTCGGCGCTTCCGATAACGACTACTGATTGAGTCTTTGTTAGTGCACCTAGTATTAGGCTAGGTTTTCCAAAATACCAGTTTTATAATTAGTTTTATTCAATATTTAGACAATATAATTATGAAAAAAATGTACATTATTATTGAGTCATTTTCCGAGACAAGATTGTACTTTGTTACATTTAGCTTTGCTAAAAATAAATCAAAATAATACTATTACTTTTTCCATTTTTTCGGAGCAGCTCGGTTGCGTAGTAGTTTGAGCGTTCTGGTTTATACGAAATTATTGGTTATTACGAAAACAAAGAAACTTTCGCCATGGCCGATCCTGGGATGGGTCAATCAAAAATTTATAATCTCGAGTTCCTCCGAGCTTGGTTGGTTCTGGTTGTTACTGCAACCGCTTTAACCCACCAGCCCGAATTCGGCCAACGTGGTGGTATTATAGTTCAAGCTCCTCGTGTGTTTTTACCATGTAGGAAGGCCTGTGCCCAGCAGTGAAACTGAAAGGCTGAAGATGATGATGATTACTTTTTCAGTTAAATATTGAGGTACTATATACATCAAGTTCAATAATTTAAGCCCACTAACTAGCACAATAGGTTTTCTTTTGCTGAGTAACTAGTTAATTGAAGACACGTTTCTTAATCAATTTATAAGACAGTGAATGTTTTTTTGCATTTATGCTGATAGAACGAAATTTAGAAAAATGCATAGAAAAAAATATTTTTTCACTATAAAAAAATAAAAATGATTCTTCAATATCCGACTTTAATTAAGGAAAAGGGCCAACATTTTGTTAAAAGTCATAGTATGCGTCACTAACAGTTTGTATACTTTTAATTTTTTAGCTAACAATGATAAACAGTGGACCAAAGGTCACTGCCACGTTAACGGCCCGGGACAAGATAAATGTGCTTTCTCCCGCTCCCTATTACACGCTGCCTGTCCTTGATTGAAAACAATGCTTGATATCGGACCTATGACGAGATACGTACGTCTGTCGCCACATTTAGATGCAGGTACGAGCACAATGTTATGGAATTATTCAACCGAAGATACTATAAACTTTGGAGAGTAAATCTATTAGATTATTAATGTTGTAACTCAAAGACCTATCGCATTTTAATAAATTTGAAATAGAGTTTTAATGTATAGCTCTCGAGGCCATTCAATTCTCGTCTTAATTACGTTGGAAAGAAAACTACCTCGAAGCACAAAGTAATTTAATTATTTTTTAAATACTGAAATAAAAGTATAAAATATAAAATTGAATAAGTACTTTAAGTAACCCCAGGCGTCAATAATCATCTATCGAACATCATGATTGAAACTATTTTTATGAGCCCAAACGCTATATTTGATATAACTTTCTGAAGGAACGAGCATTCTGCAGACTGTTTGATGGTACAGGATCAGCTCAAGGTTAGCATGTCTTAGAAATACCACCGAAGTAACAGTAAACCAAATTTTAAATCAATCGATCGGTAAAAGTTAGTAAAACCATTTTATCGAGCAGGAAATGAGCTGATAGTCATCAAACGCTTAACATGAACTTTATAAATTACAGCTAAGGACCAAACTGATTACGTCAGCTTTCAAACAAAAAAAACTGAATCAAAAATTATTTATTTATTATTTATTTAAGCTTGGGTGTGTTTAGGGAACTTTTGAAGCCAATACCGGACTCTCTTTTGCCTCCTTAACAACTTAACTTGTTACCTTTTCATAATCTTGACAACCACACGGGATTACTTAAATTGCTCGTCAAGGAAAAGCTTCACAGAAAAATATTATCGTTGATATGTGACATAAAAGTTAACCATACGTGATACGGCTTAAATGGCCTACAACAATAAAAAAGTTTTTGTGATGTTTTTCTTCCAAACCACTTAACCATGTTGGCGCACGGCACGTAGACATGTTTGTGTCTTGCTTGCATTATGACACCGTGTTGCTATAAGATTTAGGGGGACAAAAGTGAGGAGACGCGGTGGCGCCAACGGCATTGACTACGTTTTCATAACTACAGCCGTAGCAAATAGTTCGTAACGTAACGAAATGGACGCGGAAAGTAATATTTAAATATGTCGATGAGAAGATTAATTGAAAGTCTTCATTGATATAAACGTTAGCTACCTAATATTTATTGATTGAATTTTATTACGAAATTTTTGACTAGATTTTTATCTTTTCGAAGTACAACAGATCAATGTGCTTTTACCAAATTTTATGAAATTAAAATAAAATTAATCATAGCTCATTTTCATATTCAGAAACACAAACAGTCATGACCTTTCCGGTTTTCGGGTTTCCGGTTCCGGAATATCCGAATCCGCGATCTTCCGGAACCGGGTGACCACTTTAATCACAAAGTTAGAAGGTAGCTTATCTACCTTCGAATGTTGAAATTATTGTATGTCAACAACAGAAAAATATTTTTATGTAGAACCAACTATTTAGGTCATTTTGTCATATTCGCTCAGTGGTTAGATCATCGAGCAGTCAGAGGAGACCCAGATAGTGAGAGATTGCGGGTTCGCATTCCGCCCAAGGAAATAACTTTTTCAAGTTTTTTCTGTCTGTCTGTATATTTTCTTAATATCTTTCAAACATTTATTTTTGATGAATTGAAGAAAATATTTTTAAATTCTATGTGTCAGGAAATGTGTATATTAATAATATAAAACAATAATAATGAATAGTTTAAGTAACTTATATCAATTAAATAATAATCATTTAATTAAATCATCTTTTCCGGAAGTATCTTTAGTAAATGCGATATTTATTGCTATTACTTATAAGTGTAGCTATCAATCTTCCATTGTATGTAACAATTCTGACAGGAGATTCAATAAAAATTACTTTATAAACATAAAGGTTCCCAAAGTACCTATAGGTTTTGACATATAAAATAGTGTAAGTATATTAAATTTCATGTATTCCGCGTTCCCACTCATTACAGTAGAGAGCACTTGAAGCGGGATGTTGTCACAAAGTTAACCACTAGACGCGTTCCCTTTATTTGAAAAACAAACTTTTAATAAGCTGTGCGACATGCGCGTCTTGTTAGCGGCAGCTTGTCAATAAGTCGGCGCTTCCGATAACGACTACTGATTAAGTCTTTGTTAGTGCACCTAGTATTAGGCTAGGTTTTCCAAAATACCAGTTTTATAATTAGTTTTATTCAATATTTAGACAATATAATTATGAAAAAAATGTACATTATTATTGAGTCATTTTCCGAGACAAGATTGTACTTTGTTACATTTAGCTTTGCTAAAAATAAATCAAAATAATACTATTACTTTTTCCATTTTTTCGGAGCAGCTCGGTTGCGTAGTAGTTTGAGCGTTCTGGTTTATACGAAATTATTGGTTATTACGAAAACAAAGAAACTTTCGCCATGGCCGATCCTGGGATGGGTCAATCAAAAATTTATAATCTCGAGTTCCTCCGAGCTTGGTTGGTTCTGGTTGTTACTGCAACCGCTTTAACCCACCAGCCCGCATTCGGCCAACGTGGTGGTATTATAGTTCAAGCTCCTCGTGTGTTTCTACCATGTAGGAAGGCCTGTGCCCAGCAGTGAAACTGAAAGGCTGAAGATGATGATGATTACTTTTTCAGTTAAATATTGAGGTACTATATACATCAAGTTCAATAATTTAAGCCCACTAACTAGCACAATAGGTTTTCTTTTGCTGAGTAACTAGTTAATTGAAGACACGTTTCTTAATATCAATTTATAAGACAGTGAATGGTTTTTTGCATTTATGCTGATAGAACGAAATTTAGAAAAATGCATAGAAAAAAATATTTTTTCACTATAAAAAAATAAAAATGATTCTTCAATATCCGACTTTAATTAAGGAAAAGGGCCAACATTTTGTTAAAAGTCATAGTATGCGTCACTTACAGTTTGTATACTTTTAATTTTTTAGCTAACAATGATAAACAGTGGACCAAAGGTCACTGCCATGGCGACGTAATATACGTTAACGGCCCGGGACAAGATAAATGTGCTTTCTCCCGCTCACTATTACACGCTGCCTGTCCTTGATTGAAAACAATGCTTGATATCGGACCTATGACGAGATAGGTACGTCTGTAACGTCTGTAACGTACGTCCTATGACGAGATAGGTAAACATTTAGATGCAGGTACGAGCACAATGTTATGGAATTATTCAACCGAAGAGACTATAAACTTTGGAGAGTAAATCTATTAGATTATTAATGTTGTAACTCAAAGACCTATCGCATTTTACTAAATTTGAAATAGAGTTTAAATGTATAGCTCTCGAGGCCATTCAATTCTCGTCTTAATTACGTTGGAAAGAAAACTACCTCGAAGCACAAAGTAATTTAATTAATTTTTAAATACTGAAATAAAAGTATAAAATATAAAATTGAATAAGTACTTTAAGTAACCCCAGGCGTCAATAATCATCTATCGAACATCATGATTGAAACTATTTTTATGAGCCCAAACGCTATATTTGATATAACTTTCTGAAGGAACGAGCATTCTGCAGACTGTTTGATGGTACAGGATCAGCTCAAGGTTAGCATGTCTTAGAAATACCACCGAAGTAACAGTAAACCAAATTTTAAATCAATCGATCGGTAAAAGTTAGTAAAACCATTTTATCGAGCAGGAAATGAGCTGATAGTCATCAAACGCTTAACATGAACTTTATAAATTACAGCTAAGGACCAAACTGATTACGTCAGCTTTCAAACAAAAAAAACTGAATCAAAAATTATTTATTTATTATTTATTTAAGCAACCATTTTTTATTTTGTTTCTAAAAAGACGATGAAACTTGTTTCCATGTTCATAGTTGGTTATGTTTGTTCACAGTAAAAAGCTTTCGAGAATAAACCATGCCATACTATCTTTTTGTATTGATTTTATCTTTACATTTTAAATGTTTCGCGAAAGACTTCGACAACGTTACATGTAAATGATCCGAGACAAAACAAACGTGTTTTTATTCGCTCACTACCCTCGCTTTCGCTAAGCTCTATTGAGAACAGTAAAAAAATATTAACTCAAGTGAAATAATATAATCTCGCTATGGATTACTGCATTATTAATTTAACTATATTATATATTCTTTATTGTACTTTAGACATTATATGGTAAATTTAAAATTATCAGTTTATGAGCAAGGGTGGACTTATCTCTATTAGAGATCTTTTCCAGTCAGCCCAATGTGGTGAAATAATTTAATAGTTAGAGTGAGTGACAAAAAAAGCGCAAACCTGAGAAAATAATTATACATGTACCTAACTATATAATAAACATAAACACATACAATATCATATTCTTACAAATATATAAATAATCAACACGAAATTGTGTGAAGTAACAAAAAAAACATATAGTTACAAATCTTGTGACAGAAAGTGCTCCTTGACTTGTACTTTGAAAGAAGTGATAGAAGGACTATCTTGGATAATTGTTAGAAGTCCATTCCACAGATGTTCGGTGCGGAAAGAGAAGGAATGAGGGAAAAAGTTAGTGTTGCTTCTAGGTAGCTCAAGCATCTTGGTGATACAAGGCCTCCTAGAGCGAAAGGGGCGAGGTAACAGTTGAAACCGGGAACGAAGGTATGAAGGGGATTTAGACTCATTTAGGATTAAAAAGAAAAGAAAGTATGTGCACATTGCGGCGATGTCGTATGAGAGTGCGAAATTCGGACACAAGGACACTACATTGCAAATTGAAATACCTATGAGGCTTTTAATTTTAATGAATTTAGAGTTATTTTTCCGTCCCGGGTGATTGTCTCTATTTAATATAACAGTAGAAATAGTTTTGAATATTTGTTTTTTACACTTACACTTAATTATCTAGCTCAAAGTAAGCACTATAGATATTAGATAACTAAGATACTTGTAGAGCTTATTCTACCCATCAATACAATTAACTTTTACTATTAGGGTCAGCTGTTTTGTCGCGATTTTTTACAGTATTTTTCGATTTTACTACGAAATCACCTTGTATTAACATTTTCCCCTATCGGGATTCGAACTCGGGTCCTCTGGTTTAGTATATAAGGGTACTGGTCACTAGACGATGAGTTAACTCGTAATATTCATGGGTACTCGTCCCAATTTTTCTTGCTCCAAACTTGGAACAAAAATTGCAGTTGCTGTCCAGCTCAACTCACTGCCGCAATCTCGGTCGGCGACGTTGTCCAGTAACATTAGGAGACTAATATATTGTGATTTTGTTCAAAAGTTCTTTTGGCGTGATACTCTAAGTTGTTTTAGAATTCATTTGTTATACTTACTTTGGAGCGCTAGTCTTAACATAGGTAGTATCAGCATAAAAAATGGGTTTTCAAATTTAATAAAATGGTGGCAATCATGCATAGGTATCGTAGCCTTTTAGTATAGTCTATTGTTACTAAAACAAGGATATATTACACTTAAAAAATATTAAACCAAACTACTTCGGCTATATTTGTAATAACTAAAATTTAGCGAGGTATAATTACAGTTTATTTGATTAAACAAAACGGTGCATATGTAATCAACCCTTTTTTTGACTAGGTGTTATCTTACACGAGGACTGACTACACGAGTTTGTTGCCGGAATCTTCTCGGTAGTTCAACTTTTGGAACCGGTGTAAATTCAGACATGACAGATAGACAGACTGACAGGCAGACAGACTGACAGGCAGACAGACTGACAGACAGACAGACATACCGACCGACTGACAGACAGACAGACACAGAATGTCTGACAGACAGACGGACCGACAGACAGATTGACAGAGAGACCGGTAGACAGACTATTTTCATTTTCATTTAAGTTATGTAGTCACTTTTTTGAGCTACAGGTAGTCAAAAGTTCAGTAGTATTTTTTTCAGTGTACTCAGGTGGTGTATACCCTATAAAATGTAAGGGGATGTATTGTGCCAAAACAACGATCCCTTGATGAGCTTTTGCGATATTACTCACCGCAGAAACACAATATACAATAGTATCTAGTCTTATTTTATTGGTTTATTCGGGAACGTTTGCTAAAAGTTTAATTATTGTAATGTCACGTCACTTTTTCCTATTGCGATAAATAAACAGATTATTGCCGCAACCTTTAATATTTGTCACAACATAAACTTCTAGGCTTGAGTACCGCCCGAAATAAATATTTTATTTTTCACTATAGAATATAATAATATTTCCTAATTAACTTCTAGTAGATCGACGCTGATCTAATAAAATTACTATATATTTCAAAAACTTTTGAACGGTACAGTGAAGATGTTAGAGGAAATGGCGACTGAATCGTTAGATAGATAATATGAGCACAAGGGTGGCATTCACGTCTCAGCTAGTTAGCAGCGCAAACTGGCTCGTCGCCGGCGTTCGCGCAAATTCAATTTTCGCCGAACACTCGTGAGAGCCCGGCGCGGCCTCCATACTCTACTGCCCGTTTCTTTCAATAATTCTCAAATACATTTATAACAATCTTTGGCCATCAGGTTTATTAGTAATTAATTGCTGTAGATGTAACGAGCTGGCTTTGAAATAAACTTTGTTTATAATGAAATTGCCTGCCACTTTGGAGTGGCAGTTTTTGTTGAAGATAATTCTTTGTGACCACTTTGTGATAAGTCTTCGCTAAAAGAATAAAAATTTACAAAATGACTATAAAAAGTTAAATCAATTTTAAATTATCAAGTATATATTCCAGCTTATCTTTTACAATTATTATGTTTTTTTTATATCTTTACAATAAATCATTTCTTACTTTCCAGCTTTCCATAAAGCTTTAAGTTGCTTAGAAATGTCGTAGCGGCTTTTTGTTGTTTTTTTCTGTAATCAATAATATCAATGAACCAATCTAAAATTGAAATTTCCTCTATCTGTGGTTTATACTGTAATGTAGTTATTTTCGTCATTTTCAACATTTACATTTTGTTATTGTTCTTTTAATTTGTGGGTTCGCTTTTATGTAGGTACGAAAGTGTTTACCGTAACACAATGTTTATAGCGTAAATTACTTATATAAGATCTGCGTATCTGAAACTCCAGAAGAATCCCAAATTTGCGTTCACATTGACACAGCACAAGTATTACATTATGGCGTGACTTGCGTTTTATCGAGTGTTGGCGAGATTAATGGCGGCTTGTCGCGCGTTCGCGGCAATTACACGCGCAATGTGGCAGGCGCTGCTGGCTACATGGTTTTGTTGTTGCTACTGTTACCATTCTGTAGTCGAATCACGGGACAAAATAATATTTCTTGTTGGTTAATACCCATGACAATTGCAAATATAAACAATGTGGGATCCTTGGTCCTTTAATAAAAATTTAAAACTACAACAAATTCTTCGGCTTTAGTTGCTTTATTTGAAGAAAATAAGCAGCAGCAATTACAAATAATTTTACTTACTTTAAAGTTGTCATGCGGAATTACATTTAAATCACTACACTTTTGTGTTCAGTAACTATATTGATATACTTCAACAGAAATTATTTTAATCGTAATACTTTTCTGTTTGTGCGATATTCAAGGTGGTGAAGACAATACGACAATAATTTAATGACATTTTCATGAAATGTCATGAAATTATCAAATGAGTAAGATGTATTTGAAATATTCCAAAAAATTCTATGAACTAATATAACACATGTTCACATTCGTCACCAACCTGTATAGTTCTATTCATCAACGAAACATTTAAATAAAATTGTAGAAGTAATACAGTAACAAATATTGGGGCTAAACTCCAGTCGTGTAGATGCCCTAACGGCCCATTTCATGGACGAATGTTCGTGAAATGACGCGACTCGAACGACATTGTGAATACCCGGATTACGACCTCCGCGATTAGTATGAAGGCTCCATGACAAAACACATCAGGAAGTCATAAGAATAATAGAAATAGAATCCTTTATTCCCAACTCAAGGTTGTATGATTAATGTTACTACTTAAAACCACAAGTTATAAGATAAAACTGTATAGATATTGTGACCACACACAGCGGAGCGAGTGGAGCGAGCACAGCGTCAAACCGCATGTTGCTTGCTTGTATGCTGCAGGCTTGCTTGCATGCTTACTCGCTTGCTTACGTGCTTGCATGCATGTTTTCTTGTTTAAAATAGTGTATTCAAATTTTTCATTTTACCAAACGGAGTGAAAATATTGCAAATATAACAGTGGTGTAGTTAATGTTCGAAAATATAAAATACCTTGAACAAATGTTGTTTCGACCGAGCATTATTACGGTAAAAAGTTCTTCCACCAAATCAAATATCAGATTACCGAAAAAAAATCAATTAATAATAGATGAACTGATACTGTGCCTATCGTGATTTTGACGATGTAATAAAAGTAGAAACGTTGGAAAAGGATTGTTGAAAAGTTTTTTAGTTAAATGAAATTTGGTCAAAAATTTTCCTAACTTATGATGGATAATCTTTGAAAAATATATTTTATGAAACGTTAAACAAAGCAATATGAACAAAGTTTTCCTTAGAATTAAACTAATCACTGGAATGAGAGTAGTATGATTTATAGTACAGAACTCAAAGTAAGTGTGAAAAGGTCTATTTAGAAGGCAATCAGAAGTGGATAAAAATAATCAATAATGTTTATAACGAAATATGTTACTTGGCACGCTCCTCGTGCTGTCCCACACACCCTACGCCACCCTGCAAGCCATGTAGTGTATTTTCGAAGCCCTATTTAACTCTGTTGGGAGATGATTTTGGAAAATCTTTAATACGCGTATTACCAATTTATTAGGACTTAACTGTAATTACTTTCGCGACAAAGTACGTCGCTATGGTTAGCTTTTGCAATAACTTATAACAGCGGGCACGTCAAGTGTAACAGTTTCACTATTAAGGCCGCTTCTATTACGTACGGAGTAAGGGCGGTTTCAAGGTTCAAACTGTTACGCTTAATGTGCTGTGGACTGTACATCACATAGCGTTGCTTTCGCAAGAATGGACGTAGCGATGGTAAGTTTCCGCAGGAACTTACAATGCCGGTAAAGTACATTTCAAATATGATTTAAACTCAAAATAAGTACTTACTAATATTTTTTTGCCTTACAAGTGTTTTGATGTTAGTTTATGTTAGTTAGTTGTCATTCGCCGATAACTTTTTTCTTTCACAATATTTGTATTGAATGTCAAAATCAAAACTAGATGGGTGACCGTCAGCATTATAGACTTGTCTCTCTGTCAGTTACTGGTTGAAATTATGTCAATATTTTTAGGTACAGTGTTAAATTTCACTTTGCTGTATCAAATAACATGTATAAATCATATAATTAGAAATGTAAATTCACGTAATTCGTCTCTACTAGCCACGTCCTCATACATATGAATTTCGCATTCGCAAAATATTCAAAATGGTTTCATGTTCCTTAATTATCTATGTTTGTACGGCCACGCAAAGTTTCATATTGCTACGCTCAAATTTTACACTTTTGATTTAGAAATGTGGTCTAGATAGTAAAATTAAATTAATTTATGTTTTAACTAAAAATGAGTGCAAAACGCAGAATTGTCTTTTATCTAATGAAGATTTCTAAATGTTTTTATAACATAAAAAAAAGTCAAAATAATAAAGAGAATAAGTAACATCAGTGGTTAGTAGTATTCACCTGGTTTGTAAAATGTCGCGGGTTCGCATTACGCCTATGGACAAGTCCATACATTTTTCTCGAAAACGGTTGCGGCATTTAAACCAAATATTTCCTACGATCTAAGTTGATTTTAGAAAGTGTGTCTCAAACGCTTTAACTGTGTAGGACGGCAATTTGCTGTAAGTAGGGGTGACGTTATAACGAATGTTTGCCGATGCTGCAGCCGCGCGACGGCCCTGATAGCGCGCAATAATGCTGGAAATGGCACGTTCTATTATCATTTTGGAGACGGTGTACAAACAGCTTAGTTTAATGTTTTGTTCGGCTTTTAGTATCTAATTAAGATTGGCTTTTTTAAAAATAAAATTTCTAAGCTTAGATCATAGTGTGGTATTAGATACTTATATGAAAACAATGATTGTAAATCAAAACATGCTTATTTCCTCCATCAAAAAACATGGTAGTAAGGCCACAGTGGTATTATTATATCATAAGGTACCTTTTAGTATTTGACATAACCAAATCGTACACCTCCAAAATAATTTCGATACGTGTCCTTATTCAGTTAAATTTAATACTTTATTTTAAAAAATATACATGAAATCGGAAGATATCAATGGCTTTTTGAGATCAAATAACAAGCATAAAGTTATCCCACAACACGATGTCTACGCCGTAGCAGCTCGTAGTTCGTAGCTCGTAGCTCGTAGCCGTGTAGCACGTGTCGACAGCGTCAGCTGTGCATCGCAATTACACCGAACGACACATAACTAGTAATCTTGTTCGGCGTTGTTGTAACAACGGTGTTTTGTCATAACACAATAATGAAATAAATAAGATTATTAACAGAACGTAATTGCTTACTACTTCTTTTTTAAATTTAAAATCAATTAAAAATCTTCTGATCAACGTTTTATATATTAACTTTAGGTATTTATATCCATATATTCTCGCGGTGGACCGTGGTAGACCTCAGTAGCGTAGCGTTTTGAGCGCTCTGGTTTCGATAACGAAAACAAAGCAACTTTAGCCTTGGTCGATCCCGGGATGGGTCAACATTTGTTATCTCGAGCTCCTTCGTGCTTTGGAAAGCCACTGGTCTTGGTAACAACTGATTTAACCCACAACCCTGCATTGGGTCAGCGCAGTGGTGTTATGGCCCAAGCTCTGTGTGTTTCTCCCATGTAGGAAGGCCTGTGCCCAGCAGTGGGACGTATGTAGGCTGGTGATGATGATAATCAAACAAAAAACGATTTTTAAAAATATGTATCTAATAAATATGTATGTAAAATAACTATATTGATTATATTACAAAAGTTATAATTAAATATATATCATAAAACCTATTTGATAACCACATTATGTTAAGACAATTAAATATGTATATTGTTTTGAAAAGGAAATATTTGCCAAATTTTTCCTAAGAATCGAAAAAAAAACATTTTTTTAGTTCATAAGAATATAGAAAACCAAATAGGGAATCATTTGGTTTTATTTATTATTTTCTTTCATTTTTACGGTTAACACTATTCAATATTTCTATAGCATAATAACGTGAAATATTTTCTCATCTCCATACGTCAGTAGACAGATTAGTACCCACAAAGCCGTGTACACACGGTGGGCTCCATAAATCCCTTTCAATAAACCGCGGTACCTAAACACACGCTTTCTAAATCTGCTAAGAGGCCCATTTGGCCGTTACGTGACCAAATCGAAGAGAATTTGTCCGCTAAGCCACAACTTTTTTCTCGCATCCGATGGATGGAGATAGTGGTCCCTTTGCGGTTCGTCTAAATCCTTAACACTCAACTCAGTGCAGCTTGGTTGGGCTCGATCAGATATGATTATAGTGCGTCAAAAAAATTGTAGAAAAAGATTTTGTTTATTTCTCTCAGTTTCAATGTTATTTTTAATATTACTATTAGGATTTTTTTATACAACTAGATGACATACAAGCTGACGTATTGCTGAGGCCTAAGATGAAATGCCTTCCATGCGAAATACAGTGAACTGTTTCACGGCTGAAATAAGAAAGGTGACTACCCAGGCGACCCTTTAGACGGGCCTACCACCTGGTAAATTTATTATTACTCACTTATTTATTCATTTATTATGTGAATATGATCGACATCTACTGTTTAAAGTAATTTCGTATTGAATACAAATTTTCGTTTACCGTCCTAAGTTTTCTCATTTTTTAAGAGGTCTTTTGTAAAACAAATGATGACTAGTTTGCCATCTAGTTGTATAAAATAAATGTATCGACGCAAAATCCTTTAATCGTGTTTTAGTTCTACACGTGTTTAGGTAAAGATATGAAGAAAAGTAGATCTGATTGTCAGATCCGTAAGATCTTTCAGCGACCTATGACATTATAAATAAAAGTGCGAATTTTTCCAACGTATCGCCTTAAACTAAGAGCTCGTATTATGAATAACGGATAAACACCTTGAACAAGATCGCAACTAAGTAAGGGGTACTCGGTAGTTTTGTGTTCCTGAAGTGAGTAAGGTGGCTAGAGCTAATTAAGAAAGCATTATATTGGGAGCAGGTTGCTAGGATAACCGCTTTTTGCCACCCAAGTCCTAAAAAACTAGCATAATTTCTAAAATAGTATGTAAATAACCATGAGCAACCATGACGAGAGAAAATTTTAGTGTACACATATTTTTTGACGAACCTCATCAAAGTTGTTTTTTTTTCCAGGTACTTACCATTAATCGTATAATCAACACTACGCCTGAAAATAGTAAGTTAATAGTAAGCAACTCTTTATGACGAAGTTCTCCTGTAATATCTTTCTGTCACTCTATCAAGAACAAATAACATGGAATTGCTTCTGGCTTGAATCAGAGATATAATGAAAACAAATCGTCAGTCAGGCGCCCCCGGCTCCTCCACCAGGTGCAAAGATGTTTCATGATTTAATTTGGGACTTAGGGATCTGTTCTATTGAATCTATTGAATCGTGCAATCTTTTCATCGTATATTCCGCGGCCGTTCGCTTTACGTTTGTTTGGTATAGATATATGTAAGGTACACATCTTCTACCTGTGTTTGAACAAAGCTCTGCAGTCACACAACTTGAGTTAAGAGGTCTATATTGTTGAATTTCAACTAAATTTTTATTTTTATGAATGAGTGTGGAAGTTAACACATTTTAAATAATTTCGCAATGAAATCCTTTAATTTTTTTTATATGCAATAGGTGGAATATTGCTCGCACTTGTGGGACGGCTCCGCCAAGTACCTATGCTCTAGACAGATTGTAGCGTATCGTTGGCGATGTAGAGGTCACGAACAACCTTAAGTCTCTGCAATTGCATCGAGACTTTGCTCGCTTAGCGCCTTCTATCGGCTATACCACGAAGAGTGTTCTGAAGAGCTTTTTGACCTTATCCCACCTTCCTCCTTCCTAGTCAGGAGCTAGCGTGCCGGTTTTCGTTTGCACGTGTTTTCGCATATGGACTCTTCTTACCGCTTCACATCAGATAGTGTTAAGTCATTTGTCGTGCTGTGGATAAAAAAAAACAAATATTCAAAATTTTGTAATTACAAAACATGTTCTCTCTTAAAGTGGTACCAAATAGCTTTAATTGCGTGATGGTCCCACCATATTGACCACTATTTTATGTTTAAGCAAATGGTTTTCGAAATAACGGAATGACCGCAGTAAAGCGCGCAGACACTGGGCAAAGGCGCAAAAACAAATCACGCATGGCCGAGCGCTGCTCTGCCGCCGCGTTGCCGAAAAATGAATGAGTGTTTTGCGATAATTGCTACTCCGGCAAACAATGTGCCTTTTATGATATCCTTTACTGAAATTAGCTGAGGTTCTGTGGTTGCCCTTTTTATTATGGATGCTATGATTTTATTTTGCTCTAATTTTATATGGTTTATAAACTTATATTTTTTAATAATTTCCGTTAACACAATTCCATTGAAAATTAGTTTGATGACATTACCTATTAGCTGTGTAAAAAAGATGCTTGAGTTGACCTTATCCTTCCTACTCAGGACGCGTGTCGGTCTTCGGACTCATCAATTCACTCAAAAACACACAGAATATTTCAAGTCAATACAAGTGAAAACATCTCTTTTTCTACAATTATATTTATGCTAAATGATTTTCGTTCCAACTACAGCCTTTAAATTAACTGGGGCAATGGGAATTTCGCAACTACTTCCGTATATCCCTGGCTTTATGCCAATAAAAACCAAAAATACATTGGTGATCTAAATTTTTACAGACCAATCCAAAATACAAATTACTTTCATAATACCATTGTGATAAACAAAGTAAAAGTTCGACGCTTGAGCACACTTTAATTAAATGATAACTATAAAGTATTTTTTTAAAATTTTGGTTGATAATCTACATCAACGATGCACTATGATAAACCTGTAAGATCTTGCGATGCATACTTGCATGGGCGTATTACGCTAGCTTATTTAGCTCTGAAACGTGCACATCATAACAATGTTAATTAAAAAAGTTTCCACACAGCGTTCCAAAAAGGTGCGGTATAGGTTTTTGTTTTATTCACAAAAATCCTTAATTTTATTTCCATAAGATTAATGCATGGATCTAATTGTTTAAGCTGACGATGCAGGCATTATATAAAACTGGACATTATTTAAGACTGGACAGCTGACATGTATACAGAATATATATTATGTTAATATTTTCATGCTTACTTTCGAACTTCACCAGCTCGCCAGCGTGTCCTTAGAAATATTTATCTATTCAGTCTGGTATTAGGTACCTACTTCACAGATTACAAATAGTATTTTTTAACTTCATATCTTTTTGTTGATTCCAGGTAAAAAAAAGTAGTAGGTTAAATAAAATATTGGTGACAACACCAACTGTCGTGAGCAATAGGATGGTAACTCGCTAGGTATGCGCAAATTGTCTTTTGTTTCGGCCTTTAGAAAAGGCACTAGTAAAGTCGCTCGAGGAATGCCAAACATCCTCCCTGTCTCGGGGTGGCTAAAATTGCGCTAACGTAGTAAGTTAACAGAGAGAAAATATTATTTTAAAATAAGAAATGGCAGCGGACCTGCTTTAACAACGAACTCAGACGCAGGTAGTGTGCATTAGCTCTTTAGTGCGGTGTCTGGTTACACAACAACTGGTGTCGGACTGAAAATCGCTGGCCGGACGGCGGGCGGCACGCGAAGAATACCAAGCAGACATCCTCAGACCCTGTCGGCTAATATTGTGCTGACTCATATAGCTTCTAATGTGCCTCCTATACCGCACCTTTTTGGAACGCTGTGTGGAAACTTTTTTAATTAACATTGTTATGATGTGCACGTTTCAGAGCTAAATAAGCTAGCGTAATACGCCCATGCAAGTATGCATCGCAAGATCTTACAGGTTTATCATAGTGCATCGCGGATGTAGATTATCAACCAAAATTTTTAAAAAGTACTTTATAGTTATCATAAAAGTGTGCTCAAGCGTCGAACTTTTACTTTGTTTATCACAATGGTATTATGAAAGTAATTTGTATTTTGGATTGGTCTATAAAAATTTAGACCACCAATATATTTTTGGTTTATATTGGCATATAGCCAGGGATATACGGAAGTAGTTGCGAAATTCCCGTTGCCCCAGTTAATCAAAAGGCTGTAGTTGGATCGAAAATCATTTAGCATAAATATAATTGTAGAAAAAGAGATGTTTTCACTTGTATTGACTTGAAATATTCTGTGTGTTTTTGAGTGAATTGATGAGTCCGAAGACCGACACGCGTCCTGAGTAGGAAGGATAAGGTCAACTCAAGCATCTTTTTTACACAGCTAATAGGTAATGTCATCAAACTAATTTTCAATGGAATTGTGTTAACGGAAATTATTAAAAAATATAAGTTTATAAACCATATAAAATTAGAGCAAAATAAAATCATAGCATCCATAATAAAAAGGGCAACCACAGAACCCTACACTGCGCGTGGAATGAAGGTATGTAGATCCATAGGCCTACCAGTATGAAACATGTTCCTAACTTTCGGAACAAAATTAAACGTGTTTTGTGACATTATCTATATTTGTTTATTATGAAACCCTATTGTTTCGTTTACTTGGCGAATATTTTCATATAGACCAAACGAATGGTTCAACCAAAATCAAACACTATCGAAACAAACTTCGCGGGTAGCTTTATGTTTTGTACTTCACTATTTCGTTCATTTCCAAAGGTTCGGTCATTTTTTTCGGGTCTAAATTTAGACCTCATTTAGTACTTATTATTCATACGTGGCTGTTAGACATGGCATACATATGAAGACTGCTATGGAAAACATCCACAATCAATTTAATTTTTCGTTTCAAATTTATTTACAAAAAAAAAACATTTAGATAATATAAATTTCTGATTTAAAGATCGAAATAAATACCTCAAAATCTTTGCCTGTTTAAATGCAAAACTACGTTTATTCCATAGTAATGTAGGGACTGTGTGAATGCGCAGTCCACACATGAATGGTTCCCTGTGAGCTGTGTTATGGCAGAAACTCGACAGCATATAACTTTGATATTGATTGAGACACTACTATAATAGCTGGGGCTATGGCATCGCTCCAGTGATTCACTACGTACGTCTGCCCTCCGAATGGATGCGGTTAGGGTGGAATTTCTCGAATAAATATTATTATTATCGTATAACATTTATTTCAAGGTTCGTTTATTGCGGTTATCTGTGGAATAAAAAGCAATTAAACAACAGATAAAAGCCATTGGATATTATTTTACTTTGAATTTTATTATGACATTATATAAACAAAAGAGTAGAAAGTAAATAATATGTAAAAAAAAAAATTTGGGCGGGCCATATTGCAAGGAGGATTGACGGCTGTTGGGGCGGAATGGTCTTTGAGTGGCGGCCGCGTACCGGAAGATGCGGCGTTGGTAGGCCCCCAACAAGGTGGACCGACGATCTGGTGAGAGTCGCGGAAAGCCGATGGATGCGGGCAGCGCAGGACCGATCGGTTTGGAGATCCTTGGGGTAGGCCTATGCCCAGCAGTGGGCGTCTTTCGGCTGATATGATATGATGAAATTTTAAGACCAGCAACAACTTTGGAGACGTTATATTGACACATCCAGCATAGTAACATATTTATTAATATCTCTACTAATATTATAAACCATAGTATATGACTATATGTCGGCTAGTGATTTCGATGCTATGAAAACCATTTGAATATTTTTTTTACAACGCTATGGCTGTATAATATGACATAAGTTAGGTGCTCTTTACCTAGGTACCTACCTACCTACCTTAATATTGAAAAGAAAAGGATAGACAAGCGCAGCCTGATTTGGAAGCTAATAATAACGACGAAGTTAGAAAAAACTTTTTACAATCGAATACCTTTTTCGAACAAGATATCCACCACTCATCAATCTACTATTAACTATTCAATGGGAATTTTATATGCAAAATGCTTTTTTTTGGGGAGCCAGTTAGCTGCAAAACTCCGTAATTGTTACATACAGTAATCATTTCATTGGTACATAAATCAATTTAATATGTGCCAGCACGCTAGTGATTGCATACAAACTAAACTAAATGACACGCAGTGACACCCACGTTTTATGCGTATAGAGTTATTATGCAATCTGTCATATGTTGATCGAATATGTAATGTGTTTTGATATTCAAATTATGTTATTATAACTGAATGTATTGTGCACCCGACATCTGTATTATGTTTCGACACGGGTCTGTTCAGCATCCAATCTAATGCACGCAGTCGAAATAGTGCAGACTATTCAGATATTATGATTGGTAAGGTAGTCGAAGCGTAAACCTAAGTTTAACGTAAATGTATTTCACGGTTTTGCTGTATTCATTTTTCATTTATAGATTACAACGAAAAAAGTTATTTATTTGAAAAGCTTTTAAATAATTGCAAATTAAGTATTTTTGCATTTGTAACACTTTTTATACATAATACTAGAGGCTTCGCCCGCTTAGATGTCGGTAATTGCGGCAAAAGGCAGTCTATGTAATTTTTATGGATGTTATCTATCTCCATGCCAAACTTCATCTAAATCAGTTCTGCGGCCTAAACTGCGCTGTCTGTACCGCATTCACTCCCAAGAGTCAATGCTCAACAGACAGACAGTCCGACAAACAGACAGACAGAGATTGTTTCGCATTTTTAATAATTGTATGTATTTAGGAAACAACTTGTTTATTATTGAACTTTGCAAAATTTATACATTTTGGTGATAAAATTATGAGTTTCTTTTCTTTTGATGTAAATGACTTTTCCTTGTTATTGCAGATGTCTATAGGCGGCGGTAACCGCTTACCGTCAGGTGGGCCGTCAGCTTGTTTGTCATCCAGTTGTATAAAAAAAAGATGAATGAATGGTCAATCTCGTTGGCTATCATTAACCGAATGTTCCAACACGCAAATCGTATTGAATTTAACGACGTCGTTACGCTGTTCACAAACTGATATCGAAGATAGATGGCAAGATGAAAAGGATCGATTAGAGAATTAGTAACAACGAAGAAGGCGATTCGATATCATTTAAATGGTAGATAAAGAAAACTAACCGTGCGTTAATCCCACAGCGAATATCGGCAGTGTGTAACTTCTCTCTTCTTTATCGCACCGTTGGAATCGTACTTCTTTGTGAGTAATCCCTCCACGTCTCGGCTATGTCCCCGACGAAGATAGAGCACGATCTTCACAAATAATGTCACATGCGATTCGTTTCAGAGGACGTGACTGGCATCAGGCCGCTGCCCGCCGTGCCGTGCATAATGGGCTAAATATGCTGCGGTTATGTCCACACATGGCCCTCAAATTAAGCGAACGCTATTTACTACCCGCTCAAACTTTCTTACCCGTTTTATTAACTTAATTGTGTTTACTTTCGCATTTGCCTTATTAAGTGCAGTGTGTTTGCCAGGGATGGGGACCCGTGTTAAGCACGGTGTCGCACAGTCGTTCTGCATAGCATTATTATAATACCAAATGACACGTAATATGAGTACCGAATTTAAGTCGCATTTACAAAATGAAGACGTTAAGCTAAGAAGTACTTAGTAACCTTTTATGATTATGAACTTGGACTTTCATAAAATATGTAAATAATTTGTGTTTTCTTTTTTCTTTGAATATAAAATCAGATGCCTTAATCTTTTCTTTATATTTATTAAGTTTAATATGGCAAGAAAAAACCGTGTGATTCCCGGAATGTCTGAAGTAAAATATGTAATTTGAGATAAAGCGGCATCCCATTCCAGATAAGACGCAGCACGACCCACGTCGAGAGCCATCCGACTCGTTACGAGCCGCCCGAAGCGAGGTGTGATACAAAATCATCAATCTTTTCCGAGATTGTACTATTAAATGCCTCTTCGCTCTTTTCTCTCGAACTCGAGACCAGAAACAAATGTAAAAAGTTGTGTGATAAGTTCAATTTGAATTTGTAAAGCCCCTTTCAGCGTTTCTCGCCTGTTTATCTCGGCGAGGAGAGAACGGAAAATACAAAAGTAAGAGATAGGAAATGAAGAGGCGGAAAAAAGTGTCGGGTGCGGAACAAACGCGGAAAAGTTGGCGTTATCCGGGAGACAAGTTAAATCGCAATTTATTAGGGTGTACCAGTGGGCTTAGCGCGACGATTCGCGCCGCCCGCCGCCGCCGGCGTCGCGCCCTGTACTCCACGACTCCGCACTTGCAACACCTCCTCACTCACATACTTATAAAAACGACACTTTAACGGCACAAGTTGAGAATCATCCCATACCTAAAGTGATTGTTGAATTACAAATAGTTTTTAACATGAATGTGTTTATATTTATTACGATTAATGTATTGGTTGTTTTTACCTATGTTCCACTTCTCTCTAAGCCTAACATCATAGGAGAAACTGAGGCGCCCAGACTTTAATGGCCATGAGAGCCTATGTTGGTCAAGCTTCTGGTCGACCACCATCTGGTTGCCTCCGTTGCCACTGAAGAGCAAAAGGCCGATGTTCACGTTCTAAACGCAAGTGACTAGCGAATTATGCCTGATTGAAATAGGTGGCGATCTCTTGCATCAAAGGTCCACTTCAGCTCGCTAAGCCACAGGAGTCGGAGTATGTATTTTTTAAAATAATAATTTGATGTTAGTAATAATAAGCCCTGAAAAGTAGCGTAATGACGTTGAGTCTAATTTACAATGCCATCTGGGCCTAAATTTGATGGGAACACTAAGCTCTATCCTGCTTTATGGACCTGTATTAGATCAAGGAATACAGCGGCGCAAGAGGCAAGAACGCTGCAGATGAACTAGCCAGAAGGACTACAAGCTAGTTCAGGGGTAAAATTACTAATAATAACAAATACCTACAAAAAAAAACATTGGGACTCTGCTCAAATTCGACTCGGACTAGCAATATTTACAGTATTTTTTTAAAATTTGGGTGCTATAGACAGTCCAGATGCTGCTTGCAGCAGAAGAAACAAACGCCCACGTCCTGCTGGAATCTAACGGAGTAGAGCGTGGTCTACCGGGTCCTGTCCGAGCTACGTAACAGGGATGTTCGAGTAGTCTCCCTCGTAGTAGTAGCAGTGAAGGGTTTTAAGTCCCACACCCTCCGACGTAAAACAGGGGCAACAGTTTTCAATTTGCGTAGACCAATAATATAAATTAATAATGCAGTATGTACTTACAAAGGAATTCTATAAAGTCTGAATGCATTCGTTGTTAATAAGGATATTCCAGGTATTTCTACACAACAGGGCTAGAGAATTTTGTGTGATGCATCGATAATTGAAGAAGCTCTAGTTAGAATATCAAATCTGGACGTTTGGGCAGTTACTGTTATCAACTACTTTGCGTAAAAATTGCCACTATGTATATATTTATATATTATATTGAATACTTAATTGATAATAACAAAAACTATGAATCTTTACTTAAACAACCTAATATAATAAATAGACATATACTTATATAGGTATATTATATATGTGAAAAATACAATTGGCATGTTGCCTTAGTTTGAATATGGTGCTATTTTTCACAAATTCGGAAAACATACGCTACTTTTACCTCATAAAACAATTCTAAATTTAAAAATATAGAAAATTGTTGATGTTGTACTGTTTCAAAAATTCATAAAAGTTGAATTTTTTTATCAAAAGTTTTTACGATATTAGATTGCTGACATCAATTAAAACAACTATTATTATGACAACTATGAATAAAAACGTACGTAATAATGACAACTATAAATAATAACTTGGTTATTATTAAATTTGTCAGTATTTCCATACATTTCTTAGTACAAGGAACGTGTGTCGTCACCTGTTTCGTAGATTTTCTATGGAGCGTTTTTGGCCGATGCGCCGCAACACATAAACATACCACTATATCTGTCAAACAATTGATCACGGACATACTATTACCTTTGCAATATATCATTCTAAGTTATATACTTCATATCTATGAAATAAAAAAAATAGTCAATCTTATTTTATGTTAATAAATTTATGTATTTATTATGGGCCTTAGTTATTCTATTTATTATTGGTTGTAGTATACAGGGTGGAAAAAATCTATGGGCTCTGGAGGGGAACTACTCTAAATCCTTTAATTAGCTCATTTTACAAAAGAAAACTCCTTTATTTTTGAAAAGAAACAAAAGTGCATTCAAAGATCTTCTAAAATTCCCTTGTCTCACCCGGGAATCGAACCAACTAAAAATTAAAAAGTAAACACTCGCTATTTTTTATACGAATCAGTAAGATTATTGTTCAGGATAAAATTTGTTTAATAAACATTTGGTATTTGAAATGAAAAAAAGTGAAAACTAATATTAATTAACGAACGAATACTTTCAACATGCTTATCGATTTTAAAAATGTTGAAAGTAATCGTTCGAATCTCAAATTTTGCCCCGCGATGCAATAAAAAATGCGTTCCTTTTTAACTTTTCGTCGGATTGCCTAGTGACTAGTGTAAGAATTGTGTATAAATTTATTATTACAATTTAATGATTTTCTTATCGAAGTCTTCAATAAGGTACTAGAGATAAATAACATAAGCATACCTACAAAATACAAATAGCAAAGCTACATGCAATATGCTTGGATGCGGCGAACGTAGAGAGCCTAGAAGCATAACTTCATACAAAACTCGTCGCAAAATGGGTACCCTCGGCGGCTAGAAGAGAACGTCGGATAAAATCGGCTAATATCGAAATTGTATAGCGCCCTCTCGGTCTTCTGATTTACACGCGCCGGACGGGTCAGATATGCACAATGTAACCATGCAAAATTTTATGACGACTTTCATAATTATATATCGTCATTTTGAATAAATATAGCAATGTTGTAAATCGGTCCACTTATTCAATTTTAGAGTTGAGGCGAATAATACTGATTTAAACAGTCAATTTAACGTAATGTCTTAATTATCTATTTTTAAAGATCAGAAATGAAATGGGTTCGCTTCATTCATTTAAATAAAAAAAATCTAAATATCTGGCATGACATTATTTATTTGTATTAATGACATAAGAAAAAAAATTGTCATCAAGTGGTTTTATTTCTTGAAATAAATTTAATGAAATAAATTATTTCTTGAAATAAAACCACTTTACTGGATTTAACTTGCGTTTAATTATATGTCACATTATGATTTTTTATACCCAATGTTTCGATTACTTTATAGCGATCAAGGTCTCGGGAAGACTGAAGTAAAGATGTCAGTTGTCTTTGATAAGTTTAATATTAACTACCGTCATATTTTTTATAGTTATATTTTGAGTGTTCCGATTCACGCCATGGAGCTTACAGTGTCCGACTTTGTAATTTGGATGATAAGATCCCAAGCTGGTGTGGTCCAACTATCTTCTCTATTCAAATTATGATGTTGTTTTATTTCAATAACCTCACGAAACTATCTTGCAGTCTACAACTTTACTTACTACGACTTATCCTTGACAGTTTAAAATAGATACCTATACTATTTCCACATCATATTGTAAATGTAAATTATTAAAGTAATAATTAAACATACACATGCTAAATAATAATACTTAAATTTATTGAGAAAGGTGTAGAAAATGGCATCATATTGTAAGGAACTGTGGCAAAATATCCATAAATTGGAGGTTTGTTTATCATTCTTACAAAAATTATATAAGGCAACGATGTATAAAGCCATAATTGATTATTAGTAGGTAAATTAACTATTAAACAAACACAATAACAATAAGTCGTCATAAAAGTTTGCAGAGTTAAAAGTTGAGTTGAAAATAAATAAATACTGTCACACACAAATGACTGCATAACATCATCCACTCGTGTATTTGTTCAAATTGTCCACAAATATTGGCCCAACATGGCGGCCAATATTTTTGTTTATATTTGACTCGATTATAAAGGTTTAGGAGAGATTTACATGTAAAATTTGATTCCAGTGTTCTTATTATGTTCACCTACGCGGCTGACACACCATTTTACTTCACTTTTGGACATATTTACTGAGATTTTATTATTTTTTTACGAGTACATCACCGTGACGCAGTCAATGACAAACTAAATCATGGCGCGGAGTCCGATTTAAGCCCCGCCCACTTTGGAGTCTCTTTGGGGGTGTCATTTTGGATGGGCTAGTTACTCGTCTATGTTATTATCGGTCGTCGCTTGGATGTTATAAAGATACGAAAATTAACGTATGACTTTATTGTTACAAATGAACATTACAGTACCAGGTATTGTTAATAAAAAGCTTGTAATAGATATTCAGTTTCATAGGTATCTCGTACAACAGATTAGTGTAAGAGAAAATGTTTGTAAGACAAATTTTATCCTGCACAATAATCCTACCGATTCAATTGATAAAATAGCGAGGGTTTATTTTTTAATTTGCGATGGTTCGATGCCCGGGTGAGACAAGCGAATTTTAGAATATCTTTGAATGCAGTTTTGTTTCTTTTTAAAAATAAAAGAATGTTTCTTTTCAGTAAAATGAGCTAACTTAAGGATTTAAAGTAGTTCCCCTCCAGGGCCCTTAGATTTTTTCCAACCTGTATATAATACATTACGGCACTTAATATAATCTAAAAATAAATTTATAAGCTACTGAAACTTACCATATGCGGTATAAAATGATTGGGGAACGTGCCTATGAGGCCGTTGTACTATCGCACGGACCAGACCTGAATCCTTAACTTGTAAGCACGAGAACTTTGGAACATTACATGATTTATCATCATGCGTTTATTTTCTTTCAGCATGACTATATGAATATACTGTATGTAATTGCTATTTTTAATTTTAACAAATCATAATTCAACTAGAATTTAGCATATTTAAATGAAATAGTATAGCGTCAGAAACTTTTATTGGCTATGGTTACCGTGTACCATAAAGTGAGTCCTATGTTTTATCCAAAATGATAACATAGAGTATGAATATAAAACAATATTGAGTATGAATTATAAACAATAAAAAAGTTGCAATCGGTATATTACTTGACATGACAAAAGCATATGAAAAAGTCTCATAACGGATACTTTTGTCAAAATTATACGGTTCGGGAATTCGTGGTCAAAACAACTTGTACAAATAGAGCACTATGAAGATAACTTACATGAAATACAAATTATACGTTCCGAACAAACTACCATAAATTGGTCCATTCCACAAGGAAGCGTCTTAGGCTGCATATTATTCCTATTATACATCAATGACCTTCCCAAAATCTTTAACAGTTCAGCTGTGCCAGTCCTGTTTGCGGATGATATGTCCGTCCTACTAAAATGTAAAAAAAATGATAACTACTTGAATCTGTTAACCAAAACCTTAAATGACATCACTAATTGGCTTCATGACCATAACTTATAAGTAAACTTCCAAAAAACAAAACTTATTTACTTTAAATCCTTTAAAACTCCCCCTTTAAATCTAAACCTTAATTATCATAATGTAAATATAGAAATGGTGAATGAATTTAACTTTCTTGGAATTAAAATAGACACAAATATAAATTGGACAAAACACATAGCTCATATAAAATCGAAATTGGCTAAATTCAGCTATGCTTTATTACTACATAGTATAAAACAAAGTCGCTATCCGCCGTCTGTCTGTCTATGTATGCTTAGATCTTTAAAACTACGCAACGGATTTTTATGCTGTTTTTTTAATAGATAGAGTGATTCTTAAGGAAGGTTTATATGTATAATACATGCATAATATTTACATAAGCATTGCACCCGTGCAAAGCCGGGGCGGGTCGCTAGTTTCAAATTAAAGTCAGCACAGACACAGCTACTGCAATCTCTGCCTACTATGCCTACGCCTACGCCTACGGCTGCGGTACGGCGTGCTGCTGTGGGGAAATAGTGTGGATGCTGAACAATTATTTATAATGCAAAAAAGATGTATTAGAATCATTGCCCAAATAGATAACACTGACAGCTGTAAACCTTATTTTAAAAAGTATAGAATCCTTACCTTACCTTCCATATATATCTGTGACGTTTGTATATTTGTTTTTAAAAATAATAATAAATTTCAGAAAATTAGTGAAATTTACTCTATTAACACCCGGCACAAAAACAGGCTTCACCTACCTCAGTCTAGAATAAAAATGCTGAACTGTAGTCCATACTACATGGCTGTTAAAATCTATAATAAATTACCTCCACACCTAAAAAATGTTAAAACCCTCAATGCATTTCAGAACCGACTAAAAGGTAACTTAATTGATAAATGCCTCTATTCGTCATGAATTTATTAGTTTTGACAAACAGGAAGGAACAAAGAATAAAGTGAAATCGAATATTTTCCAACGAGAAAAACTAACAGAATAAGGATTCTTTTTCCAGCTAAATCACATGTAATGCTCAATATTCACACCATGATACCGCAATTACAAAACTTTAAATCTTTTTGCCGCGTACCCGCTAATTGTGTCAGAGAATAATCGGATTCGCTTCCGTGTGCAGATTCCATTATCTGTAGGATCGTGTCCACCCGCCCATACATATTCATGCGCCTGACGAGGCTCGTGTCGGTGAAGCTAAATCAAGTAACCACGATATTAACTAATTTTTTGGATCTCTCGTAGGTACATACCTTATTGCCGGTGTGGGCATAAAAATAAAAATAATTTTTGTTACAAATCATTATAGAACTAATTTACGGTGCAATTTTAATTAGAGTACTCTGTAAAAACGCCAGACAAATATGTCAAACTTGTCAAAGTAAGAATGTGACAATCTAATTAGAAACAGTAATGAAGGAAAATATGGCCATTTAGCGTGGTCCCGGTTGTACTGCAATCGCTTTAACCCACCAACCCGCATTGAGATAGTGTTGTGGTTATGGCTCAAACTTCTCATGTGTTTCTCCCATGTAGGAGGCATCGTACGTATATAGATAGTCAGTCAGTCTGGTGTGGTCTATAAATAAATCTGACAATTTCAATGACCATAATTTCGAGCTTCTAAAACAACCGGTCGTTATTATACATTACAGTTAGTTATATCAACCGAAAAACTCTAAGTACCTTCTGAACAAGACTCTGTAGTTACATCAAATAATTTCACTAAGTGACTTACTTTCGAGTGAGATGTCGGATGAAGTCTGTTTTGGAAACTATTAAGTTAAGTTGAGATGCGTCAAAAGTTTACCATTTCAGTCTCAAGTACGCGGTACACTGAGAGAGGATTAGTGCAGACTAAACAGAAGCGTGTCTTTTGTACATATAGTGATATAAAATTAGGTAGAATGAATATTTTACAAAAATTTACAGGGCTCTAATATAGATACATACTTCACATGTACACATAAAAAAAAAAGTATGCGATCACTTTGAAAAATCGAAATCTTTTTTTAAGGTAGATTATATTATGATTTCTTCTTCTTTTTAGATTATTTATTTAAAAATATAGAATTAGAATATAAAACAATAAAACGGTTCAATTGATTTTCCAAGAAAACACACAACAAAGATTTTTTTCTTGAAAAGTTAAATTTAAAAAATTATATCAGCTTATGCTAGTGATCACAAACTTTTTTTGATGTGTGTATGTGAAGATAGTAAGTAATTAAAAAATATTAAAAAATTGTAATTCTGAAGTTGTGCGAGGGGGGGGGGGGGGAGGGGATATCGTAGTATGTACGTGAGTTGTGTGTGTGTGGTATAACTGTAGTATGTCGTACGATACGCAATAGTACGCATTTCTTAGGGTTGTTACGAGCAGGACAATGTTTTTAATAATTTAGTTAGAAAATAAAAGTGGTCTGACCAGGTGTCAAACTTTCGGAGGTAGCTCTTGACAGGGAACTGCCTCCTTAAATTGTATTTAGAACATTCGGAACACACTGTATATTATTTTATAGTATATTCTATATAAAAAAAATATGTCGGTGTCACCCCTGAAGGTAGCATATAACAATATACAAAGTTATATTTATCATAATTATTTTAATACGACTTATGTTTTAAAAATCATTTCAGATTTCGCTCCAAAACGCCAATATATGTCACGTGACCTCTGTGACGTCCCCTGTTACCAAACACTGATAAGTTGTTATGATGATTTAGATGGTTTTCCTTTTGAAAGAGTATGATGCCAACAACACGTGACGTCACGCACTAAGATTGGCGTTCGTATCATGTGACCTGAGAGTGATTTAATTGCATTTTATTTATCAAATATTATTTAAAGTCCATAATAATACGATAAACTATCGTGTCTTTTAGGATTTCTAACAAACAAAATGCCACTAGACGTCAAAATTATATTTTAATTTTAATACTTAAAGTAGTCAACATCCCTATTGCTTTTGCATTATCATAAGGCTCCCGGGAGTATTATGCTTTGAGTTCCTTGTTTGTCACTAGAAATATTTCATTCATTCTTATTATTTATTTTTGATTTCAACATTATTATAAATGTTTGAAAAATTACTTAGTAATTAAAATATAAAACTAGAAAAAATTTCACGTCCTGAGGCGGGAATCGAACCCGCGACCTTTCGCAATCCGGGCGACTGCTCTAACCAACTGAGCCACCCAGGACTTGGGTTCTTCATTCTCATTATAAGATGTAAAAGATCTCTTTCGAAGATAAGTCCATTCTTGCAAACTTCCTTCCTATGCCTACGAGTACATGTATCTTATCATACATTATTGACGACCGGCTGGCCGAGTGGTATGTGACCCTTGCTATACCAGCTACTCGGTCAAGAGGTCCCGGGTTCGAATCCCAGTAGGAGCAAATGTTTGTATGATGAGTACGAGCATTTGTTTACGAGTCATGGATGTTTATATGTTTATTTTGTATAGTTCTAATATTTATTCAATCTCGCAATTCAGCGAGATAATGAGACCAGCCTTATTGGTACACTTCCTGTTTCACAAGATTTAGGTGTTGTTTATTATTTGTAAGTTTTTTTTTATGTCACGGTTTGTAAATATTAGGCTATTGCTATAAAGATAGTTCAATTTGATTAAATACGAGAAGCAATTAAATTTTATGGGTTCCATGTTTATATCCCTACATATTATTATCCTTATTTCTCCGTTATCTAGTATCCATCACGCAAGCTCTTAATAATGCTTACTTTGGGCTAGATAATAGGTGTGAGTGTATGAATATTATGATAATTATTATGTATGTTGCAAGTGCAATAAAGAATAGTATTAACTTGAAAATTATGGTGCATATGTACTTAACAGTTTCCTTACGTTTTGATAGCGTGGTTAATAGATAAAGAATTCTCCGCTTGGTAAAAAATTAGTAAATATTCTGAAAATTTAGTTAATTTTTTAAACTATATTCTGACTTTTTTATTTAGTAAAGCTTTTAATATAATATTTAAAATCTTAAGTTTTCCGAATTAAGAACTGGAGCAGATTTATTTAAGGCCATCGAGTTTTTGCTCAGCTTCTAAATTTATTCCTCTATCAAATCAGCGCCGGCTTACTTCGCAGCCACTTCCGCCTCCGAACTTCGAAACAAACTTTTTAATTAGTCCGCCAGGACAAACAAGCTGTGTCTCTTGCTCTGATACATATGTATTTATTTGTCTTTCCCCAAATAACTTGCTCTTCTTGGGTTATTTTGGTGATTTATTGGAAGTAGCGAAATGTGCAAATGTTAGTTTGTTGTTTTTTATACGTGGTGGTCGGTAATATTTCTGTACAAGGTAATATTTCTGTAACAATAAAGAAATCTGTCATTGGTTAATCATTGACTGACTTTAATTTTCTGTAAATCGTAAAATATTTGAATAAAGTCGAATTTTGTTAAAATATTGCTTAAAATAAAAATTTGCATTACACGTCCATTCATACAACGATTTAAAATAGTTTGTGTTATATAGGTTGGGGAACTAGTTTGTGATTAATTAACCTAATTTGTAGATCGCTGCGACCGCGAAACATAACGCAAGGTTTGTTTGCCGACGGCGAGATGCCGTAATGAATAGTCAACAGTGAACGTGCCGCCGGGGCACATTGTTTTCGAGACAGATACTTGATCGTTGTTTCATTACAGTTCTATGGCTTGTTTAATTCTCAGCTATGATGGTTATCACGCATGAATCATGCACGATGGATGGGCCATATATTGTATTTAAATCGCCATTTTCACAATAATGATTTTTTTTCGTTTAATGACTATTAGGTACTTTAGATTAGGTAATATTAGAAAATTTACTCACGTAATATATATAACACATCTAATATAATATTTATTGATCACATTTAAAAAAAACAGTTTACAACCAATTAGACTATATAATTAACTATTTGTTTAATAATGTGGTTGTACGATAACGCCCGTACTAGTTTTACAATAAAAAACTGTATGACAGACGTTAACGTCTTCCATCAGACTAAAGGACTTTTTTTCCTTAGTGCTAGTGCCAAAATTATGATAATCTACTTCAATTTAGAATAGAAAGATAGAAGAAGTTTAGAAGGATAGATTTATTTAGATTTTTTTTCTTTTTAATTTATTAGTGTAGATATTGTTGCATATTCCAATCTAAACATAAGCCAACATCAATAAGATTTCATCATCATCATTTCAGCCGAGACACGCCCACTGCTGGGCATAAGCCCCCCCCCCCCCCCCCAGGGATCTCCAAACTGATCGGTCCTGCCCTGCCCGCATCCATCGGCTTCCCGCGACCCTCGGTCGGTCCACCTTGTGGGGGGCCTACCAACGCTGCGTCTCCCGGTACTTAGCCATGACCACGATATCATCAGCAAAACGGAGGTGCGTCATGTACTCGCCGTTAATGTTGATGCCAAGTCCTCTCCAGGGGTGCGATTCTTTAACAAAACTCGCACCTCACTACGAATTCAACTGTCAAATAGAGCAAATTTTCATACATTTTTGCGACAGGCAGTCCAAAAGCTTAAACACATCCTCCAACGCGGCGGTAAACAGTTTTGGCGAAATGCATCGCCCTATCTCACACCTCGCTGAAGTCGTTTTGGTTTCGAGTTTACCACAATAAGGTTTACCACAAATAAAATAACTTTTTGATAATTTACTTAAAAATTTACTTAAAGTAAATTATCAAAAAGTTATTTTATTTGTGGTAAATCAACCCATGAATCCTGTATGATTTAACAACTAGTTTGAGGTTAGGGAACCTGTTAAGTTTACCTAAGTCGTGGCGGTGCGATAAAACTAAAAATAAATTTTCCAGGTATTTTCTAAACATTGGAAAATATCTATGTAGAAATATAATTATGAAGTAGTAAATGCATAAGAGTAAAAAAAAAGTAAAAAATGTGTGTACAGTAGTATAAATGTTCAAGTGATTCCATAGCAATGTGTATGTCGCAGCCGTCTGGTCAAATTAGCCGCTTAACAGGACGGCTAAGCCGTTGATTGAACGCCAGCATTCAATGAAACGGCTGAAGGACAACTAGCAACGTTTTACCAGATGACTGAACATCATTTCAGCCGTCTGGTTAAATTAGCCATTAAATTGGATGCCTAGGCAGGTCTTTTAAATCAAAGAGCTTTTTTGCAACTGTTTGAGTGATTGGTAGTTTCAAAGCTATTTATTATGACCACTTATAGCCGAAATTGTTTTGGTTATAAGTGGCAACAAAAAAATAACCTTGGGAGCTTGAGCCATAACACCACCATGCTGGCCCAATACGGGTTGGTGGGTTAAAGCGGTTGCAGTAGCAACAGGGACTAACGGAGTAACGTGCTTTCCGAAGCACGGCGGAGCTGGAGATTACAAACTTTGATTAACATATCCCAGATCGATCACGGTAAAAGTTGCTTTGTGAACTTCTCAAATTTATTTTAATTACTTTTACGATAAATAAAGAGCTACCAAATTAAAACCTTCTTAAGATATTCGTCGCTCCTTAACACATTTTTATTCAACATACCCACAAATCAGGCCCAATTTGATTTTTATTATTGAGGTTTTGCTAGCGGGCTGGTAGAAAAACAAAGGTTAATTTCGTAAGAGCCATCAACTAATAACAAAGCAGAGGAATACCGTCGCGTGCGTCGATCGCGTCGCGCCGCTTCACGTTCGGTCGCGACCGTCAGACGCCGCATTACCGAGCCTCCGTAAATCATAAACATCAACCCCCCATTTAATCCAAATTGTCCGTCGTTAGTCGAGCAGCCTGCGTCTAATTTGTCCCGTGTAACAGGAGATTAATTTATTAACATTAATTACATGACAATAGATACGTGTCATGCCACTGGCGCCTGACTACAGCGACGGATTATTTTTAAGTAATTGTCACGTTTCTTCAGATATAATTATCCAAGGAAATGTTCCCATAATATATTATTCTGTTAGAAAATCTAAAATAAATTAAAAATATAAATAAGTGCATTACCATCACAAGTGTATATTTTAATTAGTTTAAAATTATAAAAATATACCTACTAAATAGGGAAAGGACATAATAGTTACATCGCAATGAGCTGAGCAATATCTTCTCTACAGTCAATACCTATTTCGAGGAATGCGTCTTAGTTCTTTAGCATTTATTAACGTCGTTACACTTTTCCACGAAAAAATAACCGGTTCAGCATCCAATGTAGGACAGAATAGGTTGCTCTTAAACGCAAATACAGATAGACTAGAAGAATTTCACTGGGATATTCCAAGTCCTGGGTGGCTCAGTTGGTTAGAGCAGTCGCCCGGATTGCGAAAGGTCGCGGGTTCGATTCCCGCCTCAGGACGTGAAATTTTTCAAGTTTTTATATTTTAATTACAGAATAGGTTAATATTTTATATTGTGAATGTTGCCGCCGCTGCTGGAGGGCTCATAAGGATTAAAGGTTATAAACACTGCTTTGGTTTCAAAAGTCGGAACAAATAGTATTATAAATATTGTTTTTGTGTCTTCTAAACAGTATACCTAACCATAGCGCCTGTTTCATTTTCCTATATTATTAATTTTGTTCAGCAATATGTTGCACCGGCTCCCTAAACTGTATCTTGCTTGGATGGAACTAAATGGGGCATAACTTTTTATGGGAATTTTGTTTCGACCAAGCATTTCTAATCTAACTTTACTAAGCCAACATAGGTTATGCTCAAAGTCAAAGTGTATACATAATATATGTTTACCATAATGGACGAAACTTTTATTCTGGCCGTAACTAAAGTCATAACTGGCGAGTAATGCTACAAAAGATAAATGAATGTTAATAGAAAAAAGTGCGCACCACACTACTGCGTTATATGCTTCACTTTGAAACGCTAAATATTCCCAAAGTGCTATCAATACATTTCATTCAATTTGCATGAATTTTTGTTCGTTGCAGAGAGCTTCTGCTTTTAACTACGAGTATTTTTATTGCCGGCATTTAGTTTCTGCGGTCGAACTCGCTCGGGTTTTATGAATTTCTGATGTTATAGATGCATACATACATTTGATTACTACCCACTTCCGCAGTGAAACGATAGAATTTAACCTGAATAAATATTTAAAATATGTTTCAGAGGTTTTATTGTAACGTGTGTTTTTTAATTATAAATAAATTGAGTACGGTATAATTTTTTGGATAATAATTTATGATTTAACATTTAAAATGATACTCCTCGTTAACCTCCAAGAGAACATAATGTATTTAGATTACATTATTCATCATGTCACACAATCAGCACGTTTGTTTTTGTTCGCGCACCATAGCTCACGATACGTTGCGTTTACTTTTTGTACGTTTTTGAATAAAGGGCGAGGGTGAAACGATGCCGATGGTTGTTTGGGAAATTGTGGAAAATTGCCCGCGGAAAAATTACGTAGAGAAGCGGTCGCCGGCCACATGGCGCGCGAGCGACGGTGCGCCCTACATAACTGATGACTTTCCAATGGCCATTCATTCGCGGACACGCCGCTGCCCGCTCCGGCCACCCTTAGCAACACACATAAATTCATGAAATCGCTCGTGTGCTCATGTGTAAAACAATTACCACAGCTATGTTAACTCAAAACTGGCGAAGCGTGCGTTCCACACAACTTGTTTTTCTTCGCTGTATTCCGAATAGAATACAAACTGCGAGCTAACAAGTCTCGTTTTATTGTATGAGTAGTTAGTTAGTTGATCGTATTTCTATTAACAAGGTTCAAGAGTTCGGCGGGCGACGATACGATAGGTAACAAGACAGTCTTCGATTATTGTCGTTAAACTAATTAAAAAGTTCACAGTTGATCGTTGAGCTGTGTGAGACACCCCAGGAGCTCAACAGTGACGGAGAGTAGAAAAGTTGGAGTCGGTATTAATAATGAGTGTGAGTGTAATACTTTTAATATAATATACACAGTACACAATTTGTCTTTTAGTACAATACAAACCAAATCTGGAGCCTTTTTACACTCAAATCTACTTTTCCTAAAAGCATGGTTGCTCTATTGGATTAGTTTGGCGTGCGTACGATTTCTGTTTACTATTTATTTGTACAATATCTAAAAGCTTTTACAATATTACCTATATAATATGCTTATTTACATTTTTCTTTGTCTTACACGACGTCACTTATGTTTGCATTACTTTCTTAAAATATCATTGGTCTATGACCTTTATTTAAGTATTTACACTTCCTCCCTTTAATGTCTATGCCTACCTTTGCCATTCATTTACATATTTGCAATTATTTTTATACAAAAAATAGAAAAATACGTAATTACGTATTTTACTATTTTAAACATAAGTGACGTCGTGTAAGACAAAGAAAAATGTACCTACTAGAAATAAAAATAACAAAGAAAGAAAGAAATATTTTTTATTTATTTAAATAGGCCACAAAGAAGTACTTTTCAATCGTCAAAAAAACACATAGTCACAACGTCATAGTCTCTGTCTGTCTGTCATGTCTGAATTTACACCAGTTCCAAAAGTTGAACTACCGAGAAAATTCATAAAATTCATGCTCTTACATTTAGATTAAGAAAGTGCAATAAATCGTACCTACTTAGTATATTATACCAAATTCTATAACTATGAATAGCCTTACCGAAAGTAAATTTCAAAAGATGTAAAACAAAAATTTTAAAACAGTTCAAATTATGTGAATAAATTAGTATGGAGTTGAACAATTTTGTGCTCGCTAATACTAAAACTACTATTAGATATATTTAGTATGTTTATCTGGTACATTTTTATGTAAATATTTTAAAATATGGAAAAAATATCTCTTCCCAATTTTGCCGCCGTGTTAATTCACAATACATGTTTCTTATGATATAAAAATGTGAAATTAGTATTAACAAGTACTTGTATAAGTCTACATTGAAAATATTATTTGACTTTTTTTATAAGTGTGTAAGTAAAAATATGATCCAAAGAAATAAATAATTAATGATTATTTTCAAATAATCTCATCGTAAAGTATTGGAAAAAGCTTTGTCGACGAACAGCGAACACTCGGCAAACTGGAACGTCGAAACATCTCTAAGAACATTGCACAATAACTTGCTCCTTCCTCTTCTTCAATGAAAACTTCCTTTATTATCACCAAACTCATTTTACTGGTACACCAACTTTTTCAACGGGTTGTGTTATTGGATTATTGGGGAAGCATTGTCCATATACTTGAAGCTCTACAAAATATTATTAAATTAAAGAAAACAAAGTCTTATATCTTATTAAGTAGTCTACTAAACTTGAAACTAGGGTTGTTGAGTAAGTGATTATGAGGAAGAGGAAGTGTCAAGCACAAATTTAGAGGATGCGGATGAGGACGAGGATATTTTTTGAGGAAGAGGATGCGGATGAGGAAGCGGAAGATTAAGCGGAAGAGGAAGCGAATGAGAAAGAGGATGATATGAAATATATATATAAAAAGAACAGAAAATTAAATAAAACAACATTTTCCAGTTGACCAAATTGTAAAGCTAAACCAATCTCGAATCTCCATCAAGAAATCTCCAATCAAGAACACATACAAAAAAATTCATCAGAATCGGTGCAGCCGTTTAGGACGATGCTGTTCGGTCCAGCATCGTGCTGCGGCGTTTGCGTTGCCACGAATATGCATGCCATGAATATACTGCATGCGCAGTGAAATTCCTCTTAAATTTTGAGGAAGCGATAGCGGAAGAGGAATATTGGAGAAGAGGAATAACTCAAAATATTGCGGAACTTCCGCATTATGAGGAAGCGGAAGAGGAATCCTCAGCAACCCTACTTGAAACAATTTTCAAAATTTGAAATTCACCTTTTTTATACTATTTTTAACCCCCGACGAAAAAAAAAGGTTTTATAAGTTTGACGTGTCTGTCTGTGGCATCGTAGCGCCTAAACGAATAGACCGATTATGATGCGTTTTTTATGTTTAAAAGCTGACGTGACTAGGATGGTTCTTAGCTATAATTTATGAAGATCAGTTCAGGCGTTTGATGACAATCAGTTCATTTTCTACATGATAAAAGGGTTTTACTAACTTTCACAGACCCGATAGATTTGAAATTTGGTGTACTGTCACTTTGGTGACATTTCCATGACATACTAATTTTGAGCTTATCCTATACCATCAAAGTCAGCGACATGCTAAATAATTGTTCAGAAACTTACAGCAGATATAGCGTGTTTGGACTATTATGAATAGTCTCAATGAGATGCTGTTAGATAGATGATTAATAAGGCCGGGGGTTACTTAAATTTTTTATAGTTGTATTTTAATCATTAATGTAATGACACCAATAATATTAAGATGTTATACATATATTCTAAAAATAAACGATAACGCTGATTTTGTATGAGCAAGCCAAGCGTAACGCGGTTCGCTCACCCAAACAGCGGCAGCCGACAAAGCGTCGGTGACCGCTCGCACCGTTGAATCGTTTTTCCGGCTCTCAACCTTTAAATTGAAACAAAATCGTACACACCGACAAATTGGCCTGATCGTAGCTTGCCATATACCTGCATAAATATTGATAAATCCAATTTGTACACGCCTTGGGCTACGCGGCGATCGGGACATTAATTCAATTAATTTAGCTAGATGCTACATATCGTCACCGAAGACATAAAAAGAGTATAGTTTCTTTCGATGGTCGATTATTTTAATTTGACGTTTTACTCTCTTCTTGGTACATAAAGTAGGTATTTCTTTTCGACACAGTTCATGCTTGTCTCAGCTATTATTACCGTAGGGGTTTATCTTTTTATCACTACTTGAGCAAGGTTATCACGCGCATGGAGTAAATTGTTATTCTGAGGTGCTAAGATGTGGTTAGAGAGCAAGAGTGAACTGCTAGACGGGTCCCCAGAGCCTCGGACATGGCCGCAACTCTTTTGATAAATATTTTATGCCCCACGCGACTCGCAACATAACTCGTAATATTTCTTCTAGTTTAGATTAGAATAGTTTTCCCAGTCCTTTATGTGTTCGTCATTGATATTCATCTTGCTTTCCTTCTGTCGTGACATTGAATAAGATTTTATAGGAAAGGTCTAACTTATCATGTGCTGCGAATTTATAGTACCATTTTTTTCTGGAACGTTCGCTGTGAAATAATATACCTAAAGCTTATTTGTTGGAAGGGTGTCAGGAACTTATAACAAAATTATATATTTCTTTTGGAAACTTATAGAAATTATGAAAAATATCAAACGAAACAATAAGTCATAAGAAGGTTCCAAGAAACGGTAGGATGAACGAGACCATGGTAAAAAGTATCATACTTTATTTAAATTACAGAGTTTGATTATTGGTTTATCCTTAATAGTGAATTGAGTTGCTGTAGTATTTACTTGAGTATTTACTTATTGACCCGAAACCCTAAGTATTGGTTTTCAGGTGAAAACAACGATAGTAATAATAATAATGATACACTCATAGCTATTATCTAGCCAAAAGTAAACATTATTAAGAGTTTGTGTTATGGATACTAGTTAACGGAGAGATATTAATAGTAATATATCAACACCCGTGAACAAATGTTCGTACTCAACATACAAACATCTGCTACGGGATTTGAACCCGAGAACCCCGACCGAGTATACTGTATGGTAAGGGGTACAGAACAGTCGACCAGTCGATCGTCAATTTAGTCTGCGAGATTAGGAATCTCTCTCTAACTCATGATAATATTGATGATACTACTTATAAATAAATCATCAAAAACATTATCTTCGTAAGTTTAATTTAGAGTTCTGTATTTATATCTCTGATGCTCTTACTATATACTTGACGCAAAATGCCTCATTCTAACTTAAAGGCTACTTGACACAACACTTCAATACTGTTAAAGGGACTTGTGTACACACATCAACGCTCGGCGTGAGCTTGTTTTCGCCTTATTCCCGCTAACAGTTAAATAAATTAGATAAGACGGGATACAGGCTGACGGAGCACTTCGTAAGTTTCCCCCAGGTCAACACTTTTACGCGTATATTCAGTTAACTATAACGCTGATTCGTATTACCAAAAATACTAAAACCAGTTGGTTAAATTATAAGAGCTTACCTATTCATTGATTAGAAAAACCTCAGCATAAAACTATTGATAAATTACCTCAGCTGTATTAGTTCTGACACTGATGTAAATAATTCGAGCAACGTAACCTAAATTAGAGAATGAATATTATAGTTCTTATTCAAGATTTACAAATTAGTATTAAATAGACTTCAGTTTTAGAATTTATTTTCCTCTTTATTTTTATTTAACATGGAAACGTGTATTGTAAACTAAAAATATATTTAAATATGACGAAACACTCAGTCACCTTTATTACAGATCATCAGCTATTTCAGCATGGAATGTACAGTCCTAGACACATCCACACTTGCTACCCATGGAAAACCACCCAACGAAAACATTAAAGAATTTCTTGTTTTGGATGTGACAAAGAAACGAGTGCAGATTAATTTTATGAGGCTTTCGAGGCTGAAATAGCCAATATTCCGTGTCATAAACCCGAGAAATGATACTGTTCTTGTAACCTTTGTATGTTGATGAAATAAAATAGTTTTGGGATGAAAAGGTTAATGTGCAGCCGTCGGCATTGTTCGGTATCATGTACTGTGCCTATACTTAAAGACGCCAGCCATAACATACCTACCTATCTACTTGGTAAAATTTCTTACTTGCTACGCATGCAAGGTTTCTTCGTAGAATTCTCTTTAACAGTAGCACCCAATGTTCAGCGCACCGACCTGTAGATACCGACACTGTTTTGCATAAATCAGGAAATCAAAGAAGCGTTTTCTTTTTATCACTTCGTCTAAGCGCAGTCTTACAAAGGCAGCCTCCGCGGTACACCGAGGGGGCTGGAATACTGTCTGCCTCGCATTTCTAAACTTGGACGCTTCATTTAATCAAGACCTCATCCTTTGAGTGTTTATTCAACCAAAGTATTTGAGGACTCTTTCAATTTCTTCCCGTTTTCTTTCTAGCTTTATAAAATGTTACCTGTATTAACTTATAAAATATATTGGGCTACATTTATTGAGACGCTTTTCCTTATTTTCCTACTTTTAGTTCATATTTGTTTATAAAACATTGTTATTATTTCCCCCTATCCCAGCAATGGATCAATAACGAATATCAGCAGTATTTATACCAAAACAAGTAATTTACGTCATACGTCCACGTACAAGTTTTCAAATGAATTTACAACAGCAATTGAAGGTATAATTTTATATCAATGTTTTAATTCTGCGTGCAGCGTTGCCTGTTACTTAAATGTGCAGTAAGTATAAACTTAAACGTTGGGAAACAGACAAAATAGATATTAAAAATAAATAAAAAATGCAAAATAAAGAAAGGAGCTCGATGGCGTAGTGGCTTGAGCGATCTGGTTTCTGGACGAAAACAAAGTAACTTTTGCCATGGTCGATCTCAGGATGGGTCAACCAAAATTTGCAATCTCGGGCACCTCTGTGCTTCGGAGGGCACGTTAAGCCGTTGGTCCCGCCGTTTTGTTACTGTAACCGCTTTAACCTACCAACCCGCATTGGGCCTGGGCGTGGTGGTGTTATGGCCCAAACTCCTCATGTGTTCCTCCCGTGTAGGAAGGCCTGTGCTCAGCAGTGGGAGGTATAATAGGATGGTGATGATGATGATGAAAATAAAGAAAAACGGGTGCACACTGGAATCTTATAAGAACTAAGTAAGAAACACGACTGCCTTGAGTCTAGACTTTTGTCATAGATTAGATAATAGGTTAAACTTCTGTGCTTCGCTGTTCTTTATAATATGGCGACCGGCTGGGGTTGAATGGTCAGTAACTCTAACTATACAGTGTATTCGCTCAGGAGTCCCGGGTTTGCAGGGGAGCAGATGTTTACGTGTATGACGAGTCCAACATTTATTTACGAGTCATGTTTATTTAGTATATATAACACAAGTATCCATAACACAAGCTCTTAGTAATGCTTACTTTGGGCTAGATGATAAATTTGTTTGGTATTAATACCTATCCATCATTTAATTACTTAGGAAAATCTTCAATATCGCACATTAATATCACTCTGTGTATAGGTACACTGTACTATTTTACTATAAGAGATTGCTTCTTTAAAAATAAGGTCGCCTATTGCATTTTATTTTTTGTAATTACGCTATACTTATCGTGTTCTTAGTATTGTCTTACATTTTCGCGAGCACTACACATTTGAAATAAAACCAATTTACCGGATTTAACTCGCGTTTAATTAGATGTTACATTATTATTATTCACCCGACGTTTCGATTACTTTACAGCGATCGTGGTCACGGGAAGACTCCCGTCAATGTCAGTCTTCCCGTAAACGCGAGTTAAATCCGGTAAATTGGTTTTATTTCAAATGTTATCGTGTTCTTTTGAGCATCGTCGTCATCATCACCAGCCTTTATACTTCCCACTGCTGGGCACAGGTCTGCCTATATGGTCGGAGAAACATATGTGGGGCTTGGACCATTGCATCACCACGCTGGTTCAATGCGGGTTTGTGGTTAAAACGGTTGCAGTAACAACCGGGACCAACGGTTTGACGTGCCTTCCGAAGCACGGAGGAGCTCAAGATTATTAAATTGATTGACCCTTTCGGATCGACCATGGCAAAAGTTGCTTTGTTTTCGTAATCGAAACCAGAGCGTTCAAACCATTACGCCACCCAGTTCCAGGTTGCTTGATTTTTTTTTTAATTTCTGTTTTGTACCGTTTCTGTTTTGTAATAAAACTTATTTATTGGATTGCAATATAGATTGGTATACATTTTCTGCACAGTTCGTGGCACACGTACGGTGTCCGAGAGCATGTGGCAACATGGTAGCAACCCTAACAAATTGAAAAGAAATTTCTTATAACTTCAAATATATAGTTTATTACGTGTAATTTAGCCAATGTCAGGAAGCGAGCGGCACTGCGGTAAGAAAAGTTTTAATATCTATTCCGATTAGATTCAGTGTCAGGAAAGAACGCAGATAGCGTTGGCGGAGTTGGAAGGAAATATTAGATGGATCGGGGCTCGAATACAAATATGGGGAGATAGGGAAATCGGATTTGCGACTAGTCCCAGACGTGTTGTATTATCGGACTCTGTAAGTTATATTATTTCAGTTTAATAACACAACTAAGTAAGTAATTTATGATCAACTTTAGACGCCCCGAGTTAGACTATTGATATAGTTACGAGTATCTGTATTTTAGAATTGTTATAGAAAAAGTATCTCTGAAAAGTCACAGGAAAGCAAAAATCCGCAATTTCTCTTACATTTGATGACTTAATTACTCCAGTGAGTTTGATCTAAAAACCAAAAGTACTGAATCCTTTATAAAAAAAAATATGGGACCAATCTGAAAGTATACTATTTCAATACAACAAATATATTCCAAATAGGTTTTATATCGGTTTTATGTACCAAAATAAAATAACACGATAAAATATGAACATAAAATAATAAGAAAATTAACTCCTTACATATTTTTAAAAGTTTGTTTAATTAACTATTATCAAATCTTTTTCCACCAGTATGAACGTACGGTACTCATTTAGTAGCCCCCCAAACTCCGGAGGGCGCTCTATGTCGTCGCCGCTCGTGGTGCGCCCGCCCGTAGATTGTTCGCTCACTAATTAAATCTCGCCGAGCGGCGCGCGGCGCGACGCGGTTTCAAACCGGACAGCCTCTTAATTATTGTTCCGGCTCTTAACATCTGTCTTAATGTCAGTTTCCATTTAATTCCAAAATTCTTTGGACCAGTGTCAGTGTTCATATTCAAAGCTGTCTCGTGTATGTTAATGAATTTATTACTGACAATTTTCAATTGGGCTATGAAAGCTTACCACTTTATTCATTATAATTTTAAACCTTTCATGTAATATAACGATATCAGTGCTAACGCTAATTCGAAATATCTTTGTACTGTAAGCAGTTCTATTATGGCGGTAGTCAAAATCAACGCCTATTACGGAGGTAATCAAAATGAGCGCCTATTACAGATGTATCTTTATTTTCGTGTATTATTCTCTTCATCGCTTACTTTGATTTCCGCCTTATAAGACCAAACAGGTCTTATAAGGCGGAAATCAAAGTAAGCGATGTTGCCTACCAATTAATATGCTTAAAGAGCATTTCAATATTGTTGGATTGGTGCGAACAAATTATTTTTAAGGAACAGATGCCCAAAAAAATATTGTTCTTCCCGTGACCACGAACGCTATAAAGTAATCGAAACGTCGGGTGTATAATAATAATGTAACATATGCGAGTTAAATCCGGTAAATTGGTTTTAATTCAAATAATTGTTAGTTCATTATTTTAAACAACTACTTTTTAAACAACACGAAAGCAATTAATGATAGAATTGAATTAAGCAAACTTTTAGATAAATTAAACAGGCACCATTACAAGCAATCGAAAGAAACTTCTTTTATCGGACTAGGTAACTACGAAAACTTGTAGAAGTTTTTAATTTTCTTTACTGGTATACAAATTGGTTTCCGAAGCAACAAAAGAGAGGAGCACACGCTTGCGCCTCCGGACGGGTCGAGGGTCGAATACAAATTAAGACGCAGACTCCGTTCTCGCAAAAGTAGTTAATGTGTGCAACGTCTGGATTTGAGATAGACAGCTCGAAAAGCTCTCAGTTGTTTTTATTTATTCTTTTTTGATGTCGATGAATTTACTCAATCAATTATGTATATAAGTCATATCTGCATGTGTACGTTATAATGATTCACATTTAATTGTTTGATTTTGTGCGTTTATAATCGCGTCTGTCCGGACCCCAGGAGACGAGGATTCATTCCCGCCTAGAGCATGCAATGTTTTCATCCTATTCTTTTCTGTATTTGTATTTCTTACAATAAATTAGATATTATTGTCATTAAAAAGTCGATTATCATCATTATACTTCCAAAAACATAATCTTTTCTAATAAGCTCTTTACATTTAATTATGATCGTCTATCCAGTCTCAAAGGATAAAAAAAGAAAGATTGTAATTCTAATTAGTACTCAGTTGTGCCGAGCCGGGCAGACTGCGTCGAACGGTTTCTTAATTATTTATGCGCTGCAGGCTGAATAAGGAACACACTCCTGCTTCACTGCGCCAAATTTAAAAGAAAAACGTTAATATATGTCTGCGGAATTACGGAGCTAACTCTAAATTGGCAGTGCTAGTACTTTCTGTAAAACTACGTAAAAAGAAGCTATTTTATTGATAAGATTTCTCATATTTTGAGGTGTATATTTTTGGGTTTTTAAAAACACTTCAGTATTTATGCACAGCGTAATCGTATCTTGCTAATTTAGTGGTGGGATGCCGCGTGAATGTGCGATGAATTTTAATCAATAAGTATTTACAGCAATTATTACCAAAAATATATAAGGTAAACGTCCCAATACTCGTCGGAAATTGAACTTGGCTGACTTTGACGACTTGTCACACAAACATCATTGATCTTACGAAGTTGTAGTTACACCATGAGGTACATAATTTATTCTTCTATTAGACATAATGATTCATTTAATTAAGGAGATTAAGGAAAAAATTAAATAAATAATAAATTGAAGAAACACCCATTTGTACCAGTATTCGACAGATATGTCCTAATTATCGGCAAATGGTACCAAAACTCGTCAAATTTTAAGCATAATGTAATTTGAACCGTTTTTATGTATATTTAAGGTTCATAATGATTTTCTTTCGTAATTGAATATCCTTAGACGTTGTTTTCACGGTGTTTGTAGTCGCTGTGTTTCGGATTAAAGGGAAAGTTAGTAGTATTATTACTGGGCATCAAAGGCATTTCATCTTAGGCCACAGCATGTCGGGGGTGGGCTAGTGAAATTGCTTCGGCAGAGCCTAGGCTACCCACGCGAAGGGCAGTGGAGTTACTGGAGTGCTAAAGTGTGTTTAGCATCATCAGCGCTGGGTGACCTCAACACACGCCCGTCGCCTACCAGCCCTACTGGCGGCGGGGAAGTCTGTTATTAGATTTCTCCCCGAAAAAAAAGAGTAAGCATGACAACGTACCAATACCAGGTGATTTTTCCCTTGTTATTACAAGTGTCTACGACGGTGGTATTGGTATAGATGCAGTAAAATCTACCATAACTGAGTTAGATAAGCTGCTCCTAAAACTGGAGAGCAGAAAGTACTGGACGAATGGTACTGGACTGGTGGACTGGTAGACTGGAGAAGGCAGCAGAAATCTGCAGAGCGGGATTTCCGTCGTACTTGTTATGACTAATGGAGCCAAAACGGGGACCGTCATGTCGCTTAGCAAATCTCTCTATTGCTTGCTGAGCGACATGAAGTTCCACGTTTTCAATTCTATGGTGGAAATTTTCGCCTAAAGATCTAAGCAGTTGACTTTGGATAGATGACGGTTACACTGTAGTACAACTGATGATCGGTGAAGTAAGTAGGTCTCGAATGGAGACCACGTTTCAGCAAACGTAGTGTAAGGTATACCCTGCCAGGTGGACAAAAGGTGGCAGGTGGTGGCTGGATCCTCTACAAAGACGAAGAGGGCCGCATCCAGTCATGGACAATAGCGGCAGGTGTGCCCTAGGGCCCACGTAGTAGGCCCATTACTAGGCTACATACGTCTGGGTTCTATGCGGAGCGCTTTTGCCGCAGATGGATGTCGTCTACTTAGCGGATGAAATGCTGGTCGTAACAAGGGCACGTGAATGGGAGTAGGTGGTTCACCATGAGTTGGTCGGCACGACCGTGGTCGTCCAGCGCATCGTCGTGCCGTCGATTTTACCTCGGGGTGGTAAAGTGTATGGCACTGTATGGAACTCCGAAGTGGGCAGAGTGCCAACTTCGTGCGGCGTTCGGTCGCGGTCTTTTCTGGCTGCCACCCATGGTAAGGGCCATGCCACTTTCTGCGAGACTGTGCACGCATAACGCAGGCTGCCACGGTTTGAATTATTCTAGTGACTCGTACTCCAACGGTGCGAAACCTTAGCCATAGGCAAGTTGCCTGGGGGTGGGCTGAAATTGTTTTAGTAGAATCTAGGCTACCCCCGCGAAGGGCAGTGGAATTACCGGGGAGTTTTAGTGGGTAGATGTTTCCAGTGTCATTAGCGCTGGACCTAGCCAGCGGCGGATAAGTCTGTATTCAGATTACTCCCCGAAAAAAAAGGGTTAAGATTAAGGCACCTATGGGCTGGCAAGGTGGATGCTCCTAGAATTAAAAGTTTATGCTCCACTAGCTGTCTCAGCATATGGACTCTTCTATCGCTTTTTATCAGGTGATTTGAATCATTTGCAATGCCGGTGAAAGGTTTGTGCCCTGAAGAGAGGGAAGGGGACATTTTGGCTACAAACAAGCACTCCTATGTTTTTTAACTCAACAAGAATAATAGATGCCCATTCAAGTTTAAGGTTCAACACCCTGTTGAGCTGAATGCTAAGTTTCATTCTTCTCCTCCCGGTTTTAACCAACTGACTCCTAGGCGGTCATAATATTTCTCATGCACTATACTGTCATCCGCATGGCAATGAATGTTTCATAAAAGAAGCATAATATGTGATTGTTATGCAAAACGTAGAGTAAGAGGAATAGGAAGGAGACCTGCGGTACATTGATAAGCGTTCACTGATAAGAATTATCTGCTAGGGCATGGATTCTCCGCCCATGCAGGAAGCAAGCGATCCAGTTGCAAAGCTAAGTGGAAAGAGGCTTGTACCTGACCATATCAAAGGCTTTGGCAATGTCGTGGATAACAGCCACTGGCTGACCACGTTTGTCAATAGCTGAACTCCAGAGATGAATTAAATACGCTAGAAGATCACTCATTATCTGTTTCGTCCAAAAGAAACCAGTATTAGCGATCACTAATTGATAAACTATTTTCTAGGTATTTAAGATTCATTGGAATGATCATGGAACCATGATCTTGCAAAAAATGTAGGTGTCAGCTGTTAGAAGAGCGAAAGAAAGACGGTATAGCTGCGTTAAAATGGGAGAACTGCTAGCTAGGGCAGTTAAGACCACTGCGCATTTTTTGAGAACTATCGCTGCGATGCCATCAGGTCCACTAGCTTTTCAAACGTTAATTGACATAATTTTTGGCAGTGGTATAGAGTTGGTGGCTGTGAATTTCAGTCATCGATTTGAGAGTGAGCTGAGTGAGCAGCAAAGAGTTTTATCAAAAGATCGGCTTTATCTTGCGGCTTATGAGCTAGCGTTTAGTCAGAACATCTTAACAAGGGCAGCGAGAGTTGGTAGAAGTCGAACTGCATAAAACTTTGGATAAACGACAGTAGCTACTGCTTTCCGTGAATTCTGTGGGATTTGGTGAGTAAGTAATTATTGCTCAACTTGTGAAATACGCTATGCAAGCACTCTGATGAAGGCCTTTTTTTGCTGGACTTGGTAGCATTGTTTACAGTGAGTCAATATCTGAATCCCGACAAGCTCGGCCTCTGATCCAAGCATGGTATGACGATTATTTTGCCTCAACATCTAAGGGACACTCTCAAATAAACCAGCGGTTATACGCCTACCTTTCCTCCTCAGGAGATCGGAGTGCGAGATGTGTAGTATCTCATTTCTAATAAGGCGACGCCCGCGACACCTCGTCGGCTATTAAGCTGTGGTCCGATGTTCCCAATGCAGCTTAGACTTCTATCCGATATGCAGCCAGGCAAGATCTCAGCAGATGGTCCCGCGCTAACGACAATATCTGGCATCCTGGTGGGCTGGTTAACCAGTTGAGTTAGATGACGCGACAGCGAAAGGTTGGGGTGCTCTACCAGCATGATCCAAAAATATAAATTCCGCGGTTGATAATTGCTCCTGCGTGATATTTGCCTTGTTACTAAAATGTTCAAATAGTCGATTTGTCTTCATGTCACCGTCGTGGCATCTGTAAAAGCATACGTTGATACGTCATCGTATGCCTAGGTCCACGTGAACCAAGTCACCCGGTCTCAAACCTGCACGACGGACCACCCCGAGATATTGCGTCATATGGTGAAGAGCCCCACGAGCTGTTTAGGTTAGATTGGGCCCCTATAGTGTGTTATCGGCGGACAGCGGAACAGCCGTTTCTTGGGGTCTTCCTGCGTGCGAGTCAATGCATTCCACCTGGCACTATCAGACGGAAGGCATCACCGACCGTATGCATCGCGGCAAGGTCACTTCAAGCTTTGGTTTTACGCTATGCGTATGGTGGTCACCAACAAGATGGTGTTCAGATCCTATCACTACCAGTGGAGCAGTTGATAGCTTAGTCGCCTCTTGCGAGAGCTACGGAAATAAACGGGGCTTTGAATTGAAGAAGTCTATGTGTACTCATTTAAATAAATAAATATACCTAGTCTTGCGCGCGTCTAAATACGCGACATGGTTCTAGGTGGTATCTTCATCTGCCGAGATAAAATCGTTCGCTTTCGGACAGGATTTCTTCATATTCTTTCCCTTACTGCTTTGACCACCTTTTTCGTACGAACACTACGTGGACGGTCAGATCTTTTGCTGTCACAAACATAGGAGGTCACATTGTACCTATTAATAGCCCATTACACAAACATTTTACTAATACCAAGCGTATGGAAAGTTTTAAAAATTGCATTTGGATCCATACTTACTTTGTGTAATGCAATCACAGCGATTCGATTCTCTTTATCACCCCACTCCATTTTAATATCGCAAAATATTGTACAATGTATTGGCGCCAAAATGAGAAAACTCAATGAACAATCATATAAAAATGACAGATTCCAAATTCAAACATAATATTTCTTTATTTTTAATTGTAACAGTATTTATGGCCAGACTAAGTTTATACCGCCAAGGAATCATATCACATTCTAGGAATTTGCACGAGATACTATCATACGACCTTAGCTTTATGAATATAAAGGCGAAATTTAACGAAAAACTAAACGATGGCGGTAATTGGTGCAGGTTTCCACGCTAGGCCCAGTAACCGTCAGAATTGTGTTATTATTGACGAGAATTGGGTCACTTAGGGGTTTTTTGGAACCAATAAATGTCACACAGGTAAATACCACAAAATAAATAAAAAATACTAATTCAAAGGTTAAAATTCATTAGATAAGGATTTGTAAGTGCTTTTCCTTGTTATAAGTGCTTTTCCTTGTTATTGCAGGTGTTTATAGGCGGCGGTAACCGCTTACCACCAGGTGGGCCGTCAGCTTGTTGTCATCTAGTTGTATAAAAAAAAAAAAAAAAAAAGATACTTCACTTGACTACATTAAAAAATAATCACTAACATCGGACTGCCGATAGATTCTGCAAGATTTAGAATTTAATGTACTATGCTAGAGTTCAGATTCAGTACCTAAACTAGCAAAAATCATCAAATTTTGGGAGTGTTATACTTTGATGCAATTTTTTACCGTCACCATTGCTTTTTTACTTAACTGTTGTGGTTCTGATTTTGTAGTATATAACAATGATTATGATGCCATAGAAAGTTCTTACATTGCCATGGGAGAAAAAGAAATATTCGTTATTTTTTATAAACTGACGGGTACCGGGACACTGTCGACATTACCAGCGTTTACCTTAACCTCCGTACCTACCTTTACAATTGTCTGTATCATAGTGACTCTCAATACAGTCTCGAGTGAAGTACCTAATTATAATGGCCAATTTGTAGGCATTGGGATTTTTAATCGTACACTTATTTTAGCCGATTTGTATATTTAAAAAAACGCATCTGTAAATAAGTAAAACGGGTGGGCGCGGGGGCAAGCTCGGTAAGTATAAAGGGCCACAGCAGTGCGGACGGAAAGTTTTAATATCCCTCCGATTGGATCCACAAGCAGGGACCAAGGTACCTACCCAGATTGAAGGGAAATGTTTCACCATTCAACGCGAATACGGATACCGATAAGGAAATCAGCTAAGGCACTAGATTTCCGATGCTCTCTACTTTATCGAATTTATCAGCGCGTCCTATAAACTCAGTACCTATTGGAATGTGTTTTACTGATTCCCTGCGAAGTTATTTATTTTAAAAGTCTAAGCTACTTTCCTTCAGAAGATATTAGTTTTCATTGCTTTATAAAAATTAAGGAAATCAGAAGAATGAATTTGCACAAATATTACTATCATCATCTTCATATCAGGCAATACACAAAGTCCACTGCTGATCAAAGGGCCACACCCATCGATTTCCAAACAGATCGGTGTTATCGCAGTCAGCATCCAACAGCTCTACGTGACACTGACCAGGTTGTCAGTCCATCTAGTGGGAGGCCGTCCTACTTTGCACTTTCCGGTACATGGTCGCCATGAACTTTAACGCCCCATGCATCGGTAATTCGGTCTACGTGCTAATTGCCGTGCCCACTGCCACTTCAACTTACTAATCCTATGAGCTGTGTCAGTGAGTTTGGTTCTTTTACGGATGTCCTCATTTCTGATTCTATCTCATAGGGATAAGCATTGTACTGGGATTAGCTGTAAACTTGTTCTTTATGCAAATGATACTCCAAACTTAAATCAGATGTTTTTATCTTTTAAGTTTAATATTTTTAAAAAATCATATTTCAAAAAGTGTTACATAATCATAATCCTTTCTACCAATAACTGTCAAAATATCATATGTTATTTATTTCTCTAAAAGTCAGTCAGCGGATTTCGCTTCAAATTACTTATTTTCGGTTGTCCGACCCCATTGAAGCACGGGACGACGACGGGCGGGATGGGGAAGAGTCTAAATCCATATTCGATCAGTAGGATCTGCGCTGAGCCGATATGACAAGCTGCCGAACTGTTTTGCATTTATATAAACAGCTCCTTACCTTTAATATATACGCCTTTTTGGACATGATAGACACTTTTTGACAGCTGGGTGTCTTTTAAGGATTTGTATACTGTTTGTTTGAAGAAATGCAGAAATTATTTTCTCTTCTGTGTGTTTCTCTTCTGTTTCGATAATTAGGAAGCCTGGCTAGTGGCAAAAGCATAGCAACATACTTATAAGTAAGATCACAGTTAGGTACATTACAAAAGTACTTATTGTGTGAAATTATATGTAAACGGATTTGTTTTACTTTTACTGTTACAGTCACGTAAAGATGTTTAGTAATTAGACACGAAAAATATGCATACAGCACCTTATTTTTACTATAATAGAGTTTTAGATCTTTACATTATATTCAGATTTTAAATATATACTTACATATTTTCAGATGTAACTTTATCTTAAAAAGTAAACTAAGTTTAATGTTATGTTAAACTTCGTGAGTCATGTGTGTTTCGGGGAATAATTGTAATAATTACATATAATATTTTCATACAAATACGATTCACATCGAAAAATAAACTATAGCATATTTAAATAACAATCACTCATAATAGGCTTGACGGGGTTGTAGACAGGTTCAAGCACATTCTGTCGCTATAGTGAAGTTGTCAACTAATTAACAGCGTAAGTGTGGGTATGTACCTATAGTCGCACATCCCAGTAAAAAATCTGTGGCATGTGTAACTTTATTGTGTTCTGGTGGAAAAAAAATCTTAAGATATGAAACAAGCAACACACACGGTAAACGGTGCGAAGGACCATCCGGCCCGCCCAGCCCGCCCGAGCCGACCTTCATCAAGCGGTTGACTGCTATTAAACCGGCCATTGTTCCGCACCGCATTCCACATGCTATACAATATGTTCACTCTGTGATTTCACAAATTAGCACCCTTGTCCAGGGTGTGCTCATAATTGTAAAACTTGATAATCATTTAGAATGTCATGGTGGGTTTGAGATACCTACATTATTTAATAAATTTAGGATTAATAGATATTAAATAATTAGTGTTTTATATTATTCAAGTGTAAATATTTCAACATGAAGAAATAGTAAAATACCGAAACAAATTAATCGTGCATGGAACGTTTCAAATCCTAAATTTCATTTCCATTTCGTATCAAAGAACAAAAACTGTTTGTATAAGAGGTGTAATTACAAAATCCCTCGTGTACTGAATTTTCCGATGTTTTTGCGTGGCGCCAGTACGTGCCGTAAAAATAATTCGACGCTCTCCAGGGATCGTTTGTAAAACGTCACGCGTAAAACATATTATAAAGCCAATAAAACGTGTTTACAAGGGTGAGCAGAGCTCGCCTTCCCGCTCCTGCGCGATATCCGTAAACATTTTAGCACTGCAATAAATTTAACATTATCCAAGTCGCGAGACATTCTGTTTTCTTCCGGGCCGGATCAGTTGGTTAACGGTTGTAATCTCGGCTGTCGCGGATTTCCTGCTCTTTGCAAGCAGGAATTATACAATTATGTGGCTTTCTCATGCTCCTTCCGCTTAGCTTTATTTATAGAGGATTTTAAGATTTTACCTTTCTGATTAATATAACTCGCGACATGAATATACACTCAGAAATAATAATTTGAATGTTTTGACTACTTTTGACTGTCTAGCTGAAAAATGAAAAATAAATATGTATATTTATTTCACAACAACATATTAGACATCCTTAAAAATAAATTTTGACATTATAATATGTTGTTGTACATAGGGTTGTTTCACTGGATTTCCTTTGGTCCTCACACAAGGCTAGCCTGTATCGTGACGAACTATTGACGACAGTCAGGTCCAAGTTAGCGCGATTTCACGAGTATCGTCCGCTGCTCATTTATTTTTAATTTACCTACTTACTTTAAATATTAGTAATTATTAGTTAGTAATATTTTAATAGTGTAAACCTATTTTGAAATATTGTTTACAGCTATTGATATTAATTCAAAAATGTATCACTACAAACAGCTATTGACTGCTGACGATTCGCACTATTTTCCTTTTACAATACGTAACTGCAGTAGCCCACGCTCAATACACTGCCTTCGAACATACTAACGACAGTATTATTTGAGTAAACCGAAAGAAAATGTACTTTTCATGACATCTGCTCCATTTTAAGATCGGGTTTATTTATTCAAAATTATCCAAACCCTACGTGATCATTATCGCATCAAAAGTAAATTACAATTATCTTTATGTCCAATAATATTAGTCAGAATAGTTATAATAAGTAACATATCAATCAACCCCCATCATATTTGAAAAGTTCTAAAATTTTCCACGTTTCCGGTAGAATGGACAGTTGATCTGCACTATCTAAATCTGTTCCACTAATAGGACACCCATCGGCTAACGGACTCAGTGACCCCGTGAGTTTTGGCGGGGTTGTTGGGTTCGACCTCAAATTAGACCGGTAAAAACCCCTGTTTTTCTCCGGATCGACAGGGGTGAAGCGAGGGCCCACGTCCACTGCTGTTTCGACCGCCTTTACACCCATATAAATTGTCCAAACATTTTTATTTTGTAGCACTCAATATCTTTGATGTGTTGTATTATTAGGTAGCTGTGGTTTTCGATAAGTTAATGACTTTTGTTGGTATTCAATATGAAATGACAAAGAGAGAAAAATACTATGGTCATTTGCATTTAAGGTCACTAAGCTCTAGTCTGATTAAACTTATTGAGAGCAAAACGTACAATATCTCTTTTTTTTAAGCAGGATTTACCACAATTTTAAGAAACACATAATATGGGAATATGATGTACTGAGCAACTAAAAATACTAAGTTAACGACTAAACATCTGTTTTGGCCGACTTCTCAACAATTTGTCGCCAAAATTAGATTTTTAGTTGCTCACTTAGTATTTTTGCTGATTAGATTAGGTTGGTATCCCACATAACCCAGGGGTCAAGCCCCCGTTTCTCTCTGAGTAATATAAAGGGTTTTTCTGACGAAATTAAATATAAGCCGATAATTTTATGCTTCTACATATTTTTTGATATATGGAATATCCTATTGTTAAAGAGATGCTAGCAGTCTGGTGAGGGACAAAATGTTAGAACTTTTTTTTAATATAAAGGTGGATCTTTATGGTCAGCAAAGCACTACAGCGCCAACAACATTTTGTAGTTATTTTTTGTTTTATGAATGATAATGTGCATAATTATACAGAGTTATTTTTAAACGGTTTGAAGACCGCATCAATACAAAGAGTTTTACTAAGGAAGCAACAATGAAATCGTGAAAAAAAAATCAGGTGTCTCATTTCAGCTGAGTTCATTTGGACACTTGTGTAGAAAAGCTGATTTTTTTCGTGATTTCGGAGCTGCTTTCATAGTAAAATTTGTTTTGAGGTAGTTGGTGTTTTAAAAATAACCCTGTATTTTAATAATAATTATATGTTTGCCGCAAATAGCGAGACTATTTTAATGTATCCAGATGCGTTTGACTGTTATTGTCATTTTCACAACGCTTTTAATGTGCAATTTAAATGCACATCATTTCAACTATGGGAACCGAACTAATAACGCACACATTCAAAGACCTTGTTATATAGACTTAACTCTTTGCTGATTTCAGACACAACATCAAAGTAGCTAATAACGCAGCGGCTATAATTACAGTTTCTGTGCGAAATTCATGGGTTCGACTCCCGTGTTCTCTTTTCATTTTTAATATTTTTTATGTTACAAATTATGTGCTCTGCCCTACTTTAGTATGTATTATAATATTGCGCTGAATGGCATTGTTACACGTAAGGGTTAACGTTAGCGCATTTATATACAAAGAAGTACAAAAGATGTCACCACAAGTTTATGTAAACTAGTAATATGAAGTGACATCGCGCTTGTTTAACTAACAAGATAACAACGGCTACTACTCGCACAATAGATTAATCAGAGGCGCGTCTGCATTGCAATGCCCTTTTGCAGAGCTGATCCACTTTTCTACGGATGCGAGATTAAAGGGGAGTAACAAAATGAGAAATGGAACGATTTCAGGACGCATTGTCGGACGGCCGACCGTTGTCGGATTTATGACAAAGAACGGTGGATGATTCAATCAGGCCGGTTCTTTAGTTTGTTATATTCATGTTACAGCGCCCATCCACTCTTATTGTGATCAGCATTACGTCTTTTAGCTTCATTTCCTTTAGGCAACTCGTGTACCAATTTGTTTTGGTTTGATCTGTCGTGTAATATTTTTTTTATTCTGTATTCCAGTTCTAATTATATTTTATTTTAGGTCTGGTTTTTGAGGTGGATAGTAAACTATGTCAGATCCTGTAACCCCACTTCTGAAATATCAATATTTTCTATGTGAATGTATCCTTATTACAAACGATTACTTATTATAAATTCGTTTTTTTTACAAATTTCACTTTGCCAAAATCGTTTAGGCACTTTTTGTTTGCAAAAATTTTCTTTTCACCGAAAACACAATTGAAAATTCTGATCGGTATTTATTTATTTATTTAACCACCAACTAATAAACATCAAAGATATATAATTTGGACATATTACAATTAGATTTCCGCTTGATGTCATTACATTTGTAGGTGAAGACTACATGCAACTAGGTGCAATAAAACAATAAAAAAGATTAATAAGAGACAATTAGCGTTGAGCAAAAACTAATCTCTCTGAAATGCCGTCCGTAAGCAAATCCAAGTCTTTAGATTTGGCCATTGAGTTCCTTAATCAAACGATTCAGGTTATTGTATTTTGTAAATTGTTTGTGAAGGCATCATTTTCCATCTCAACGTTTGTCTGAACCTATTAATGCTAGATAATCAAAAGATAACCTTTTAATTGAAATCTAATTAAAATCCATTAACTTCATTACACGCAAAAACGCATACGCCTAACGAAATAATACAGAAATGATCGTCTTACAAATAGTCGACTTACTATCACTTGATTGTTAGTTAAAGAGTTCCTTTCTCTATATCCGAAGCATAAGATCACTATCATAACATCGGATCAATCCGGTAGTGTACCCTTTCAAGAAAAAGTATCGAAATCGGTTCAGATTTGACGGAGATATCGTGTAACATACAAAAGTTTCTTGAATTGAGAATCTCCTCCTTATATCGATGTTGGTTGGAGACGCGTCCTTTCACCTCATTTTTTAATAAGAAAATTACCTACCAACTATTTCCGAGTAATACATATATTTACCGTTGCGTGTGTGTGTTATTAATTTGCATAGAGCTAGCAGTGTGTCCGTATACAAGCTCAGACGTTTTTCGTTGTTATCGATGTATCATCAAGGTACGTCAGATACAATGACACGTCGGACAATGTGATAATATGAAGCTCTACGACCTCTTTGGTGCAAAACTGTACTAAAGCTTTTCTCATTACGTATTCCTATTGAATATTTTCCGTAGCTAATTTCACTCACATATTTAATTCAGAAATATTGAAAGCTCTTTGTTAACCGCACTCGTTAACCTAAAAATCTGGCGTTCACGATTGTAAAGGCAAACTTTCGGCAAATAGGTATTCAGTGCAGAAGAGTAATTTACAATTTAAATATTCTTAATGTCTCCAAGTTGTCGCGTCAGGGTGATTGCAGAGGTGTGAGGGGGTCGCGGCTCCCGCCAACACCGACTTCCACTACATCAATCACGCGGACGCTGTGCCTGAACATTTCTAATTATTCGGCTGGCTTTCAACCAGCTCAAATACTTATTACGTGATAGTGCTATTATAGGGAGCGCTGATATAGAGACCCCGCGTTCACAGATTTATTTTTGGTTTGGCGGTGAACATTTTTTGTTCCTTTTAGAATCAAAATTCCTTCAGCAGTAGCCATTAATTCGCATCTGTGTAAAATATTTAAGAAGTTATGTGCAGGATCTACCTAATAATTTGTAACAGGTCAATACGGATAAGCAAGAAACTTAGGTATTAGACATATCAATACCTACATCCCATTTATTATGAAGGTAACACAATAGTTAAGATTCGCAAAAGGAAAAATAGAAATGCTAAAACGGCTGATTGTGTGCGATATAAGGTTATACATATCGACGGATGCAAAGTAAAAAGAGGCATCTGCAAAATAGCAACTTTACAGGAGAGCGAAAAGATCGTAAAAGTGTGTTATTTTCTTAATGGGTGGACCAATAATTCTGAAAATTTTATCATAATCTATTTATACTCTAATTTATTTGTACATTAAGTTAGTTAAGCTATTTTTTTTAATAATTTACGAGATTTTGCATATAGCCGTTCTTACATCGTACTTTATAAAATGCTAACTGAGCGAACTACCAGTTGGTCGTGTATACTCAGGACTTTAAATGTTATGTATAAATATACAATTTATTCATTCTTTACTTTACTCATCTCAATTGTTATTGGCATACTTAATATTAAGATATATGACAACCGTTTCCTTGATGTCCAGTTGATTTCTTGTTCTTCCTAATTGCACCAACAATTTGCGTCATTCTTTATTCATTTTAAGGATTGTAAGGAGTAATGCAGATGGAAATTACAATTACACTTCGAAATTGCTGCCGTTATAGATAAAAACTTTTTTTTAAAGCTACGTAAAAACGTACGCGCGCGCCGGCGCCGGTGACATGTGAGTCAACTGCCTGCACCCGTACCACCATCTTTACCAGCGATCCAGTTTAGGACCTAGACTGAGTAGAATCGTTAATTCGTACTACGACGCTGTCTACGACTATGGCAGCGATGCAGTTTAGGAACCAATACTGAACCGAGCGGAATATGAATCGCTTTTATAAAGATGGTGATAAGGCCCCTGATAACATTTTGTGTACGCTCGGATCCCGCCCCGCGCCCTGCGCTTAAACGAGCAACGTTACTTGGTCGCATTGACTTCGTACTATTTGCAAAAACATGCGTAGATGGCTTTTCATACGTTCGAAAACAGATTGAAATAAAGTGAAATCTGCAAAACAAAATATGTCAGGTTGTGACGTCTTGTTTGATAAGTACGAAAATGCAATAAAAAGAAAAACGTGAATTTGTAGTTGACTTTATTGGGTGTGTAATGTATAATATAACAACATATCGTATAATGATCAAAACATATAAATCAAATGATATAGTTTTGTTTAATATAACACTTAATTAATATAATGATGGAATGATATAATTTTAAAACACATAATTTTGAAACGTATAACAAGCGATTGAGGTAAACTTATTTAATATAACAGCCGTTTATATAACATTTACATGATATAATAATTAGAATACATAACATTTATCTAGTATAAGAACATTTTATATAACATTCATTTATGATAACACTATTTTTGTATAATACTTAAAACATATATTGATTACTTAATATAAAATCCAATTCATATAATATCATTTAATATAAAAAATATAATACGTATAATATCATTATTTTATTGCTATCAACTGATCACCTAATTTAAATTAATTTATCAATAATAACATACCTAATAGCAACCACTCAAGTAGATAATGCATTATGCAAGCAGACATGCAGCAAGTAAGCATGCTAAGATTATGTAAAGTAAACGTTATGATAAATAAAATTATATTAAGTGTTGGTATAACAAATGATTATTATGTAAAATGAACATTAGTAAAGTTCAATTATATCAAATGTTGGTATATCAACTGAGATGCTCCCGACTTTATTTACTTTGCACCCGTCGATATGTAAAAACAAAGGTGGAAAATAAATATACAAGAATCAAACAAAAATTATTTTTTTTAACCTTAACGGGGTAGTTCTTGCCCTTCAGACTGCAGACTTAGGTAAGATGGTGGTAGCTAGCCAGGCGGACTTAGAAAAGCCCTACCATCAACCAAACCGAGCAGAAAATTTCTGAAGATCTGAGGTAGGTGGTTTCAACCACTAGACCACAGAGGCGGTTAAAAACTAAATGCAAAGAAAATGAGTACAAAGCCATTCGGCATATGAATCAATACTACCTGATGTTGAACAGTAAGAAGAGTCCATGTCCGAAGATGGCTAGTGCAGCTGGAACACCTCGTATATCGGGAGAATCAAAGACAAAGACAAAACTGCACTTTTTGCGATTTTAGACGAGAAACAATTACACACGTATTCATTAAAACAAGTGAGGCTTGAAAAGTGTTTTGTTTCTCTCACTCATATGAGAAAGAGAAAAGATAAAACATATTTTAGAAGTGTTTTATCCAAAATAGGTTTATTGAGCGTTTATGAATATGGGCGATAAAGTTTTAGATGTAAGTAATAGCTATTATGCTACTAACTAAAATATTTTTGTTTCAAAATTAAGTTCCATAATTAACGTTTCCCTGATAGTTACTAACTTCATACTGAACGTTACCTATACAGGGTGGCACATTTAGATCGGTAAGTCTGAAACTATGAAACATGCGAAAATCTCTTCTTAGGAACCATGTCATCGATTTTAGTGATTAGAAAAACTGCATTCATATATTTTAAAAAATCGTGTACTCAGCTCGGAATCAAACCCGGACGTTTTGAAAAATAAAACTAACACTATTTGTATTTAGATATCGATTGTGTAGTTCTTAAGCAGTAAACGTTACTATGAAACATGATGTCTAAAATGAATAAAATGCATTGTTTTCATATCCTTTAATTTATTTTAGTAAGTGTTCCGTGTTAACCAAACTACTGAGTTTGGTTTTTAAATAAAACTAACTGGAATAATTAAGTCGTCTATGTATTGTGAAATTGCGGATTTTTGTTTTCCTATTACTTTTTAGTGGAACTATACGAATATAGGCAACAGTATATGCTAACGTTCACCCATCTAGCTTTGATTTTAGAAAGTTGTCACAAAAAATTGTAAAAAATATATATTTTGAACATATTTTTGGAGTCAGTGCTTTACTTTCTATTGTTTCTGGAAACAACTTAGGGACTTTAACTAAGGGATAAGTATCGACTTGAATTTAATTATTTTATCCTTTCTAGTATTTTGAAGTCGGTTTTAATTTTTATTTTATTTTATTTACATATATATATTTTTTTTAAACTTTTAGAGAAAGTTATTATCTGAATAAAAATAAGATAAATAATTAACAATATATAAACACGAGGAGCTCGGTGGCGTAGTGGTTTTAGCACGCCCTGGTTTCGATTACGGAAACAAAGAAATTTTTGCCATGGTCGACCATCGACATGGATGGATGGAGGACGGACCCGCGATCGATCGCGGGTCCACCCGGGTCCCGGGATCCATAGTCAAAAATTTGTTATCTCGAGCTCCTCCATGCTTCGGGAGGCACGTCAAGCCGTTGGTCCTGGTTGTTACTACAACCGCTATAACCCAACAACCCGTATTGGGCCAGCCTGGTCACTACCAAGCTGGCCCAATACGGGTTGTTGGGTATAGGCTGTATAGGCTGGTGATACACTTAATGGGGAATTACCATTACACTTAATGGCCCAAATTCATCTTGTGTTTCTCCCATGTAGGAAGGCATAGCAATGGGACGTATCTATATGTATGGGCCTTCCTGTATAGGCTGGTGATGATATAAACATAAAGCGAGTTCCATAACCTGACAGCATGAACGGAGAAGGATTTCGGGGAAGCATGGGAGTTGTGGGAATTTGGGGAGTGTAACTAAGTGGGAACGACAGAGCTTATCATGTGGCAGAGCATGGGAAAAACGATCACCGAGATAGAACGGGGAAGAAGTGCTATTTACCTGCGATATCCCAGTCAGGTGCTTCAAATTCGAGTGGTGAATAATATGCCTATCTACGTTAATAAAAATCAATGTTTGCATCTTTGTCTTCTATGCTTTCCGAAACCCTTGATCAGATTATAATGAAACCTTAGTAGGGTATTCTGGGGACGCCCGTGAAGGTTCCTTTATTATAAAACCTAGCAGTTTTTTCTTTACAGGAATTGCAAAGCATACTGGGTGTACGATATCTCTTTAGGCGATACATTGAAAAAAATTTTATATGTAATGTCGCTGAAAGATCTTACGAATCTGCTAATCAGGCAGATTCGCTTTCTTTACACGCACGATTTGCTATTTTTTTTTCCTGCCGCTGAGTCAGTCATATCTCTACCGCTATCTGTCTCTGCCGAAACAATGTTCCGATAGATCGCCTTAATTTACATAAAATATACTCGGATGAACGGCTACTGATAGCCGCGTCTGTATATGCAGTGCAATGGTTCGCCACGTCTAGGATTGCTCTAGTGACTCTGGTCAATCTACATCGGCGCGAAACCCGACCGTAAGACCGTTACAGGGGAGTATTTGTGGGTATTCCCAGTGCCGTTACGATCAGGCACTGGACGACCCCCACACACGCCCGTCGCTTCTCCAGCGGCGGGTAGGTCCGTAAGCTGCTTCCTCTCCGAAAATGAAAAGATACATCTATAATATATTATTTAATCAAGATTTACATAAAGAACTAACTATACGAGGAAATTGTTTATGATAGAGAGTCAGCAACACGCGATTGCTACTCCTAGTGCTGGAAACGTACATAGACTACGGTATTGGACCGTTTGCTTGACTTTATCTTATTGTATTTTACGCTAACTACATATTAAAATCATATCAATAGAAACATTACAATTATGATGAACTGGGCTCTACTCTTTTTAATAAATTAATTGTTCTGTTAAAAAAATGGCAGAAAAAGTTTCTATAGTAAGGTAAACGTCCCAATACTCGTCGGAAATTGAACTTGGCTGACTTTGACGACTTGTCACACAAACATCATTGCACTTACGAAGTTGTAGTTACACCATGAGGTACAGAATTTATTCTTCTATTAGACATAATGATTAGTTTTATTAAGTAGAATAAGGAAAAAATCAAATAAATAATAAATTGAAGAAACACCCATTTGTACCAGTATCCGACAGATTTGTCCTAATTATCGGCAAATGGTACCAAAAGTCGTCAAATTTTAAGCGTAATGTAATTTGAACCGTTTCTTTGTATATTTAAGGTTCATAATGATTTTATTTCGTAATTGAATATCCTTAGACGTTGTTTTTACGGTGTTTGTAGTCGTTGTGTTTCGGATTAAAGGGAAATTTAGTAGTATAATTACTGGGCATCAAAGGCATTTCATCTTAGGCCACAGCATGTCGGGGGTGGGCTAGTGAAATTGCTTCGGCAGAGCCTAGGCTACCCATGCAAAGGGCAGTGGAGTTACTGAAGTGCTTAAGTGTGTTTAGCATCATCAGCGCTGGACGACCTCAACACACGCTCGTCGTCTACCAACCCTACTAGCGGCGGGGAAGTCTGTTATTAGATTTCTCCCCGAAAAAAAGGAGTAAGCATGACAACAATACCAGGTGATTTTCCCTTGTTATTACAAGTGTCTATAAACGACGGTGGCAAGTTTTATTTAATAAATCACACATTGGCATAGATGCAATAAAGTCTACCATAACTGAGTTAGATAAGCTGCTCCTAAAACTGGAGAGCAGGAAGTACTGGACGACTGGAGGACTGGTGGACTGGAAAGGCAGCAGAAATCTGCAGAGTAGGATTACCGTCGTAATTGTTATGTCTAATGGAGCCAAAACGAGGACCTTCATGTCGCTTAGCAAATCTCTCTACTGCTTGCTGAGCGACATGAAGTTTCACGTTTTCAATTCAATGGTGGAAATTTTGTTATTCGCCTAAACATCTAAGCAGTTGACATTGGATAGATGACGGTCACACTCTCCTACAATTGATGAGCGGTGAAGTAAGTAGGTCTCGAATGGAAACCACGTTTCAGCAAACGTAGTGTAAGGTATCCCCTGCCATGGTGGTGGCTGGATCCTCTACAAAGACGAAGAGGGCCGCATTCAGTCATGGACAATAGCGGCAGGTGTACCCTAGGGCCACGTAGTAGGCCCATTACTAGGCTACATTCTATGCGGCGCGCTTTTGCCGCAGATGGATGTCGTCTACTTAGCGGATGACACGCTGGTCGTAACAAGGGCACGTGAATGGGAGTAGGCGGTTCACTATGTGTTGATCGGCACGACCGTGGTCATCCAGCGCATCGTCGTGCCGTCGATTTTACCTCGGAGTGGTAAAGTATATGGCACTGTATAAAACTCCGAAGTTGGGCAGAATGCCTCTCCCTCCGCGCACGGGCCCTCTTGCGGCAGCCGCAGAGGGTCATCGCGATCCGTGCTATGTGGACTTACCTCAAAGTTAGTCGTGGTGCTGCCTGCATTTTAGCAGGTACGCTTCCGTAGGAGATTGATGCCCTGGTGCTGGCCAGAGTGCATCAACACCGCAAACACGGTCGAAAGAGAGTGGGGGGAGCAATCCGACTTCGATGAAGCGAGGCACCCTGGTGTAAAGGGAGGATCTGTGCCAATGGGACGAGGCTCGTGTCACTCGAACAACCAGCTAACGGATGATTGATTCATCCGGTGTTGGAGGAGTAGGTTGGGCGCCGGCTGGGTAGCCTCACCTACAGCATTATACAGCTACTGACGAGAAATGGTTGCTTCGGTCACTAATTGTACCGTATTGCCTGTCGGGAGGAAATGCTGCATTGTCATTACTGCGACTCCCCCAAACTTTACGTCCGAGCACACTCTTGTGAAGACACTTTACAAGAGTGTGCTCGGCCTTATCGTTGCTTCGTTTGATGACACAAGCGCCGCTTCGTGTGGCACTCGGTCGCGGTCTTTTCTCGCTGCCAACCATGGTAAGGGCCATGCCACTTTCTGCGAGACTGTGCACGCATAAAACAGGCTGCCACGGTTTGAATTATCCTAGTGACTCTGGGTATCCAACGGTGCGAAACTTTAGCCGTAGGCAAGTTGCCTGGGGATGAGCTCGTGAAATTGCTTTAGTAGAATCTAAGCTACCCCCGCAAAGGGCAGTGGAGTTACCGGGGAGTTTTAGTGGGTAGATGTTCCCAGAGTCATTAGCGCTGGGCCTAGCCAGCGGCGGATAAGTCTGTATTCAGATTACTCCCCGAAAAAAAGGATGAAGATTAAGGCACCCTATGGGCTGGTAAGGTGCCGGCGCCTAGAATGAAATGTTTATGCTCCACTAGCTGTCTCAGCATATGGACTCTTCTATCGCTTTTTATCAGGTGCTTTTGAATCATTTGCCATGCCGAAGAAACGTTTGTGCCCTGAAGAGAGGGAAGGGGACATTTTGGCTACAAACAAGCACTCCTATGTTTTTTAACTCAACAAGAATATTAGATCCCCAATCAAGTATAAGGTTTAACACCCTGTTGAGCTGAATGCTACTTTCCATTCTTCTCCTCTGGGCTTTAACGCAACTGACTTCTAGGCGGCCATAATTTTTTTCATGCACTGCACTGTCATCCGCATGGTAATGAATGTTTCCTAAAAGAAAAATAATATGTGATTGTTATGCAAAACGTAGACTGATGGGAATATAAAGGAGACCTGCGGTACATTGATAAACATTCACTGATAAGAATTATCTGCGAGGACATGGTTCCCCGCCCATGCAGGAAGCCAGCGATCCAGTTGCATAGCTGAGTGGAAAGAGGCTTGTACCTGACCAAATCAAAGGTTTTGGCAATGTCATGGATAACAGCCACTGGCTGACCACGTTTGTCAATAGCTGCACTCCAGAGACGCATTAAATACGCTAGAAGATCAACCATTGTCTGTTTCGTCCAAAAAAAAACCGTATTAGCGATTATTAATTGATAAACTATTTTCTAGGTATTTAAGATTCATTCCATGATCTTGCAAAAAAATTAGGTGTCAGCTGTTAGGCGGTAGTTAGCTGGGTTAAATCAGTCTCCCTTCTTGGGGACCGGTTGCAAATTAACCTATCTTCAGGATGCCGACATACACCTAGAAGGGCGAGAGAAAGGCGGTATAGCTGCGTTAAAATGGGAGAACTGCTAGCTACGGCAGTTAAGACCGCTGCGCATTTTTTGAGAACTATCGCTGCGATGCCATCAGGTCCACTAGCTTTTCAACCGTCAATTGTCATTTTTTTAGCAGTGGTATAGAGTTGGTATGGCTGTGAATTTCAGTCATCGATTTGACAGTGAGCTGAGTGAGCAGCAAAGAGTTTAATCAAAAGATCGGCTTTATCTTGCGGCTCATGAGCTAGCGTTTAGTCAGAACATCTTAACAGGGGCAGCGAGAGTTGGTAGAAGTCTAACTGCATGGCTTTGGCTAAACGACAGTAGCTACGGCTTTCCGTGAATTCTGTGGGATTTGATACGTAAGTAATTATTGCTCAACTCGTGAAATACGCTGTGCAAGCACTCTGATGAAGGCCTTTTTTGCAGGACTTGGTAGCATTTTTTACAGTGAGTCAATATCTAAATCCCGACAAGATCAGCCTCTGATCCAAGCATAGTATAACGGCTATTTTGCTTCAACATCTAAGGGACACTCGCGAATAAACCAGCGGTTACGCCTACCTTTCCTGAGGAGATCGTAGTGCGGGATGTGTAGTATCAGTATCTCATTTCTATAAGGCGACGCCCGTGACACCTCAGCAGATGGTCCCGCGCTTACGACAATATCTGGCATCCTGGTGGGCTGGTTAACCAGTTGAGATAAGTGACGCGTGACAGCGAAAGCTTGGGCTGCTCTACCAGCATGGCCTGTTTTAGAGAAACTTAACCACAACTCGTAGTGAGCACTGAAGTCCCCCAAAAATACCAATTCCACGGTTGATAACAGCTCCTGCGTGACATTTGCCATATGCACGACGGACCACCCCGAGATATTGCGTCATATGGTGAAGAGCCCACGAGCTGTTTAGGTTAGATTGTGGGCCCCTATAGTGTGTTATAGGCGGACAGCGGAACAACCGATTCTTGGGGTCTTCTTACAGGCGAGTCAATGCATTCCACCTCGCACTGTCAGACGGAAGGCATCACTGACCGCATGCATCGCGGCAAGGTCTCTTGAAGCTTTTGTTTTACGCCATGCATACGTTGGTCACCAACAAGATGGTGTTCAGACCCTATCACCACCAGTGGAGCAGTTGATAGCTTAGTCGCCTCTTGCGAGAGCGACGGGAATAAACGGGGCTTTGAATTGAAGAGTCTATGTATACTCATATATGTAAATAAATATATATACCGCCAAGGAATCATATTTCGTTCTAGGAATTTGCACGAGATACTATCTTACGACCTTAGCTTTATGAAGATAAAGGCGAAATTTAACGAAAAACTAAACGATGGCGGTAGTTGGTGCAGGTTTCCACGCTAGGCCCAGTAACCGTCAGAATTGTGTTATTATTGACGAGGATTGGGTCACTGAGGGATTTTTATGAACCAATAAATGTCACACAGGTAAATACCACAAAATAAATAAAAAATACTAATTGAAACGTTAAAATGCATTAGATACTTCACTTGACTACATTAAGAAATAATCACTATCATCGAACTGCCGATAGATTCTGCAAAATTTACAATCTAATGTACTATGATAGAGTTCACTTTCAGTACCTAAACTAGCAAAAAACATCAAAAATTGGGATTGTCGTACTTTGATGCACTTTTTTCCCGTCTCCATTGCTTTCTTAATTAACTGTTGTGGTTCTGATTTTGTAGTATATAACAGTGATTATGGTGCCATAGAAAATTCTAACATTGCCACGCGAGAAAAAGAAATATTCGTTATTTTTTATAAACTGACGAGTACCGGGACACTGTCGACATTACCAGCGTTTACCTTATTTGATGTAGTTTTACTTGTGATAGCAAACAAAGGTTATATTCGTGTTACGTTGCAAACAGGTTATGTTTCTAATATTTCACATTGTAGTGTTTGTTATTCTAAAACTCTAAATAATTCTGTTCCAGTGAAAATGATTACAAACTTTCAGAAATTTGGCTTGGAAACAGGTGTTACATGATGTTATTTCGCAAAATAATTGCAGAACATTCCTACGCGCACGTTTGTTATGTTTGACGAAATGCATTATTTAGAAGACTTAATTAAACTACACTTACGTTTCTGTTGTCAGTGGGTAGGTAGGTGCGCGTCAGTAGGGCAACTTTATATTTAAAGCTTGGAATTTAATCACATTATGTTTTTGAATTTAGCAACGTTCTAGACATCGCAATTTTGGTGGTAGTTGGATAATTAAAACTTCTACAGCGATGAAATAAAAATATAATTATTGAGTACCAACATGTGTTTTAGGATTGTAATAATTTCGTACGTAGAACAAAGGTACCTTACTGGTTGAAAATCACTATGCTTATGTTTTATAACAACACCCAACCTTAATTTGGAGCGTGTTCTGCATATTTTGCCAGGGTTGTGTTTGCTTACAAACGCCTGGTTGGGGAACGAGCCGAGCGTCTCAAGAGCCACTTCACTCTATAGAGTATTTCAAAAGGTGACAACCCTGTCTAATCTTCGCAGCTTAACCCTTTCTCAGCGATCCCCCATGCTTCCAGCTTTCGCTTTCATGATTAAGTAAGCCTACTGAGTTATATACCGTTAAGAATTGTGTCTTAAAGGCACAAATGAATAAAAAGTAGTAGAATACACTATTTTACTAAAGGACACAGTAAAATAAGTTCAAAGCCAGTAAATGAATCAGTTCAATAAAATTTGTTTTGGCTAGATTCACTGACTACGTTTTTGTATTAAGGTTGAAAAATTTATCGAATACGTAATCACTTTAAATTAACACAGTCATTATACCTCATTGCATATTGTGATTAATTACGCGTCGAGCGATAAAGTGATAATTACGCGAGTTCAATTCATTTACTAAAATTAATTCTTCGCACGAGTGGAGATTTATCGCTGGGTAACATGCAATTGAACAAACTAATATAATTAGTATCTATTAACGATTACGATGATTTCAAATTAATGCTTTGATTTTTATGGAAAAATCCTTAACTTCATAATATTGCCAAGAATATTATTTTGACTTTATGTCAGATTTGTTTAGATAAGTAACAAAAATGTATAATTCTTTTTATCCTGAAAAAAAAAATGCTTTTTCTCGCTTGCTTCCTTCATTCGACAAATTCTTATTTTTTTATCACAATAAAACAAAATATCAGTTTCTTTTTCTCGCTTGCGTTCTTTCCTCCGACGCATTCTCGACAGGTTCATTACAAAATACGCGTGGAACGAATGCGTCATTATTAAACATTTCGCTACCTACTTATTCTTATGTTCCTGGAGGGTACGAAACGTCAGCAGGTTCGAATCATAACAGATGGGTTTGTGAATGGTAGGATTTATTTTTATTTCTAGAAATTTAATTATCTGAGATTACATAGTGAAAATGGTTAAGGAACTTCCATTCACGTTTCTACTTAGAGAATGACTTCTCTTCGCCACTTAAAATTATATAATTCTTCATATAATTTGTCCGACAAATCTGGATTCACTGAATATCCAGTTAAGAATCTCTATAGTTTCAAAGTATACGAAGTCTTACCAACGCTCAACAACTCAGTTCAAACAGGGGAGGCAGTTCTGTGGAAATATTTGCACAAGTTTTACTAAACTTAAGTATATTTAAAAACTAGTTCTTCATTCATGGATTCAAATTGTTATTTTCCCATTGAAGTGCATTTAAAAAAATGATCTAATATGAGATACAGGTTTTTTATAATTACACAGAGCATTTATTTAAATTCTCTAAAATAAAAAATAGAAACTTCTTAAAATATAATAAATAATAAATGAGAGAGCATATAAATAACAATGTACACTTAACGATACATAGTGCCAAACGCTACCTCATAACTTACAGGGAGTCCACCATTCACGAGCGCAGCAGTGTTGTCATAGGATATCTGTATTCATACGCAGTTTGTGAAGGCGTTATGAATACCTATGGCATGTCGCCGGCATTATCTGCGTGTTCGGTAATGTATTCAAATATGTATCAAGCCCCATCCGCACCGCGTTGTACTTGTTATTTTATTTCGCACGCGTGACGCCGCACCACTGGCTTTATTTTTTCGCGATACAACAATATCATAACGTTGCGACTGTACATTTTTGCGGGATACAGTGCTACTGGTTGTATTGATCGAATACAAGCTAGTAAAGGTGACAAAATAGCAGCACGTTTTAACATCTTTTGTGTAGCTAGATGATTAGTGTGTTTCTTAAAAAAAGACTTTCCTTCACTCTGGGTTGCCTGGATGAGATGATCTTAATGAGGCCGCCCAATGTATACTATATACAGGCACATTTAGATCGGTCAGTATGGGAAAGTCTGAAACTTTATGACATGCGAAAATCTCTTCTTAGGAACCATGTCAACGATTTTAGTAATAAAAAAAACTGCATTCATACATTTAAAAAAAATGTGTACTCAGCTCGGGAATCGAACCCTTCGTTAGAGCGTTTCGTTACATGGTGACTTAGTATGGTTTGTTAGAATTTAAAACGTACCTATTGCGAACTAACGTGACAAAACACTGTTTAACTATACAACGCATATCACAATGATTACCTATTGGTAAGGCCCTTAAAATGTAATAAGTACGTGTACTCTGCTTTATGACCTGTGGACTTATTTGCTAACTCAGTTTGACTGATAAAATGGTAACAACCGAGTGAATTGCCCATCCCTTGCTGCGTTACAATGCAATGATCTTTCCTTTATCTGTCTAAATAATTTATGGAATAGTGAATAGGCCCACTGAATAGTGTGCAACATGTGACACCAGCGCGAAGCTTGGTTTGCTTCATATATAAAGTGATGACATCAATTTCAGTTGTTGTATAACATACTGCAATACACCATGTTATTTTCAAATTATATGTATTTTTCTTATCTCAAAGTAATTTTTGACAACCATGAACGTGTTTCTCTTGGGTGTGGATAAAAGGCCTCATTCGTATTTCTATATTTTAGGCATATCTTTCCTGCTTCCAGTTCGATTGAAATTCTTGATTAAAAATTTTGACTGGATTCATGTGTGGGTGCATGGTCAAATCTAAAACTTAATTTATAGTTTATAAAACCAAAACCCGATGAAAACTAAAACTGCATTATTATATTCTTGCAAAAATTATTTCCCTAGCCAGGAATCCAATGATCAAATTTCGTGAACTAATGTCCAAGAGCAAACTAAAGAAATGGGCAAATTTTACGCTACTAAACACTCAAGTCTCTATATAAGTGCGCTCGCGCACGTATACTGTGAATAATAACCTCATATAGTCGACACACTCTGTCCTCGTTCGCTACGAAACGTATATTGATTACTGTCTGTAAAGAATACAAATGCATCAGAAAACTCCGACAGCGCTCGAGCACAATTTATTGTACTGACGTCTTACATTAAACTTCGTGGTTTTGTCGCGCGTTTGAGGCATTTGATAAGGTGCTACTTATCATGGCGGCCGTCTAGTTGCGTGGTCAGTGCGCTGTCTACTAAGCCAGTGGTAGTTCTGGATTCGAATCCCGGTAGGGGAATATGTTTTATATAATGAGTACAAACGTACATTTGCTCATTAGTCTATGTAGTATGTTTGTATATTTTCTATAAACATCCATGATACATGACATGATTTGACATAGGTACATGACATGAATCGGCTATGAGCTATATGAGTATACTATGATGGCCAATGGTAGTCTAAGTATAAAAACGTAAAAAATAAATGATTACCACTGGCCACTTCAACACGATTTCCTTAGATTCACTTCAAACGCAATTTCTACAAATCCCGCCGTTATGTTTATGTAAAATAAAACTTTGTATCTAAACTTTCACGGATTACCCTTTACCTATTAGTTTTATTCTGTGAAATATGAGATATAATTTGTATCTTCTTTATGATAGTAGCAAACGTCCAGCTAACATCACCGAGCAAGGAGGGCCCGCGGCAGCTAACTAGCAGGTGCACGTTAGCAAAGAAAAATGAAATAACGCAAAAAGGAGAAGTCGAACGGGCGGGGGGTGGGGAACGAAACCGTCGGGGTGGTTCTTTCGTAGAAAAGCCAGTTTCCTTTAGTGGAAACAGATAACGATCCACTGCCGACGACAGAATACGTAACTGCACTCACTAAGCATAGATCTACATGCTAACGGTTGCTATCAAAGGTATCTAACACAACAGATTCCATGCAAGCGCGGGAAAACTGCTCCGCCAGATTTGTCGTCGCGATCACAGTCCGCTTCATTCATTTTGGTATATCGACGTTTAGGTTCTTAGCTAATTGAAGTAGTTTCACTTTAGGGTTGGATAAGTTTAACACTAATGCATATAAATTTATAAACACTACGTAGGGGAAGGGAGGGCAGGATGGTTCACTTAACTTAGAATAATAATAAAAAATACATTGCGGTAGAATACAAAGTATCGTTTATTTTCTCAAAATCAACTATCATTAAACTTTCATAATAATCTAACAGATAACTTTAATTTTTATCACAAGCGTAACAAGAGATCAATATTTAAAATTTTTGTTTTGATTCATCTTACCCTATACTATCGGGCAAGATGAATCTAGCGATCTATATAACAGATAAAACCTAAAAATTTTATGATAATATTGTTGGAAAAATGTTTCAATACACTTTTATTAACATTAGTTAAGGAAATTAAAACAATTTCCTCCTAGGAATCCTGAAATAGGAAACTAAAAACGTACCGTAGCAAAATATTATAGTGGCGAGTACTCTTTTCGTTTTTTTGCACTGACGCGCGTAAACCTCCACTTGCAGTTCAAGTTGTCCTGATTTGCGAACCTCCGCCTCACTGCGCGTACGCACACCTTAAGTAGGTGTTTGTACCAAGCCGATAGAACAAAATATTAGAATAATTCATGTTGCCCGCTATATTCATCTTGCCCTCCCTTCCCCTAACGTTTCATTTCGCCGTCTGGTTATTAACATATGCATAATATTGGATGTAAATAGCAATGATATTGTTATTATTACATATTATAACAACAGTATTTTTATTCGCTGACTGAAACGAATCAGGATGTGTACACAGCGGTGGCGCAGGGAAAACGGGAAGCGTTGATTCCTCGGAGATGCCGTGTCATGCATCCGTGCGCGGCATCGCAATGCAGGGATCGCTCGCGGCGATGCATGAACCCAGCGAAAAAAGTTTATTTTCACAGAGCAAGTTCTACAATGCTACGCGTTTTTAGTCTACGATAAACATTAGTTATATCTGATTTTCTCCTAGAACAGTGCCGCCATTTAAGTGGCTGTTGTGTTTAAATTACTTAGATTATAATTACGTAAACGTCAAAATACACAGAAACACCGCGCCTGGAAGGTAATCAAAGCTTTAAGTGTTCTTAGCAACGTTGTTTTTGAAAAGCGCTAGAAATTTTACAGAAAAAATTAAGGAGTACAATAAGTAAAAGAGTTTTCAATTATTTTTATGCCAACCCTGTTGCACCGTTTAAGCGTAAACATTATTAAGGTGAGCATTATTCTGCACAAGTGCACACTGTTGAGCTCTTAGAATAGCCTGCAGTTATGTTAATATAATTTAATCCACGTTGTCATTTTGTAATAACAACTCGTGTAACACACTTGTAGATGCAAGTCACGAGCAGCGTCGCCTGATGCTTGCACCCTAACAGCTATACACACATAATGCTCCTAACATAGCTCCTATGTTGCTCGATATTGATTTAAAACGGAAGAGTATTACAGTAGAAAATAAATTATTTTTGTATGTTATGAAACTAAAATACTTTCACAAAATAACAGCAAACATTAATTATAACATGGCTTTTTTTGTCATTGACAGTAAAAAAAAATTGACTAAAAATGCTGTCTCGAAATTTAGCCCAACAAACTAGTGTAATTGGTAAGAAGCATCTAGCAAACTTATTATTCATCCAAGCTTGCAGCAATTTATGAGTCAAGTTCGTCTTTGTAAGATTTTTGAATATGTTATTTTGTTTCGAAATTTTCAGTTTCTTTGTAGCTTTTGTAAGTCAATGTAAATGGTTGGGAGTTCATAGAAACAAACGTATTATGTAACTATAACTTATATCTGACAATATCCAAAGGCATAATGATACGAGTGATCTTTCTACGACAAAAATTCTTGCTGAGACCAAAACCTAAAAATCCGCTAGACATTTCCTATATCTTCTTTCATTGCATTCTTGCGGTGAGTATGGTTGACCCTAGTTAGGAACTAGGCAGCGTAATCTGTCTGTATCCCTCTGGAGGTCTATGATAATTGAAAAATCAATTGTGTCTGGAATCAGATGCTTGACGGGTTAAGCCGTCTATGTATTTGTAGAAAATGTAACAAGTATTTTAGGATTGTAGCTCATTAGGTACAGCACTATTTTAAATAAAATTGATAAAGTTGAAAAATGAAGTAGATGTAATTAATTCACAATATTTACCTAATAGCTAATTTGTGGCTCATATAATTCAGGAATGAAGGTAAATAGGCGATCGGCAGGAGGCCAAAGGTTCGGCGCACCGCACAGTGCGCGCCTAATGGCCGCATTACCATTCCAAGTCGGTGGGTAAGCGGCGACCGCCTTGTGAATATGCAAAGTGAGCCACGTAAAGCTGCGTTAAATATTGAACTGCCGTATTGTGACTAAATGTTCACGGCGATTTTAAAAATATGTACTATTGACTTTGCAAAGCGTACCTTACAGAAATGATAAAAAAATGGATGTGTTGAAAAAATTCGGTAATAAGTATCAGATTCTTAATAAAGGAAAGTTTATTGACCTGCAAATATTTATAACCATTATTTTCATCATTGAATCCAACGGTTCTTGTCTCTTATACAGCGTGGACCCTGTAACTAAACAAAAAATGGACACAGAGTATCCACAGGCAATACTAAATGGTCCTAATGTTCCAAAGTTCTTAAATTAGGAGTAATAGTCATTTATAATTAAGATTTCCCATCAATGAATTTACACATTGCGATATAATGTCGCTTAGTGGTCGTTAGATAAATCTTGGTACCAAGTATTTTGATAATTCTAACATTTATTAGTGTCACTAAATGTCACTGACAGTTATAGCGTCTGTAGCACGTCGTTGCTGGCTCGATTAATTTTGTTAGAAAATAACAGTAAAAATATTTAAAAAAAAATAATTAATGAATACTATTTGGGCCCAATTACTAATTAGCTAAAGGATGAATATTTTGGTTTTTTGCTCCTGTTACAGATGATTACTTATTTTTACATATACAGGATGGGCCGCCCCCAACCTTTATATGTAAAAATAAGTAATCTTGGTAAAATTTAGGTTAGTTATATTATACAATACGCTTCATAAATAAGTCTTGGAAACATTTTAGTATATAAAGTGAAAACTTAAGATCCACAGTCTCGTGGATTGAAGCCAAATCTAACTTTTGACAGAAAAAAGCTAAGCCAGCACAAAAATAAAAGTTGGCGATTCCTGAAAAAACGCTACCACGGAATACAAGGTATTATTATGATTTAATTACTGCAGCTATGTCTTTAAAATATTGGCAATTTGCTTATATTTAACTTATTATTCTTCCAAGTTGTACTCATATTCTCAGAATGCACTTTGTGGCTAAAAGAGCATTTCCACACAACCTAGTTTATTTATATGTAAGTATGTATTGTATTTATATTATGTATGTAAAGTATGATTTGTATTTATATTATTTACGTATGTTTGTATTTATGTATGATACGTTTTTATATTATTTATGTAAATGTAAACTTTTCTTTTATGTTTTTTTTTTACACGTACTACCTCACCTACCTATCAAGATCTCTCTCTGAACTCAAAGGTTTGCTGGTAGAAAACACAGTTTTGTGTTAAGCTCGCCTGTGTACATCATGTTTTATTTTGTAAATTTTGTTGTGAGTTGTTTTGTGTACAATAAAGAATAAATAAATAAAACTGTTTGCGATTAATAGAAATAAATCCTCCTTTGCATACTACAATACATATTTATTTTTATTTTGTGTTTGGTACAATAAATAGTTTATATCTTAGACTTTAGCAAACGCAACTTCTTCCTCTGTATAAGAAAACAACTTAACCTTATTTCTAGCAAACAAAGCATTGTGTTATAACGTTTTTATTGTTACTACTAGCAAGGCAGCTAGAAAAGTAACAAGGTAAAGAAATAGAAATATTCTCATTACTATGCTAGTTGAAATTGGACCTAATAATAGAGTTTTACTTAGCGGATAATCCTGTTTACGTTAACTTAGCTGATTTTTTTGTTATGGATGGTGCACGACTCCAGAGACTTAGTAAAAAGTATTGCTGCAAAATTATCAGAGTTCCACTGCTGGGCACAGGCTTTCCTACATTGGAGAAACACATGAGGAGGTTGGGCCTTAACACCACCACGCTGGCCCAATGCGGGTTGATCGGTTATAGCGATTGCAGTCACAACCGAGACCAACGGCTTAGCGTGCCTTCCGAAGCACGGAGGAGCTCGAGATAACAAATTTTTATTGACCCATCCTGGGCTCGACCAAAGTTGCTTTGTTTCCGTAATTCAAACCAGAGTGCTTAAACCACTGCGCCGTCGAGCTTATCAACCCTAAGACCTACTCCCCCTAACTACTCTACACCAAGTGCAGGTTATTATGCATAATTAAAGTGACAGGTGGCGGCCCAGTATTCTATCAGTACCTCTGGCACGAACACTTTTTAATTTCGAATTGCTATCGTATCAAGTAGTTACGTTAGCTTTTGTTTGAAATTTTAAGCGTGCGCGAACGATTCGATTACGATTCGAAATTTAAAAATATTCGTGCTACAGGTACAGTAGCTCTAGCACTAACATTTTTGAATTTCGAATGGCCATCGTATCGAGTAGTGACGTTAGCTTTTGTCTGGTTTTTGTTTAAAATTTTAAGCTTGCGTGAACGATACGATTACGATTCGAATTTTAAAAAATGCTGCTAGGGGTACAGATCTTTTTATTCAAAGAGATTTTATATAAATAAAATATTATTTAAAAAAAATTACATCTTTTTGACACTCGAATAATGTTTATGAATCAGAGAGAATTAAAACATGTAAGTATTAGCAGTGTTTTTACTAAAATAGGTGAAATTTGCATTTCTGAGTAAGGGCGATAGAATACTGACAAAAAACTGAAGTGCTTTCTACATTATGTCAAAGATACTGCAATTTACGGCAGTTAAATGTATTTACACTGACATGTAAAACTAATGAATTTTATTAGACGATTTTAAGAATCGTGTTCCAAGCTTTTCGACTTTCTGTCAGCTCTTGCGGCCGAAAAAACGTTTAAATTATTAATGACGTTAATTAAAATTTGCCTTGCAGATCATAACTTGAATGAAATTATGTTTTGTTTTAATGCCAAGAACCTCTTATAAAATCGCAGGATTAAAATATTACAACGATATAGCTTTGATAAAATGCAAAAGAAAAAGTTATAAGAGATAGGTACTCGGAACACATCTACATGATGAAATGTAATAGTTGCCTCACGGTGGCAGATACGTCAGTCTGCGGAATACGGATTTAACGTGAGCAGAATATAATAACAGCGTATCCGCATAAAATATTCTTCGATAAACTGATAAAAAGCAAATGTAGCCGCGTCGGAGAAAAAATTGCCAGGCGTCCTCCACGCGCATTGTGCCGAAATGACACGTGTAAGCCGCCAAGAGTGCGCGCCGCCTCACAAAAGGCTTACAGATGCGCACACCAGAAGATTTTAATGAGGCAACGACTCTGTGTGATTTTATCGCGTGTGCTGTAATGAGAAATAACCAAGCGCGTCCTCTTTGACTGCGCTCGTATAGAGCCGCAGCAAAAATCCTACAAGTGACACCTTTTGAGCAACGGGCATTGAATTCACATAAAAGCAGCTCTTGAAATGGATACATTATCTAGTCATGAATCTAAAGTAATTAAATAAAATTTTTATTTTCTTTACTAAATTAAAATAGGGTGTACTTATACATGTTTCCACCGTCTGGTTAAATTAGCCCGTTAATTCGATTGATTAAACGCTGGCATGCAATCAAAGGCCTAGGCCGATAGTTAATTGAACGAGGCTCACTCAACGTCTAACGACTTGAAATATAACCTTCGACCTACCAATCTCACAAACTTTTGTGTGACTACACAAAAGTTATTTGATTTAAACAACCTGCCTAGGCAATTGAATGGCTAATTTAACCAGACGGCTGTTTCAAATAAAGTATTACATAAGCGATAATTAATAGTAATTAATTAGAATTACTATTCATTACTATTGTAAGATTCAATAAGTCCAACTTATTTATATATACTTGTACTGTTACATACTAACGCAAAATATATGTAGGTAGGCAGAAAAGAACCCTACATGAAAAGCTTCGCGGTTTAAACATAATTAACAGTAAAGTAAACCACTTTGACTTTACACTGTCACAAAAAAAGAACAAATGTAGGTACTATTGGAAATCCGATTAACTAGTTCAAACATTTTCGTATCGATGTTAGCATCAAATCGGTTGTGCAAACGCAATAAAAACAAATTAGGCGACAAGTAAGTTACGCGGCGGGCGCACCGGCCAATTTTCATCAATGCAAATCACGTTGTCGACTCGTCAACCCAATTACCAAGAAGTGAATTTAAATAAAGATAAGTATCGCCCTCGAGGAGACAATGCTAATAGGACGGAGCAGTAATAGGCGCCGACTGGGGCGCACCGCGGTAGGTGCCTTAATTAGATTCGTCGACTTACGCCCGTGAGCCGCAAAACACTTGTTCAATTAGCGATCAGCCTCTACAAACTTTATTGTGCCAGTTTTGAACTGAACGATGACACTTTTATATGTGGGATTTCAATGTTATCCATTGGAGTATAAGCGAAATCAATGATCAGCTTACTAATAAGATAATTAAGACTAGGTACTATTTATTTTGAAATATTTTTTTCTTCATTAGGTTTCACTCAAATATATTCTGTGAAGTACCCATAATTATATCGTACAAAATAAATTGTCAAATTGTACAAAAAAAAAGTAAATGTGTACCTTTTAAATAATATATCTACATTTTAGTACTTAATGTATGTTTAAGACGTTTTTGTAATGTTAGTTAAAACGTCTAAAATCGCTTCTTAAAACAACTATAAAAATAAAGACATGAGACTAACAGAAAAAGCTACAAGCCTACAATATGGAGTAAAATATTTTCTAAGTAGGTCAGCTTAAAAACAAACTATAGTATTGTATAATTGATACATTTATTTCTTATTACATTTTTGCCTATTTGGCCAAATTATTACTGAATTCTAGAGGTTCTCTTTATAAGCTTTCTACGTATATTTATCTACTTTTTATTTATAGCTTTTACGACTGACAACCATTATTACCTGTCACTGCTGTACTTTTCAACGCTTATAAAAATTGACTTTTCCATTGGGCAGTAAATCAGATTGAATGGGTGTTCGGAAAATATCTTGTAAGCAGCAATGACAGCGGCTTGATAGCAGCCCAGGACTTGTCAACTTCTGCTCCGATATTTTTCGGTAAATGACCGCGACACACCAATGACTAAAGATATATTACTTTTACTTACGCATTTATGTATATTTTATAGGTAATATTAACATTGGTTAAAATAACCCTAATATACACTCGAAAAAAAGACCTGCTTTATTTAATTAAGATCGTAATACATGGACTCACCTTTATCTAATTTAAATATGTCACAAATCATCAGCATAATTAGGTAGATCAGGTTTTTCGTAATAATACATATGCGTAGATCCTTCCAACTCCATACGCTTTGCCCAGTCTGTAAAAATTAAAAGGATAGCATAGGAGATACGCCCCCTGTTTCCAACACAAAGCTTCCTCAAAAAACTCTCACAGAAATAACACTTATATAAGTCAACCCAACAAATAACCTACAGAGTGAGAAATTAACCTTTGTTTGCTTTGAGAAAACAATTTCTGCTCTTCATAAGTACACCAAATATCGGATCGGCAAAAGTCAAACGCAAAACATACTCCCAATGTTTGGACAAAGAAAAATCAATCCTTCAAATAGAAACCATGACGCAGTACGCAATAAAACAAATATGTATTTTCCACAATCCGTCCACTATAAGATAATATGTTACTTTATTTCTATTTTCTGTATTCACTGAGGGTTTATGTATCTCGAATAGTCACGTCCCTCCCGTGCTGGGTGAAGCATACAAATAAGTGAAAGTCCGAGAGCCCAAACACCCCACGATCTTCTTTATCTACGGATCTCTTAAAAGAATTTGATCGTATATGAGAATATTACGAGTAACATCTGTGACAAGGGACGTATAAACTTAAATATTTGGACACAGGGGCTGCGGTTACTGTAAAAACAAATCATCTGGTCATCTACGGAACTAAACCTTTACCAGCCCGCCGGCGCTTAGATACGATAAAGAATCTATTTGTTTTGATATATGGTTACTTAGTTTACAAATAAATAAGCTTGGAGGTACGTAACTTATTTGGATAGTATCTTTAGAGCATGACAGGTATCTTAATTTTAGTAAATTTGTTCAATCAAGTGAATCAAGTTGAATTTTTTAAGATACGTAATAATGTTGTTTTGTGTTTTATTATACAAAGCACGACAAATGACTCAACACCACCTGATGTGAAGCGGTAAGAAAAGTCCATATGCGAAGACAGCTAGTGCAGTTCAGACACTGCTCTAGCCGCCTCCACCTTGCCGGCATAAAAGGTGCTTTTTCACGTCACTTTTGAAGGAACCTATGTTATAGGAAAGAGGGGCAACGCATGTACTGGCAAATAATTCCAAGTTCTGGAAGTATGACAAAGAAACAAGGTACTATTTTTTTTGTTTGTGATATTGAGGTAGAGACAGTGAATTGATGACCCTAAAGCGCGCGCTCCTGAGTAGGCAGGGGAAAGGTGGGATGAGGTCAAAAAACCTCAATTGCAAAGGCTAAAGATTGTTCGTGATAATATTCGAGTGCGAGCAATATTCCACGCAAGACCGAACCTGAGTTTTGTAAAGCAGGCATGAAAAAGAAAAATCGCGTGAAAAATCCACGCACCTTGTTGAGGACACCGGGCCTGTTTTGATCAGCTGTTTTAGCTTCAAATTCAAATTTGTTTATTTGCCATAAAACACGGTAAACTACAAAGATGTACAGTACAAATACAGATCAAGCGTGTTTTGTCAAATATCGACATGCAAATATAAATAGACATATAAGCAAATAGAATCTAGAACTAGAACCTTTATGCCAAGCTACTGAACAGAATGATTCAGAACGCTTTGAGCTTCAAAATTAATTCACCTTCTGCTTATATACCGGATACTTTCTCTAAACGGTATGATATTTAAAAAACTTTGTACAAAAAAGTAAACAGATTTGCACAATTCATGAAAATGTATAAAGATTTGTTATAAGAATTTTTAAAGGACATATACAGGTCAGCCTAAATTGTTCTGTATTTAATTCATACCTATGTACATTGTAACGACAAGTGAAACCTAAATAATGTTAATGTTTTAATAATTTGATGCTACAATGAATTGATTATTATTTTATTTTAATTGATTTGTTTGATTTGTGAATTTACTGAACACAAAATACGAATCTGAATTGTGAATAAAAATGGACTGAAAGCAACCAAAGTTTCCTAGACCGGACCAGTGGACCTGCAATCAAAGTTTCGTAGCATTTAATATTTCTACTTTGAATGTTATAAAGCAATGGCAAGAAGCATGTTTTTTTAAAGATACCAGCTAAGCTGTATGATAAAAAAAATACATTTTCTCTTGCACCGGCAAGCATTTAAATTAGAACAATTGTCTACATAGAAAAATATCTAAACTAGAAAAATTTCACGTCCTGTCCCCTTATTCTCAACTGTCGGAAAGGACTCGTTTATCGGAAACTCTATATCTGTCACTTTTTATCGCGGTGCGTCAAAGCGAGACGAGATGTGACTTTTTGAATCGAATCTGTGATTTGACAGTTGAGAATAATGGGGCCTGGGTGGGGAAAGAACCCGAAACCTTTCACATTCCGGGTGACTGCTCTAACCATCTGAGCTACCGAGGACTTGAGATAACCAATGTCGAAATATTCTATTTCAACATCCGAACGACATTTGTAATAATGATAAAATAAATAAAATTAAGAATTTCTGTCTACTCTATTGGTTTTGAGTTAGCACTCAAGGAAAATAAATCAGCTGTGACAAGCAGACGCTACAGATATTAAGAAACCATAAGGGTTCCGTTTTTGGCATGGAGCTCTAAAAAAGAATAGTAACGTAGATACAATTCGAACAGACCATTTTCTCAAAGTAAAAGGAGCAGCTCCGGCATTATCTTGCAATCGTATAATAGTCTTGATTTCCTATTGTTTGAAGAGAACCCGACGTGACAGGGTAAGGCGTGAAACAGAAGGCGTTTATTTATTATAAAGTTGGGGTGTCAATTGGTTTGTTCAATTACAGCAGTTGTAATAATAAAGCATTACTTAATATTAGCATTATTAAGTAAGTATTCTTCAATAGCGTATTCTATAATTTTCTAGTTTCCAGCCGTAAAACAGTTCACTGTGTTTCGGATTGAAGGGAAAGGTAGCTATTGTAATTCATGGACGGCATTTCATCTTAGTCCTCAGGATGACAACGCACCTGCAATATTAATTGATTTCCCCTTGTTCTTGCAGGTGTCTATAGGCGGCGGTAACCGCTTATCATCAGGGGAGCCGTCAGCTTGTTTGTCATCTAGTTGAATAAAAAAAAACAATAATGAATGGTTTTAGAATATACCCGGTGAAATTATTTGAAAGTTTACAATAATAAAATATAATTCTTACACTCACACCCATTACGCATGTGTAAATTTGTTACACTGACTTTTTATATATTAATTACTCATAAAGAAACTTTCAGAATAGATAGAAGTAAAGGCGACTTCGATATATATATAAATACACCATTTTGTTTATTGAGAGACTTCCCATTATTTTTAGATTACATTAAAAATAACATCTCAGTAATAAAATAAACCCATGAATTTTTTTACAGCAATTTAAATTGCAATAAAAATGTCTATATGTCTTTTAATTGGTCTTTAATTAGTTACTTAGCTCCGAGTCTGCCATCAATTGAAAAAGCGATTCCACCATGGAAGGGAGATAGGCCGATTAAATCTGTTCTGAAATTGACGACTGATTTATTAAAAGTAATGCCTTAAATTAATCCAAGGGGGACCGCTAAACCTTTTGATATGTCCACGTTATTTCATAAATTTATAATGCACCTAAAAGTATATGTTATTCCTTTCTCCCTTCTTATGACATTTAACAACTAAATTTCCGCTCTCGATTTTATATCATATTTAGATACTCATTAGAATTAGCGACATTATGAAATATGTATTATCTTTGCACACAATGATAAATTGTTACAAAAAAAATCATGAAATTAGCCAAAATGGTTGGAAGTTTTATTAAGACTGCGTTTGCGGAACTGAATTAATTATACCGTAGGGACCAATGCACGTAGAATAATAATTCATTCAAATACTTCAGGCGTAGTATTCAGATAAGTAACAATAAATCAATGATGAAAAATATCAACTACTATATGCCACGTATAGTTTTTGGGGTGAATAGAAGGGTTGTGTTGTGTTGCGTTATTTGTTAACGCTTTGTCGTTGAGTTTATAACAAGGTGTCTGCGGCCGCAATCAATCAGAGTGGTTGTCAATTTGAGGTACCGCTGCCAAATGACCACTTTTGATTTCAAACACGAGGACGTAATTTAAAAAGAAATATTATCCCAAAACTTCTGTCATATTAATGATAGAAGTTTTGGGGTAATATTTCTTAGGTATCATTAATTTAGTAGTATATTTGTGGAAACGTGTCGCGAATAGGAAAGCTTCTCCGATATGATAGTAACAGCATTCTTTCTGTTGGTTTTTACAGGGTGGGCAACGGGTAGTGGTAAACAGGTTCTTTCGGTGTTACAAGCCGTTACTTGTCAAATTAAGGTAACCAAAAAGTTTACCCACTTAAGTTTAAACTATGAAGTAGCCACATATCAGACACAGCAGATTTTCTATTGCATATAAGCACCACAGTTTAATTATATCTTGATCAATATCAACTGTTGAATACCAAGATTTTAGTAGCACGCAATTTGTTGATTCATCGTGAATATACGTAATATTATGTGATACGTAAGATAAGACTGTACTGAAATGACATTAATAATTATTATATTACGAAATATACGGTGTTCCAAAACAATAAAAAGTCAAGCACCGTACTAGGTAGGCCCGTATGTAGGGTCGTCTGGATAGGTTCCACCGCCTTTCTTATTTGAGCCGTGAAACAGTTCACTTTGTTTCGAATCGAAGGGAAAGGTAGCCCGTGATATTACTGGGCATGTAAGACATTTCATCTTAGGCTTCAGGACGACAACGCACTACCAAGATCAAGTGATTTTTCTTTGTTATTGCACGTGTCTATAGGCGGCGGTTACCACTCACCACCAGGTGGACCGTTAGCTTGTTTGTCATCTAGTTGTTTAGAAAAAAAAACAACTCGTTGTATTTGGATTTTTTTTCTGTTCTATAGGTATATGATTTTTATAAAAGTCGCAGTTCTGGGGTAACAAACATAAAAAACACTGCTGAGATGAGAACCTGTTACTTTTTTGAAGTCGGTTGGTTATTATTTACTTGAATGTAGAGAATACGAAAACTTGAACGGCTTGTGTATTATCTACGAAGATAGAAAATGGTTGAGAAACCAAGAATTTTGGAATTATAAAGAATCATGGAAGTTTGGGTCATGGTAAAATTACGAATAAAGGTGAATATAGCCACAAATTGAAGATAAAAATTATATTACATAGGTATAATTATAACCTATAAGATATTCATCATAACAGACTATGAAGTTCACTGCTGAACAAAGGCCTTCCTCATCGATTTCCAAACGGATCGGTTTTGCCCCATCAGCATCCAACTGCCAACTTGCCCCTGCGAACCTGACCAGGTTGTCTATCCCTCTAGTGCGCTTTCCGGTACGTAGTCGCGCTGGTCGCTCCATTACCCATCCGTTCTGCGTGCTATGTGCCCTGCCCACTGTCATTTCAAATTGATAATACTATGAGCTATGTATGTTTTAAGATATAGCAACTTAAATATTGAGGTATAACAGAATTCAAGTGTCATTTTTAACCGACTTAATAAAATTAAACCTAAATAGAATTAAGAAGTACTAAGGGTGTAGGTTCTTCAAAAAAGGCGACAAAACTACAGACCCATCACGCTTTTGAGCTACGTTTACAAGTTGTTTTCGAGGGTTATCACGAATCGTCTCGCGCGCAGGTTTGACGACTTCCAGCCTGCCGAACAAGCCGGTTTCCGTAAAGGCTTTAGTACCGTAGACCACATACATACGCTGCGGCAGGTTATACAAAAGACCGAGGAGTATAACCGGCCACTTTGATTGGCGTTTGTGGACTACGAGAAGGCCTTCGATTCGATCGAAACATGGGCCATGATTCAGTCTCTTCAGAGGTGCCACATTGACTATCGGTATATCGAGGTGATGAGATCTTTGTACGAGAGCGCCACCTAGTCGGTCCGTGTACAGAATAGAATCAGTATACGAAACCCATCCAACTGCAGAGAGGGGTAAGACAGGGAGATGTAATATCTCCGAAACTGTTTATCGCTGCGTTGGAAGATGTTTTCAAACTGCTGGACTGGACAGGACTCGGCATCAACATTAACGGCGAGTACATCACTCATCTTTGGTTTGCCGATTATATATTAGTCATGGCAGAATCCCTGGAGGAATTGAGCACAATGCTCGACGACCTCGACAGAACCTCCCGACAGGTGGGTCTGAAAATGAACATGGACAAGACAAAGGTTATGTCTAATACCCATGTCGCACCTATACCAGTTTCAGTTGGGAGTTCTGTTCTTGAAGTTGTTGACAAGTACGGCTACCTCGGACAAATGGTCCAGCTGGGTTATTCCATCTTCGAGAAAGAGGTCAATCGACGAATCCAACTCGGATTTGCAGAGTTCGGGAAATTGCGTAAGATCTTCTCGTCCCAAATTCCTCTGTGTTTGAAGTCGAAAGCCTGCGACCAGTGTGTGTTGCCAGTGATGGCATATGCACATGATGCAAGTTCGCAGTCGCACAACGAGCTATGGACCGAGCTATGTTAGGTGTTCCTCTGCGAGATAGAATCAGAAATGAGGACATCCGTAAGAGAACCAAAGTCACTGACATAGCTCTTAGGATTAGCAAATTGAAGTGGCAGTGGGCAGGGCACATAGCACGCAGAACGGACGGCCGGTGGGGCGTTAAGGTTCTGGAGTGGCGACCGCGTACCGGAAAGCGCAAAGTAGGACGGCCCCCCACAAGATGGACAGATGACCTGGTCAGGGTCGCGGGGAGTCGCTGGATGCAGGCTGCGCAAAACCATTTTATTTGGAGATCGATGGGGGAGGCCTTTGTTCAGCAGTGGACATCATAGGCTGATATGATGGGAATATGAGGAGCTCCGTAGCATAGTGATTTGAATGCTCTGGTTTCGATTATGAAAACAGTAACTTTCGCCGTGGTCTGAATGGTTCAATTAAAATTCGTCATCTGGAGTTCCTCCGCCTCCACCTTGCTGGCCCAAAAGGTGCCTTTTCACGCCTCTTTTGAAGGAACCCATGTTGTAGAAAGGAAGAAATAGATTAATAAAGATTAGACATTTTACTGCTTAGACATTCCGCGATTTGGATGTTAGATATGGCAAGACTTAAACGCTGTGAGATATGGACCTCTTACGATGTAGACGCAATTTCGACACTGGACATTCTACGATTGAGGTAACACTCAGGAGGGAAATTGATTTATTCGTCTCATAAGTGACGCTTATTTCGAACTTAGTTAATAGCAACTGAGATATTAATCACTTTAATAGGCTAGCAAATAGGTTTTTGTGCTTTCTAATTATTTACGTGCCGTATAAAGGTAGGCTTGTTTTAAGTATTTGGAATGACTCGACAAGCTGTTTTCGTTTATTTAAGCGACCAACCTTACGAAATATAAAATGCATGCATTATTTTATAGACCTAGTAAAGATCTTTATCTAAAAATTGTAATGTTTATTCAAAATGATAAATAATAAAACCTTTGTTGCTGTAATTACTCATAGAGCTGTGTGTTACTTGATATATTACTTTTTCATTAGAGATTTTTTAACCAATTAATTATGAGATATTTTTTTTGTCTAAAGATATGTAATATAAACGTTTTTATAGCTGTAAAAGGTAAAACAATAAAAATCGATTTTGAAACCATATTGTAGGATGATACGTTAACGAGAACCCCGTGCAACCGCAATCAATCTGCGGGCAGCGCTGTCAATTTGCGGCCCACGGAACGAGCGGACTGATGACTTCCGAGTGACCGCCTCTGATTTGCATAAGGGCGAGCTTTAATACGAGATTATTTTCGAGTTAAGCGCACCCACCACCCGAAGCGGTCCTATTCATTATTAGTTTTGGAATATTTAGTAGACCCAATCTCCGGACGTTATTAGTATGGCCACTCGAATTCGACGCGATTGCTGTACAATTATGTTAAAACAGTCCAGGAGCGTAGTCAATAAAGGAGTTTAGTTTTGTTTTGTTAGGTTTTATCAGAAAAACAGCAAAGGATAAAACAAAAAACACCTTAATCAAGTAAGCAGGAAAAATCTTATTTTTTAAAACATTTAGTCATACCTTCATGAGTTCTGTGTGAGCACGGAAAAATAAACTGCATTTCGGAAGGAAGTGTGCAGTCCATTTTATTTGAAATGACAGCAAACTTAGCATTTTGCCAACGTATTTCAAATATTCTACGTCTCATAGCAGTCTGCGAGAACTTGTTATTGTTATAAGAATACGTTTTATAAATAAATTGGCATAAGTTTCCTATGCTGCTTTAGAATACGAACCCTAATAGGAACAATACAGTCTTGCCGTTCCTGCATTGAATCCGGCTTCATCTCCATGCAATTTTAATCCGTCGGGGCATAAAGTAACACGAATACAGTAGCTTCAAAATCCGAAGTAGGGTGGTTCGTGTGCCAGATTGGTTCCGCAACAGCGTTACGTGTAGTGACGACTGAGCCACATCTTGCCAACGGTGACAAAAGGATTACTCACTCCTCTCCCCTGTCTGCGGTTTCTTAATTAACCCCTAAATACCTCTGCTTGCTGTGTGGTTTGTAAGATTATTGCCAACGTTACCCTTGTTAATTTTAATGTACGGTATTATTAAAACAAATAGACATTCACGTCTCGAAGAGCTCCGTATTAGAATAAATTTGCTTGTAACATTATTAAGTTTACGAATTTGTGCTCTTCTGTTTCTTAAGCCATTGGGTTAGTAATACATACCTAATTAAAAGAGAATTACTGCTTTATAATTCCAAATGTTATAATAAACATAACTTTAAAACATTAAGTTATCTAATTAGTGTTTATAAGGCCCCGTTCACGACAGCACTTAACCTTTCGTGTAAAAGTATTAAAAATAACAATTTTAAGCATGATGCTATATTATTATGTATCTTGTAGGCGTTAAACTTTTTGCATACCATATTGATAATAATCTACGGTATATTCAGTCATATTTATTATTTATTTTTATCTCTAATTGTATGACCGAAATGGCAATATCGTAGCTACACAAAACTCATCGTGTTGATGACTTCAAATGTAAATCACCATAATAAAATATCATTGTGAAAAGTAAGCATTTAAATCCTACTCAAACATTATTACGGTTGATAAATTAAAAGTCTACGCATACATACTGAAACACACAATTAGCTAATATTGTTAACAGTGGCTATGATTTACATGAGTGGAGCAGGGGCAGCGGGCCAGAAGGGGGCGCACTCGGCTAATGCGATCACCTGAGCGAGCGCGAGGCTTTCATCTTCGCTCAGCTGTCTCCGCACGCACAACCACGCAGAGACGACTCGCCGGTCTCGGTCGAAACGACAAATGATCACGCAATTACAAAGAGAATCGTATGCATTCTATATAAACTTACATCGTTTGTATAGAGGGCATTGAAACATCCGATTAAGTATTTATACAGGGTGGCACATTTAGATCGGTCAGTATGGGAAAGTCTGAAACTATAACGACATACCAAAATCTCGTTTTTTTAAATTATGTTAAAAAAACGTGTACTTGGTTCGATTCCCGAGCCAAGTACACATTTTTTTTAAATGTATGAATGCAGTTTTTCTTATAACTAAAATCGGTGACATGGTTCCTAAGAAGGCTCGGGAATCGAACCGAGTACACGTTTTTTTAAATTATGAATGGAACTTTTTATTTGTGGTCTCCAAATATTTCAATAATATTCGAGTGTTCTGTTAAAATTTTGAAGATATCCGCCACTATCTTCTGGCTTACTCACTAACTCACTTTTCATAGTAATGTTGGATTTTTTTTTAATTTATACGAACCTTGTCCTGCCTATCATGAAAAAAATATGAAAATAGTTATGTAATGTGGTGCAACCTTTCGGAAGTGAAACACACACATTTCGTTTCATTTTTATTTATATCAATAACACATGATTATTTGATTCATTAACACTGAGTCAACATTGATGAAGTTAGTTAGTGAATTGTTTTTGTCTCCTCTCAAAGTAATGAATATACAATATCATTGTACTTTGAAATGTTATCAAAGTATAGATAGTAACATATTATATGTCAAACACACTCATATTTTTCAAAAAATGATGTCAACCTCAGTGCTTGTAGAAAAACTTATATATTTATATAACAAGACTAAGCAAACATCTACAAAGCGAAAGTACGAGTTCTATTTGACTGGAGCCGAAAGTAAGAAATTGTTTTTCCATTCAAAATCGGTTGTCGAAGTGCAGGATATATAAATCTATTGGTGTCTGTCTGGGAGAGACGGTGATACGTAAACAAGTGTGAACTGGCCGGAATATCGGCGTTCGCCACAGAGCAAGTTTATTCTCCAAACAGCGCTGTCGGCGTCGCCCGACGTGAGCATCGAACGCTATGGTTCCCGCTGGCCATCATCGGAACAGTATTATTTATGCATTTTTTGGGAAGAAGTTTATACAAAATAGATTTCTTTGGCCACAGGTTGATTGTAATTTTCATAGAATAATATAATATAATAAGGTGTAAAATCTGTTATGAAATTCTAAATAAGTCAAAGAGCTAAAGTCAACCAGACGTTGCGGTCAAAGAGGTAGTATAACTTTTTCTTGACCAATGTCAGGGGCTTACGGGAATGTACCACGGCGTCCCTGCGACACCGTATCTGCAGTCGGAGTTACTCTTCCGACCAACTCCGCTAGCTGAATGACAAATGTTTACTTAGGCCACCCCCGGATAACCTCTTCTTTTACAACGCTATTCAGAGTTTTCCCCGGTTATTTGTTCCCTCTTCTAGCGGACCATATTTCGTGCAACAAGCTAAATACCAATTTTATTGTCCGTGCCTCGATAGATACAAGTAAAAATTTAAGAGGAAAACAAAGAGTGGCAATTTGGCAAGTCGAAGACAAACGCATTTAAAATGGGCAGAGCAGAGCGGCAGCCATCTATCTTGGAGCTTGATAAATGACGACATTATTCTTTATCGCCTACTCAATTTGTTTAAAAGCGTTCTGCTTTGATAATTTGAAAATTACAAATCGTATTCTGACTCAAAAATGTCGTCATAACTGAAGTTTCGCGGGATTCTGAATGAAGGCTAAAGGGGAGAGATCGTTCCGATTTATCTAAATTAATATCTTTGTAAAAAAAGTCTCACTTTATGGAGATTGTAAAAATAAAAGAAATAGATTACTATAAAATGGTATTATTGTTTCAGTGGTGGAAGAACCGGAGTTCACGGACGTGATTCAGAATGTGACAGTGCCTGCCGGTCGCAGCGTCCGGTTGGCTTGCTCCGTTAAAAATTTAGGATCTTACAAGGTAAAGAACAATCATTGTTAAACTTAAGCAACCAGTCTTCATTTTATTTTACAGTCATTCTTAAAGATACGAGGAGGAAATATTAGGTACCGATTTAGTAAAGTAACATCAAAAATATCAGGTACCTCTTTATTTCCAATGAAAGGGAGTAAAATCACGTCTCGAAAGCACACCACTTAGAGGCAGACGTACTACGGTGAGCAGACGACAATATGCGTGGCGCGCCGAAAGGAAACATAAAATAAGAAGCATTTTATCATTTGATTTAGAACGCGCCGTCGTAATAAAGTGTCCATATAAATGGAAGAAGATATGATTTACAACCCCTACGCCGAGTTTGCACCTCGCGCATAACCGAGGTGGTTTAAAAACTTAGGCAATGTCAAGAAGAATTGAACGTTATATACAATGCCAAAGAGATACGTTTGGCTTTACTTTAAAATATTCATACGTATTGATTTGATTAGAATACGTCGTTTTGTTTTTTTGTTGTGAAGAATAATGTGCTCAAGAATACACGTATGTTAACCAATCTTTAATAATATTTAAATTTTTGTAAAAAATAATATCTTTCGTGTTGAAATGTCACATCTAAGGTAGGTACACACTTACGCACACAGGCTTATAATAGTAATGTATCGATTAAACTTGGTACTTAAAGAAAATCAAGATTGATAGTGCAAAAAATTACAAATAAAAAATTATTATTACTAGTCGATTTAATTAGTTTTGTTATATTAAAAACCATTATTAGCTTGAGATTGTTACGTCGTTGTGGTCGTAGTAAGTATATATTTTTGTTCAATCTAAAATTAGGATGTTGCCTAAGTTTGAATACTGCGCTATTTTTCACGCATTAATAAACTTATTAAACCATAAAAAATATGAAATTAAAAATTTTAAGTAACCTTCGTCCACATTAATCATCTATCTAACACCATCTCATTGAGAATATTATTATGAGCCTAAACAAGCTATATCTGCTGTAAGTTTCTGCAGAATTAAGCATTCCGCAGACTTTTTGATGGTATATGATCAGCTCAAGGTTAGTATGTCATCGAAATGTCACCGAAGTAACAGTACACCAAATTTCAAATCAATCGGATCCGTGAAGGTTAGTAAAACCTTTTTACCATGTCGAATATAAGCTGTTTATCATCAAACTCCTAAACTGATCTTCATAAATTATAGTTAAAAACCATCCTAATCACGTCAGCTTTCAAAAAAAAACAAAACAAATCAAAATTGGTCTGTTTTTTTAGGAGCTACGATGCCACAGACAGACACACAGATACACAGACAGACACGTCAAACTTATAACACGCCTAATAATATAATATTTTTTCGTCGGGAATTAAAAACAATTCAAACTTAAAACATATGGTATATTGTTAAAGTTTTACTGTTTAGAAAATTAATTGATTGCTGACATCAATTAAAGCAACTGTTATTATGACAACTTTGAATAAAAACATAATATTACATAGTTATAATTAAATTTGTCAATATCCCCATACGTTTTATAGTAATATAGGAACATGTGACGTCACCTGTTTCTTAGATATTCTATGGGGCGTTTTTGGACAATGCGCCGCAACACACTATCTGTGAACTATTGATCTTAGTTAGTAAAAAAAGTTGTCAACTACCCTATTGCAGTAATGAAAATTAAACACAAAGAAAATATCTAAAAATTCAAATAATTCTGTTTCTTTATTTTTATTCCTACATCAGATTACGGCTATGGAGTCAATATAGATTTGGCCCGTTTCTATCGAATAACGTTAGGTATTCCGATGCTATAGCAGTACACGTAGTTGCTACGACACACGTAGTCACTACGATACACGTAGTTTCCATTCGTAGCAATAGTTGGTGCTAACTTAAGTCTTATGAATGTATTTTATTCGAATAACATGATTCCGATGCTATAGTAGTACATGTAGTCGCTACAACACACGTAGCTTCCTTTCGTAGTAATAGTAGGCGCTGCAACAAGACTTAAGAATGTATATAAAATCATACTTAGCTAGTTGGGCTTTGTTTTTTTCTATGATTAAAAACGTTACTTCAAATCAATATTAGTCTGTGCCTAATAGGGCGTATAAAGGATATTGAATGATTATTTTTTTCTGACAATTGAATTAGTTTACATAACGCAATGTTTTCAAAGTTCAGTTTAAAATTCTGTTAACCATCTAACAAATATTCTAAGGGGAAATTACAAAACTTGCTAGCCATAGTTCTAAATTTAGGGTATTGACATCGCTGTAATAATAACCTAAAATTATAACTATGGGTCGGTCGGGGTTTTCGTCATCAGTTTGTAATCAGCGTGCCGCATAGACAGCAAACTCCACTGATTAATTCGGTCCTTCGATAGGAAGTCTAGGTCATTCGATTCCTGCTATATCGCAGCTAACTCTCGCACAAATTAACGTTAGCAAATGGGGATACCAGTGCTAATTTTGTGGTTTTGATTCCGATCATTAAATTGTATACGTGTAAATTTGTGTAGAGAATTGGCTGAGTTTCTATGATAATTTTTATGTTTTTACAGTAACCCTTTCTTGTTGTAGGACTTTTAAGAAAAACTTTATGTCGTAGTTCAACAAATATGTAAAAGTACGTTTGTTTGCTGAAAAGAGCTACAAATTTGACGACCGGCTGGCCGAGTGGTCTGTACCCCAGGCTACTCGGTCAAGAGAACCCGGGTTCGAATCCCGGTAGGAACAAATGTTTGTATGATGAGTACGAGCATTTGTTTACGAGTCATGGATGTTTATATGTTTATTTAGTATATTTCTAATATTTATACACATATTATTATCATTATTTCTCCGTTATCTAGTATCCATAACACAAGCTCTTAATGATGCTTACTTTGGGCAAAAAAAAATGCAGCTTCTATTTTTAGTACTAATCATGCTGAGCTCATGAGAAGGTATTTTTGTTTTTATAACGAAATAATATTTAGGTCCCTTTACATAAACGTGTTATATTAGTATAGTGAGTTAAGTTTTCGTATATGATTAGATTCTTCATTATCTAAAACTCATAATGCGGTTGGAGCTAAATTGTCCACCGGTCAAACTAAAAGTTCCAGGGAAAAATATAATTGCACTTAAATAACCAGAAATGAAAACTAACTTCATTAAACTGTGTCGTTGCTAAAGTGTAGCATGAAAAATACATTGATAAGTAACCGTACTAAGCCTACATAATAATATACAAAACTACAACAATGATATTTTACATGACAATGCTACATCTCAAAGGCATCCATCGATTTCAACATAATCTACTTTTTCTTCTCTACATTAACTTACGTCACTGCTGGCTGCGCTGCGAGCGCAATAAAGCCAAAATAGTGTTCTTTTGAAATAAAGGCTTAAGCGGGGGAGCCATCACGGTGCCCTGTATTGACAACAAGAAGCGGATTTTCCGGAAAGCCTCGCCTCCTCCATTAGTTTCCCGCATCGGTTAAAAAGATTTGCCTTTTAGATGTTTTTTTTTGGAATTATTGAATCTCGCGAAATATTTCCCAGAACAACTCGACACTATCTCCTGTATTCTTATTTATTTAATGTATCTTTCAATTCAGATATTTTTGTTTTGCGTTTAATGTCAGTCGTTAACAAATTTATTACTATCGAACGAAAAGGCTAGACCGTTTCGTTTTTCAAAAAACTGGTGGAATATTGTTACAATAACTTATCAAATTCAGCTACATTGAAAATATTGGAATAAATTTACAGGAATCGTCTAACATTTCTTAATCAATAGCAACATCATTAAGGGATCCAATTTGCAGTAGCAATATCGAAACAGGAATTGCTCTATCATAGACTTAACCGGATGCCATACCGATGGATTTTATGCAAATGTTAGGAAGTATGCGCACGTAGCCGGTTCATCGGTATGAAATGTCAGATAGTCGGCAGTAGCACGTATGTGGCTTCGCAATAACATGCCGCAATGAGTAGCAATGTTACACTCGCGCCGTATGTGCGCCGCCTGTTCAAATTCTGGCATATTTCTCGTGCCTTAATTCTGGTACGAAGTCAAGATATCCTGCGCAACCCCACGTCCGCTCTCTGCAACCAACATGGTTGGAATGATCGCAATTACTGAATGCTCTATGCAATTTTGTATTTTAATTAACATTGAGTCAAATAAAGTAAAGCGTAATCCGTACTTCTGATCTAAGCTTTTAAGGGTAAAAAAGAACTTTAATTTATGGTGAACTGTTTTTGTAATTTATGTTTCATTGTACGACCGATATATAAGCATGAAAAATTACGTCTTTTGCGTCATTTTTTCACATGCTGATTATGAAGAGATGCATCAGTGGTGTTTTTCTTTGCTGTTATAAAAAAACATAATATTCTTAATTTTTTATTTTAACATTATTCTAAATGTTTGAAAAATTACTTAGTAATTAAAATGTAAAACTAGAAAAATTTCACGTCCTGAGGCGGAAATAGAACCCGCGACCTTTCGCAATCCGGGCGACATTTTAATTACTAACATAATATTCGTATATAACTTTAAGAACTTAATCTCAGAATGTCAACTTTCAGTAAGCATATCGCCTTCCGAACAGTTTCATATCAACTCATAACATAACTTATTGGCTGTAGCTCCCTAGAAAACTTCCAATGCCCCTCACAAATCCGGAGCGAAGAGATCTAAGTGGGCTTTTAGCGCGCGTACGATAAGCCGTCCCGAGCAAGATGTTCACTCATTTTCTATCGACTGTGCCACTGCATTAGTTCGTTTTGTCATATATATATGATAGAATTTTGTTTTAAGTTTGTTGATGTTAAGACCAAGAAATTCTGTAAGCTTTTTCTGTACTAAGAAGCTTTATTCGCTTATTGGATTACCAACTTATGATACTGCTAGATATTTATTTAGAGATAACTTATAATGAACAGCTCACAGCTCTATGTGAAATACCCACAATTATAGACACAATATATTTTATATTGTGTAAGTGTGGTGGCGGTCTGCTAAGGGATGAAAGGTTATAGGTAACCACCGAAAACAGCAATAAAGTTATGAAATGCACTAAACAGAATTCTAAAATAAAATTTCTAACACACATATTTAAGGTTGTCACGGGCAAGTGTGACAATTTTTATATTAATTTAAAAGTGCTCTGAATGGTCAAAATTACAGAATTAACTCTTGACAAGCCACACAACCACCTCCTTAATTTTTTTTCTGACTTTTGTTTCAGTGAATAATAACTGTGAATAACAACTTTTATAATATATAAACTTTTTAATCGTATGAAATTTATGCAATGGTAGATGATTATTATTCAACAATCTAATAACATCACAAGTTCTAAGTACTCAGAATGGCTTTGTGAATTGATATCAAGTTCATGCTACTTTTTGTCAGATCATGCTACATGCGAGACATGGAAACAGACGGTGAGCCCCGACCCATCGTGATCCTGAAAGGTTTATTTTTAATCAACCCCACCACAGCGACGCACATAAGTAGAGCACATTTTTTGCGACACTCCGTTATTGATACGCATAAGTAAGATCTAATTGTTAATCTAACTGTAATTGCGCTTGCAAGTAGGAGTAGTGTCGTTTACACGAGTACACCGCTCACATTTAGTGCTGATTTGATGTTTATGCTTATTGTTTTTATAAAATGTATCTTGCCATTGGTAATTATTGGATTAAAATCCGTTAATTTTTTACCCGTCAAGCCACAGTTTCCAGATATAGTTAGTTTTTGGTTAACATAAGACCTCCGGAGGTGTTACGCAAGTTGACATGATAATGGGTTTTTTTTGATGCCATTACTGATGTCACAAAAAGAAAAATTTTAATATCTCTTTTGTAAAAACAAAACAAACAAGAAAAAAAAGTTATAACCTTTTCAAAACGTTTCATCGCACACAAATAAAATATTGTACTATGTTGCCTAATGCAAATAGGACTCCAAAGTAAAATTGTGCCATATTTATGAGGGTTGAGTCAATTCATGATGTAAAGACGGTAAAGCTTATCTTTGGAGGGCTTGTAAAATTTGAATGAACCCTTTAAACAGTTTTGCAACCTTTTAGAACTGCGTCACTGCGATTGATGTCTTTTATCTTTAAAATTGATGATAGATTTTATTTTCAGGTGTACTCGTATTTATTATATTTATCAAATACTGATCACTATCATAACAGAGACCTAACTATGAGCTCGTAGATTGTATTACAGCTGTCTTAAATTCATTACACTTCCAAATTTTTATTGTTTCATACGCTGTCAACATAACGTTTTTCACTGTATAATAGCCAGAAAGCTATGGTAACCGCTTACCATCAGGCAGCCCCAACGCTTGTTTGCCACTCTTAAATAGGCATCAAATCCATACTAATTTTTAAATACGGAATGTAACTCTGTCAATCTGTCTGTCCGTCTATTAAGGTTTCACTCCTAATCCTCTGGAAAGACTTAGCTGAAGTGAGCTCTGGCAACCCCATTCACTACATGAGCACATCTCTACGAAGTACTGTTATTGGGCTGCGATCTTCTGGTCAGTTAAGGCGCTTTCCCAATCGCATGCTGTAAATTTTGGTGGAGAAATCCGCCATGCACATTTAATTTGGAAAAAGTATCATTATAGGTAAATTATTAGTGTTTGTAAATTCCAGTTGTACTTTTTGTTCTACTTTAGTAGTCCACAGTAACTAGCTAATCTATTTTATAGTTCAATTATAAATATTTGATAAAAAAATATACGAGTCATTAAAAACTTATTACTACTAACAATTACTCCTACCATGACAAACAAACCGCGAGTTTGAAACAAAGCGGCGCGCTTTAAGACGGCACTGCTTAAATGTTTCATAATTAAATCTGTCGTAATATTATTAAACACGTCTACGAATCATCTCCTCCGGCTATAGGGTCCGTCGTTAAAGAGGTTCGGTGTGGTGCGCGGCAGAATGGGCAAAGTTTGCAACGAGTCCATTATAAATCAAACGACGCCTCCAAGGCATGTCCTGAGGGACGCCTGCTCCTCCCGCTGCGCCTCCGAACTTCAACTTTGGCTCCTTAATGCCTCAACAATTAAGATAAAAAGAAAGAACCGCCTAAATTAAAGGTGGTTAAAAGATAACGAGTTAATAGGCCGCTTTAACTTTGACGGTGAGTAGAGATGAATTTCATATTAAAAAAGTATACAAACTAGAAAAAACAAACATATTTATTTATTTAATCTTTATTGCTCAAAAAATGTACAAATGGCGGACTTAACACCTAATAGTATCACAAATAATATTCAACAAAAAAAACTAAAAACAATTTGCAAAATCCATGTGCTATATTTAATGAACTGTTAGGTAGTAATTTATTGACCAAATCAAAACAAATTTTCCTTGCACTTTATTATCAAAAACATTTCAATTATTTCATTTGAATTAAGGTTACGCACAAAATTAATTTAACGCAATGTTCAATAATTACAGAAGGTTGATTTCGTTTTATTACAATTTTCGGTACTTATTTACGCATGTTATAGGTACCTATCAACTTCCGAAAGATTTTATCGAGTCGCCATTATTCTGTAGCGTTAACTCAATTTTATTGCACTAGAATTCTTTCTAACGCTTCTAAGAAATCATCTTTGTAGAGTTCGATTATCAAAATGGCTAACACCTTTAGTATTTTTCGCTAACCACACGCACTTGGGAAATTCAAGAAGCACTACAGAACCCTTAATGCTTGTCCTACACGCTCATGGAAGGTTTTTTTTTTGGAAAAACTAAATTTATTATTGCAATTCTTATTTATTGTACAAACACACATTTTTATCATCGTACTGTTTTTTGAAAATGTGTACCTACTCACGTATCCTAAAAAGTTTACTCAATCAAATAATAGACGACCGCTAAAATATAATATTTCCAGCCAAATTGACACTTAGTTACAAATAGTTAAATATTGGACACCCAGACTGGTACCGCTCGTGGCTAATTTCGCATATTTAACCAAGATGCGGTACAGAAGGGGACCAGCTCGCCGAGTGACGTTGCCCTAACTCGTTTAGGATCCGCAGACGAATGAAATTAGTTAGCCACTGCCGCCATTTCTAATATCATATTTGCATCTACTAGCTTCATTACTCACTAACTGTGATGAATAATTTATATCATTTTTCTCTAGCTCCGAGTAAGCAAATTTAGCAGAGGTGATCTTCAAAAGAAAACGGCGCCGGCATGATCTGAAAATACTTCATAATGCTTCAAAATTTTCTTTCTAACTTTATTCAGCAAGTAATTATCAAACTAAAACATTTTGAATAGCATTAAAATTCTTCATTAACTTATCGTGGATATAATTTAAAAAAGTGATCCTATGATAATTGGAACAAATTATAATGATATAAATACTATGTCGCTGAAATTATTTCAGTACTATTATCACCCTATTTTTCTGTCATTTTCTCTGAAGCAATTCCATTTCTAATCTTGAAATATTAGAAAATATTTCTTATTGAATGAGAGAAGCTCAGAAAACTTTGCGAACTCTACACTCGTCGCTTATCTCCTAAACGCTCATTTTGATTCCTCCTTAATTTCGTCTTTACTGAAAGAACACTAAAACTGAAATTTGAAAATATCATTTGTGCTTTATGGATTTAAGATAACCATTTATAGCAAAACTGAAATTTGGATAGATTAGGTATAGAGCTTGGAGAAGATTCTATAAAAGAGAGAGCTCTTGGCTCAGTTTGTTCCTCGAATATAATTTTATCGACGGATAATTGCGGTTGAGTTGATTTATTGGAGACATCCAATATAAAATATGATTCCAATTTAAGTTTATTGGTCAAAATGGATGCTCTTTTTTAGATTTAGTTCTTAATTTTGAAATAAAGTATAAAATTGCGTAGTACAAGACATACGCGGTAGGGTTTATTAGTATAGTGATATTGGCCAACGAGGCGGACGGCGAGAGAGTAGCGCCGATAAGCGCGACCGACGCGGCAAGTTGTGGCCTGTAATTGAATAAGCGCGCGAAGGGACAGCCGCACCGGGATTAGATTAGATGCCGGCCACAATTAGGTAGATCGGATTTGCGTCCGCCGGCGTCTCCGCCGTGCTTCCACCACCGAAGAGAGTACGTACTAACACATGCTGAATAAGATTACAAATGGATAAACTTATGTGGGGTGCCAAATTAAGAGGACCATATTATATATTAAAGTTTCATCATGTCACTAATTGCCACTGACTGGCACTCCTGAAGGCTTAATGTTTGGGAAGTATTAAAATTAAATTAAATTTGTAAAGATTTGAGTAATTCCTTAAGGCTAGGTTAGGATTCTTAACGCTAGTGGTTCGTTTTTAACCCTCGGCAAAAAAAAGAGCGGAGTTATAAGTTTGACGTGTCTGTCTGTGTATCTGTGTTACGATTTTGATTTGTTTTTTGATTTCGTTTGAAGGCTGACGTGATTAGGATGGTTCTAAGCTATAATTTATGAAGATCAGTTCAGGCGTTTGATGACTATCGGCTCATTTTCTACATGATAAAAGGGTTTTAGTAACTTTCACAGATCCGATTGATTTGAAATTTGGTGTACTGTCATTGCGGTGACAATTTCATGACATACTAATCTTATCCTATAGGATCAGTTCTTGTGTATGGTATACCATAAAAAAATGTCAGAAACTTACAGCAGATATAGCGTATTTGGGCTCATAAGAATAGTCTTAATGAGATGGTATTAGACAGATGATTGATGAGGCCGAAGGCTACTTAAAATTTTGAATTTCATATTTTTATTAAATTTTTATATTTATTTTAATGCTGTTTGTTCTCGACATTAAACATCTACAAGTACTTCTTTTTTAATAATATACACAAACTGTATCTCGGGAAATATTTAAGAATATTTAAGGTAGTGGCAGCTAGCGATAAGAGCCTCCAGCGAGAGGTCTTTTTAAATGCGAGCGAGGATGAACAGCCACTTTAAAATTTGATTAGACGTCCGCCAAAATCTGATATCAAATGATTTACAACATTTATAGCGTTTTGCCATGTCGCATCCCCGCGTTCTATTACAAAGATGGAGATTCATATCTTTTAATAATAATGTAAGTCAGAATGAAGTGCATTGACTGGTGAAGTTAAACATAATATACTTAATTCTAAAGTCCTTTTATTCGTTTTGGACTAAAGGCTTATCTGCTCATCGATAGAAATGTGATTGCTGTAAATTTTAACAATTTCACTGGAGCTTTGTTCATAATGTAGGTACCTTGAACTTATGTACGGCATTCAGTACACAAAAGTGTACTTTTAGTGGTGAATTCCTTAAGTGGATACGATAGAGAAAGATTTTTGGTAATTTTTTGGTGCCTATAGGCGACGGTAACCACTTACTACCAGGTGGGCCGTCAAGTTGATTATCATCTTATCATCATCATAATCACCAGCCTAAATGGGTCCCACTGCTGGGCACAGGCCTTCCTACATGGGAGAAACACGTGAGGAGTTTGGGCCATAACACCACCACGCTGGCCCCATGCTGGTTGGTTATCATCTAGTTGTATAAATATACAATGTAATTTTAATATACGTGATAATAGAAGGTTAGTAGGTTAACCAGTTCTTGAGTGTTGTTGTTATCATCATAAAATATCATTTTATGTATTAATTTTTACCTCTCTACAGTAAATAATTAATATCCGTCGTTTATCCAAACTATCCATATCCATACTTATATTATAAATACGAAAGTTTGTCTGTTTGTCTGTCTGTTACTTCTTCACACTTAAACCACTGAAGCGATTTAAATGAAATTTGGTTAAGAAATAATTTGACTCCCGAGAAAGGACATAGTATAATAGTTTTTATTCCAGATTTCATCCTTTAAAGGGGTAAAAGGGGGTGGTAATTTATATGGGAATCAATAACCGCTGAACCGATTTAGATTAACTTTGGTATTGGGATAGTTTGAGCCATGGGGAAGGATATAGAATAGTCTTATACCCGAAATCATCCCTTAAGGGTTTGAAAAGGGGGTAGTAAAGGGAATTACCTAATAAAAAAAATAACTTCGTCAGAAATAAAGAATGTCTATATATTGTTGACCAATTAATTAGGTAGTCATCCGTTTTGGGAATGGAAAGAGGAATCTCAAAAAGAAATAATTTCTTAAGTAAGGAATAAATTCAATATTTTCCTAAGATTTAATAGTAAATTGTTAACCGAGGGTTGAAAGCCTGCGTTCGAGCTCCAATAGTTAGAGGCTGATTTTGGTGCTTTCATCCGAGGTAAGCTTTCGGTAAGCGAGGTTTTCATTTCGAATACGAGGTCAGTAAATAAAGGCTAAATAAATTAAATAAGTGGAAATGATTGATTATTGAAAATAATTTGCTCTAATCTTGCTATCCCGCCCTTTTTTCTATTTTATTGTTTTTTAAGTTCTCTCTATTATAGAAAAGGCAGGGGAACTAATGCCTATAGAGCCATGTCCTTAATATTTTCTTTAATTCTGAAATTTTTCTGATATTCTGAATATTAATTCTGACATTTCAACGCATCTTGGGAGTTTGGCGCGAAATATATGATGACAGTCTTCATGATGTTACTTCGATGAGGTGGATAACCACGATGAAATTATCAACGTCTTTCACATCAAATTCACTTAAATTACAATTATATTCCAATCAACAACACAAACAATTTTGTAATTATCGTAATAGAAATCTTGACTGACAACATCGAATCCCGCCGTGCCATTTCCATGATGCTACTTCGATGAGGTCGATAATAATGATAAATTTCTCAACGTCTTTCGGACCAAATCAACGTTTATTACAATAATTTTCCATATTGCACTTCAACAAAAATAATTCTTTCAGAAAGTTTCAGCAATTCCATTAATTCAATTTTTCCCCAGTTTTTCATCACATTTTTAATGTTTTTGATGCGTTTAAACACTTACTTTATTGTAACAATTACAAATAAAGAAAAGAAAACGATACGTAGTGGTAATAGCGTCTGGCCGGATATCAGGAGACGCGGGTTCGATTCGCGCCTGGAGCATATATTTTTTCATCGTTTTCTTTTCTTTATTTGTAATTGGGATGTTGCCTAAGTTTGAACTTGCCGCTATTTTTCACAAATTCGGAAAATATACGCTACTGTTACCCATAATAACAATTTAAAAATAAATATATGGAATATTGTTGAAGTTGTACTGTTTTGAAAATTAAAAATATGTTCATAATTTTTTTCCAAATTTATTTAAAATGTTAATGATATTAGAATGCTGACATCAATTGAAACAACTATTATTAAGACAACTATTATTAAAAACATACATAATACATAGTTATTATCAATTTTCTCAGTATGCCCATACATTTCTTAGTAATATGGGAACATGTGACGTCACCTGTTCCGTACATTTTCTATGGAGCGTTTTTGGACGATGCGCCGGAACACATCAAACATACCACTGTATCTGTGAAACTATTGATCTTAGACATACTATTTCTTTCGCAATATTTCTTTATGAGTTATAAATTTCTTATTTATGAAATAAAAAAAAAGTTGTCAACTACCCTATTGTTACAGTTTTTACATGCTAATTATTCGTACGAAAGAATCCAATTAATTATTTTAATTTTGTTTTATTTTAATTCAAATATCAGGTTCAGAATAAATTCGAAAAGCCAAGAATTATAATAATGTTTTTCGAAGTGTATGTAGATTTATGCCGTACGCCAATGACGAAGTGAATTTACTTACTAAGCTTTTTAATACCTTTCAGCCCTTGGATTGAAATGTGTCACTTTCTGCCCGATTCTTAGATAAACAATGACCCATTTTCAAAGTATGAGGAATGAAAAGAATGTAACTGCAGTTTTAAAGGTGAGAATCATAAGCAAAGCCACTGTTACGTTACTATGTAATATCTATTCAAACTGGATACTACTACATACAAACGGGGTTTTACATATGTTTTTACGATAAAGCTTCCATAAACTTACGTCAAAGTGCATATAAATTTACAGCTATTCGATTTTATGACAGTTTAGCCTGTGCCCACGATGAACATTACAAAAGACATCCTCATTGTATGAAGGTAAGTACTACGGAGAGATCAAGCTGTATCTCTGGTGCTACCAACCCGATCGAGATAAAAATTAAACATTTATTTTAAGTCAAAACCCCAATAAAAATCTGTTTAGACAGATAAAAACATTTTTCTAAAACATTTTTTTGGACATGTTTACGCCTCAGTACCCTACCACCTCTGTTTTCTTTTGTGGAATATCTTCAATGTATAAGTAGACTCTCACTGTTTTGTATTGTTTTGCAATACATGGTCTATATTTTTTGTGTGTACATCACGCAAAAACCGATGAATAGATTTTTATTCGGTTTTCACTGTTTAGTAGCTTTAGGTCCAACTTAAAATCTAAGCTTTGCAATCCAATGAGGAGGTTATCAAAAGTGGTCGTGGCGGGCAAAAGCTAAACTGTCATAAAAACTTTTTTCACGCGGATGAAGTTGCGGGCAAAAGCTAGTAATATTGAACAGGCAATGTTGATGCTGGAATGATTTGAAGACTTTTTTAGAACTACGGTCAGTAATGAATAATATTACCCGCATACATTAATATTACTGTGACAAGAAATTACTAAGAAGTTTTAATCAGTTAAACCAAAAATCGTTTTTATGTGAAGTCAAGATTATAGTAGTTACAAACTTGGATCATTTGCTAAAGTCATTTGACTTTTACATGAAATTATTTTAACATAAATCAGTTGAAATATTAAGCCTTGTTTAATATCCCTGAGCCCCAGGTTACGGCGACAAGTCAGGTCGCCGTCATTAGAGGGGTTACCGTCCCATTGCATAATAAAATGGCCCAAGTTTCCTCAAGTCCATTATAAATTAGACGGCGGCTGAGAGCCGCATCACTTAAGATAGGTACGATGTGACCCGGCACGACTCCCACCGAACTTCTCCACATTACTGCCACAATCTTGATAAAAGAACTGTCCGGTGGCCATGATTCAAACTTAAAGCCGGATTAAAAGATAAAACATGCACGTCGAACTTTCGAGCATAATTTCCAATCTCTTACCATTCGCCGAAAAATAACATTAATCCGGTACCTCCAACTTTAATATAGCCTCTCGATGCGTCAAGCAACCTTTGATCATATCATAACTTAAGAACGTTACAAGTTTCCAAGAAGTCTAGGTGCCTTTACAAAAAGTGTTTACTTTGAACTCTCACAACTTTCATTTTGTAATCTAAGTTTTGATTGACTGCTGTATGGACATTTAATTAAAAAGAACAATTGGCGGTACCGTAGGTACACAGTAATATAGGACAGTATCAAAGTACAAAACTAATTATTATCACTTTTAATCTGTCGGGTTAACTCGTCAAGCATCAGATTCCAAACAGAATTGATTTTTCGATTATCATAGACCTCCATTTGTTACATTTTAATACTTATGTATTGCTATTTTATTCATTAAAGAACGACATTATGTCATGTATGTTTAGAATGTAGTAAGACTGAGACTTTAATTTTAATGTACTTTTACCTTTTAAATAATTAATCGTTACCAGCTATCTTTACAATAAATTATGTATATAGTAGCTTAATCATAGAGTATCATTGTGAAGCACTCACAAACCAGACAAAATTGGTTTTCTATTGTCGAGAAGACGCCGCCGGCGATCTGGTAAACGACGAAAGGAGATTTTATGTGACTGCTACTTAAAGCACCTAGTTACAAAGAACCGACAATTTGGTAAATTTTAATGTTATTTGCGCTTACTAAAAGCCTTTAGAATTATTTTGAAATGTGTAAGTAATAAGTTTATTGAAAAAATGTTGAAAAACAATGAATAACTAATTAGTAAGCAGTGATATTTTGAACATTATTGAACAATATTTCTTACTTACATTGTGAATTTCGAGTGATAATATTAAACATTTTACTACTAATGACCATTATTACTGCTGAAAAAAATGATTGTTTTAAAACATCTGCTAAATTAAGTAATAGTTAGAAGTTTTGTTCCACTCCGGGTGCAAAGTATAACAATCTCTGCAAAATACATTTCGAGCGGTTAATGCTGTGGAAATTGGTGTGCGGAGACGCGACGGCAGCACAATTACACAGATGTCGCGGCCGAACACCCACAGACAACTAATGGCGACTCGTAAAAGTTCAAGTTCGTTTTTACGGTAACATTTGTTTTAACCCTGTAAATGAGGTTTTATGTGCAAATAAAAGTTAAAAGTTCTAAGCACATATTAGTATAAATAGTGGTTATTGAAACACGAGAGGGTGCTTAAAAACGCCTTGGTGAGTTGTTTAATAGTATCACGCGAGTGTTTTAATACCAAGTCATGTACATTTACATGCACTACTTTATCTACACTCATAAAGTCACTACTAACATCTGACACTTTTATAAATTGATGCTGTTTTTTGTAGTAGCATTTATATGCTTCCTTTATAGACCATATAGCCAATTCTTGCAAGTTTGTTTCAGTAAAAAAAATATTTTTAAAGGAATATTGCCAAATCTTGATTGAGGTATTGTTTTAAATCAGACGAATTGGCGCCAAATCTACATTAAATTCAGTGTCTCAGCGCTCACCGTGACGCGCGCAACAAGGCTAAACCTCGATCTCTAACCTTACCTAACTAACCTTAGTAACTTAATTTGGCTGTCTAAATACTTTTGCCATAGGTTTATTATTTTTTAATAAAACTAGTTGTTATATAATGTGTCGAACCGATACTTTTATGGCTATTAACTGCAGGTGGTTTTTTATTTTTTTATTTTAATTATTTTTGTTAAAATATGTCAATATTATTGTTCACCTTTGAGATTATAGTTCTAATTTTAACACATATGAGTGTCGACAAAATAGACAGCAGTCCAGAATTTTAGTTTTTTTTTTAGAAATCGAACATACTTCTTATAACTTATTTCGATTAAAATTCCTCTAAATTATAAAAACCAATAAGTACAAAGTTCTAAAAGACTGGATAATTATATCTAAGCTTTTATTGAATGTGTGCCATACCAAGTTTGGCGTAAAACAATATGAAATTCAATACTATGAATAATTGAGTTTGATTTTACTGTGTATTTATTTCCTTAATGTTTTTATCTATATTGTATTTTTAAGTTACGGTAATTTATAACTATTTATTATTATTTGATATAATTATTCTTAGTTTGGTTTATTTCAGACGTTTGTTGTAAACGCTTTGTTTAACATAAATAATTGTTCACGTACTCGTGCATACATCAAAAATCATATATTAAGGTGTAAGCATATAAATAAAAGATTATCTGAAAAAATGTTGACATCAAACCTCAAACATTTTGTTTCGAATATTATTGTGTTTAAACATAACATATCAATTTTACCAATCCTGAGGTATTTTTATTTTGTACGAAAAAATATTTGAAAAGAAACAGCGCTTTCTTTAATTTCCGCTAACGTCACTGGTCCAATTGGAAAAACGATTGGAAATCATTGAAGCACGACATTCTCCACACCCCGCTACGCCTTGTCTGCCGGGGTGTGTCATTGGGCTGAGAGCGGAGCACAACATTATAATTGTTATGGTTCTTGCTAATCAATATTTTGCGTCTTTTATTTGAAGTATTTATTTTGCTTCTTAATTTGATTCTGTCTTATTTTTAAGAAACACAGCATCAGTTTTAAAGCAGATAAGTATTTTGTATAAGTTACCCATTTCGCATAGCCATAATAATATTATGAACACGGAGGTAACTCTGTCTGTCTGTTTATTATCAGGTTCGCACTTACTGATTGAACTGATTTATGAGATTTGGTATGGAGGTAGTTTGAGACATCTACGCGGGTCGAGCCGTGGCTGGCCACTAGTTTTAAATATTTTACGTTAGGTTAGGTTATTAAGTTTGGTCCATGTTCTATAGGTACTTAGCGACCTCTCTTTATGAATCCGCTAATTCAAATACCACATTATGTAAACAAATTAAACGCACCGTCGTGCAAAAGTAGGGTAAATACGATGATTGCGAATGCGGGATAACTCTGATCGACCCGTTTTTAACACGATTTAAAAGGATATATAGTTGATGCTCAGTGCCTGGCATCGAACATAGGTCTCGATCCCTCTGAGCTTGCAGAAAAATATTATCAACCAACTATACTATTCGGCTAAAATTACCCCGCAATTCAGAATTATCACGTTCTCTCCTACCAAGCATTGAATTTTACAAACACATTACGTTCGGACTAGTAAATTTTAATCCACAGCCTACTCAAATTTATTTCAATTCAAATAATATTTATTTCGTTATTTTATGTTAATCACAATATTGTTGTCTTTAGGTAGCGTGGATGCACTTCGAACAGTCGGCCATCTTAACTGTCCACAACCACGTGATCACGCGCAATCCTCGCGTGAGCGTGACGCACGACAAGCACCGAACCTGGTTCCTGCACATATCAGACGTGCGCGAGGAAGACCGCGGCCGCTACATGTGTCAGATCAACACTGTCACGGCCAAGACACAGTTCGGGTACTTACATGTCGTTGGTAAGTTGGAAATGGTTCTTACTTCTATTAATCTAGAATATTAAGGTAGCCAGTGTAATTACTGGGCATGGACGGCATTTCATCTTAGGCCTCAGGATGACAATACACCTGCAATATCAAGTGCTTGTTATTGCAGGCGTCTATAGGCGGCGGTAACCGCTTACCACCAGGTGGGCCGTCAGCTTGTTTGTCATCAAGTTGTATAAAAAAAAATATATAACACACAAATAAAACGTAGATCATTTTGATTTCATGCACTGTATTAAAATTGTAAAGTAAATATTAAATTATAGCCTCCACAGAAATTGTAAGTCGTCTGTATCTTGAGTTTGATGCCAAATCTTTTGCAATACTTAGTAAAGTCACGTTGACTTATTACCGTTAACACCACTATACCAGAGTTAAAACCACTAAAGTTGTGTTATTCAAACTATGCATCTACTTTTACAGTTAACTAGCATTGCTTTAGATTCCTTATACAGGGTGGTGCCGTCAATGCGACAATAAATTTAATCATGGGCTATATTAGGTCATAGAAATGTTTGCCACTGTCAAAAATATCATATTCATTTGGTAATTTCATGATATTTGTATGGAATAGTGTAACGTTGGCAGCATTATTTCATACAAATGTCATGAAATTATCAAATGAATACGATATTTTTGAAAGTGGCAAACCATTTCTATGGACTAATATAGCTCATGTTTAAATTTATTGTCGCATTGACGGCACCACCCTGTATATGATTGAAACAATCTTACAAACTTTAGTAGCATATTTTCAATAGTGACAAAGTCCTAGTGTTTTTCATCAAACTCGTGTTATGTTCATTGTTTACATAAAAAATATTCTTATTATTGTAGGTATGAGGTCTAAATTATAATTAAATAACTAAACAAATAATTATGCTTCACTTAACTACAGTTAAATAACTTAATTGTAGCTTTGGTTTTCCAAATAAGTATGTATATGAGAAAAATACTTAAATCACGTTGTATATTAACATTGTGTTGTTTTCGATCCAAGACGCACGTTTTTAGCTAATGTAGCGCTTTTCTCAAACATAATCTAAAACTCTAAATAATGAACATAGCCCATGAAACTTCGTGACAGAACTGCAAATCCCGTACGAGCCGTTATTTGCTGGCATAAATTTACGTCCAATAAAGTGGTCTTAACGTTTGTTTGCAGTGCCGCCGACGATCGACGACTCGCTGAGCTCCAGCGACGTTATCGTCCGAGAGGGCGCCAACGTTACGCTGACGTGCCGTGCTAATGGCTCCCCTAAGCCGACCATCAAGTGGAAACGGGACGACAACTCAAAAATATCCATCAGCAAGGGGCACACTGGTTAGAACTCGATTTTGTTAATGACCGCAAAAAGTATTCCAATTTTTACTCCTCTTTCGAACGGTGTTTCTGACATCACGCCTGTTTTTTCAGTTTCCGAATGGGAGGGCGAGGTTTTGGAAATGGCACGTATATCCCGTTTGGATATGGGAGCTTATTTGTGCATAGCAAGTAATGGAGTACCACCTACTGTTTCAAAAAGAGTCAAAGTCAGCGTTGATTGTGAGTAAAACGCTCTTTTGTCACTTCATTAAACTAGACAAATGAGTATCCAATAACTTTTTTTTTGGTGGCCTGCTTGTTGGGAGAGTAAAGTAATGGTTTCCTCTAAAATCAGTGACTTATATATTAGCATACGTCACCTTTTTTTTTTATCAAATGACGTTCACCTACAGAATGATTACTTACTTGATTACTTGTTGGCGACTCATGAAAATTTATTTTATTTTATTGCCTGTACAATTCCAAATTAATATTATTATCATTATAATTTACTCAAAAATACATAAAATTTCAGTTCCGCCGATGCTATGGATACCTCATCAGCTTGTCGGCGCACCATTGTATTATAATGTCACCCTGGAATGCTTCACCGAAGCCCACCCTACTTCTTTGAACTACTGGACCAGGGACGACGGTCATATGATCCATGAAACTTCGAAATACCACATGGAGAATACTGTCGGCATACCGGCGTACAAGACTCACATGCGGCTGTTGATCCGACACATCACCAACGACGATTATGGCACGTATAAGTGCGTTGCTAAAAACCCAAGAGGGGAGTCGGACGGAACGATACGCTTATACAGTAAGTACCTAAATACTATTTCGAAAATGTTAACAACTAAATAACTTAGTTAAAGTAGTTGTTTGCTTCGTGTGTGATTGGTAGGTTCAAGGTGGTTTATGACCACTTATAACCAAAACGATTTTGGTAATAAATGGTCATAATAAACCTTGAACCTACGAATGTCATAAACGATGCCTAATTAACCAGATGGCTGACAAGACGTTCAGACGTCTGGTCAAACGTTGCGCTCAATGACTTGGATAGTTGTCCTTCAGCCGTAGAATTTTTGATAACACCATAGTATTTATACTATGTACCAAACATCCTCTATATGTCCTGGGGTGGGATGCGAACATGTAACCATTCACAATCCGGGTGACTACTCTCACCACTGGATTTAGTTGAACCTATTAAATGAGACCGTTCTCATAGTATTTCTCTTTTTTCAATATTACCTTTCTACAATTATCACAGAATGGCGGAGGAAGTATTGGTCTCGTCAACTTGAAAGGGCTCGTATTACTTTACACTTTTGCAAAAGAGAATGGTTGTTTAACCAATTAGTGTTGAAACGTGTCTAATTAGGTAATTTGTGTGCGTAGTATCCACGCCGCCGACCACGACGCCCGACCCGCGCGCCGCCACAGTGCCGCCGCCCTCGCGCCCGCCGCGTAGGGACAACCCTCTCACAGATAAAGGTATGTCATTCTCTTTGGATTCTTATTTTTAATAAGCAGTTTTCTTTATCCCAGTGATTGTACGACGATTTAGTGACGCCTGGCTTAATAAATGTCAGCGTGCATTAACTACTACACTAGTCCTGGTCAAATCCGGGATAGAAGATATATTATTATACAATAACAATTGGGCCGAAGAATCACAAGGGAATTCTAGATTGTAGCAAATTTTAACTATTTGGAAGCAAATCGCTTGTTTTGAAAATGTAAAGACGTTTAATTCGCCGAGCTTAACATACTACATTAAACAAACAAGTGTATAGTTAGGTAACAACGCCTCATTTAAATTAAACCAGCCAATTCGTTGATAATAACCTTAGCGCATACTCAGAAATCACGTAAAAAGAAAACAAACAATACTTTCAAATTAAACACGTACTTGTAACCACCACGCCTGATCGAGTCCATTAATATCTGATACGGCTTCGATAAAATGCACGATACAACATTTTTACGTCGGCGATTCCGTTTATTAAGAGATAATATTACCTTTACGAGTTGGATCCCCCGCGGGAACGTTCAACGTGCAGTTTGTTTTCGCTGTTTGCTGATGTTTCAGTTATTATTAGTACCCATTATATTTGTTTATAGATCGTAAACAGTTACGACGATCTGCTTGTCGCCGGTCGTAGTTTGTTAACTGGCTTCGAATGTTATTAGCCCATAAAACATATACAAATCATTCACAGCGACTTCTGAAGTGGTACACTGTACGATGCAATCATGTTCGCTCATAAAATATGTTCTTCACTAATAATTTAATAGACGCCGAATGGACGCAACTCTTTAAAGTGCTCGATACTAAGTGTTTCTTATTAGTAGGTACTGTTACAATATTTAATTGCTCAATTAAAAATATGGTATAAGTTCCACTCAGAGATTATAAATAAAGTCTCTCATCATAAAAAAGGATATAAAACTGTCCACTTTTCATTTCCTTGTGGTTCCTAAACTTGACTTTTTCAGCCCTTTGGATACGAGATATTCAATAAATTATGTAACTGCCATATAATTTTGCCGTGTCACCTAATGATAATGTAAGTTTGTATGACAACACGCGGTCTGACCAATAAGCCAACCACATAAAACGTCGGTCTCGTCTCGCGTCATTACTCGTGTTATTGGGAAGTTAGCCGGCGGACATGTCGGTCGACATCTTGCAACAACCTATTACTGACAAGTGTTCGTGTCGCCCGTCTCTCTTCCTTATTATAAGTGCCATTGTCTGCATAAGTTTCCCAAGTTAAGAAGGATAAAGTTGAGTTATTAATAATGTTGATGAAGCTCTTAACTATAAAAACTACTGATGACATTTTTTAGTAGAAAAATAGGCATTTGGAGAGTCAGGTTTATCTTAATGTTACTCGACGTACTAAAAAGATAAACAGTCATGTGACCATTGCGAACATAAATTCATATCAAAACATTGCCATTGAATTGATTTCAAATGTACGTAACGAATATCATTTTACAATGCATCGATGAACTTGAAAAATCCATTAGGTTGAGATGGCACAGGCGTAAGTTCTGCCGTGGGTTGTTTTTGCACCGAGTGGCGGCGCGGCGGGCGCTCGGCGTGGGCCTGGCGACCGCGCTGTTTTATTTTTTGTTCCCGTTATGAATTTACGGGTTGCCCGGCCACTCGACAATATTGCGCAACTTTTCAATAACTGTTCTCCGACCGCCCGCTACGTCCCCTGCCATATTGAATCTTTTGCCCGATGAGCGCCATCATATCTTTAAGAAATTTTCTCGTTCGTTTACTATCCACAAAATAGAGAGTGCTATTTTACAGGTATTTTTTAATTTTTTCACTACCACACAATCATAGTCGTTATTTCACTAGCAGCTTTATAGTTACAGAGAAAATGGTTCACTTCACTACAAGCTACGTTTGTATGTTTATCTTCCTGACTCGTAGATTCTCGTTCGTTTCCTATCCATAAAATATAGGTTCACGCTAAGGTTCACGTTGCAATAGAGACAAGTTCCCATGCTCCTAAATAAGGCTTTCTCAAGAAGCTCTGGCGACCTTATTCACCCCAGCAACATAGCATTACGACGCAGTGTTATTCGGCTGCGTTCATCTGTAATTTGTAGGTTCTTTACCCGTCGAGCGTTCAATTTCAAAAAGTATGAGTATTTGTTTTACACATTGTATTGTGGCAATAGATTAATTTCTAAAGTCAAATGCTCGTTTTCCTTATACCCAATTAGAACTAGACATTTTAGTAAAGTCACAATCATTGCAAAAATTGCGACGCTTATTGCAAAGAGAATAATGATGCAAATAAAACAAGATTGGATACATATTTATGCTACGGTTTTGTGTGCAATTTTTAAAGATTTTTTTGATTTGCTTAGGGACGAAGTATCAGTCGAACTTGAACGAGATCGATAAAGGGAAGCAGAAGACAGACGAAGGCGGTGGAAAGACGCACCTCAACTGGGTCGGAGGCGCGTCGCAGGTCACAGGTATCTACTTAATTCACTTTCTTTCAATCAAAGTCGATATTATACTAGTAGCCCCATAATTACAGAAAAGGGTTCATTGTATACTGAAGCTACGACCAAACGATTTCTTTTCTTTTACATACCATTGAGAATATTGTGAGTCCTGAAGTAAAATATATTTACAGGTGTTTCTTAATTCGTACAATAGGTATTAATAAACCAGACACAATAGATATTCCACTTATAAAAATATTTTACCTATTAAAATATCATGTTGTGGGGTGGGAATAAAACTCGCGACATTTCCAATCCGGGTGACTGTTTTGACTATACTGAGCTACTGAGGACTTAGGATAACCCTATGAATTCGAATATTTATCACAATGTCAAAATCAAATTAAGAATAGTATTCTCGCCGGCGGGTTGACATAATGAAGTTTGATATTTTGCTATTTCAAATTACCTATGCCATCTATATTAAATTAATCTATATAGCAAACTTCATCGAGGGGCGTCATATATTCATTTGCTGTTCTTAACTCAACTCCTGTGACTAACGTCACTTTTGTCAATCACCAATTCGCCGGCATCCACTTAATAATAGAATATTTATTGTATATGAGCCCGTTGTTGGGCTGGTAAGAAACGAAAGATTAATGTATATTAAAAAAAAGAAATAAAATGTAGTAAGTACCCACAGACATTTGTCTAGATAAATGTTTATGTAAGTTGATAGGTACTTACACAGACATTTATCTAGCTAGACAAATGTCTGTCGGCCAAAGAGAAGGTATTTTAACTATTGAATAAAATAACTAATAATATGTGTGTGATTTGCAGGTGATGCCGATTGGAGACGAAGCTTTATAGGGGTTTTGCTTTTAACAGTCGTACCATTATATTTTTAAGATATCAGATTATTTTATAATTTACGAATCCACTGTCCATTTTGTATATGAAATAAAGGCTTAGAGCTTATGCCGATAATAGAGCTAGGTTATAAAATACCAAAAAAAAATATGTTTTAGTCCAGTTAAAAATAAATTTCACAACTTTTTATGGCGTATTATAAAAATAAATTTTAATTTTTACTCTATTATTGCCTTTGATAATTAATATGGTAATTACTAACTTGTTGCTACCGTAACACAATACCGTTTATTTTTTTTCTTTAAATTACATTTATCCCATTAAAATAATGTCATTGTTTGGAACCTCAAAATTTCGCGCACCTAGAGTCGGTATACCAAAAGTTTGGCTTTATAAATTTGTATGTAGTTAGAAAAGTTTATTAAATCACAAAAAACACAGAGTTCACTCAAAATACATAGGGCTATATACTCTGATTCTAGCTATAATATGATCTCAATGAGATGTCCACTGTTGATGCACAAACTCTTGGTGGACGGACTAAGACTTTGAACCTCAGAGGGCGAAGAAGCTTTCCCATCTATCTTTAATTATATTTTTATATTGCCAACCTGTGACTAAAAAGTCATTGTTGCCAACACATCATGCCTATTTATTTGAACGAGTTGCACTAAGATCTCATATAATAATATATATAAGAGGTTTTATATGTGTATAATATAGTTCTCGTCAGCTTTAATGATCTACTAATATTTTAGGGTACCTAATTTTGTTTTATATTTATATCAAACAAATTTTTTTAAAGAGTAATAAGCGCGGCTAAGACTAAAATAATAGGTGTTAAAATATGAAATTGCCATTTTTTTCCAATGCAGTTTTTCCCCAAATAATTTTAAATGAATGTCTACCTAAAATAACAGTTTATATTCAAAGTCCAGTATACAAGCAGAATTTTACGAATTGAATTGCTTTCTAATATTTAAAAATTGATTTTTACATTGCATTTGCTTAACAATGAATGTCTTAAATAATCCACACAATTTCAAAAATCAGTCGAGCCAATTACAAATTAAATAAAAAAACATAGTATGATAATTTCAATTTGCACAAAATACTTAATACCAAACGGCAATTTCATACTTAAAGACCTAATATGAAATGGAGAAAAGTCTTACATAATTATCTGTCAAGATATAACTCCTCTAATAAACACGTAGAGAAGAAAAAAGATTATTTTTCCTCTTATAGGTACTTAATATTTATTGTGTTACAATATTTTTTTACTAACAAAATTACTCGCTAAAATGTCTACGTTGCTCCACCTACGTATTAAAGCTTCACCACTTCAGACTTTAAAAATGATACTTGGCATAGGTAATAGTTAAAAATCTTTTCTGGCACGAGATGTACAAGGAGAAATATTAAGAACATAAAACAAACAGCCTTAGTAACTTGAACATTCCCCATTTTTAAGTTAGAATTGGCCAGAAAACTAACAACATTTATAAATGCTTACTCTGATGACTTTTCACCAGTTGAACAGAACATTTTGGATGATGAAAAAACCTAATTAATTTGCTGCAGAATGATGCAGAACAAAGTAATTACTATTACCAAATTATATGTAATATTTACTGCAAGTGATATTTTAAGTTGATTATAGCTAGTTACAAATATTTTATCAACTTATTAAAACGTACTTAGCTAAGTATCAATGAATATACGGTTGTAAAATACATGAAAATGTGAAAATAGCTTGACATTTAAAGAATTTAAAATAGGTCAGATGATTGTCTTTGAAAACAGGTAAATTAATATTAAACTATTATAGTGGACGTCATCGTTATCATTAATATACAATAGTTGTTAGAATTCAGTTTCATTCTTACGATATTTATAATGTATAAATGATCGTTGTTGTTAATTATATACAAATTATTATATTGTACAACAGTTCCTTGTATTAAGAAAATATTTTAATGGTTTTAAAATAGTACATTTTATGGTTTAGCAGATTTACATGAGAAAGTTTCTTTTAATGTAGGTATTTTATTAAAATGTCTTAAGTGTAATGTTTTTAATAAACATATATCTATAGATGTATAAAAGAGTTATTTATGTAATCGAAAATCTGCTAGACCGTGAATAATAAATTAGTGAAATCACTGCACACGTATTATATATTATTAAAGTGCACAATTATCATAATTGTTTTTGTACATAGAGTAAGACTGAGCGAATATATACAATTGTGTCATTAGAAAATACTATCTTCAGATTGGTTCACCATAGTTAATGTGCTTGTGTTCTTCTCATTATCGCTGTGATACTTCATTCACATACAGAATTTCCATTGGTTTATAACTTAATTATTAACTTTCTTTAAAATACTTACAAAATTGTCATGTTTCTTTTTCCTAATACCTAATCCATGCTGTTCTGAATGCTGGTCATTGGTTTATCTAAATTACTAACACGTCCACATAATTTTAACCCAATTTCTTCGGTCAATTATAGTTTATATATAGTCTCGTATGTAAATGTTACCGTTAAAAATGTTGCCAAATTGCTAATTTTAAGAATAAATGCTACAAAGTTAGAAACGTTGTAAATATAACAATAAGCCAATGCATTGGGGTGCGTTTTTAATGACAGAAGTGTACTGACTGTTTTAATGAATAGAGCGTTCAATATGTGAATTATTGTAAACGTACCTACGTAACTCACGTAAAAAGTGAATAGGTTATGAAAATAAATAAAGCTTGTTTTAAATACCAATGTTTTATTATCTGTGACCTAACATTTTGTAGAAGTAGGTATACCTATACTATTTTAAGTTCCAAGTAACAAATTCATACAATTATTTTCTGTTGATCTAAATTTGTAGCAAAGGTGGATACTAAAAGCTCTATTAAAAGTTTATTTTGATAAGTTCGGTAATAAACTTAATTCAAAAATCTCATCGACTAAAGAAGCAAATCGATGGCGGGTGGGTTGTTTGTCGAAGTAATTTATGTGGGAAAGTTTTCGTCATATTTAGATGAACTGAGGCTTGCAAACAATCTTGGGGGAATCTTTCCAGATTAGGGCTGGCTGGCTACTGGAAGGCCCGATCTACGTATGGCCGCCAGCCAACTCCCGTAAGCCAATCTAACTTCTTTTAAATGTGTTTTTGATGTAAAGAACGCATTATGGTACGCATCGCTTTCCGACTTTGAAATCGGAATCTAAATTAGCTTTTGATTTACAAGGCTTAAAGTTTGTTTTGGACGCCGGGACGTGGGCTTATTGGCTTCAGAACATTCGCGATCCATCAGCATAAAGTGCACTCTACAAACATAATATGTTTATAACTTATTTTTAAACAGTGTAAGTTGCCTAATATGGCACTTAAACTTATAAAAAACATGACTATAACTTTTATTCAAATTTCATCTTTAAATGTGATATTGATTCTTTCCTATACGAGTAATTCACTTAATTTGTAACTAATAAGTCTAAAAGTATAGTTCGAACCAATTCATACAAAGTTATACACATGTTTCATTTACAATAATATTTATCCAATATTCAATAATTGTAGTGTTCCGAAATAGCACCCAGCGTAAAGACTTAGAATTCATTACAGGTTGTATTAAATGGATACATAGGACACTTTTCCGTGGAAGTGAATTGTAACCGTAGCCTCATTACTTAGCGGGTAGGCGTGAACTTCCGTCGCAACCGGATATCGTGGCTCGCACAAATAAAATTAACGCTTATTGCCATCCACTGCAAGTACCCTTAAATGCGAGTTTCGATTTTCATTCAGCTTCGTTTAATGAAATGAGAAATTGAGTCCTATTAAACATAACTTTTACTTCTTTTACAAAGAATGTGAGTATGTATTATAAGTTTTATAAGCATGGATAAAGAACCGATTTTCAAGTTGTCAGATATTATTTATCGGACGAATAACTGTTTTGGTAGATTTTGTAAAGATATAAATAATGTAAATTTGTGAAAGTTTTTCTCTGCATAAATTTAATCGGAGGATTGAAAAGTGGATCCTAACAACGTATTTCAGGGACCTGATGTCATCGATCAGAACAAACAAGATTATATAGCGATCACTTATATTGCGAACTAAACTTTAAATATTTCCAATATATTCCAGACCATACCATTTTATTAGATAAACATTCTGTGTACAGATTGTAACGATAGAGGCTTAGGCATACTTAGGTAAATAAAAAAACTATCTTCATCATTTTCATATTGCTGCCTTTACCGATAAGTTCTTAACGGTTACATTGCTGCCATTTATAACCTCCACCAAGACTAATATTTACAAGCTTATAAAATCACAGTGTCTTCACATTTTAGGCCGTAAGCACGGTCACACCGCAAACAATCTCCCTCTCTTGCGAAAACAAACCAATATTGTGCGGGCGAGTGATCGTTACGCTCCACAATACTCCACATGGATCCCGCGCCCCACAATTTCAGGAGGCAAATTAATCCAGGCACGGCCGCCCTGATCGGCGACGGTCAGCGCGTTCTCGCATACTAATGCTATTGTTTATCGAAGGGGCTAATCTGTGCGTACCAGCCGCTGTCCACCCACCAAATTATAACGGATCACTTTCGGCCCAATCTAATCCATCCGCCTCAATCGTCTTCGATTTGCCGAGTCGCTATTTGTTAAAAATACATTACATCTATTAGGTACCAAACAAGTGATAAGAGTTTCAGAATGTTAAATGACCACCAGTTTTCCGCGAAGATTTTCTGTGAAAATACTAAAATCAAAATAGATCTTAAATTTTCGAATCTCAAGACTTAATTAATCAATGCAAGTTGAAATCAAACACGGCAATCGAACCCCGCATAGTGGATTTATTCTGGGAATTATCGATGTTATCTGGCTGCTCACCAAATTACAATGGGTCGCGCCCGGTCGGGTTTAATGCGTCTGTGTTTATCGTCTCGGAAGTGATTAGGAATATTCCAATTAACTTGAATAGTTAAATAATTATGCGAGTTATAATAAATTTATAACATATACAAATACACCTGTATGCCATCATTATAACAAAATATTGGAAATATATTCCTTACTCCTACAATGACCTCCAGCCTAACCTCCGTATCAGCCTAACTTTCGTAGTAATTAATAATTCTAATATAAAAGCCACAGCTTCCCAAGTATTTAAAATTGATTCAAATTATTGATATAAAATTTCGAAAATTACACTGCAATTTACATGATAATACAGTTTTGGCAACATCATGTACTTTTAGCTCACTATGCGGAAGTTATAGACACTATTAAAAGTAGAAAATGGTATACCAAAACGATTTTGGCGGCCGTATAACACGTGTAAAGTTGTAAAAGACTCGTTCCGCTGTGAGTGATAATAAAGGTAACCCTCTGCGGTACCTTTATTGTTATCGAATAAAAATAATCCAGGGATTTTTCGGGATGATCGTAAATTATAACGGGATCCGCTGGGGTGACTCGAGGAAGCGCCGCTCGACACCTCAGTTAACGGCTTTTCGCATCGAAAGTTAGCTTTTACTACAAAAATAATTCTTACGGAACAGAATCTGTGCAAAGAATACTTGTTAAAGTCATATTTTGTTTCTGTCGGCCATTATAGAGAGTTGTGGGGTGGTTTATAGAAAGCGCGTTTATTATTCTTTTAAAAATTCATAAAATATACCCTTCCACGACACATTTCAAATGAACGAGATGGTAAAGAGCACTGTCTAACAGTAACCAGCCCCTCAACGCATATTTTTGACGGTGTGAAGCGCTGAAAATCCACCGATACCAACAAAAGTGGCAACTGAAACTTATGAATAATTCATTGCGGCGGTGCGGTGCATGTTCTATCACTGTTTTATCTATTGCGGGGCTTACAGTGCGGCCGCGGCCCGCGCCCCTCGCGCCGTTCGCTCTCAAGGGTTAAATACCCAGCAGCCAACAGTTTTAGAGCCGTTTGAGAAGACTAGATAAGCTTCATGTTGGAAATAAACATTAGCGTAATACGACCGCTAACACAGTAATTGCTAAACACCGGTCCTTTGTTTGTTTATTAGGTCGCTACAGGTCTTAAGGGACACAACCTTTCCGTAGTATATCAACTTCATTTTCAATATCGAAGCTTATAATCTTAGTTTAGATTCTTGAAACGTGTATTTAAGATATCATATAAAGTCCTAGAGGCGTTTGATATTATAAGTACATTATTTATACCAGAGTCTAAAACTTAATGTTATTTTTGAATAAAGATTCATAAAAACATTTCAGTTCAAATAAATTGAGCTACCCGGCACAATATCTCTGCATTAGAAGCTTATTACATCAGCGCAGACATGGTGACGCCGCCGCCGCCCGGCTCGGTCCACGCCCGTAAACAAGATGAAAGCGTATACCTGGCCTTAGGTATATGCGCTTTGAGGTTATACTGGCCGTAGTTAGCCGCTCACTGCAAATAACGCACGTCTCGACACATAAATCGGGAAAGATTTAATTGTTCGCAACTTGATCTGTGATCTTGGTGGCTACCTTCCGTGCAGGCTCTAATACAAATAAGTTATGTGATTTTTTGATATACTACGTCTCAGACGGCATTATGTAGGTACCTATTCTATTACTCTTCCCTAGAAAATAAAGAACATGATTGATAGTACCTCGACATGTACTAAATTCTTTTTATGTATCTTCTACACTGGCTGACAGCCTCAATACAGAGTAAATGATAAAATTAGGGCATCAAAATTTATTTATACAGATATTTTCAGACGATATTGCTACTCGAATATTACCTTATTTTATTTCCACAAATATTTGAGCAATAAAAATAAAAATCCCTGGAATATATTTAATCTCACTTACCTACATATTAATGTACCTGCCCTACCAAAGTTACAACACAATCTGATCAATGATTTCGGAGCGCTTATGGGACAAACATTTATATATTTATATATTTATCAGCTCACCAACATAAGAAACAACTTTAAACATATGTATTAGACTAAACAATATTAACATAAACTAACTGCTCTTACAATTATAGGTAACCACATCATCTGTTCACATAGAAACATTGATTTCTATTTATATAGAAATTTATACAAATAGAAATCAATGTTTGTATGTTAGGTATTCTGGGGACGCCCGCGAAGGTTCCTGGATTATAAAACTTTTTTTATAAACCTACTGGCCGTTTTACTAACCATTCCCTAGGCTTAGGTGACTCTTAACGACATTTGTCTCTTTCTACCTCCTTTATAGACTGAGATAAAAATCGCTAAGATACACTTCGCGCTAAACAAGTGTTAGTGAAAACGAGCATAAGAGTAAGCATGCCGGGTGCAGGCAGATAGCATTATTTTATTATTAAATACTTTGAACTTTTGGGGTTTGCCAAAATAGTAAAAACTAAATAAAATTGTCTACATATTTCATGACAAACTTTTATTCTTTATTGTTTTATTGATCACTTTTTGCTTAAAGTAGTGTTAAAAGTTTTGCAATTTCGATTTTAGTAATTCTATTGTTACCTATTTGCCCGCACTGTTTTCATTCACATTGTAAATTAATTATGCTTCAAGTGATAAATAAACAAATCCGCGGGTAATAGGTCCCACTTACTACGAACGCTTACCGCCATACTTGAAGAATGAGCCTGATGACAAAACGTTTGCGCACCAACTGAAAAACCTTTTGTTAGATAAAGAATTATATACAATAAAAGAATATTTGACATTGTTATATTAAAATTTAATTAATATTAAGATTTTTATAGACTATCATTTATATCAAAAAATTTTTATACTATTATTTCTTTGATTCTATTGACATTTATGATCTGATTACTAAGTGTAATTTATTATTTATTAATTAATTTATTCTTTTAATTATAATAAAATGACGATCATTTTACAAATTAGTTTTAAGCCATAACTTATTGTATAATTATGTAAAATGAAATAAATAAATCTAAATCTAAATCTATATTCTCGTAGCTACACCACTGCTACGACCGTAGCAAACGTAGCAAGATACGTTTCGATGAATTCTAGTTACTGCTACGACGTAGTAAGTAGCCTTCTAATTTCCATTGCTATGAAATGATCAACCGACGGAAACAAACAATATCATTAAGATGGGATTTAAATACACAAGTTAACAAACTGTTCACCCGACAGACTATCTCAGTTGTCCGCTAGTCGGAGCTAGCAAGCTGTCTGCTTACTGCAAGCAACTTTCGCAATTAAACTTTTATTCCGAAGATCGATATTGCTCTGCTCCCAAGCTATATTTTGCTTATCGGCTAAATACGACTTGAAACTTAGAGACGAGGAGTAGAAGGTCTTGCAGAGTTCGGAAGTGCTAACTGCCAACTGCAACTAACAGTTAACATTTTTAATTCATGTACTTTATTTTGAACTCTACAACGTGCTCTGAATAAATAAAAACTATATAACTTTCAAATGCTACATATATTTTCCTTCAAATCATATAACATTTTGGTCTACAATAGGTATACAAATATTATATTTATCACTAACCACAACTCCCGAAAACTCTATTCATTGAGATTCATAAAAATATTTCATTTCATAGTATACATTTTTGGCTCATTGCACTTCCTAACCTCAAATAAACTGACGTAATCAGCAAATTATATAAAATCTATTGTTTTATCATTCTCAAAGCAATTCCGACCATCTATCATTGTTAGTCTAGACAAGAAAGATAAAAGTTAAATTCGCAGTAAAACTCCAAGTCTGAGTAATAATTTAATGACCAAGTTCATAATTAATTCCACTTTAAAGAATCGATAGCTTTTTATGACCGCAGTTTGCGATGTTATTGATAAAGTTGGGTTATTATGATTCTATGGGAATATGTTCGGCAAAGTCACAAACTTGTTTACACAGAATTCAAATCGGGTTTTTAGTTTGAATTATACAGTCGCAGCGATGCCAAGAGAGCGGCTACAATGTCCATGCTCCGATGCTATATGCAGTCCGCTTTAGTTTTCTACAAATGGAACGTAACGATAAATAATTACTTGATATCTGACTTTCTGTTAAGTTATGTAATAGTATTATTTTCTTGTTAAATGAAATTATTTATATTTTAGGTTAATAGTTAGTCCATTATTGTAACAACAATCATCCATGACCCGCCCACGCCCGTCTCCTAAGATTTATGATATACTTATAGCACATAATAATATTTTAAAAATTATCATTCTGTTTTTGAAATTTATTCAGTTTTAAAATATACGTATGTACCTGCTTCAATATCATCTAAATCTCCTAGGTACTAATTTTCTTTTGTTAATATTCTTACATTTCAACTTAGGCTTCAGGATGACAACGCACATGCAATACCAAGTGACTTTTTCCTTGTTATTGCAGGTGTCCATAGATAACGGACGGTAGCCACTTACCACCAAGCGGGCTATCAGCTCGTTTGTTATCTAGATGTGTAAAAAATAGATTCAGTAATGGATGTGCCTACACCCACCACTGCGAATACAACATTTTATTATCAGTCCGATGGTCAAGTTGACTTTTATCCGACAAACAGTTAATAATAGCTGGTCGCTGGTCACATATTCAAAAAACTGATCATCGAGTCGTCGACAGTCGCCCTGTCGACCGATAGCCTAAGTCCCACGATCAACGACCGAAAGGCGACCTACTAACGACCTGCTAGCCACACACTGTCCGCACATAAATTTCACCGGCAATATGAGACGGCGTAATATCACAATAACCCGGCTCCGGTGTGATGCCTCCACCCACTACGAGACGGTAAAATGAAATTATTATCTCTAATATAATAACTCAACCGGCGACTTAATATAGGATTGGAGACTACACTCGTGAATATTAGGAAATAACTTTATTTGATATGTTATTTCCTAATATACGAAAGGAATATGTGAACGACTATATATTTATTTTATTACAATATTTTTAAATGCATACTCGTCATAGACAATTAATACATAAACATATAACTTAAATATTGAAGACGAATACTAATTACGCATCTTTGCCGAATTATAATCATGCACAACATTAACAATAAAATTAACCATATTAAACGAACTTTTTGAATAAGACGTAGACGTTTGATAATTACGACGTAAATCAATCCCTACATAATAATATAGTCATAAGGCATTACTGCCTGCATTGCTTTTTCTTGTGCTTAGATTCTGTGGTAGAAAAAGTACAAACGCTCTTGACTGGAGCGTAATCGTAGTAATAAAACTTTAACTAAACCAAACACGAACCATAACTAAATCGCTGTCAGTGGACAAATTCGTAACACAATAATGGTACGTTTCACATGTGTTGCACTTCAACTTATTATTTTAAACCGTCACTATGGCTCAAAACGTTTGAAAAATGTTAAATATAGACCAAGTTTAAAAATATTTTACCGAAAATAAACTTAAATAGAAACAAAACTCTAAAACGTCACAAAACTTTATTCGTTGACACTAGAGCGATTGGCCCCCGGGAGACAGATAGATCCAACTTTTTTCCAATTTTTTAAAATCTTTGTTAAGAACTTACCATTACAATTATAGAGTTAAGCAATACTTTTCAATTTGCCTTTTATAGATATGTTGAATCTTGTCTAAAAACTGCCTGCACAATGGATCCTTTCACTTTGAAATGATGAAACCGAACCAGGAAACTTATTGCGATTTTATTTATAATCTTTGTTAATTTGTGTAATTTAGCTTTAAACAACTTATATTATCAATCACAAAATATAAAATCTATCCATATCATCATGGAATTAAAAAATTAAAAGATAAACATAATAATTACTAAATCACCGTGATTGTTATATTTTTACAAATTTTATTAAATTTGTTGTAGCAAATGAATGCCAAGGATATCGCGCTTTACAACTGAGCAACTTTCGCAACTACCCAAAGGCCGGGGCGAGAGAAACATGTCTCATTATTCAAATGCATCGAAGCAAATTATGGTAATCTGACAACCTGTTCTGTTTCACTAATAATAATACACAAACATTGGACCGCCCGGATTGCTTTGCTCATTTGAGAAATAATACAAGGTGTGTTGTCTTCAAAGTTTCCAATATTTCCTGTTCATAATAGTGATTGCAATGGAGATAATATCTTGAAAGGAGATGAATATTGATAACGACTTGATACTGTAATAGCTTTCACTAAAAATATATGAAAATAAGTAGTTATAGTACATAAACTAAAAACAAATATCATTTTAAAAGGTCCTGATAATTTTAAGGCATTTGATGTTCACTGCTGAATAAAGGCTTCCTCATCCGTTTCCAAATAGAACGATTCTGTGCAGCCTACACCCAACGGCTGCCGCTATTACTTGGCGTTTTCTGGAACGTGGTCGCCATGCTAGAACTTTTACACCTCATCGACCGCTGTTCTACGAATTATGTGCCCTGCCCACTGCGACTATGGGCTCTTTATTCAATAATTAATTGTACACAAAAAAACAATAAATGAAAAACATAATATTTTTTAAAAAAAATATCAATGAAAAAATTACTTGGTTCTCTTACGGGTGTCTTCTTTCCTAATTTTTTCTTGTAGGCGGCACCTATATCTCTCGTAGGATTTTAAAAATCGACAAAGTTTCACGGCCACATGTCATCATTCTTTATTGCCCTTCGAGAATTTTGCAATTCAATCGCTATTTCGTAAACGCGGGCAGAGTTTAGGAAATTGTGATTACTTATACTCTTTGGTATAATCACATTTTCCTTCCCGGTTATACTCTTTGGTCGACTGTATAACCGGCCGTAAGTGGTACTTTAAAGCCTTTACTGAAACAAGCTTGTCCGGCAAGCTTAAAACCTGCGCGTGAAACGATTCGTAATAACCTTCAAAAACCAATTCCAAATCTGGCTCAGAAGCGAAAGCAGAATCTTGATGGATCTGTGGCTCCTCAATAGGTATTGTGTATAAACAAACATAGGTAGGTACTTGTTAAATCTTGTCGTCAGATCAGATCAGCTAACTGCAGATAGATTATATATGCAAATATTATGTCACATATTCATTATAGTATATGCTCCATAGGTATACATATGTTTAAAAATTAAAAAACGCGTTTTATTTGAACATAACAATAAGGTTCTGTTCTCTTTCTCGAAGAACAACGATAGTATAATTTCTTTTTATTCAAACTATCGATGTCCACTTCAATCTATTGTAACTTCATCGGTACAAAATATGAAAACATGAATATGTGAGACCGAAAAAATGGTGACAGACTTCGGCATTTACCATGAAAATAGATTTGGAACCTGGAATTCATTAATATTTTATTTAGTTTTTATGAACATAGCTTTTCCATTCACAAATAAAGTTATCCAAAATTTGCGTCGACGGCGACGAAATTAAATAAAGCCATACTATTTCCTGCCGTCAGTGAGCGCGTGCGACATGTTCATCGACAAGTGGACGTGCCTGAAACGCACGTGAGGTTTATTCCCATTCAGCACTATCGTTCGTCCCATTTTAGTTTAGCCAGACACTATAGACAGATATTCTGCTTTGAGATGCTGGAGCACATTATGGGACAACAGGTTAATTAAACATAGAATTTTAAATAAGCGCTCACAATTAGAAAAAATAATTAGTTTTATTTAATAAAATTAATTTTTTGTGTCATCAAAATTAATTGAAATTAACGAAAGTAGTGTCGTCTGTAATTAATTAAAATGGATGTAGCGCGATGAATTAGCATCATTTTAGTAGCTCTTAATTAGCTCCAAAGCCCTTAAAAGTGTAAACTTTTTATTAACCGACTTTAAAAAAAAAGGAGGTTATCAGTTCATAATTATGTAATATTGTCAGAATTGCACAGTTTTTGTCTGTATGAGTTCTAAGCATGGGTGCCAATTTTCATAAGTATATGTAGTATATTTGTATATTTTTGTATGTTTGTCACCGCATTTCCCTAAAACTATAAAGTAGGATAGCAAAAAATATGTTTTTGTTAAACTAGGTATAGTCCAACTCCTGGGGGTGGGCTGGTGAAATTGCTTTGACTGAGCCCAGGCTACCCCCGCGAAGGGCATTGGAGTTACCGGGGAGTTTTAGTGGGTATTTCCAGTGCTGCTGCGCTGGACACACGCCCGTCGCTTAGCTAGCGGCGGGTAGGTCTGTAATCGGAATTCTCTCCGTTAAAAAAAAAGGTACAGTCCAACTTTGGGAAGTATGCAAGTTTTATCAAAATTGGTTTTCAATTTTTGAGATAGAATTAAGTGTGTATCAGTCACTAGGAAAACGTGTCATTGAGTTAACAGCTTAATTAATTCTAAAACTTGTCATTATATGGATGTTGTTCCTATGTTTACATGCAGTTAGGCTCTAGATATATGAAATTTAAAAATAAAGAATTAAAAAAGTGATTGAATAAAATTATACCAACTTCAAAAACACTAAAAGAAAAAAAAATGAAGTTAGGTGTATTTAAGCTGAGTACTTATCTCTTAAACAGGTATTTTTTGCAGTCGGTGTTTCTTTTTCTATTCTTTCTGGAAACACTTTAGCACCAACTCCAAAAAATAGCTTTATATGAAATAAGTACCCAGTGTATTTTTTTCCTAAATGTTTTAAAGACAGTTTATTTTTTTCAATTTATTTATTGAGGTCTTTGTGTCTTCAAAATTAATTAAAATAAATGTAATATCGTCTGTCATAAAAGTGGGCTTACTTTCATGAATTAGTATCCCTTTGTAAGTTTTAAACTGTACAAGTTTATTAGTTTCTTAAAACTACTCTTGATTCGCTCCAAAGTACCAAAAATGTAATATTGTTTTTATTTCTCTGGCTTCTTTCAAATAGCATGAAATCATGCCATAGACAATCAAAATTTAATTATGTCAAGTACGTACAGATGACAGCATATCAAGTGTAACAGTTGCACTACGAAAGCAGCCTTTATTAAGAAACCAGTAAGGACGGTCTAAAGGTCTGTTACACTTGATGTGCTATCGGCTGTACATCAAGATTTCGATTTCTTAATTAATTAATTTAAATCAGAATACTGGGAAGTCCATATAAAAACCAAATCAGGAAAAACGAGCTCGGTGGCGTAGTAGTTTGAGCGATCTGGCTTCGATTACGATAACAAAGCAACTTTCGCCATGGTCGGTCCCGGGATGGGTCAAACAAATTTATAATCTCGAGCTTCTCCGTGCTTCGGAAGGCACCTTAAGCCGTTGGTCCCGGTTGCTACTGCAACCGCTTTAACACACCAACTTGCATTGGGCCAGCGTGGTGGTGTTATGGCCCAATCTCCTCATGTGTTTCTCCCATGTAGGAAAGCCTGTGCCCAGCAGTGGGACGTATATAGATAGGCTGATGATGATGAAACAAAAACCGTTTTTTTCAAATATGACCTATTAAACAGTGTAGTAGAGCTTGCGGGTATATTATAGCTAATAATATTAAATGAAAAAAATCATAATGTGTATAATAAAAGTACTGAGAGCACAGCGGGTTACTTCAGATTTATTCACATTTTCATAAACATAACTTCTATACTGATGAAATCATTATTTGAGTGCAAAAGAATTTTTAAATCGAAACCAAACACATTTTAAATATCCGTTTGAGATTATGGAGCATGTGACATGAAAATTCAATGAGCTACTTCGAATAAACAGGCATAACGCAGCTTAATTACTAACTGACATTTGTTATTTTTAGTAAATTAATAAATATGTTGGGCAACAAAGCTATATAATGCGTACATACGCATTAACTACTGGACACTAACGGCGGGTTTCAAATGTATCCATGTGGATACATTTGAAACCCGCCGTTATTCCAGTCCGCAGTTAGTCCAGTATTTCACAGATAAGCCAATAACCAGCTGTATCTCTTTATCAGACATAGGCTGTGATACGATCGACATTGACATTAGCCTTCCGTCACGTCACGTCAGCTAATTCTCATTTCCAACAAAAACGCCCGGAAATTGGATATAAGGATCTGCGCGCTCGGATCCGGCTACGTGACGTTTGTCGAACACGTCACTACACTATGTGGTAATTTCCGCTCAGTGCTCGCGGAAAATTACTTTAGCCGCATGAAATTTCCGACACCATAGAAATAAATATGATAAAAATATTAGATAACATACTCCTCAAAGCCCTCCAGCCGGTTTTCCAAGATTGGCTGCTTGATATAAAACGTGATTAATTTTCTTAAGCCCAGGTTATTCGCTATATGGTAATATTGAAAAACGGTTTACCTCGAATTGGCCATTCACGTTTAATAGAGCTGATATAAAGGTATAAAAGCAGTTATGCTTGTACTTTATGTTACAATACGGAATTGCTTGAATTATATAATCAAAGTATTTACCCTCATTATCTATACATTTCTGCCACCTTTTGAGATAGCGGAAATGTATAGAAGATCATTTAAACTTTTGCGATAGAACTCGTGAGGACAAATTGTTGGACGGATTGTGTAGGTACTGCTTTCTGGGAGGAAATTTTTTCACCACGCGAAAAAATCGGTACTCGCTTGGGGTTGGGGCAAAGTCCAGCGAATACGGACTTAAACTGAAGGTCATGTAGTATTAAAATGGTTTCTCGGGCAGTATAAGGTCCTGCGTTAGGTATCGTGGAGCATTAACGGTGAAGATCCGTTGAACAGTATTCCCATCAATGTGTGAAGCTCTGCACAGTACCTATACATCTCACCATGAAGCCATCAATACCACAACCTTTATAAAGTGCCACTTAGGCAACAATGTTTTAGCGCTTGTCACGTCGACTCCAGATAGTCAACCATTGCGTTGTTTGCTTGCAATGATCGTTCACTATTCGTCGCAACTCACACCTCGTCCCAGAATATCTCTTTTTCTCTTTTATTTATTAAACAAAGTTTACTGATATTTAAAAATGTTTTAACAAAAATAAAACCGACTTCAAAACACTCAAAAAGAAAAAATAATTAAATTAACACCTACTTACCTCCTGAAATGTATTTTTTGGAGTTGGTGCTTCACTTTTTATTGACTGTGGAAACAGCTTAGCACCAACTCCAAAAAATACTTTTCAGGAGGTACTTAAGTAGGTACCTTGGTACTGAAATTTTATTATTTTTTCCTTTTAAGTGTTTTGAAGGCGGTTTTATTTTTGTTAAAAAAAATCATGTTTAAGTGATTTCCTAAGGTCAAAGCAAGATGGGTGACCGTCAGCACTATCGACTTGTCTGTCTCTCAGTCCTTGGTTGAAATACACAGTGAAAAATTGTCTTCTAACTCCTAACCGTTAAGGAGTTGTACTTTCCATCATCAGCTCATCAACATGAGATGATAACTAACAGAAGCAAATACTTGAATAACTTTGGAAAAAAGTAAAACATGTCACACGTGCCTATAAAAATTTTGGTTTGCCCTCGATTTTCCTGGGATCCCATCATCAGATCCTGACTTGGTTACAATGGGACCACCTCTGGAGTATAGTCTATCGAATGAAAAAAGAATTTTGAAAATTGGTCCACAATTGACAGAGAAATTGGTGAACATACATACAAAAAAAAATACATACAATGGAACATATAACCTCCTTCTTTTTTGAAGTCAGTTAAAAAGGAATGGTAAGCTTCAACGTGCTTCTCTTTGCAGATGAGTGAATATTGTGGGTAAACTCTTTTTAGTTTGGTATGGATCGGCTTCTACTGACTGTGGCTGGCCTTCCTCATGGTTCATTCTTATAGTCAAAGTTTCCATTATGAAAGCATTTAAGCCAAACATGTATTTCGCCATCCGAAAAAACACCGTTGATGTTTTGAGCTTTGCTTCCAAGATCCAAGTTGAAACTCGTATTTAAAAACTATTAAATTGTATGGGAAAAAATCTATCTACAAAGCTCAAAAGTTGATGGTAAAACAACAGAAAGTCAAACAACCAAATGTCAGGGACCCTGGTCGAGTAGCCTGTTGCTAAGTGTACTATGCAGGGTGGAAAAAATCTATGGGCACCGGAGGGGAACTACTTTAAATCCTTTAGTGAGCTCATTTTACTGAAAAGAAACATTCTATATTACTAATAAGAAACAAAACTGCATTCAAAGATCTTCTGAAATTCACTCGTCTCACCCGGGAATCGAACCAACGAAAAATTAAAAAAATAAACCCGCGCTATTTTATTAAACGAATCGGTAGGATTATTGTGTAGAATAAAATTTGTCTTACCAACATTAGCTGTTGCACTAATCTGTTGTACGAGATACCTATGAAATTGAATATTTATTACAAGTGTTTTATTATTACTACCTAGTACCTACTGTAAAGTTCATTTGTAACAAGTAAGTCATACCTACGATAACGATAATTTTCTTATCTCTCTAACATCCAAAGATATTGTATGTCGTACAAGTTTGCTAGTGTTATTTATCTCTAAGTACCTTATTAATGACTTCGATGAGAAAATCATTAAATTGTAATAATAAATTTATACACAATTCGTTTTTACGCTAGGCAATCTGACGAAAAGTTAAAAATGGAACGCATATTTTATTGCAACGTGAAGCAACAATTTGTTATTCAAACGACAACTTTCAACAATTTTAAAATCGATAAACATGTTGAAAGTATTCGTTTGTTTATTAATATTAGGTTTCACTTTTTTTATTTCAAATACCAACTGTTTATTAAACAAATTTTATCCTGAACAATAATCCTACCGATTCGTATAAAAAATAGCCAGTGTTTACTTTTTTATTTTTAGTTGGTTCGATTCCCGGGTGAGACAAGCGAATTTTAGAAGATCGTTGAATGCAGTTTTGTTTCTTTTCAAAAATAAAAGAATGTTTCCTTTTCATAAAATGAGCTAACTAAAGGATTTAAAGTAGTTCCCCTCCAGGGCCCATAGATTTTTTCCACCCTGTATATAACCACTTTGCCAGCCGGTCGTCGATATATTAAAAGTGATATGCAAGTATATAAATATTATAAATAATAGGTTGGGGAAAAAGTTTCTTCGCATTTTTTAAGAAAATTTAAAACATTTTTGAATATAGTTTATTTACATTTAACTAAAGTATATAGGTACCATTTTGTTCGATGACTTTTTGCCATCTTGTAGGTAGGGACATGATCCCATTGCTATAGAAATTTTGGGGCTTCTGATCAAAATACCGCGACAAGTGGTTTTAGCAGTCCTCTCGTGATGTTAACCTGACATTGCCTAGAGAATTCTGAAGAGAGCGAAACAGGTGGAAATCTGAAAGTGCAAGGTCAGAACTATACGGCGGATGCATTAACACCTCCCAGCCAAACTCTTTTAATTTTTGCTGAGTGGCTAAAGATGTGTGAGGTCTAGCGTTATCATGATGAAAAACCACACCCCTTCTGTTGATTAAATCCGGCCGCTTTCTCTCAACTTCTTGCTTTAATCTCATCAGTTGTTCGCAGTAGAGTTCAGAATCGATGGTCCTGCCTGGTGGTAACAGCTCATAATGAATAATGCCCTTCCAATCCCACCACACACACAGCATCACCTTGTTGCAAGTTAACCGGGGCTTCGCCACAGTCTGTGCCTGACCGGCCTTTGACCACGACCTTTTTCGCACGCTCTTGTCGTACGTGATCCACTTTTCATCAACAGATACCAGCTTCTTCAAAAATGGTTCGGTTTCATTACGTCGTAATAAAGAATCACAAATGAGTACACGGTTCATTAGGTTTCTTTCAGGGAGCTCGTGGGGTACCCAAATATCGAGCTTTTTTGTGTACCCATTTTTTTAAAATGCGCCAAAACGGTTTTGTGGTCAATTCCCAGTTCTTCAGCTGCGTCGTAACTACTGATATGCCGATCTTGCTCCAGTTTTTCAAAAGTGGCATCAATTTTATCCAAAATAAGGCGACCTGCATCGAGACGTGCATCTTTGACATCAAAATTTCCGGATTGATAACGCTTAAACCAAATTTGTGCTACTCTTACAGACACTGCACTAGGTCCATAAACATCGCAATTTTTTTTCGCGGCTTGCGTTGCATTTTTACCTTGTTTGTAGTAAAATTTTCAAATGTATCGAATTTCTTTATTAGATTCACTCATCTTGACAGTACGAAAAACAAATGAAAAACACACATTTTCCTGATTTGAATTTGGAATTATCTTTTTTAAAATCTGAACTTTTAATGATACCAAAACCAGCCAGATACAAATAGTACAGCCAAAGATATTTTATTACAAGTTCATACATACTATAATGCGAAAAGACTTTTTCCCCAACCTAATATACTAAATAAACATACAAACATCCATGACTCGTGAACAAATATGTGTACTCGTCATACAAAATATTCTGCTCCTACTTGGTTTCGAACCCGGGACCCCTGACCGGTCTGTATATTTAGGTTTACTGACCACTCAACTAGCCTGTCGTTAAAGCTATCGGGCAAAAGACTTAATTTACTTCAAAGTGGCCATTGGTACGTGAAAACGGCAACTTCATAATTATAAAGTCTATAATGCTTAATTTTTAGATAACAGCATTTTAAACAGTAGTAAAATATAACACAGTAAAATATAACATCCTTGCACTCTTGTCCACACGAAAACGTATATTATTGTTGAAGAATCGTGAACTCGCCGGTGTGAAACCGACGAGCGTTTCACCGACACATTCAAAATCCTATCCACAAATACCACTTAAAATAATTCTTAAAATAATGGCATTACAATTCACCACTCATTGAAGTTAACACCTCAATTGACGTTATAAACGCCCAAAAATCAAACATTTAAATGTGATAAAAACTTTTGAAATTGAAGTACTAGTCCACCCTTGAGTATCCAGCACAATTTTTTCATTGGTTTGAACTAAATAGCACTACTGTAGCCTTATCTTGAAATGACGATGATTCTGCAAGATAAACGATCAACAGAGATGAATTAATTAATATGTCACTGCTACTCTGCTCAATATTCATCCCCAGATGTTAAACGTAGGTAAATGCTCCATCGACATAAACATTTCATCTATTAATCTATAAGGTACCTCCTAACCAAACACAATAGATATTATATTGATAAGCGAGTACCGCGCGCTGGTTGGGGCAAAAAGTAAAACATTATTTAAATAGATAGTTACTATAAACTTTTTGACTTTATTTTATATATAAGTACCATCTAGACTAGAAAAAAACTTCATATAAAATATATACTGTCTTTTTCAGACTTTTTTTACATTTATTGTAGACGACTCTCTGGAAGAGAATGGAATGTTTGATAACGTATATCAAATGTCCCCTACCGTAACACTTATCGAAGAGAACCCTTACACAAACGCACCAGGTCCGCAGTCAAAACTATCTCAAAAATCAAGTCGCTCCTCGTCCGTTGAGGGTCCAAAGTTGAAAAGGTGTGTTGTTATTTAAGACTTATTTTTTTGCGGGCGGGTGCTCGTGAGCGCAGCGGCGCGCACGTAACGAAGTCGCCCGGCGGCCTGAGCTCCCTCCACTCGGCCCAAGATGTCGTATCGTTATACCACCTACGAAACTTTTTAAGCTTCCTCCTTATAAAGAAAAAGAAATTAAGTACCCAATATGCGTAGCTGACTATCATTTTAATGCTCTCTCTCTCTCTTTCTCTTTGATAAAATAACTTAAAGTCACTTACCTAAAATGAGCTCTACTCGTAAAGCTCTTGAAATATTTTTACGTAACTAATCATGGATTTACAATACTTACGTCTTCAATTTCATTAAATTAACTTCTATAAAGCTTTGACTCGAAAAATATTGAATCTGCGATATCAATACTAATTACGTTATAACGGTACTAAATCGTTATTGCTCTTTATTTAAAAGTTTTACTAAAGACTACCACAAAAATGAATTACTTAATATTTAGTGCTTAAAATATAGGCGATACAAACAAAACTATTATTTATAGGTTTTCTAAAATTTTATGATCACCATTCGCAGTGATGTTGACTGAACAAAACATAAAAGTACCTTGACTTGAATACGCCTTTATAAATAGGTACGTATGTCGGCAGTGGCACTCAGTTGGCGTGTTATTGAAAACCATCTCAATGCTTATGAAAAATTACTTTTTCGTATCAGCGTGCGTTCCTGGGGCCCTCGCTACGCTCCGATGCGAATACGAGATTCCTCCCGTTGAGTACAATAGTCGTAATGCTGTGTTCCGTCAGTGGAAAATGTTGAGATAAGTTATTTGTCTATTACCATCTTGTAGGAATATACAATATTTCCGTCAATGTAAACAGGATAACGTAATAAGGCATGTATGCAGCTGCAAATATGATATTATTAAACAGAGATCTCATTTTGAATCAATTTTTCACTTTCACCTTTCCACGTCCCACCGCTGGGCATAGCCCATAGGAGAACCAAATGAGTGATTTCGGACCTTGGCACGACCACGATGCCGCGCTGGACTAATGTGGGTTGGTGACTGCATAAAATGCTCTCTGAAACTTGTAGGAGTTTGAGATTGCAAATTTTTGACTGGCTCATTCGGAATCTACCATTAAAATTTGATAAATGAATTTGTTGCCAATTAATAATAGCATAAAGAATTGTGACAATCCTAGGTGCTGCGGTTAATGTCTTGCGGTGTCGGCTTTTCCGTAGATATCAAATGTGATGTTCATACTATGACTTTTTATTTGCGCTCTGATAAGCCTAGGAAAGTCCTCCTGTGTCCTCAGATCCTCGTGTGTTTTTCACATGTAGGAAGGCCTTTGCCCAGTAGTGGGACGTGTATAGGCTGGTGATGATGATGTCTAGGAAAGTATAGTAAATTTAAAGATAGTGAATAATAATAATAATATTCATACACTCACACCTATTTATCTAGCCCAAAGTAAGCATCATTAAGAGCTCGTGTTACGGATACTAGATAACGGATAAATATTTATAATAATACGTATATAAATATTAGAAATATACCAAATAAACATATAAACATCCATGACTCGTGAACAAATGCTCGTATTCATCAAACGAACATTTGCCCCTACCGGAATTTGAACTCGGTGTGAGGGTTGTGTGTGTGGCAATGGAACATCCATAAAGAAATACGGGATAAAAGATATTGAGAATTTAATAAGAAAAGTGTACAGGCATTTTATCAAAACGAATTAACAGACAAGAGTGTTATTTTCCGTTGCTATGGTTACCTAAAACATAGACTTCCAATACGCTCCCTTTTTAGGTAACTCTGAAAACCCTTGCAATTTAAAATACAATCATTTTCCCAATAAACCTAACCCAACTACACACATATTGTGTTTTACTTTCGGCAAACACTTGGTAAGAATGTCTGCCACCATACGATCAGCTAGAATATGTTTTAAACGAATGTAACCCCTTTGCAGTACATCCCTTATGTAATGATACCGTATATCTATGTGCTTGCTACGAGAGAAAAAAGACACGCATATTAACTTCAGCTAAAAATATCGCTCCCATGTTATCAGCATACAATTCAACTGACGACAACTTATCAAAGCCCATCTCACATAGCAAACTATGCAGGTAAACTGCTTCTTTTACACTCTCTGACATACTTACATACGCGGCCTCAGTAGTTGATGTAGCCACACAGCTCTGTTTCTGTGACCTCCATGAAATACTAGACCCTCCTAAAATAAAGACGTATCCGGAATAGGAACACCTATCTATCTACACCTAATAAGGTCTCTTGTAAAGAGACTTCTGCAGCGCCGACAAAGATGTTAGTACAATCATCATGATCCTCATGAGTAATTTCCTCTGCATCATCATTCACCACCTGCTGAACCGGTACTATGTTGTAAATCTTCCTAGGCCTACCAACCTTACCTCTGTCTAAAGTCGGCCTTCCCGGTCCTCTTTTAAACGACACACCAGGAGGCGTGACATCGGAACTCGTAGAACTCGGGGCAACGCTACCTTCCCCTGGTTGATAATGCACCGGATCATTTGAATTATCAACCACTACCCGATCTCCTAAAATAATGTCCTCCTGATTACGATCTTCGCACTCAAACTCTACAACTGTTGGTACCTCTTTATCCTCCTCTAACTCACTGTGACCCTTGTCATTCATTTTATTGACGATCCCAACTTCATCATGGAATCGTAAATCTCGAGCTACAATCACCTTTCTACTCTCAGGCAACCATACTCTATAACCCTTCGTCACTCTAGGATAACCTATAAAAACGCCAGCAATGCCTTTAGCGCAAAATTTACTCCTATTTACGCTTTTATCTAAGACATAAACATTAGTACCGAATTTTCGTAAATAGTGTAACTTCACGGGTCTACCAAGCCATTTTTCATAGGGAACACTTCCAGACAAGCTACTAGTAGGACTCCGATTACGTATATAACACGCCGTCACCACAGCTTCTGCCCAAAAGCCTTGAGATAAACAAGATGCTAATAACATACACCTCGCCATCTCAACTAGCGTCCTATTCATACGCTCGGCGACACCGTTCTGTTGCGGCGTATAAGGTACAGTTAGCCTACGTTCGATACCATGCTGCTGTAAATATCTATCAAACTCCTTATTGCGGTATTCGCCACCGTTATCCGATTGCAGATATTTAATTTTCATACCTGACTGTCTTTCTACGTAGGTCTTATAAATTTGAAAAGCCTTAAAAACGTTACTCTTTTTACTCAATAAATACACCTCGCACCATCGTGTACTATCGTCGATAAACGTTACAAAATATCTTGCCCCACCTATCGAAGTAGTTTTCATGGGGCCACACACATCAGAATGGACAATCATAAGCTTTTCGTCACATGGGCCACTCGACTTCGAGAACGGTAAACTACATATTTTGGCCTTAGCACAAACCTCACAGTCACGCAGAACTCTCATGTCATCATCTGTCATTCTTACTTTTACACCCGACATATTCAACACCTTTACTAAATCCCTAGCATTCAGGTGCCCCATACGCTAGTGCCACAACAACATATTGACATCCTTTCTGTGCGACGCTAAAGACACTGACGGACTGTCCTCTCGCACACAATACAAATCACCCTTACGATCCGCTATCACAACCACCTCTCCACTACTCTTTGTGACTACAGCAAGATCCCTTTTAAATACGACCTCATAGCCATGATCTGTAATCTTAGCAACAGAGAGAAGATTGCTGCGTAGATCAGGTACATACAGCGTATTTGTCAACTTTACCGTACCATTACAATTACCATTGTATGCTGATAACATTACCGTGCCTTTACCCTGTACAGTTGTACTCACGTTTGTAGCTAAATTTAGTTTACCCGAAGTAGGCGTCATCGCTCCGTGAAACCGTCTTTCGTCATTACATAAATGGGATGTACAGCCGCTATCCAATATCCAATCACCCCGCTTTAGTGCCACAACATTACAGTTATCTGCAAAACAATTAAGCGTAAGAAAAATATTGTAAACATAGGTATCGATGTTTTCATCAGCTACTGCACACCTGACATCTTGACGTTTCTTATTTTTGACATTACATACCGAAGCTTTATGTCCGATAGTATGACATTTATAACACTTGAACTTAAAGCCGTCCTTCTCGGCGCCATCTTGACTCTTTCTTGCCTTCTGATGTCTTTTGTTTTTCACCATCAACGCTCCCTCATCACGACATTCATGAAACGTACTCATATTCATATGTCTTCTGGAGCTCAGTTCTTCCATAATCTTAATTTTAAGAATTTCAACGCTCGGCAACTCATCCCGCGTTTCAATTGCACACCTAAAGTTCTCAAAACTTGCCGGCAAACTATATAACAGCATAATCGACAGTAGATCGCCGTTAATTTCGACTCCCATGTCCCCTAGCTTGTCCACCGCATCAAAGAACTCCGCCATGTGCGCGCGGATATCGCCACCTTCGTCCAACCGCTTCAATGTAAGTTGTTTCAATAGGGTCGCCTTTTTCGCAGGTCCCTTTGAGGCATAAATCGACTCGAGCTTGAGCCAGAGATCACGTGCCGTAGCACACCCCCTTGTATGCCTCAACTCGCCAGGACTGATCGCGAGTATCAACTCTGCCTTCGCCTTCTCATCACCATGATCCCAATCCTTATGTTCATTAGGTTCCGAAGGCCTAGGTCGACTGCCATTAACAAAACACCATACATCATTCTTTACCAGCAATGCCTGTACCTGGATTCTCCAACTGTCGTAGTTATCCCGACTCAGCAACTCAATCCGTACGCTACTCAAACTAGACATCTTTATTCACGTACCTTTCTTGCCGGCCCTCGATACTATTCAGCTTCTCCAAACAAAATTCTCACCACGATGTTTTACCGGTATTCTCCTGGATTGCGCACATCTGGGCCCATAACCTTTGTGAGGGTTGTGTGTGTGGCAATGGAACATCCATAAAGAAATACGGGATAAAAGATATTGAGAATTTAATAAGAAAAGTGTACAGGCATTTTATCAAAACGAATTAACAGACAAGAGTGTTATTTTCCGTTGCTATGGTTACCTAAAACATAGACTTCCAATACTCGGACCCCTGACCGAGTAGCCCATATAGCAAGGGGTACAGACCACTCGGCCAGTCGGTTGTCAAAGTAGTAAATGGTAGAAGAGTGGTAGAGATATTATTACGCAAACCGTAATCAAAATTAGAAACAAGTTACAGGTTCAAATAAGCAATATTTGTTGTATTAAAGTAGAGCAGAAGTTATCAGTTTATCTGACCACGCGTTGATAGATTGGTGACACGAACACCTGACACTGCACTAGGCAGAGTGTGAACTAATTGCACGGAATTGATTTATGCTTAGGAATGTATGGTCTGTATCAGTCAGAAACTATCGGATTTCTACGCAAATAGAGAGGCGGCTCATTGCAACATAAAACCTGTTACCTAATATCATCCAAAGAATTAATTAGGGAATAATTATTTATTCTTAATTTTCTTTTTAACACTATTATTTAAAAGCTTGAAAAGTTTATACATGCAAACATTTCCCCGCCCTGGGACGTGAAATTTGTCTAGTTTATACAGAGTGGTCCAATTAGTGACGTTAATATTTTTTTCTATATGCTTCATACCTGGGAGTATCCTAAAATGTATGTTCCGCGATTTTTTGTAGTTTTTTTGTGTTTTTTTAATGTATTCTGCCAGCGAGGTTTCAAAAATTCATATTTTTCATGTAGTAAGTATTATGCATTTTTTTGTGAAATGGTTGTCTTAAATGTTGTTTTAATAAAAAATCTCTCATTCCTGAAATTACTTAAAGTTACCCAAAAAAGGCTTAAAAGTTAGAACTTAAGTTTTCACTAGGATTTACTCAAACATTTAACTTCAATTTTATAATACAACAAAAAGAAGTCTTTGTAGCTTCGGGCCAAGTTTAAAAACTTCGCAGGGTCTCTTAACTATCAAAATCATACAAAAATTAGTACTTCTTTAGCCTTTAATCGGCCTTCGAAGGCGGATAACAACAAAAAAGGCTTGACAACGCACCTGCAATATCAAGTGATTTTTCCTTGTTATTGCAGATGTCTATAGGCGGCAGTAACCGCTTACCATCAAGTGGATCGTCAGCTTGTTTGTCATCTAGTTGTATAAAAATAAATTGTACAAAAGTTCGCTATTGTTCTTTATGTATTTTTTCCGATGAAAACATGGCAGCTCCGTTTCTTAATCTGCTATATTGTCTATTTATTTACTAAACATACCACATTGTAATGAATCTTTTCAGACTTAACAATAAAACCTCTGATAAAAATACAGCTAGTAATAAGATAAATCGTATAATAAAAGACGCGGCTCGCTTAATATTGGGCTGTTGCACGGGGTTGGTTAAACTCGGAGCGCTTGGTTAATGTGCTAAGGGGTACGAAACTTTCAGGTAAGCGTCTTCTTTCGCGACGTGACCTGCGTGAATATCAGTCGCCTTAAGCACTGCCTGCCATCGTGTGTATGTCGAAGATAAAAAAATAACTGTCAATGTTTGCCGCTGGCGAATCTGACAGTGTACCGTAGATAATGTACGTTCAATTTGTAAAGTTCTTCTCTTGAGAGAATACGATTTTTTTATACGATCTGGAATTTTTACTAATAGCCGAACATTGTTATTCATGTTATGAGGCTAAATACATTTATCCATACCGATATGGAAGATGGATATGGTAGATGATGTTATAGAGCCATTTTCCCACAACCTATTCCGATATTTTCTTTTCAAAGTGATCACGTTGATTTTACAGTCCCATCACGTACACAACAAATATTTTATTGGCTGTCAAATGTTGCCAATTTTTTTATATCTCAATGGATTGCTTGGAAATTTATCTGATCGAAATGACAATAACTGTGTATTAGGCTGCGTACCGGTAGTAAAGTCTGAGTTAGATCTAAACTGAATTTTAAATTCACGTTCGAATTGCAAAATCAAATATACCTAAATCCATTTGTAACGCGACATAAAAAAATTCAAAAGACTACGGGCGGCCCAATCCTCTGTCATGGGACCAACAGAAGATGAAAATATAATAATAGGGGCGCATCAAACGTGATGTTATTAAGTGTGTCCGTGACCGGAGTACTGAGGCGTGCGCACGCACATGCGTGCTGCCGTGCACCGAATACGGACCATTCACATGCAAAATCAACTTCTCACCAAATCTTACCCGACATTCGATAGTCAATAAAGTACGTGATAAACCCTATTCGGACAAATGTCATGATCCTATTTCTAAGCTTTGAATAATGTGTTCTTTGATCGTTTCAGAGTGACAACCATTTTTTTTAAACCTTAGAATCATTCGGTTTAATTTCTTTACAACATAGCTGAGTTTCTGATTGGCTGAATAGCGTAATCTAATAAGATAGAAACTGTAGAATTGAAAAAAATATAATCTTAAGAGAATGAAGTTCGCTAATTACTTACACTGATAAAAATCTGATCTTCCGACTATCTGCAACTTAAAAAGGGGATGATATAAAATATAAAACTAGAAAAATTTCACGTCCTGAGGCGGGAATCGAATATTTTGACATTGTAGGGTGGACGTTAGCTCATAAACGCAAATACAGTTAGACTAGAAGATTTTCACAGGGATATCCCAAGTCCTGGGTGGCTCAGTGGTCAGAGCAGTCGCCCGGATTGCGAAAGGTCGCAGGTTCGATTCCCGCCTCAGCACATGAAATTTTTCTAGTTTTATATTTTAATTACTAAGTAATTTTTCAAACATTTATAATAATGTTAAAATAAAAAAATTAAGAGTTTTTGATGCGTTTAAACGCCTACTTTATTGTAACAATTACAAAAAAAGAATGAAAACGATGAAAAAATTATATTCTCCAGGCGGGATTCGAACCCCGCGTCTTCTGACACTGCGCCACGCTGTCCGCGTCTGGCCGGACATCGGAGACGCGGTTTCGATTCCCGCCTGGCGCATATAGTTTTTTTATCGTTTTCTTTCTTTAATTGTATTTTTTACAATAAAGTGACTACATAATTAGGATTACTGCACGTAGCCAAACAAAGGTGCATAAGCATACATCAGCAAAAAACCTGTTTTTACACCTCGCCAAATTTTGGTTATAACTATTAATGTAACCGAATAAGTTTGGTTAAATATTTTCACTTTCACTTTCACTGAGTGCTATGCTGATTGACGACAGTCTAATTTTATGTGTTGATTTATTTATAAAAAAGACAAATTATGTATTTTATTAAGTTTAATATACGATTGATTCCTTTTTCGTCGCATTCCGGATTGGACATATTCTATAACTTTGTGTATCCACACACACACAAAGTTTCATAGATTACAAATACAACCCAAGCCATAGTGGTATAGGTCTGAAAAGTGATGTTCTATTAAATATGTTGCAAACAGCGTTAATAAAAAGCTGGATTGTCAATTTACATCGGTAAAAGTTCATACCAGTACCCAAAAAACAGGACTTAAACCCTAACATAAACTAAGGAGATCAAAATCTTGAACGCGTATGATAACACAAACATCTTGATGTTTGGGAGTAACGCTTTACGCTTCCGAGTTTGAACTCTTTTGTGCTACATTTGACCAGTTGTCATGGCTGCGAGACGTGGCATTGATAAGAGAACATATCATTACACCTTGAACCATTTGAGATGTGGTGCTAAACGAGCATGCTTCGCATCAGTTGGAATCAAAAAGTCATATCATAAACGAAACTTTGCTTCGTTGCGTTGCACTCAAGAGAATGAGTTTACTGGTCTTGCCGACGCGACGTAGATATAAGATGCATGCCGCTTTGAATGATTATGATGGCCAAGATTAGAGGAATAGGTTTGCTAGACACAGGAAAACATCGAGGCTGAAAAATATTCGAGCGTGCACAGCACAGGAATTATCAGAGTATTGCAGCTGCTTCGTCTCGCTAGGAATGAAGCAGAGTTCCAAAAGCTAGCCAAACTTTAAGGAGGTTTCTAGTAAGTAAAGAGATAAATAAGCATCTGTGCAAGTTCGCAGTCACCCAACGAGTTATGTTAGGTGTTCCTCTGCGAGATAGAATCAGAAATGAGGACATCCGTAAGAGAACCAAAGTCACTAACATAGCTCATAGGATTAGCAAGTTTAAGGTTCAGGGCACATAGCACGCAGAACAAACGGCCGAGAGGGCGTTAAATTTCTAGCATGGCGACCACGTACCGGAAAGCGCAAAGTAAGACGGATACCTACTAGATGAACAGACAACCTGGTCAGAGTTGCGGGGAACCGTTGGATGCAGGTTGTGTAGAACCGTTCCATTTGAAAATCGAAGGGAAAGGTCTTTTTCCACAGTTGGACATCATAGGCTGATACCTATGATGACAGGTTTGTAAGTGAGATCTATCTAACATCAGTGCCAGTTATATAACTATACAAACACTTGTGTTTGTATAGTTATTGTCTACCTATGTATTTATGTAAGTTACTAGGGTAAACAAATCTTGTAAGTGTAACTCATTTGAATCCTAAATAAATAACCGTTTCATAAGCATTAGTTTTCTATATATGTATGGAATGGGGTATTCTATAGGTGGTAGGCCCGTATGTAGGGTGGTCTAGGTAGGTAGGTAGGTGGTACCAAAACTTATTTCGGCCGTAAAGCAGTTCGCTATGTTTCGGGTTGAAGGGAGCGGTAGCCAGGGTAATTACTGGGCATGGAATAGGCATTTCATCATAAGCCTTAGGATGATATTGCACCTATTTTATACAAAGTGTGGCAAATGACTAAAAATCACCTGATATGATGGTAAGAAGACTCCATATGCGAAGACAGCTAGTGCAGTTTAGACACTGCTCTAGCCACCGCCACCTTGCCGGCTCAAAAGGTGCCTTTTCACGTTATAGGAAGGAGGGAAGAAAATGCAAGTGTGCTGGCAAAAATTCCAAGTTCTGGGAGTACGACAAAGAAACGACGATGTTGAGGTGGAGACAGTGAATTGATGACTCTGAAGAAACAGGTGTGTGCTCCTGAGTAGGAAGGGGGAAGGTGGAATAAAGTCTAAAAGCTCTTCGGAACACTCTCCTTGATATAGTCGACAGAAGGCGCTAATCGATACAATGTCTAGACGCAATTTCAGAAGCTCAAAGTTGATCTACATCGCCAACGATACGGACAGCACGACGCTCTAATCTGTCCAGTGCCTCGAAGGGGTTCTTGGCGTAACCATTGGAAATGCGAGCAATATTCCACGCAAGACCGACCAGTCAAGCGTGGAAAGTCGACGCATCTTGCTTAGGACACTGAGCTTCCGTGAGGCTGTTTTGATCACGGATTCGATGAATTCCTGAAATTCATATCGCAACATAACTCCATATCCAGCAAGTTGAAGAAGCTCTGTGCCGAAAGAGTAGTGCCCTGAGGAGAGAGAAGGGGAAGGAACGGCGACATATTGGCTGTAAACGCTGTGTTTTCTTAGCATTGAATTTAACAATATTGTTAGAGCCCGATTGAGATATTGATTTTGATTTTGAGAGATTGATTTTTGAGACATTGAGCTCAACAGGGCTCAATGCTATAATTCTCTCTGTTTCAGCGCGCCCTGCGGCATGGAGTTTTTCTTTGCTATTGCGTGCCTATAGGAGAGGGTAGCTGCTTACCACCAGGTGGGCCGCCAGCTTGCTTGTCGTTTAGGTAAATACAACTAGTTGCGTAAAGAACTAGTTTCAGTCTAAAGTAGATTTTTTTTCTTATACTTTTTTTCCTTCTTCAACTGATCTTAGTTAGTTTTGCTCATCACCAGTACCTTTTGGATTCGAAGCAATACCACTGTCTCGAATCAATCTTGAAGTAAATATGTATGGCTAAATGTGTCGTCGAATCGATCGTCGCTGGTACCGTGTTGTGTGTAAAGACGAAGTGTTTAATCCGTCAAGCAGCGTTTGCCCACCGGAGGGCTATGACAAATAAACAATCAATTGCTTGTGGAATCTGATGCTTGACAGGTTAAACCTCAGATCATCGAAATGATCCGAGGTGTTGCCCACAAAGACCTTTGCAATCGGATCCATTCGAAGATACCCTTAAGGAGGACCCGGTCATACATTGTAGCTATGTATCGGCGACGCGAATCGAAGGCTCTGGATAAAAGACATGTTTTCACACACTGGTATAATTGTTTAAGTTTAAAGTAAGCTGATTACTAAGTTTGACAGCCCAGAGCAACCCTTTTTGATTGATTCCTCTTTCGTCGTATTCCGGATTGGACATATTCTTGTTTCGGCACATTCCTGTTTGGACGTATTCCGTTTTGGGTACATTCTTATTTCGGCACATTCCGATTTCGGCATAAATCAATATATATAACAAATGAAATCAGTCCTAGGTTATTTTTTATTTTTAAGACATACATAAATATATAGTAGTTACTTAAACAATAAATAGCGTGCAAGAAAGAAACACAACATAATATTTTCCAATGGTAAATATCACAAATGCCTAATTGAATAAATATCGCTTTAACCTACAGATGTAGTAAATAATGTATTTTGATGTAAAAATTCGTGTTATCTCGTTCTCTCGCTTTGCTTCAGATTATAGAAAAGATCTACCTACTTGGTTGATTTCCACCCTCACAAATCAACTAACTTTATAACCTTTTGGTTATAAATAAAAAATAAATATTCTCTTTTAACCTTACTACTTTCAATTTAGCAAAGTACACAGCATTTTTAACAGCTAAACTTGAAAAATCTTCTATCATATTTCTTAAGTAAAAACATCACGCGTTGCCGAGCGCATCGCCCGACTCACAATGAATCCTTCAGTTAGCCGTAAAGGGGAGATTCTTTTTATTTTGTTGCGGCAGAAGCAACGCCCGTCGGCGCCTAATCAAGGAGTTGGCCGGGCCTCGCCGCTAACGAACAGGTGTACCTATAAATACTTTCCGGGGCGATTGCTCCAGGCTTTAATCAGCGCGGCGGCACCACTTTACCGCTTTTCATTGACTCCCGGCTGACCCGGAGTGCCGATTGGAAACCTACACTCCCGGGAAATACTGCCGAAGGAAAATTTACGCGTTTTTTGGCTCCTTCGCGATTTAGCGCAAAATGACTTAACTAATCCCCAATGGTCTCTGATGACAACAACTCTACCAATTGAAATTAAAGAAAATAGCTATATTTAACAAAATAAATTTAAGCTACTTTATACTTACAGTTTGTTTTGGATTGAGAAAAAAGTTAACCAGTGTAATTATTTGGGCATGGAATGCATTGCGTCATATGCCTCAAGATGACAATGCACGTGCAATACCAAGACGTTGTTTTCTTGTCTATAGGGGTTTGGTAGCCACTTACCACCAGGTGGGCTGTCAGCTTGCTTGTCATCTAGTTGTATAAAAAAAGTTTCAAAGAATATTAATAACCCCATATTTTATTGGACCAAAATTTTATCTTAGTTTTATACACACAACGTATACGTATTACTACATACAGTACCTAATGTTACCGTTGAATGAGACAATAATGAACAGAAGGAAGCAATGTAAAGTGCAGCAATCAGACACCGCATACACGGCTCGGCCATTTCAATAGACACGGTGGTTTTAATTGGATCGCGTTTCTCAGTTCGCGTCGCCGCTCGCGATGCACCTCAAAAATGAACAACGTTATTAACATCGGTACTAATTAAAATTTTCAGTTCAATCCGTCTGCAGTGAATAATAATAATAATAATTGGGATAATATTTGGGAATAATAATTATTATTATTATTATTCCCAACACTCATAATGTACAGAAGACCATTACTGAAAAGATAAATAAATATTCAGAGCATATTCAAGCAGTGTTAAAAATCTGGAAACAGGATAAAGTTTATGTTGTTGCGATAGTCCTTTCTACCACTGGCGTCATACCTCACCATCTCCTCACCTCACCTCACCCTCGCCTAAAACTGATAGATCTGAAAGACACTATATATAACGCTACAAAAAGCCGCTATTCTGAATACCTGTAGAATAGTCCGAAAGTTCATGCAAATAGACGTAAATGAAATAGCTCCTCACAATACACCATCTTCAACATAAATACATCACACACTACACTTACTTGGTACAAGCCCATAAGTGTAGCTTAAACCAGCTTACAGCTGAGAATTCAAAATACCCTTATAATAATAATAATAATAAACATTAAATAACGTAAACAACCCTATTACGGCGGTAGTCTAAATCATCGCCTATTACGGAGGTATTTTATATTCGTGTTTTATTCTTGTTTGGATAGACAATCAAGAATAAAACATGAAGACAAAAATAGATATAATGTATTTTTATTTTTGTTAATACAAATACCTCTGTAAAAGGCTTTGCTTTTGACTACCGCTGTAGGAATGTAATACTTACTCTGACTGCTACAGTGCATAATAGAAAGATGATGTCTACTTTAATTTTTTTATAATCATAACATACGTTTGACGCGTAAAGAAATCACATTTAATTCAAAACTATATCCACCATGTTAAAATTTTAAATGTTTAAAATTTTATTTATGTTATCAGATTATCTCCATGTTATCAAATTATTCGTATTTTCTTTCCGTTGCATATTTATGTGTTTCAATACTAAAGAAATAAATAATCTTTAATTTCTGTAAAATATAGAAGAAACTGTTACAGCGTGTTAAGGCAAACATTTTTCTATTTGTATGATAAATAAGTCCCGATGCGACTGACCGCAATCTACAATAACAACCGCGTGCCTACACCGTAATGAATACTAATAAATCAGCGCGGGCAATCGCAAACTCCTCAAGTAAATTAATATAAAGTTGTGCAATCCTACGTGCATTAGTATTCAGAGTCTGCGTTCATATAATACGGAAACGAAAGATTTTAATGAAAGCCTGACATGGCGGGACACATACAGAGCTGCACGTTGCGTGATTTCTATAGCATATAACAGGCATGAAATAAAATTGAAACGAAAACGTTCGTCGTAGTGATAACTGTCAAATTGTATAAAAACAAAAGCATCGCCTCTGTTGTGAAGTATTGGATACCACTTTTTATATAAGTATGGATTTGAGAGATGAAACGATGATCGTTTTGCAATTGAAAACATTGATTAGTTCAAAACATTGAACTAATGCTGACTAAAGTTACAACAAAGTAAGTACAGAACAGTTCGTAATAAAATTTTCTAGATAAGAATCTAACATAGAGACAAAATTGATGACAACAAAGTTAATTATATTACTTTATGTTACAAAAAATTGTCTTCATGGTACCTACTATCAAAAAAATATTACTAACTTTTGGTAATATTAGTCATTCAATCGGGCACTGAGACGTGGTCGCTCACAATTCCAAACACAATTGATTTTTCAATTGTCATAGACCTCCGGTGGTGTAACGCCGCTTGACAGATTATATGTTAGTTACGTCGCCTTGTGAAGTAGGTACTACACCCGAGTATTATTGTGCCTTTCCTATTTCGGCCGTAAAGCAGTTCACTGTGTTTCGGATTGAAGAAAAAAGTAAGCCAGTTTAAATTACTCGGCATGGAAGGTATTTTGCTTAGGCCTCAGGATGACAACACACCTGCAATGCTAATTGATATTTTCCTTGTTATTCCTGGTATTTCTAGGTGACAGTAGCCACTTAACACAAGGTAGGCCGTCAGGTAGCTGCATAAAAAATTACCACCAATAGGTACTATCGAATGTAGCTGATAAATATTTCTATTGTAATATCGGGGACAGCAAGGGAAAAGGAGGATTTGAGGAGGAAAAGGTATATTAATATTTTTTTAAAAAGAGAGCAATATTGTAAGACAGAAAACGTAACGTGACAGGAATAGAGTTAGGAGTAAAGACATAGACAATGTAAAACTACTCTACAATAAGGTAGGTCTGTCCTTGACATGTAATATATTATGATATCGGTATAAGCAGCTCCATACAATGTCGGTCTTCCGCGGAGGCGCGGAGTTGCGCTCGCAGCTGCTGTTTCTTAAGTACTTCTGCGGCCGACCTCCCACGCTCTCCTTAATTATTTGCTCTACCCCTATTTCATTACAAATTGGCAATCGTTTTTCGCAATTCAAAATTCATATTCAATGATATCTGTTTCCTTTATACTTAAGTTTAGACATAAATTTTAATTAATTGAGTTCGAGTAGGTTTTTAAGTAGATAAAGAATACCTTCGTAAGATATGTTCTCCGTTGTAGAAAATACGTAAGTACTTGATAATCTCTGTGAGATATTATAATTGTAATCAATTAATTGATCCTTTATTTAAGCATTTAAATTATTGTTTTTTCAAAAAAAAATAGAATAATAAAATTAGAAGAAATAAATTGAAGAATAAAATTTTGTACTTTACAAAATTGTAGTAATAACATAAAATTGAAAATTTTAAATATCCCACAGCCTTATTAACCATCTATCTAACACCATATGAGCCCAAACACGCTATATCTGCTGTAAGTTTCTAAAGAATTGAGCACTTCGCACTATTTGATGATACAGGATCAACTCAAGATTAGCGTGTCTTGGATATACCATCGAAGTAACAGTAAACCAAATTTCAAATCAATCGGATCTATGTTAGTAAAACCCTTCTCAGAAGTAGGAAATGAGCTGACAGACATCAAACGCCTAAACTGATCTTCATTAATTACAGATGAAAACCATCTTAATCACGTCAGCTTTCAAACAAAAAAAAAGGAATCAAAATTGGTCCATCCGTTTAGGAGCTACGATGCCACAGACAGATACGTCAAACTTATAGCACCCCTCTTTTTTTGTCGAGGGTTAAAAAGTAATTGTTTACACAACAATATTCAATCTTATACAAGATGACTCTCCTTAATTCCGCGAAACCGCGAATAGCCAAATACATTGACAATATAGTGAACGTATTTCCTTACTTTCCTTACTTTCCTTACTTGGTATAATATGGTGGGAATAAATTTGCAAGTATACTTCTAAATGGTTGAAGTTTAGGTAGTTTATCGTTGTTTTACTATTGTATGGAACGGTATACTAACCTGTCAAGCCACAGATTTCATACACATTGGTTTTAAAGCGTCAAAAGACAAGAACCCCTGACCCTGAAGACCCCCTGATATACGCGGCTTAAAAAATTAACCACTTGAATATCTCACTCACAACAGTAACAAAATCTGTTAAAGGATTTTTAGCAAACTGGCGGTTAAAAAAAACTGTGAGACAGTGAGTGAACAAACACAATTTCCTGACATTTCTATGAAATAAAGCAGCCAATGTTATATTATTTCATAGAAATGTCATGAAATTATCATGTTTTTACAGTGGTAAAGGATTTCTATGAACTAATAGGTATTATAGCCCATGTTTAATTCATTGTCGTATTGACCGCACCACCCTGTATATAAATAACGTTTTCAATGATGAATATAATATTATAATTAAAAACCTTAATCAAACCTAATTCTCAAGATCCAATATTTTCTTGGCAAAATTAATTAAAAACAAAGAAAAAGTTTTAATTTAAAAACATTGTGTATTGTATCCATCCTATTTAGCTCTGATATCAGCCCCCAACGTCCACACTGCAAGCCATCCTGGCCTCATTTAGTCCCGCTATTTGCTTAGGACCGCAACTCAAACACTCCGTCACTCCGTGAATAACGGAGTTTAAGATTTAAAATATTTAGCGGGTTATTTTACCATTCTGCGTTTACGACAACAAACAAACCTCTTTTTTACGCTTTCAAAGAGATGGCAGCAATTTTCTGTCGCCCGCTTTTAAAATTTATGCAAATTTGTATGTGTACCTACTTATTTTAGCTTTACGGTATTGGATAATATACATTTTGGTAGACAAAAGAGATATGAGATTGTGAAATTATTTACAATTACAATGGCTAACATATATTAGATATACCTATAAGTATAGTGTCCTATAGCTATAGGGTATTTGTTAATAATAATGTACACCATGTTGTATAAGCTTGTTACTTTCGTTTCATCTTAATTTCGCTGTGTCTAATATATTTTGTGCCCTACCCTGGCATTCTTATTGAATAGATGCCTATACATAAATTTGTGGACCACTACACCCTGTAAATTGATTATTTCCTCTGTGACTCATCTCGTGCCAACCTTCCTAGCGGCTCTGCGACGACCTAAAGGCACCATAAACGACCCTAGGTAGAGACGGCGCTGAGATATTAATATTTTTGAATTATTACTGGCTAATAAATTTTGAAATCTCCTGTTCCAATATCAAAATAAAGAGATTCTGTGCTGTTTTTGAATTTGAAGAGAACCTCATACTAATTCTACGACCGGCCTAGTGGAGAGGTAGGTTAGCTACTCTAAAAAAAACTTGATTTTATCATCGGAGGAATGTATACCCATGCTAAATTATCGCTTTCTAGTACTAAAAGGCTCTGAGCTAAGCCGCAGCAGACAGACAAACTCGAACAGACATGGCGAAACTATAAGGAGTCCTTTTTACATTACTACTAATATTTTACAATACTATAACCCTAAAAACCGCCTGTATATTTATTACAAAAAAGAATTTTTTAACTAAAGCAAGTCAAACAGCCTCATAGTAAGGTAATCTTTTGTTTTTGTGTTTTTATTTATTTGCAATAAATAAAAACACAAAAACAAAAGATTACCGCTTGCTTACAGTAGATAAGCGAGTCCAATAGATACCCGTTGACTTCATATAGTGGAAACATAATAGCTGCTACAGATCATCATCATCATCATCACCAGCCTATATACGTCCCACTGCTGGGCACAGGCCTTCCTACATGGAAGAAACACATGAGGAGTTTGGGCCATAACGCCACCACGCTGGCCCAATGCGGGTTGGTGGGCTAAAGCGGCTGTAGTAACAACCGGGACCAACGGCTTAACGTGCCTTCCGAAGCACGGAAGAGCTCGAGATTATAAATTTTGGTTGACCCATCCCAGGGTCGACCATGGCGAAAGTTGCTTTGTTTTCGTATTCGAAACCAGAGCGCTCAAACCAATACGCCACCGAGCTCCTCTGCTACAGATGTCAGTGCACAATTGCAACATACGTTGACACGGTAAATTTTCATTGCAAATTCCGTCATCGCACTGCGAACACGGCCCCTCTGCACAAACAATCCCGTTATGGTTGTCGAACTTAAACGAACCGAAATTTTCCCCGTGCGTTCAGTATCACGCTACCTCTCGACTTCGCATCTCCTTCAATCCCGTACCAACAAAATGAAACAACTGTTCCAGTATCTACTATAGTAAGCGCGTGTTACGTCGCACTAAAGAGCACGTGTATTTTGAGGCTGAGTACTGTAACGAACCGCATCGTAAGCATATTGACTTGTAAATTGATGATAAAAATTTATCATATGTTGTCACGTTTTGAGTTTTGATGTTACGGTCAACTATTTAAAATGACTGCATACATAGAGACATTTTTATACAGGTACCTACATACTTAGCCAGTCGTGGGCAATCGCTCTTTTCTAATGGTAGGAGAACAGGTCACATGGGTGTTCAATATCATCAAACACATCTTACCACCAACCCTTAAAACTTTTGTACTAGTAATATATTTATATTTTTTTTTTACTTTTGTAGCTTAAAAGAAGCTGAGAGTTTCCATTTTTATTTAATTTTCACTGAATATTACCCGCAGAATTGTGGTTGCATCTTTATTAAATACCTTCTGGTTTATTTTTATTTCATTCAAATATTACCTACCGAAATTAAAATAATCAATTCAGCATTATTCCAAACATAATAGGATTGCGTTGTCCACTTAAATTTTATTTGCATGCTACAAATAAATAGCGTTACTTTTAAAATGAGAGAGCTTTTAACGAGCCGTAATTAAATTTTCCATAACGTGCATCAGTTGCATACAAACGATTCAGACAATGATTTTGATATACAATTCAGAATAATAATATTATTATTTTGTAAAATAAAACCTGTGTCTCATAATTATAATTATGCTCCAAAAGTATTAACTTTCACGTCCATTCCTAGCGTATTATATCTGATAAGACATAATTAGTACAATTATTACACTTTTAACTAACGGCTGTCTGGTCTAGTGGTCAGTACCCTGTATACTAAACCTGAGGTTCTGGGTACGATCCCGGATGCATAACTATTTGTATGATGACAAAAAATATTTGTTCACAAGCTAGTTATTTAGTATAATTCTATACAATTATTACTGTCTAAATTTTCTTCCAGATTTTTTTTGTTTTTTCTATATTTTCCTATTTTCTTTGGTAAGCTGCGTCACATATGGTCGTCATCGCTACCGTAACCTGAAGATCAGGGTTAACAACCAGTGTGTCCTACCAGTTATGATGCACGGATCTAAATCTAAGATATTAAGTGAGTGTATGAATATAATAATTATTATCATACTACTTACCAAAAAAATTGTATGACTTTTATCTTGTTTCATATCATGTGTTGGCATAGACTAGCTAAAAAGTGCAAGCATGCATAAAACCTCGTCTGTAGAACTATAATCTCGCATCCATGCGTCGAACTTTGGGGTGAGTTCCGATATAGTACGGCCCGACCGTGAGAATAGTCGCAAGATAGATATTATGGCGTATTGATCGAGTCATCGATGCGACAACAATTTGCCGGTCCGCTCGGCTCGACTGTCGCTATGCAAATGCCTGCGTTAGGGATGCTCAATGTCCATCGATATAAAGCCACATTTTATTCGTCGATGTACTAGTGAATTTTAATCGATAAATTGATTATTTTCGAACAGTAATAGCATCATCTTCAAATATATTTTTAATAAATATTCAAAATCGACATTTTATATGTCAACGGTTGCATGTTACACGGGTAACATCTAATTAAACACGAGTTAAATTCGGTAAAGTGGTTTTATTTAAAATCCATACACATTGATTTGTTTCTGCATAGATTAGACGAACCATTTCATATGACCGACCATGCTATCGATGTAAACTAGCTGAAAATTGATGATCAATTGAATTATCGATTATTCAATGAAAGTCGCATAGGCCGCGGGGCAGCCGGACGGCAGCATGCCCGGGGGGTGCCGCCCCGCCGGGAGCCGCTGCACCGGATGTCCCGTTGTCGTCGCAGGAAATTGAGAGCGTTGCATAAATCCTGATCCTACAAACCAAATTTGATTCGACCTAATCCGGATATTGATACAAAACAAGACAGCTCAAGTATTATAATGATTTACCTACCCGAAGATTCCACGTACCTATTTCCAAGCGCCCTTATCAAAAGCCCTTAGTAAGCGCACGACTATACACAAATACATTTTGAGTAATTCTTACGTGGGCCCCCCCCTGGAGTAACACAAACTGCCAATAGGGAGAAATATTGTCGGGAAAATTGAATACGTGCAAGTATCCACTGTATTTCACAGTCATTTTACGATTCGTTGCGATACAGAAAAAGTTTTATGTACAAGTTAGTTTTTATTTCTAAAGGATCGAGGTATATACTATAAGTACATATCCTCGTATATCGTACCTGGTATATTGTATCATGCCCATATACATCGAAATAGTTGCTCGTGCACACTACAGCCAGAATCAAAGCAGAAAAAAGAATTAAATGGAATCAAGCAATTTCTCACTACTGCACACAGAAATCTGGATTTGATATGAAATTCCAATATGAAAATTGCTCGTCGGTTCGGCCCACCTGTTCTCTGTGATTAAAGTGCGTTCCTCGCAAACACTTGGGTGGAACGGAACGAAGACGCCGCAAATGTAAATGTTGGCACAAGCCACCATTTTGCGGCGAACCTAAAGAAAATAGCACACATTACTTCGTTTGGTCTGTACCTCATTTGCAAGTTTATAAATCATATTCAGTGGAATTTTATTTGGCAAATAAAAATTATTTACATTCGTTAATGATTGAAAAACTCTTACAAAAAGCTTAAAGTGCTAAATGAAGATTCGATTAAAAAAACTTTCTGGTTCGCCACTTCGTTTCATGTTGAGAGGGTTGTTTGAGAGATGTCTAACAGATCCGAGTGATTCTGTCACCGGTGAATAGAGCTAGGTACGGGTAGGGTACATTAAATTCAATAACACGAGTTAGGGAGTTCGACGCTCGCTCCGACCGTCCTCAAAATAAGTAAAGAAGAAAAGTTTTAGTTACTTAAAACTTTTGTACTAGTAATATATTTATATTTTTTTTTTACTTTTGTAGCTTAAAAGAAGCTGAGAGTTTCCATTTTTATTTAATTTTCACTGAATATTACCCGCAGAATTGTGGTTGCATCTTTATTAAATACCTTCTGGTTTATTTTTATTTCATTCAAATATTACCTACCGAAATTAAAATAATCAATTCAGCATTATTCCAAACATAATAGGATTGCGTTGTCCACTTAAATTTTATTTGCATGCTACAAATAAATAGCGTTACTTTTAAAATGAGAGAGCTTTTAACGAGCCGTAATTAAATTTTCCATAACGTGCATCAGTTGCATACAAACGATTCAGACAATGATTTTGATATACAATTCAGAATAATAATATTATTATTTTGTAAAATAAAACCTGTGTCTCATAATTATAATTATGCTCCAAAAGTATTAACTTTCACGTCCATTCCTAGCGTATTATATCTGATAAGACATAATTAGTACAATTATTACACTTTTAACTAACGGCTGTCTGGTCTAGTGGTCAGTACCCTGTATACTAAACCTGAGGTTCTGGGTACGATCCCGGATGCATAACTATTTGTATGATGACAAAAAATATTTGTTCACAAGCTAGTTATTTAGTATAATTCTATACAATTATTACTGTCTAAATTTTCTTCCAGATTTTTTTTGTTTTTTCTATATTTTCCTATTTTCTTTGGTAAGCTGCGTCACATATGGTCGTCATCGCTACCGTAACCTGAAGATCAGGGTTAACAACCAGTGTGTCCTACCAGTTATGATGCACGGATCTAAATCTAAGATATTAAGTGAGTGTATGAATATAATAATTATTATCATACTACTTACCAAAAAAATTGTATGACTTTTATCTTGTTTCATATCATGTGTTGGCATAGACTAGCTAAAAAGTGCAAGCATGCATAAAACCTCGTCTGTAGAACTATAATCTCGCATCCATGCGTCGAACTTTGGGGTGAGTTCCGATATAGTACGGCCCGACCGTGAGAATAGTCGCAAGATAGATATTATGGCGTATTGATCGAGTCATCGATGCGACAACAATTTGCCGGTCCGCTCGGCTCGACTGTCGCTATGCAAATGCCTGCGTTAGGGATGCTCAATGTCCATCGATATAAAGCCACATTTTATTCGTCGATGTACTAGTGAATTTTAATCGATAAATTGATTATTTTCGAACAGTAATAGCATCATCTTCAAATATATTTTTAATAAATATTCAAAATCGACATTTTATATGTCAACGGTTGCATGTTACACGGGTAACATCTAATTAAACACGAGTTAAATTCGGTAAAGTGGTTTTATTTAAAATCCATACACATTGATTTGTTTCTGCATAGATTAGACGAACCATTTCATATGACCGACCATGCTATCGATGTAAACTAGCTGAAAATTGATGATCAATTGAATTATCGATTATTCAATGAAAGTCGCATAGGCCGCGGGGCAGCCGGACGGCAGCATGCCCGGGGGGTGCCGCCCCGCCGGGAGCCGCTGCACCGGATGTCCCGTTGTCGTTGCAGGAAATTGAGAGCGTTGCATAAATCCTGATCCTACAAACCAAATTTGATTCGACCTAATCCGGATATTGATACAAAACAAGACAGCTCAAGTATTATAATGATTTACCTACCCGAAGATTCCACGTACCTATTTCCAAGCGCCCTTATCAAAAGCCCTTAGTAAGCGCACGACTATACACAAATACATTTTGAGTAATTCTTACGTGGGCCCCCCCCTGGAGTAACACAAACTGCCAATAGGGAGAAATATTGTCGGGAAAATTGAATACGTGCAAGTATCCACTGTATTTCACAGTCATTTTACGATTCGTTGCGATACAGAAAAAGTTTTATGTACAAGTTAGTTTTTATTTCTAAAGGATCGAGGTATATACTATAAGTACATATCCTCGTATATCGTACCTGGTATATTGTATCATGCCCATATACATCGAAATAGTTGCTCGTGCACACTACAGCCAGAATCAAAGCAGAAAAAAGAATTAAATGGAATCAAGCAATTTCTCACTACTGCACACAGAAATCTGGATTTGATATGAAATTCCAATATGAAAATTGCTCGTCGGTTCGGCCCACCTGTTCTCTGTGATTAAAGTGCGTTCCTCGCAAACACTTGGGTGGAACGGAACGAAGACGCCGCAAATGTAAATGTTGGCACAAGCCACCATTTTGCGGCGAACCTAAAGAAAATAGCACACATTACTTCGTTTGGTCTGTACCTCATTTGCAAGTTTATAAATCATATTCAGTGGAATTTTATTTGGCAAATAAAAATTATTTACATTCGTTAATGATTGAAAAACTCTTACAAAAAGCTTAAAGTGCTAAATGAAGATTCGATTAAAAAAACTTTCTGGTTCGCCACTTCGTTTCATGTTGAGAGGGTTGTTTGAGAGATGTCTAACAGATCCGAGTGATTCTGTCACCGGTGAATAGAGCTAGGTACGGGTAGGGTACATTAAATTCAATAACACGAGTTAGGGAGTTCGACGCTCGCTCCGACCGTCCTCAAAATAAGTAAAGAAGAAAAGTTTAAAAACTTCCCTCGACTTGTACTGTTGTATGTGTAAAATTGTCGTAGGGAAACTACTATAAATATGTATTTTCGGTTCATTCAATCCACCGACTGTTTGGAAAAAATGAGGTATATCATAGAGCGAATACTTGTTTCGCCATAGTATTAACTACAAAACCTTTTATAACCAATAACATCTTTTTTCTTAATCAAGAAAATACAATCACATCGTTGTCCCTATTTTCTGTTAGAATATGAAAAGTCACATCACGTTAGCTCTCAGTATGCCTATTTCCAGAAAACTACAAACGTAACAGAATGAATACGTTCGTTTCCAGTTGTTTATACGAATTCGGAATGCAGTCCAAAACACGTGACTCATGTATATGTCGGCAGTATTGTAAAATGCGTCCTCACAACGCTAACCCAAAGACACCGAGGCCAAGTTTTGCATGTCGTTAGACTGTTCGCGCCGACTGCCGCTAACATTTGCTGCGTTCCTGTTTATATGATAAGTTTCTTAAACTTATTCTGTTATATCAAATTCTATTCTGTTTTCATATATGATTTCTTTAAAGTTTTTGTTGCGAAGCAGAAAACTGCTTATCATCACCAGACTATATACGCCCTACTGCTGGGCTGAGGCCTTCCTACATAGGAGAAACACATGTCCTCTTATATTTCATCTAATGAAACTTCTTATATTTGATCTAACTAATGTTCAGTATTATGATAAAGTTAAGACTACATTACATGATTACTTCACAACTTTTCATGTCTCGATATCTGGTTACCAATTACCGCGGTATGAGTGACGATATGTGTTTGAAATATAATGCAATTGGTTTAACTTTTTGGGTCACTTTCCATTTTCCCTTGAATAATATGTTACCATTATATAGCATTTTGCTGAACAATGTTGACAAAACCATTATGAAATTGTGTTCATTTCAAAGAGGGAAAGTTTCATAGTCGTCACTGCTGCCGTCATTGTTATGCGCTGCGCGTTCGCAGTTGACTCGTTAGGCGTTACCGCCTATCCGGGCCAAGTGTCCCCCGCCCGTTCCCGTGTTTACCCTCTAATTTTCACTTACATGGTATACTGCAAACTATAAGTGGTTAACTTTGGAACACACTCGTCTCGAGTTCGCGACTAAACAGCTTTCGTATAAAAGCTGTTAATATATATTCTATGAACACATCTTGCACACAAGTTACTACTTATACATGACAATGCCAGAAGTTCTATAGTAATTTGACCCACCTAATAAAATTAGTGTGCAGCAATGACAGCATATGATAGCTATTTTCTTACATGATGAAAATATAGACCGACCAAAATGATAAAAAATATCATTTCGGTGAGTGCTACGAATTTCGGTGTATAATTGTTTCATTTCGGTGGACTGCTATTTATTTCGGTTGATGGTTATTTCATTTCGGTGAAAATCCAGGCCAGCAGATGAATTTAAAAAAAAATCTTGAATGCATTTTTAATGTAGTTCCAAGACCTGTACTTTCTCCGTTAGAGCTGTATTGTCACAGCCTTTTATCGGGACTGGCACAAGGTCTTTTCTCTTCAAGACTTGTTATTCTTTCTTTACAGAACTCTGGTCCGTTCTTGCCCTTTGTTACCGTTGAGTTACACCAATTTGTGTTACACTGTTGCACATTAGGAAAAATATTTCCGATGCATGGAATATTGTTCGCACCTGTGGGTTAGCTCTGCTAAATATCTCCTGAATATACTGGACAGACTGCAGCGTCGTGTAGAGATTGGCAACGTAGAGATTATGAACAGCTGTTTCACTAGCTGTCTTCGCATAAGGACTCTTTTAACCGCTTCATATGAGGTGGTGGTATTCATAGGCTTTATATAAAAAATATGTAAATTACTTGTCAAGACACACCGACAAGTGGGTTTTTAATTGTCATATGCCTATGGGGGTTTTCTGCGGCTAAACAGACTAGAACAAGTAATTAAAATATAAAACTAGAAAAATTTCACGTCCTGAGGCGGGTATAGAACCCGCGACCGCTCAGTTGATTAGAGCAGTCGCCCGGATTGCGAAAGGTCGCGGGTTCGATTCCCGCCTCGGGACGTGAAATTTTTCTAGTTTTATATTTTAATTACTAAGTAATTTTTTAAACATTGATAATAATGTTAAAATCAAAAATTAAGAAGACTAGAACAAATTATAACGAAATATGATTAAAGATTCTTTCATTTCGATGGACGACTGTTTCATTTCGGTGCCGTCAAAATTTTTAAGCACGTCTATCTCATACGCTTACTAAGATAATTTGATGGCGTTAATATCAAGAAGTACACTAAGTATTAATTGTAATTTAAAAACTTAATAATAAAAAGTCCACCGAAATAAAAGAAAAAACGACTTTGTTGGAATTCATCCAGTTGGTACTTTGCTTCACAAACGAGCCTACGTTTGCGAAGCGAACACACATTACAGTTATTATAATAAAAGAAGAACAATTTTTGATTCCATTTGTATAAACACTATTAATAATGTCTCGATGCATTATTTTATTCATTTTCTATGATAAAAAATTTACGTTTTTTTTTTAAAGTCCTGTTATTTTAGTGTGCAACGCAAAACTGTACAAATGCAAAAATATAATTTCTTCCGGTATAGTCATTTGAATTTATTTTTATTTTAATCTGTATTCGCGACTTTTGTAAATTTTTCTTAACAAGGTGGGTCAGAATCTGCCATTGTATATTATTTACTACTCGAATTTTGAACGCAGCTAAATTGGATTATTTTTTTTGTGTTGTATGTATCCCTGCGGTAAGTTTGTGTTAGTAAAACGAGTTTTATAAACTATAATTTGTAGTTTAAAGCGTGTTATTAAGTATAAAGCCTTTAATTTTAGAATGGCCTAGTAATGAAATTATATTTAGTAACAAGAGTTTTCTGAAGTACCTACCTTCACTATGTATTTTAAGATCGTTGTATCGGTAACTTCCAATATCTTTGATGATAATACCTAGAGCAAACATAATTATAATAGAGATACATTCGACGCGTATAAAACTGGCGGACGGCTGAAGTGAAGTGCAGCCGCCTGGCGCGCTCATCAAGCAATCATTATGGATGCGCCACGTTTTTAAAACGGCCTCGGATACATTGCTGATCCAAATTAATCCCCTAGTACTGGCCTCTCGACTGCCAATTATGGAAATATTTCATCATAATGTTCTATCTGCTGTGAAGATAAGATACAAGGTTCGTTTCATAAGCTGACGGGTTTCTGAATTATTCTAAACAACGTTTGAATGAATTTACTTCTTATAAACGCTAGCTTGTTAGTTTGTTTATCAAAACATAAAAAGTTTTTACAATCAAGCAATATTATTTTCACACATCATTTTAAGTAAAAAACTAAATTTTACTTAACTTTATTTTTTTAATTTTAAGTTGTCCCCGGCTTCATCAATCATCTACTTATCTAACACTTTCTCATTGAGACTATTCTTATGAGCCCAAACACGCTATGTCTGCTGAAGTTTTTCTGAAGAATTAAGCATCCCGCAGGTTTTTGATGGTATAGGATCAACTCAAGGTTAGTATGTCATGGGAATGTCACCGAAGTGACATTCCCGACCAATAGATTTGAATTTTGGTCCATTCCAAGACCAAATTTCAAATCAATTGGATCTGTAAAAGTTATTAAAACCCTTTTATCATGTAGAAAATGAGCTGATAATCATCAAACGCTTGAACTGCTATGCGATTCTCTAAAGTCAGCAGCCATGAATTGTCGTGGCTGTCGGCAGCGCCGTCATACTTTTGGCGTTTGTTTGACAACCGTTGGCGACACCAGCGTTCCGACGTCGAGCACGGCGTGAACCGGAACTAAAAAGTGGTTGATATTTATATCTTTATGTAAAAAATCTATCAAATGAAATGAATGAATGAATGAAGTCATTGCGATACAATTTTAACACAACAAAAAAGAAATCAAAAAATATCGATTGTACTTCATGTCGTATAACCAAAACAGAGACAATCGTACACAGCCAAGAGACCGACGTAGAGATTAGTGAATACGGATTCACGCAGTGCAGTGCGCAAACGTCAAAACCAATGGCAGCTCGTTGTCTTTGTCAGACGTCAAGCTCGATGTCGAATATCTTTGTTTGTGAATCACACTGCTGATCTCCATAAATCATAGCTAAGAACCGTCCTAATCACGTCAGCTTTTAAACAAAAAAAAACAAATCTAAATCGGTCCATTCTTTAAAGGGCTACGATGCCACAGACAGACACACAGATACACAGACAGACACGTCAAATTTATAACACCCCTCTTTTTTTATCGGGCGTTAAAAATAGGTAATAATCATACAAACTCAAAAAGTCAAAAATATTGGAAACGAAAAATTCGATTCTAACAAACCTTGCCATAAGCAAGTTAGGCTAGTTTTTGAAAAGTGTAATAGTAAAATTATTGCAGATTTTTGGTTTGTATGAAAAGCGAAAAATTGCTCTTGAGATAATATTGTTTTGCGCTAAGTCGTCTGAGAACTATTTAGGCAAGTCGAACTTGCTCATGCATGTAAAGTCTTATTAGAATCTGTTTGTTCGTTTCCAATACTTTTGACTGGAAAGTTTGTATGAAAAGCGACGGGACGTAAAAGCTCTTACCTCATGCTTGTCTGCTGCTTCTGCTCGCGGCTTCGCTCGCAGCCAATTCAGGGTAATTTTAAATTGAAAAACAAAAATTAAACCAGAGTTCAATTAAAAACGCTAGTCTGGTGCCATACCTCAAAATGAAACATGGAACCCTTTAGGGGGTAGTAGTGCTTTACGTCCGCCACGTTAGGTTTTAAAATGATTGTTGTTTTCGTAGTCAGCAACTCGATAAACCATAAGAAGTACCCTAAATTAAGAGGTTGAGTTCTGAAAAAACTTTAACTACTTGTTTACTAATTGTTCCATAGGAGTACTCCAGCCTAGTGATTCTGTAACGAATCTCGCACCTCATTTCGCAAGTAACTTCGAATTCAACTGTCAAATAGAGCAATTTTTCATACATTTTTGCTCTAGTTGACAGTTGAATTCGAAGTGACTTGCGAAGTGAGGTGCGAGATTCGTTACAGAATCACAGCACGGTGTAGTTTTTGAATTAATTCGTCTAATCTTGTTTCCCCATACAAACCTTGGTATATCTTTATCTCTATAAGGTAATTGGCTAATTAAACGTTTGGGAATCACTTAGTCTTCAAAAGCTAATGCAAAATTTAACGTACAGTAAAATCTTCTTCAATTAGGATTATGGTTTTACAGAGTATCAATAATAATTATTATTTACCAGCGTACCCGCGGCCGGGTCAGGCCATGACTTTCAACGTGATTTTGCATATAATTTTCTGCTCAGTGAACCTCACCTACTATGCAAAGCTATGTGATAGATCTCCCCACACAAAAATAGAATATTTAAAGTATCTAGTTACGCCGTGGCTACTTTTTCCTTGCTAGATTATTTGCTATTTTACCTGAGTTGGCATAGTTGCGACACCGTCTTAATGCTAATCATTTATGGTATTAGGTGCTGGTGGTTAGGTGAATTAATACTGATTATAATTTTGATATATAAGTATATATTGCAGTAGTGAGTCTGGTCACAGGTGTTTACAGCGCTATGACTGCGTTTAAAATCAGCCCGTCTCGAACTTACGGTGCTCACGCGAGCTGCTGTGACGTCATTGATTACATCACTAATGTTATCACGGTCAACAAAGGTTAAACTTTAAAAGATGGGAAATAGTCCAATAATCACTTACCATAGATTTGCAAATTAGGCTGGTTTGCCAAATAAAATAAACCCTGTTTATCACTGGACTATTCAAATGACTTTCCTATTAAAATTTACAGAAATTATAAATATAGTTTTTGATTTCTATCGCTTCTCGAAGGTTAAATAAAAAAAAATCTGTAGTAATAGCGATAAATGAAGAGCAGTTTAGTTTAGGGCTATGAAGCCCCATCCAATGTTTAACACTGGCGTTAACTATCTTGCCTTTCTCTGGACAAAATCGAGTAGTACCTTCTAAAGAGGCACTCCATTGAGACTTATTACGTCGTTATCAATAATGACTAGAAATATAAGATCACCGAAGGATATCCCTTTCATACGCCCGAAATTTAACAAATTGTCGATTGTTGTTAAGATATTCCAATACCTCTAGTTTTGTCGGTATATGAAATCCCGGACACTAATCCACCCGACAGTCAGTCGATGCCGCACTCCAGTCCACATTGCACGTGCTTAAGTTTGCCTTCTATGTTCCATATATATTTCATTCTAATACCAAACCCACGTAATATCATTATTTTTAATTGTAAGACAGTTTTCATAAAACAGCGTTAAATTCAGTTTTCTTTTAGCAGAGACTTGTCATCCCGCCGCGCCGAGTCTGTGGCCGTGCAGCAATAACCGCCACAATGCGGCACAGCTAACGACAACCCGCTATAGCACCCTACCGGAATTGAATAGGGTTGTCTATTGCATAAAACTTTTAATTTTCAATACTTTGAATTAATTTATTTAACCATTAACAATATATTTTGTACACATGTATAAGAAAACATTTGATTTGGACACAAAAAACTATATTGTGATACTGGAGTGACGGTAATACCTCAAGCCTATCAGACCAAAGCAGACAAAACACACGTGACTCCTTTATCGGCCCGACCTGTTGGTGTCAAGGTTCACTTTATACTGGGGAAACCATTGCCGGACTATACAAAAGAAAAGTAAGATCAGTGACCATTAATTGAAATCTCGTGAGCGATCGAAGGCACTCTCGCAAACAGCGTAATTCTAAAACATGTCATTATACATGTTGTTTCAATGGTTGCATGCAATTAGGCTCCCATGATCATTATCAGCAGCGTACATACGTACCACTGCAGGGCACAGGCCTTCCTACATGGGAGATACACATGAGGAGTATCTCCCACGAAATTAAAAAAAAAAAGAAGAAGACTACAAAACACCACAAAGAAACGAATAATTAAATTGAAGTAGGTAGGTATACTTGTCTTAAAAATATGATTTTGGAGTTGGTGCTAAATTGTTTCCAGAAACAATAGAAAGTGAAGCACCGACTCCAAAAAATACCTTTTTATGAGATCAGTACCTACCTACTTTAATTTAATTATTTGTTACTTTTTAACCGACTTCAAAAACGAGGAGGTTCTCAATTCGGCGGGTATGTTTTTTTTTTTTTTTTTTTTTTTCTATGTATGTACACCGATTACGCCGAGATTACTGATCCGATTTACGTGATTCTTTTTTTGTTCGATGCGGAATAGCTGCCATTTGGTCCCATAAAAATTTTTTCAAAAACAGTTGGGTACTTTGGTTTTAAATTTAAAAAAACTTAAATTATGAAGTCGTCTACATATGCGAAATTGCGAAGTTTTGCTTTTCAAATGACTTTTTAGTGAAACGATACGATAGTAGGAAACAATATAAGTTTACGATCACCCATCTAGCTTCGACCGTAGAAAGTTACCACTAAAAATTGTGAAAAAAAATTTTAAACAAAAATTAAAACCGACTTCAAAAAACTGAAAAGGATAAAATAATTAAATTTAAGTAGGTATTCATCCCCTAGAAACATATTTTTGGAGTTGGTGCTAAGTGGTTTCCAAAAACAATAGAAAGTGAAGCACCGACTCCAAAAATATGTTTCTAGGGGATGAATACCTACTTAAATTTAATTATTTTATCCTTTTCAGTTTTTTGAAGTCGGTTTTAATTTTTGTTTAAAATTTTTTAATGTTTAGAAAGCCGGTGTAATGTTTCAAAATTATTTTTTTTATACGACTAAGCTAGATGTAAGGAAACAAGAATATAAAATACGGTTTACCCGATGCTAGCCTTAGCCTATAGACGCACGTAGCACCACGTAGTGCCCAAGGTGCTACGAGCGCCGTCGTAGCCACGTCGTAGTCACGCGTTGCCTACCCTGAAAAACCAAGAGAAAGTGTACATCTCTACCATTTTTATTAAAACTAGATTCATAGCGAAGATAAATACTTAATGCCTTAATGCAAGTGTTAAATTGTTTAAAGTTTACTGTTATTTAAAATTATTATAACGAGGTTTTTACTCAAATGAAAGTATAATTAGTTTATTACTGTCACATAAATCCCTCCTTAATTTTTCGTTAGCGATCGCGAGTGTGGCAACCCTGCTAGGGCGGTAATAAAACGGCGCATTCCACTTGCAAGTCACGGAGTAGATTACCGCGACCGCGCACCGGCGACATCTCTCGATGCGTCGAACAGTCACGAAGCGACATCGAAGATTCGAAGCTGATCAGAGCTCTCAGAATTACCTCTAAAAAGAAATATGAAAACAACATTAGTTCGGTTTTATGATTTATTCGCATTTTATACACTTTCTCTTTACTTAGGTTAACATTAATAATAGTGCTTGTTATCAAAAGTCATCAAGATATACTGTTACTAATAACATTACGGGTAAGAAAAATTTCTTATATTAATTAATAATTTATTACGACGGATTCTAGATCAGCCTGTCGATTCTGTAACAAAACTCGCACCTCACTTCGCAAGTCACTTCGAATTCAACTGTCAAATAGAGCAAATTTTCATACATTTTTTGCTCTATTTGACAGTTGAATTCGAAGTGACTTGCGAAGTGAGGTGCGAGATTCGTTACAGAAACGCACCCCAGTTTGCAAGAATTTCACTACGAGATTTATGAATTTTACAGTTTATTGCAAAGTATTATAATAAGATACTTAATCAACTTTACGAAAGCATGGAAAGTCTTGCTACTGTCTTCCATGCGAACATGTGCAATCATTCTGTGTGTAATGAAAATTATAGAACAACCAAGGAACCAGCAAGGAAGGGAATACGTAGACCCTGAGCCCTTCATGTCCCGAACCAATCAACATGCGTAACCAAAAAGTATTTTTCAAAGGGTGGAACCGCAGATTTACTGTTCTAAATAATTACCCCACAATAAATGAACAATTAGCGTTATATAAATTCCTTGATAAAATATTGGATAATAAAAGTTTATAACCTCAATTGAGTTATGTTATCATCAGTTTCAAAGTTAAAATGTGCGCTGCTAACTTGTTACAAGGATGATATTTGATAATCAAATGTTTAATCTTAATTAACTACACCTGCAAGAACTCACATTAACCTTTGAATGGTGAAATCTGGCAACGAGCCGAAGTGTTTAACCCTTACCGCAGCGTTCCTCGCGGCGTGAGCCGACATCCCTTCTCGCCCCGAAGGGTGAGACTAACCCCTGACTTGAATAACATTAAAATTCTGGAATACCATATTAAAAGTTTTAGAGCCAGCGAAGCATGTTTAAATAAACTTTCATCATGACATGACTACTGCGGTAAAAACGAAATACTTACATATAATAACAAATAAAATGTATTAAACACATATTATATTTTTATTAAATAGGTGATCTTCGAATATTTCTTACAAAATCTCATCAGCACACCGGCATTCGCACATCTATTGTGTATGAGATGTGTTCGGGTTAGGAACATAAAATAAATGATAAATGATAATTGATTGATATAACTATATTTATCCCAAAACTTAACTATGATTATAATGATTATAAGATGATAAGTGAATGCACCCGGTCGCGACGGTAATTGATTGTGCACTAACTAGCTAAAATACTCTTGCCGTCGCGACGGGGCGGGCGGCACGTGTGTGACGTCGAAACGGTGTTCGGTAACATGCAATGCACCGAACATATTCCGGGCCGGCACAAGATGCCGTAAGATAAAGATATTAACAAATAAGATACATTAATACAAGTTATTTTAAATTTGACATAGTTTACAATATCTGATAATTGATTGTTAAGGGTTGCCCCGTTTTTTAATATAGGGTGAAGTTGCCCTGTCCTTTTTTCTTCCACTTAATCGGATGTTAGGATTGAACACTCGCGCACTTACACTCGCGTAACCATCATTTATTTCGTTTTCGCGTTGATTTAACACATTAGCCTTATAGGCCACGTTTGGCACTTCACAAACACTAACACTACTACTAGATACGACGTTGGTGCTGGGAGGCGGGCGGACCCCGCTCGTGCGGGTAGGGCCCGCGTCCCTCACGCTGCTCACGTCCTGCGGCCGCTCTCTCTGCGGCCAATATCGCCTTGCCCAACGACGATACAGCAAGGCCAGGATGATACCAACTGCTATGGCTACTGCTACGTAGCCGATGACGTATTGATGAACGTCATGATATGATACAGCATCAAAATCTATATCCTTCATGTTTGATTTTAAGTTCTTTATTTGCTCTCCAATTTGAGTGAACTTTTGGTTTAACGAAATATCAGTATCATTTTCTTCTTCTGTGGTTGATACACTTAAGTGAATGATATTGTTAATTTGATCTATTTTTGGAGTGTCGATCTGAGGTGATACAAAAAGTTTATTCATATGTTGTTGAAGAGGGTGTAGAGTAAAACGTTTTCCTTTTATAATACAGTTCTTTTTAAAATTGATGATACCCGCTCCGCTCAGTTGTTCAATCGTAACTTCATCTTCGCATACGACCTTTACTGAGTAAGTGTCGCAACAAAAATAAAAATATTGTGATGGCGAGTTCAATGGCAACCATTGATTACTGCAGATTTTCTTTTCGGCGACACATTTAGATGATGAACTTTCATTTATTCTTACGCACAAATTTTCATCATTTTCTAGATGGTGAATTGGCTGCTTAAGCTGACAAATATGATAATCTTCAAGAATAGAACATGCTCGTATTTCATTGATATCGACAGTTAAATAGGAATCCCGTTGATTATTAAATGCTATGTATTCTGATATAGGTGTAGTGATAAACATGTCATTATTCTGTTGGCGAGGGACAGGAATCAACCTATACATTTGATAATTTTCTCGGCTCACGAGTGGAATGGATATTTCAAAAATCATGTATTCCTTAGTCACTCTCGTCTTGACATAAAGTAGTTTATACAATTCTTGAATATTAAATATCAAGTTGTTAATTGGTAGGGTTAGTTCTTTGGTCATTTGACTGCTAATGATTTGTAATTCAGTTCTAAGTTGTGTAGGGGTGAGTAGATGCAAGCTGATTTGTCCATGATAGATGTCGGTGATTGTATTTAGCAGGGTTTCTTGAAGTTGTTTTAGAGTTTGCAGCAGATTGTTACCAGTTAACGCCGTTAATGTGAATTCTTGTATTATATTGAGATTTGTAATTTCAGTTTGCATTGTATTGGAGACAGTTTCCAAATTGTTGAGTTGTTTGTGAATTATTTTATGTTGCTTTTCCATAGTGTCTTTCATTCGTTTTATTAAATTAAATTCTGCTTCTACGATTGATGTTTGATTTTGTAAGAGTTTGTTTAAATGTTTTTCATTGCTTCTTATCAAATTAATGTCTTTAGTGTACTGTTCTGCGAATTTGCTATCCAATACTCCGAACAAACTATTTGCTATGTTGCCGACACCGTCGATAAGGCCTCGGCGCCGCCGCCGTCTAGCGTGCTCGTAAAAATGCTGGCTTAACAAAACGTCGTCGTAATACTTTATCTCTTGATATGTATGTTTTAATTGTAATAATATCATGTTGCAATTTATTTGTTTCTGAATGGTGTTACATGTATTATCTAAATAGGTACTTAGTTTATCATAAGCTTCTATTCCCGTCCAGTAAGGATTCATATCGTAGTATATGACAAGGTTCCATTTGTCTCTAACAATTTTGATTTTAGATACGGGGTCAAAGTATATTGATTGGTTATTTGAGAGCTGAGAAATGCTGTGCTGAGCTGATGTTGTTGATATGATTGTCATGAAAAATAGTAGGGCAGCGACAATGGCAGAAAATGAATATTTTGGTTTGCCTTTTGAGTTTTGTTTTTGCTGACTTAAATCTTCATTGTTTTTGTTAGTTACAGGTAAAATTGATAATTTAGTAATCGGTCTCTTGATAATGCCATTTTTTGTTTTCAATGTTACTACCCTGACAAGGTTATCTTTGCCAGGATGTAATTCTAATACTCTCCCTAGTGCCCATTTTCCTGGGGGGAGATTTTCATCTTGAATGGTAACGACGGTTCCTAGTTTAATGTTGTCTTTTAATTGGGTCCATTTTGATCTTACTGATAATTGTGATAGATATTCTACTTTCCACCGCTTCCATAAGTCTTGCTGCATTTTTGATATTAGATTCCAACGGGTCCTGGCATCGTGCTCGGTTTCGATGACGGTTAATTGTGAGCAGCCCGTTAGAAAATGTGCTGGGGTTAAAATGCTAAGGTCTTCTGGATCTTCTGAGAGTGCACATAAGGGTCTTGTATTCAGGCAAGCTTCTACCTGAGAGAGAAGAGTAGCGTATTCCTCAAAAGTGAGCCTTTGCTCGCCCACCACGCGTTTTAAATGGAATTTTAAGCTACGCACGGCTCTCTCCCACAGGCCTCCTGCACTCGGCCATGATGGTGCATTAAAATGCCACTCGATTTGCATCTCAGTGATCTCTGATAGAAAACTGTCGTTAAAGATTTGTTGCAGCTCTTCAAAGTTTTCTTGTAAAACTCTATTTCCTCCTACAAACGCTGTTCCTTGGTCTGAATACATATGACGTGGCGTACCTCTTCGCGCCGCCATTCGTCGAAGAGCCGCCAAAAATGCTGAGCTAGTCATATCGGAAACTAATTCCAAGTGCACCGCTTTAGAGGCTAAGCAAACAAAAACTGCGATGTACCCCTTGGTTGTGGCGGTTCCACGTCCTTTGTTGCTTTTTATGTATATATAACCTGTATAGTCAACCGAGCAGTGATAGAATAAACGTTCAGGATTGATTCTAGGAGCTGGCAGGTCACCCATTAGTTGCCGCTGCATATCAGGTTTGTGCCTTCTACAAATTACACATTTTATTATATGCTTTTTTACAGCTCTAACTCCTCCAGTGATCCAAAACTGCCGTCTTAAATTGGCAAGTGTCAGCCGCGGTCCACCGTGAAAGGAAAGTTGATGCGTTTGTTCTATGAGTAAAGTAGTTAATCTGCTGTCATGAGGAAGGATTGCTGGATGCTTCATATTTTGATGTAAATCTGCATTTGCTAATCTACCTCCTACGCGGAGTATTCCTTTTTCGTCTATATAGGGATTTAAATTCCTTAAATTGCTTTTAATTGATAAAACTTTATTTTGCTTTAAATATTCTATGTCGCTGCTAAAATGATCATTTTGTACTGCTATAATAATAATGTTTTTTGCTTGTCTTAGTTCGCGTAATGTGATATAGCTTGGTAATGCCTTGCGTTCATGTTTAGGTATAAATGCTCGTTTAATCCATGCTATAACATGAATCACCGTTCTTATCGAACTTTTGTTGTTTAATAAGTTACTTATAATGTTTTCTTCTGAGCTCGATTTTTGGACAATGTTAACGTGCTTTATTTTTATTTCTTGATCTGTAGTGTATTTTACATTTTTCTGTTTCTCTTCTCCTTGAAAAGTTTTAAGCCACTGTGGTCCATTCCACCATAAATGATGTTTTTTCATATGAGCGACCGACAAGCCGCGACTTGCTGCATCGGCAGGATTATCGTGCGTTGTAACGTAATCCCAGCTGTTTGGTGGCACGATATCGCTTATACTACGAACTCGGTTAGCTACAAAAGGCTTCCACCGGGAGGGATCACCCTGTAGCCATCCTAATACGACTTTGGAGTCGCACCAGCAGTATAATTTAATATTTTGATGCGATTCGAGACATTTCATGATTTTAGAAATTAGTTTCGATAATAAAGACGCTCCGCTGAGTTCAATTTTTGGTAAACTTAAAAGTTTCTTTTGCGGTACTAATTTTGCCTTTGCTGCTATCAATACAATGCTCGATTTTTCGTCATTTTTGATTCTTGCATATAACACGCAACCATATGCTTTGAGTGATGCATCTGAGAAGCCGTGTAGTTCGATCATACAATTCTCACGGAATCCTATCCACCGCGGAATTTGTATTTCATTTAATTGTTCTAGATCGGATCGTATTTTTTGCCATTGTTTATTAATATCTTTTGGAACTTCTTCGTCCCATTTTAAATTAGTTATCCATATTTGTTGAAACAATAGTTTAAATGTGGTTGTGAGGGGAGTTAGCCATCCCAGGGGATCAAATATTTTAGATATTTCTCCCAGTAACTCTCTTTTTGTTATGCTTGATGATTTATGATAAATAATATTATTAAATGTAAATACATCCTTATCTGGGATCCAACGTAGACCTAAAGTTTTCGACATAGTATCGCTTTTAAAGTTGAAATGATCAGTTCTAGTGCTTAACTCGTGATTTAAATTATCTAATAGAGCTGAATCGTTCGCAATCCACTTTCTTAGCGTAAATCCTCCCGATTTTAATAACAAATGCATATCTAAAATAAGTTTTTGACCTTTTCGTAGATCGTGTGCTCCATAAATCCAATCATCCATATAAAAGGATTTTTCCAAAATTTTTGCTGCGGTAGGATAATTTTGGCATTCATCTGATGCTAATTTCCTCAAGGACATCATTGCTAAAAAGGGTGCCGCTTTCGTTCCATAGGTGACTGTGGTCAATTGATAAATTTTGATTGGTTCATTAGAATTTTGCCGCCAGATGATCTTTTGATATGTTTGATCATCTTCATGGATGATCAATTGGCGATACATCTTTTCAATGTCAGCTGTCCAAGCGTACTTATATATACGCCAATTTAAAATGAGTGACTGTAGATCCTGTTGTAGGTTTGGCCCAGTATACATACAGTCGTTTAGGCTTTGTCCTGACGACGTTTTTGCAGACGCGTTGAAAACGACGCGTAATTTGGTGGTGACAGACTCCGCACGATGAACAGAGTGATGCGGCAAAAACTGATCAGAGCTAGAATTACGTTTGCTAGGTATCATATGATTTAATACAATATATTCGTTAATGAACTCCTTATAATCGTTTGCTAGTTGTGGATTTTTATTTAACCGGTTCTCTAAGTTTCGAAATTGGGCTAAAGCCATGGGTTTTGATGTGCCAAGTTGGTCAATGGCGTCTGATTTAAGAGGTAAGCGTACTTCATACCGGCCGTCTGTTCTTCTATTTGTAGTTTCATGATAGAATTGTACACATTGCTGATCTTCTTTTGATAATGATGAGTCGTCGCAGATGTCTTCTATCTCCCAAAATTTTCGAATCTCATCCATGTTATTTAAAATTACGTTGCATTGATATGTTTTTACCATATTGCCGCAAAGGATCCATCCCAATTGAGTCTGCTGGATAATAAGTTGTTCTGAGTTTTCTCCTTTCAAAATTCCACTCATCATGATGATAGAATAAATATTTGCTCCCAGTAAGATATCTATGGGTCTGCTTACGTTGAAGTCCGGGTCTGCCAATTTAATATTATCTATACTACTCCATGATGGTCTTGGGAAAGAACTATTTGGTAAGTTTTTGATGAGTGAATTCATAATTACTACGTCGGCGGTGAAAGTGTAGTCATTATACATAGACATACAATTGATAGTTAGTTTTCCTTTGCTGTTATTTTGCTGCTCTCCAACCCCGAAAATTACACCCTTACAGTTTTGTCTTTTTAATCCTAACTTCTGTGCTGCGCTTTCTCTAATGATCGATATTTGGGACCCCGCATCGATTAAGGCTCTCATAATATGCTGGGTACCATCAGCTCCTGTGACCTTTATAAGTGCTGTTGAAAGAAGAATTTCTGATACATCTGCATCGGACACGTGTGAAGTGACGGTGGTCACGTTTTCCTTCAATTTTTGATTATAATATATGTTTTTACCGTTTATAGGTTGTTTACGCTTGTCAATGGCATCATGTAACAGCGTATTATGATGACCGGAACAATTGCGACATGTTTTCGTTGAAAAACACGCTTTGCCTTTGTGGTCAAATAAGCAATTTACACAATAATTAAATTTATTTATTGCATTTAATTTTTGCTCACTAGACATTTCTGTAAATTTTGCGCAATAAAATAAAGCGTGATCTTTGTTACAAAGTGGGCAATTATACTTTGCATTTGATGATGACGTATGATATGCTTTTAAATAATTTGGATGCCTATTGTTTTGACTAGGGTAATATTGGTGAGTAAATCTGTTTCGTTGAGATAATTGATTAAATTGCTGATAACTTGGTTTCTGAACATTATGTTCGATTTTCTTACGAGATGATTCTAAAATAGTAAATTTGCTTTCCAAAAAACCGATAAATTCTTTTAAAATTGGCAGTTCACGTGGATTTTTTATTGATTCAATATATTCTCCATATGAGTCGTTATCAAGCTTTTGAGATAAAATATGTACCAGCATAGGATCCCATGAGCTGGTATCTATGCCGAGATTTTGGATAGCGTGCAGACTTTCTTTTGTGACGTCATGCAATCGCTTGATATGTGTTAATGATTGTTGTTGCATGGTTGGGAGATTTAAAAGTGTATTTAAGTATGAAGTAAAAATTAATCTTTTGTTGTCAAAACGATGATTCAAGATTTCCCAACAAACCGTATAGTTCTCTGAACTGATCTGTAAATGATGAATGATACGCTCAGCTTCTCCCGTAACCTTTCCTTTTAAAAATTGCATTTTCTGTGCATTTGACAAGGACGGGTTCTTATGAATTGCTTCGTTGAAGAGATCCTTAAAGGATACCCACTGTTGATAGTTGCCGCTGAAGGACGGAATATCCATAATAGGAGTTGATTTCTCCCTATGCGACACTGACCATAGTTTGGTATTTATTTGTTTTTTGATGGTTATAAATTTATTTTCGTGCTTGCTATATTCCATTTCGTATTCTAGCTCCTCGTCTTCTATTTCTCCTGCTATTTCCCAATGAAGATTATCGATTGCTGTCCACCTGCTCTGCAGCATGTTCAGCGCGTCCTCGAATTCCCACTTGTTTTGATAAGCATCTAAAGTTATGTTATTAACGCACCTTTGAAAGGCCTTGAAGTTGATGTTTTGCTTTTTCAACATGTCATCCAGCTTGCTCGTACTTCCCCTAGAAGTCACTGTCAAGAGTCTCGCTTCACTGCTTTCTTCTGACAATATTTTTTGCTGATGACCACTTACTTTATATCTTTGATGACCTTCTTCTTCCTGCTTGCTGGTTCCTGCCCTTGCCTGCTCTATTTCAGCTTCTTCCACCTCCTTTTCCTCTCTTAACTGCTTCTCTTTTCTTAATATTTCACTATATGTACGTTGTATTAATTCTTTCGCCGTATTATACAAATCTCTCATTTGATCGTACTCTTTGTTAACAAAATAGGTATCACCTGACGCTCCATAGCGCTCTAATTTTTGATGATTCGACTTAAAACTCAACCAAAAGGTTTCCAATCGTTCAAGACGTTGCTGGCAATAATCGACGGTTTTACGCTCTCCTCCATCTTTTTTAAAGTTTGATAATAGTTTTGATACTGATTCGAATATTTCTGACTGTTTGTTGTACAAACCCTCCATGCTGATGCTTTTGATGATATGATTAGTAAGAAGAAAAAGGAAAGATCTTACTTTTGATGTTGATTTTGCTCTGCTTTATGCTCTCACGTTGCTGCTCTGCTTGATGATGCTGTTGATCCGGTGTTTTGGCAATCCAATAGCTCTGCACTGCTAGTAAACTGTTACTTAAGTCACTGATTTAACCTCACTCGAGTTCTGAAACACTAAGTCCAGGCACGCGCGAGGTCCTTTTTTAGGCTCGAAGGACCAATTTATGTTCGGGTTAGGAACATAAAATAAATGATAAATGATAATTGATTGATATAACTATATTTATCCCAAAACTTAACTATGATTATAATGATTATAAGATGATAAGTGAATGCACCCGGTCGCGACGGTAATTGATTGTGCACTAACTAGCTAAAATACTCTTGCCGTCGCGACGGGGCGGGCGGCACGTGTGTGACGTCGAAACGGTGTTCGGTAACATGCAATGCACCGAACAAGATGTGATTAATTAATTAATAATAAAGACGCAATATACTTAAACAGGGAATATTACAACCTTTAATGCAAAAAAGTCGCTATAAATCAAAAACAACTTATCTTTCAGTAAGTACAGACGGCCGCACATCATTGGCATATTCTTGCTCACTTTTTAAGTATACAGTGAATAACATTAAGAAGAAAAAGAAAAGCGTAACACATTAGTTGACTAATTATTCTTATTGCAACGAATGAAGAGAACTCATAAATATGTTTAAATATTTAACTTGATATACAGGCGTGATTTTATGTGTTTTTTTTCACACAAAATATTCACATAAACACATAAAATATCAGGAAGCGTAATTAATTAGGTGTTGAAATTTGCGCTTGCTCAGTTCTCCATTAGTAATTGAAACAATAAATGTGAATTAAGCGAACACAGGGGGTGATTAAAAAGTCGGATCCTAGCTGTACAATTCCGCACAACATTTAACCATTGTTGTGATTCCGGGCAGCGGCATTGAATTAGCCGAGGACAAAGAAAAGTCCTATCAATAAGTGGCAGTGGAGCCGGCAAATTGAATTGAATAAAACACACAAGTCCGCTAACGAGCCGGTGTTTACCCAAGTGGACACTAATTGGCTTAGCCAACGGTCGCCACGGCCGCCCGTCCTGGCATAGCTAAGGACACGACTATTTGGACGCGGCAGTTTTACTTTTAATAGTAAAATTCTTGTATTATATTTAAAATTTTACTTAGTGCCACTAAGCAAGACTAATGAATTAATAAAAATAAGATTATTCATCACCTGCCTATAAACGTCCCACTGCTGGGCACAGGCCTTCCTACATGGGAGAAACACATGAGGAGTTTGGGCCATAACACCACCACGCTGGCCCAATGCGGGTTGGTGGGTTAAAGCGGTTGTAGTAACAACCGGGACCAACGGCTTAACGTGCCTTACGAAGCACGGAGGAGCTCGAGATTATAAATTTTGGTTGACCCATCCCAGGGTCGACCATGGCGAAAGTTGCTTTGTTTTCGTATTCGAAACCAGAGCCCTCAAACCAATACGCCACCGAGCTCCTCAAGAAAAATATCTAAAGTAGATCCCCGCCCCAGAACGTATTTTTTTTCTAGTTTAGATATTTTTCTGTGTAAATCGATGCAATGCGTCCACTGCTGGGCACAGGCCTTCCAACGTGGGAGGAACAAAGGAACAAATGAGGAGTTTTGGGCCTAACACCACCATGCTGGATCAATGTGGGTTGGTGGCGGCATAACATGCCTTTCACAGAGGCGTTCGCATTTGCACTTTTTGACTGGCCCAACGATATAATTATATCGATACCATACCATCGATACACTCTCTCTCTTTTATCGAAACCAGAGCACTCAATGTACTAACGGCACCAATATGCTCCTTCGTTTAGTCATAAAAGATTGTAAATTATTAACTGATAATTTTTTACTTATGTACTTTAAGCGCCCTGGTTTCGGTGGATAAAAAAGGTTTTTTGTCGTATAAACTACGTTCATTGCCTGTACGTACCCTAAGTTAAAATAATAGTTAATAATATTCACTAATTTCTATTTTGAGCTTATTGTATTTACTTACTAAAGTATACTTGTGTAAAAAATAACTCCAAGCCACATCCAAAAAAGTCAAATTTTCCTTATTCCCACGCAAAACATTTGGCTCTGGCTGACTCCTGAATGAAGATGCAATCACTGTAACTAGACGCATGCTCGTGTAAACAGCATCTTGACCTTGCATACTAATACACGAAATGGCTAACAGGGCCAGGAACAAACTCAATTTATTTACAAACTGTTTACTTTGGAATCGCTTCGATATAATTAAAAAGGACAAAGGAAATGACAAAGCAGTCTTAAGAGTGTATTTAATTTAGCGCAATGCCGCAAGGCATACTTAAACACAGAATATGGTGTTTCCTTTTTCTACATTTAAGAATACACCAAAAGAAAATACGTCTTGAAATGAAATAGATACACGTGAAGACGATAATAGTTATTTGTTATACAAGACTGCAAAGTTGCTTTTTAACCGCGTGCTCAATTTTGATGACCGAGCAAGCGAAGGATTATAAGTTAGCGAGCGTTAGCGAGGTAATCAAAAGAGCACGAGGTGAAAAATCTTTGCACTCGAGTGCAACACGTAACTTTTCATCCCACCTCAACGAGGAAATGACTCAATGCAAAAAAAAAACATTTGCGCATTATTAACAGTTTCAGTCAATTCTGTTGGCGTCAAATAAACTTCTTCGACGCTAGTATCACTCATTTTAGGTTTTTTACTTGTTTTCAAGATTTTATTTTAAACCTATGGTTTTAACAAATTAAACAAAAAGTACACCAAGGAGCCGAGTCTGAGTTTTTAACAAGTTAAAAATGTTTGTATAAGAAAGAAGAAAGAAAAACATTTATTGGCACCAGCACAAAGACAACAGTATACAAAGTAAAACAACAACACCAATAATGATAAAATAATTTTCTTAAAAACCAGACAACAAACTAACAGACAGTTTCTTTGTGCAGGGCCAACAGGTACTGCCTCAGCATTATGCATGATAAATTCGGCACCATGGAGGTAAAAGTGAAGAGGTTTAATGATTTTTTGAATTCACAAACTTAGTGCACACGATGTTCTACATTCAATTTTTCTTTATCCTCTAGCGGATAAAAACGGCTTTTGCACTTAGATATCGAAGAGCAAAAATACTCTTTCCGAGGTGGGCGATGAAAAATATATTAACTACTTATTTAGATTTTATATGATGATAAAAAAAATAGTAAATGTTCTGCATAAACTATTACACTTCAAACTTAGTATACAAATAGCAAATAGTTCTATTTTTAAATTACTAAAACTGATATAACCGCTGGCTTACAAGTTGGAAATGCCTAGAAACCTATGCATACTGAAATAATATGAAAGTCAAATAGTTAAGAAGTAATTTGTATGTGATTTGAATATGTCCCATTTCTATTTATTCCATTCTGTGTCTTTGTGATCAAATCTTAGAATACACAATTCAAAACAAAGTTTAGTTTAGAATGATAACAGAACAGAATTGGTACAAGCGGGTAGCGGACGCCGAACGGGGCCCAGGCGGCATCGGTGCCTTGTATCTTGTGTTGAATTAGCATATAAATTGTGTCTTCCGGTCAGAAAGCTGGCAAGATGACGCACGTCGTGTCCGAAGCTACATATTTATGCATTCTCACTTTGCCCATAAATTGCCCTGTGTTGATAGAGTTCGGCTTATTTAGATGAGCTTAATGCATATAACAACTCGGTACGATCTAATGTAATTTAAATTCCGTGCGCAGCATACACTATACAAAAAATCATAAATATCTTAATTAAAAGATTAGCATTCTTCAGTACCAATATTTACATTTTGTTACTAAAAGTATTTTTAATATAAATAACAGAATCAAAGCGAAAGAAAAGCTTTCTGAAATACCCTCTATGTGTGAATGCTACAATTATACTTGTAGCATAATTGACTCGTCATGAAAACCAGTACCTATAATTTAAGTAATAAATCTGCTTATGGTTACTAAGCAGAATTAACGGTTGTATTAGTCTTCATCAGTCGTTTCCCGAACCACGCAGGCAATAATATGATGAAAAGAAGCTAATTTTTCAGCAAATCATCCCGGGGTCATGAAGTCATCAATATTCATTTTGCGGCACGCCTCAAAACAAACACCTTTCCGCAGGAGAGTGGTGCCATAGTGTAGGCAAATTACAGAGAAATTGTACCAGATTATAAATAGATATAAAGAAAATATTCATATATTATGTTAATTCTAAAAATACACCTTAATCACTGTTGTATAATTATGCCAATATCTGTGGAGAAATTGATACAATGACTGTGGAGTCATTGTGAAGTTAAATAACAAAAAACAATGTACCCTGCAGCTACTGGGTACATTGTTTTTTTTGTTATTTAACTGGTAGCTACCAGCAATGTAGTTTGATTAATATCTTGACACAGGCATTTTTCTTTATATAACTAGATGACAAGCAGCTGACGGCCCACTTGGTGATAAGTGGTTACCGTCGCATATAGACACCTGGACTAACAAGTAAATAATCACTTTGTATTGCAGGTGCATTGTCATCCTGAGGCCTAAGATGAAATGCACTCCATGCCCAAGTGTAATTACTACACTAGCTACCGTTCCCTTCAATCCGAAATAATAAAGCGAACTCTTTGACGGCCAAAATAGAAAAGGCACTGGTAAGTACCCAGACAACCGTACATACGAGCCTACCACCTAGTAAAATATATTTTAAACCTATGGAAATTTTGATCAATAGAAAAATGTGAGACAATCGAAAAAAAATATAATCGCTCTAAACATTGCTGATATAGATCGATTGTAGATCTGTAGGTATATCAATTCCATTTTTTTTTTCAGTGACTATTAGGCTCGTATATTTCGCACAAAGATTAAGCCTCGCAATTCAGCGAGGTAATGCGACCAGCCTTATTGGTACACTTCCTGTTTCGCAAGATTTAGGTGGTGTTTGTCATTATTAAGTTAGATTTTTTTACAAAATGACACGTTTTAAGGTTTGTAAACATTGGAATCAATTTACTTATGACTTTTTACGACCGTAGACTTTACTCATAAAAGCTGATGAAACCTAATTAAAAAAACCATTATTATGACAACTATAAACAAAAACATTAATATCAATTCAATTATACTATAGCAACATGCAACTTTTAACTCGCATACTAATTGCAGTATTAAATCCATTCAACAGCAACGCTAGCATTAAAAACGATATGGTTGACTTTTATTTACTACAGAACTATAAAGTTGTTCTCCTGGTTTTGTTTTTCAGTAGACAAGCCGGCTCCTTTGAGGCAACTATGACGTAGAGACTCCCCGCCGGGCCCGGGGGCAACTCAATTTATTTGGATAATTGGTTTGTTTCACTAACGTCCCCACATCAATAAATTGTTTCATATTACTAAATAGATTTCGTGGTGGTTGTTTACAATAATGTAATAATTTAAAAATTCATATTTTTGTGAATTGACGCTTTATAGTCTAAATCTTTAATTTCGAATATTTAATTAGATTTACACTAGATTTTTTTAAAGTCATGTCCTCAAGCAAGGCTATACTTGCGACGTTTCACTTATTTTTATTCTGCCACATCACATAGTACCGGAAAATTTGGCCAAAGGGCGACTTGCACCAAAAAGACAATTAAGTTAAAGACACTATATTGATGGTTCTTGTATTAATCTGACGTGATTAAGTGATTTTTTTTTTGTGTAAGTCATAACTTTAACTTCGTCCATGACCAATTTCCATTAAGGATTATAATTTTAGCTACACGTACGACGACGTGCAGCTTCGTGTGCTCAGGCAGGCACGTCCCCGTAGTCGTAGCACATCATAATAGTCGACAAATTACCTATTTCAAACAATTTCCATCGTTTTCTTAAATTCTGAAATAGTATAAATAAGTAGTGAAAGCGTTGAATGGTTTTCAAATACGAGTATAATTAAAGTATGTGCTTAATAGATACTATCAATAATTTGTGTTTTAAAACATGCTTTCCTGTGTTAATGAAACATTTTTGTTAGTGTGGATCAACTGTTTGAACCGCAAGCAAATAATATAAAAAAATATCAAATATAAACAATACTATGAGACATTTTTTTACTATTTAAATAAACACAAATAATTATACAGTAGAAGTGTTCGGTAAAGGTTAACCAAAAACAAATATCATTTTCCTATGATTTAGAGCACAATAAGGAATCATTAGCGGGGCCGGGGGCAGCCGGCGCACGTCCCACACGACCGCAGCGACCAGCGGCATTACCGCGGCGCGACGCCAAATTGCGACGTTGCCACTGCCTTGGCGAGCTACTGCCTAATACAGGTACATTCACACTGCCAATAGAATCACTTTCATTTGACCCTAACTCGCAACTTAGTATCTTGGTGCCATTATGTTGGTAAAGGTAATATAAAAACATATGCTTTGTTATTTTTTAAAATTTAATCTCTAAATAGATTTAAAAAAGGAAAACTTACTGACAAGTTAAGTGACTTACTGGCAAGTAACTTTTCCTTTTGTGTGCCAAATTTGGAATCTCTAGAGATTCTACAGATTCCTTATGAGGTCGAGGGGTTCACTAATAATAATAATATAATAATAATCATTTATTTCGGAATTATAACCATACTAATTAAATCTATATCTATCATAAGGTCCAAACTAAGGGACACGGGGGTCCAATGTTTGTGTGGGGAAACCAGATTAGTTAGACTATTTTACTGGAAACTTCACAAGAGTCCTCCTATCGATAAATGAAAAAAGAAGTATTAAAAATTTCTCAGAATTCAACCCCTAAAAGAGGAAAATGGGTCAAAGTCTGAAAATCAACATTGGTATTTTTGGTTTGGTCTCGAATTACAAAAATAACAACGATTTTGAAATCCAACATGGAGAACATGATATACCATCATCCCCTATAAGTTTTCCATTCTTATATTTGAGGTATGGCACGAGACTCGAGTTATTCTAATAGGTTTTTTAATTTATATTTGGGTGCCATCTCGATCTTCGTCAATCGGTACCTAGAGGTACACTAAGAAAGGATTATTCAAAATTCACCCTCTATGAAAGGGGATCCAAAGCTTAAATGGGAAAATAAGATTAGTGAGACTATTTTATTCAAAACTTCACAAGAGTGCAATTGAAATGAATAAACTTCAGGTTTTTTTTTCATAATTCAACTCCTGAAAGTGGGGGAAATCGGGTGACAAAGTCTGAAAATCAACATCTTTATTTTTTGTAAGGTTTATCAGGTAGCTGATTAAGAAAACAACAACGATTTTAAAATCCAACGTGATGGACGTAAAGTACCACTATCTCCTATACCTAAGGCACGAGACTCGCATTATCATAATAGGTTTTTAAATTTGTATCTCTATCGTCATTAATCGGTACCTAAACTAGGCGAGCGCGGCCAGCGCGGGGGTGGCGGGTGTGGAGTAGTCATCGGGAAACTTTCGCTGCATCTGTAATTAGTAGAATTCAAGGTACTGCAGGAAGGTGGTTGCCCGCTTGTTTTTTATGCTTGCATTATATCTAAAATACAATAAATGCGCTTTTATGTCATCGACACGTTCCCCGTGGGCTTATAATATTAATAGTACATCCATGACTCGTGAACAAATTTAACAGTTTTTCCGGTTCCCAAAATGTATTCTGACTTTTGTTTGGCTAACTCCACTAAACTCCAAAAAAATCCACTTTAAGTCCAAGATATTTTTTGTGAATATTTTAGTCCTATATACTAAACTCCAAAAAACTTTCAACGATGTGATAAACGATAAGTAATCTTTTTACCAGCCATAGTACCTACTTCCACCCTGGACAATAATTTCAGATTTCACATAATTGTTCTGCAAAGTTTATCTGTTATGCTCCGAATCCTACCAATTTATGAGCAACATCTGAATATAGTAAAACTTTAAAATTCATTTGCATCTTGAATTGTACTTATGGCTTTAAGCAAAGAAAGTCCCGCTTTTTTTAATTTAAATATTAAAGTATTACCCCGAATTTGACGCAAGCGAAGCCGTGGGCAAAAGCTAGTAATATAATGTAGGTAATACACGGCATATTTATATCTAGCCTAAACTAAAAAAAAGCATATATTTTTTCTTCCTAAACTACTTGCACAGTATATTTTTTAGTAAAATCTAAATGCACCGAATATCGTTAAATTTTATGCTTATAAATGGAATTTTTGACAACCTTAAAGATATTGAAATTTCTGTACTGGCCAAATATATGCGAATAGGCTGAATAAATTTCTAAAAAAACATAATTGTCTTATTATTTAAAAATGACTCGGAAGTTATTCCTCCGAAACATGACAACCGATGAGGTGATGATAACAATGACGAAAAAGCTCAAAAATAAAAACATCTTTAATAAATCAACTAACAAAATTAAAACTATGTGGCAAATAATTAACTGTGAAAATAACAAAACTAAAACAAAAAACCAACAAAATTTAAGAATCAAAATTAATAACAAATTACATTCCGACCCTACATTGATTACAAATATATTTAATAAATATTTTGCATCGGTTTCTAAAAGCGAATGCAATAATTCCTTTTTATCATCTTTTCAAAAATCAATTATTTGCAACCATATTGAAAACACCATATATATAAAACCAGTGGATGAGAAGGAAGTTTACAATATAATTAAAAACCTAAAAAGCAAAACTAGCATTGGTATTGACGAAATCCCCACAGTATTGTTAAAAAATTGTATTGAACTTCTTGTAAAACCATACACAACACTTATAAACCAATCCCTTGCAGAAGGAAGTTTCCCGGATGCCCTTAAAACATCAATATTAAAACCAATCTTTAAAAAAGGCGACAAATTGGACCCTAGTAACTATCGTCCTATTGCCCTGTTACCCTCTTCGTCAAAAATATTCGAACAAGCTATGACAAAAAAACTATACTCTTTTCTTGAGAAATATCAGATACTTGACAATAACCAATATGGATTTCGGAAAAATAGATCTACCACACTAGCAATTTACCAATATGTTCAACAAATATTAGATACAATAAATAATAAAAAATATGCAGCTGGACTGCTGCTTGACCTGAGTAAAGCATACGATAAAGTAAATTACAAAATTTTGTTAGATAAGCTATACGGAATGGGAATTCGGGGCTTAGCACATAAATGGTTTCAGTCATATCTTACAAAAAGGGAACAATATGTAGAAATCGAACATACAAATTTTAAAACAGGTGAAGTTCGAAATATTAGATCTGAAAAAATAAATGTAAGCCATTCTATCCCACAAGGCAGCGTCCTAGGGTGCGTCTTGTTTCTTGTCTATGTAAATGACCTTCCAAAAATATTAAATTGCCACTGCACCTTATTTGCTGATGATATTTCCATCCTACTACCTTGCTATAATAAAATAGAATTAAAATCTCAACTTGATGAATGTATAGAAAAAATTGTAAATTGGCTAAATATTCATAATTTAGAGCTAAACTTAAAAAAGACAAAGATTATACAATTTAAACCCTACCAAAAAGTACCTCTAGATATACAGTATAAATATAAAAATTCTGAAATTATATCAATTGAAAACACAGCCTCCTTGCTCGGTATTGAAATCGACTGCAGCCTTAGCTGGAAGGCACATATAGAAAAGCTATCTAAAAAGGTATCATCTTTCGTATATGCATTGTGCAACCTCAAAAGGGTTACTGACACAAGAACTGCCCTTACTGCATATTATGCATACGCTCACAGCCGCTTCGCGTACGGTATTCTCTTTTGGGGCAATAGTTCGGATAGACGTGTAATATTTACTCTTCAAAAAAAGTTAATACGAATTATATATAATATAGATCAAATGACATCATGCAAACCATATTTTATTCAAAACAAAATACTGACTATAACATCAATATACATTCTAGAATCTTGTAAATTTGTCAAAAATCACATATATCTCTTTACAGTCAACACAAGTATTAAAAGAAATAATAGATATGAACATAAATTAAAACTGCCAGCAGGTAAAGCTCTCCAGCTGGTTAGGTCGGGCCCACAATGGATGTCAATTCAAATTTATAATAATATACCTAAAAAAATAAAGCGGCTAGAAAATAACCAAGCATTTGTAAGACAATTAAAAAAACATCTTATAGATAAAGCATATTATGACCTCACTGAATTCTTAAATGACACATAAAAGATGTCAACTCTGTTCTGTTATGCTAGGGAATTGTTGGTGGATATACATTCAAGTCAATGTATCTCTACTAATGCTCTACTAAAATAAAATAGAATTTTAATTAAATTTAATCCTATAATGAAATATTTGATTATTTGATGCCGAATTATATTGTTCATTTTAAATTGTATAAAGTGATAGCGCTCTCTTGCTTTATGTTTGCAGTGCCCCCACGGGGTGTCATGTGTCCAATGTATCAATTAAACTCATTGTAACACCTATATGTAACCATGTGACTAGCAAATTAATAAATGAAATGAAATGAAATGAAGGTATTTCACCTTAGACAGGCCTCAGGATGTCAGGGTGCCAACGCACCTGCAATAAGCAAGGCATTTCTTCAAGTGATGCTTTCCTTGTTATTGCAGGTGTCTAAAGACGATAGTAACCTCTTTTCATCAGGTGGGCCATCGGCTTGTTTGTCATTTAGTTGTATAAAAAAAGTACTTAACTATTGTTGTTTACTTGTGTAATAATGTTTACAATAAGTACACGCTTCTGTTAACAGAGCAAGCGTCGCCTCCGTCCTGGGCCAGGACCGCAACAAGCTATTCCTGTTTATTTTACCGCAATGAATTTCCTTGCAATATTTTCTTCGTTTTTTTAATTTTGAATACATTTGAGTACAATTCTCCGTGGCGGCCGTGCGCCCCCGGCAATCTCCAAATTGCCTCTTTATGTGCAGATGTTCCGACCCTCGGTTTTTCCGTCTTTTGAATGTCGTTTTGCTGTTAAATAACGTGCTCTTTTATTGTAACTGGAATTTCCAAGTTCACTTTCTACGTCAGCAAACATTAACGTTGTTGTATCCCATCAGGACTTAATAAAGACACGGATAAAATTCTCGTGTAATACCACTGATTTATTTAACGAAAGAATTTAAATAGTGAATTAATGTTATATATATGTCGCAGCCATCTAGTTGTATTAGTCAGTTAATCAGATGCTTAGGCAGATCGTTTAGCTCGCATAGCTTTATATATCGGCCTAGGCATTTAATTAGATGCCGGCATTCAATCAACGGCATTGGCATCCAATTAAGAAGTGGCTATTACACCAGATGGCTGAGATGTATATATACTAATTTCGTATATAATACAGTTAAGGATTTGGTGCACTTGTGGGTACTAAACAATATCAACGGGAACTCTTCTGGGTACTTGAATTAACTTTTGTGGCAAGCGCCAAATTTCGTACAGCACGTACGCGATGTTTTTCAATTAGTTTTTCTGAAATGTTTTCATTTCTTTACTGACAGCTAGAAATATTAGGTAAAATGTCTACATCTAGAGTGATAGTGAAATCCGCCTAGGCTTGTAGTGTAATAATAACACATTTACCCACCTAATCCTTTTTCGTTACTCACAGCAACTGCGAATTCTGAGATTTTCTAACTAGACTATAATAAATACTGTTTCAGTAATTATATTTGCTCTCTTATGTCTGGTACTACCTAATACTTGATACTTTTATTTGTTTAGTTACAAGTTTAGGCAAGTTTAATTTCATACCACTATATCAAAATACAAACCACGGCTTGTATGAGTGCGCGCCAGTTTGCCGGCGCTACTTTTTATGTAATACAACCAACAAAGTAGTTTTATCTTTTATTTACAGTAAAACTAAAACAAAAATTAGGCAAACAAACCCTGACGTAACCAAAATAAAACACATCATGAATAATTTTACTTATCTCGTTTAATTTGAATGACCAAAAATGATTTCACAACCTTTTGTCCACCCAAATCACAGTATCACATTAATTTTGTAAAATAAATTTATATACTTATAGTTTTTGTTTTTAATATTTTGTTACAATGTCGCGGTTGCGGGTCGAACGGGTCCGAGACCGATTAATGGTCAGTCAAAGATACAAAATTGCGCATGGCGCTAGTCGTGTACAGAGCCAATACATACCTACGCGCCGTCGCTCGTACACAATGATAATATTTCAAAATTTCTATACTTACTCATCAAGTAAGGCCATAGATTTAAAATACTTAAAATAGCTTTCTTGTACCTATTTAAAAATTAGTTAGTCAACCTAAAATATTTTTAGTGGTAAAAGTCTCTCAAATACTACTGATATTTTATTTTAAAAAGCTGGCTACCATATTTTAAACTATTTTATTATAAGCAAATCGTTATAACACGTAGATATAGCTATACTTACTTTTAAAGTATAGAACGAATTTTACAAAGGCAACTAGACGGCCTACTTATCTTAATTATAATAAACATAAATAAAGAATAAGAAACATTAAAGTGAGGCGCAGCTCGGTTTTTCAAGAAGCCCACAATAGGAGACCCTTGCTAAAGATCACAATTACGCGTTTTACCAAATTCGAACTCGTTTATATCCCCGAACAAATTATTTCTCGTGAAGCAGATTAATTCCTTAGCATTATACTTCTTTCAAGATCTGAATAAATTAGAGCGAGATTACATAAAAAATAAACGGGCTGAGAGGCCCGCGGCTAACGCCAAATTACGTCTTTATTTACAAGTACAAGGAGGTACCTAAATGTTTCCTCTCAGAGCGATTTGAAATGAAATATTTCTTATCAAAATTAGTGACTTGATTTTTTTAAAATACTTCTATCGTAATATGGATTTATTAAACTCGGAGCAAAAATGCGTAATTAAACATTCAAACGACACGAGACGTTGGAGATTTGTTGGTTGAAGATTGTTTGGAGAATAAAGGGTACCTATCTTCATAACATTTTAATTATACATTTCATGTAGCAAACGCACTGAAATGCTACTTTTGGGGCAGACTAATCTCTGAGATAAAATAATAATAATATAATAATAATCATACACTCACATCTGTTATTTAGCCAAAAGTAAGCATATAATTGTGTCTGGTTTACCTGGCCTCAAAGGTTTAAGAGCTTGTGTTATGGATACTAGTTATCGGAGAAATAGTGATAATAATAAATATAAATATTAGAAATATACTTAATAAACATATAAACATCCATGACTCTTAAAGAAATGCTCGTACTCATCATACAAACATTTGCTCCCACCGGGTTCGAACCCGGGACCCCCGACCGATTAGCAAGGGCCAGCAGCCGGTCGTCCAAAACAATGCTCAGATCCAACGATATATTTATGGAACCAACATAATGCACTACCTACCTTGTTGGCCGATAAATCTTCCATCCTTTTACACCAGCTAGCTGGGTATAACGCCGTTAATCACTTAACAGATTTTTGAAATCAATACGATCAATCTCACGATGGGAAGGGTTTAGATACATTATGCGTCTTTGACTGCGAATAGATATACAGTGTGTACCATCAAGTTTTTCATCTCGATAATATCTCCCGAGCAAATGCATGACAGCTAATTAAGCTGCGTTTTGTTGCGACATACATAGATATAGCATCGATTATGATTATCAATAAAAGAAAACTATTTTGACGTTACGAAGACGATACACTTCATAAAAACATTATAGTATGTATTATAAAGTAATGAAAGGGTCAGAAAAAGAAAATCCATAGGTTTAAAATTTTTATTTACTCTTCTCCCATAAGTATTCTTGATGTCAGCTCATTTCCTCGTCAGAATAAGAAATAAAACTGCAAAAAAAGAGAAAAGTTTCAATTAAATTACAAAACTTTTAATACACGTTCAAAAATGCAACCGCCCGCATTGGGCCAACGTGGTGGTGGCCCAATACGGGTTGAGAAACATATGAAGGGTTGAAAAGGGATATTTACCTATATGAGGAGTTTAGCCTTTAATGGCCCAAACAACTCATATGTTTTTCCCACGGCTTGAGGGACTTTTTTTTTCATCGGCCATGATAGACTAAGGTTTTAAACCTGGTAGGTATGATGCGACAAAGTGCTCAAACTTGTACCTCCCTTCGTAAAAAAGGCAAAATACGAGTAGTCGGTCGGGCAGGATATTTGACTGCGTTGCTGATGCTACTTAGAGGTTCTGTGATGCTGCATAAATCTATTCCCGTCGTGGAGAGGAAAACCGCTGAAAGACTTTTTATTTTTTCTGGCCACATTAGGTTTAAAGAATTTATTCTCAAAAAATATGTCAAAAATCCACTTACATGAGAACAAAATTATACCAAGTATTCTTCAATCTAGGTAGCGGTCACATTTAACAATTTAAATGCAAACATAATTTAGACATAATTATACAATAAACTTTCTCAAGCAATGAATTAAAGCAATCAATTAACATATCTTATATCTCGGCGAATTAGTGGTTCTCAAAAATATAAAAATGCGAACCCTCAAAGGTAATGCTTTTTTTCCTAAATTCGTACGTGTCTTTGGCAACACGAGCAAGCTAGGTCAACGAAGATTACGTTTACAGATTAGTGATTTTTTAGTGAAAGATATATTGGTACGGATGGTTTTACTGATGATCTTCCTAATTAAAATGCAAGTGCTATATAAATAAAGTTGTCGTACGTTCATTAATTTTGTGTCACTAAAAATTTTAAGAGTTGACGTTAAATATTGGTAACAGAAAAGTGTTTTTAACCGACTTCAAAAAAGGAAAAGAAATCAATTCGTCTGTATGTTTTTTTATGTCTGTTACCTTAGAACTTTTGGCCGGGGTGAACTGATATTGATGATTATTTTTTTGTTCGATGCGGAATACTTCCCATTTGGTTCCATAAACATGTTTTGAAAATCCATTGGGTAGTTTGGTTTTTAAATCATAAAAACTGGAAAAATTAAGTCGCCTACGTATGCGGAGTTGCGGATATTTGCTTTTCTATGAATTTTTAGTAAATGATAGGATAGTAGAAAACAATATAAGCTCACGGTCACCCATCTAGCTTTGCCCTTCATAGTTATCACTAAAAATTGTGAAATAAAATTTAAAAAAAAATTAAAACCGACTTCAAAAAACTGAAAAGGATAAAATAAGAAAATTTTAGTAGGTACTCATCCCCTAGGAACATATTTTTGGAGTTAGTGCTAAGTTGTTTCCAGAAGCCATAGATAGTGAAGCACCGTACCTACTAAAATTTTCTTATTTTATCCTTTGCAGTTTTTTGGAGTCGGTTTTAATTTTTTATTACTTTATTTTGAGCTCTTTGTAATTCCTGTAACCTTGTAGCGGCACTACCCCATATTTCAATTAAATATAATAAATGTGATTACCTTTACTAAAAACACATAATTTTGATTTACTTGAACTCAGCTCTGACCGCGACCTTCTGTAACCTCTTGTTGTCTTTCGTTGTTTAGATGCACTGAACGAAATGTCTTTAAACAGTTACTAGACAAATTAACATACTTTATTTATTGAACTTACCTCAGGGTCCTTGCCATACGAGCACTTATGCACATCGAAGGCTCGCTGACAACTATTTTTGTCTGGAGTGTCTGATAATAAAATAGACGTAATTTTACTATACGCTAAAATACTTTAATATGTATTCGTAATTGAATTACGAAGAATTTCATACGCTGAATTTAGGTGTATTATTTCATACAAGTGTCATAAAATTATCAAATGAATAAGATGTTTTTCTCAAGAAGAAGTTGCTCTAATTCTAATCACCACACTCGCCAGAGACATTACTCCAAATTATTTCAATTTTAGGAATTTGGATAATTTTTTACACAGGAAAATTTTAAACTCAGATGAGGCGCAGTGAAAAAGGTCATATTTTAAGAAGTATTTGCGATCTCTCAAATTTGCAAAAAAGCCCGATAATGCAAAAAAAAACAAGCTCGATATATTATGAAAATTCAAAATTGTAACAAAGTGTTTTATAAATAAGAATTAAATAATATAATTAATGGAAATTACTTTTACGTACGGTCGACCACAGAAGTAGCTGAATACTTCAGTAACCATGTCACAACGACTATGGCGTCAATATAGTACGGTAGCAACTATAAAGTACGTGCACAAGGTCAGTGTGACATGGTACTAAAGTGTTCAGCTACTTCTGTGGTCGACTGTACATGCTTCGAAGTTGCTAACATTTATAGAGACACTAATTAATAAATCCTAAGTCCTTACCTAAATATTTACAGGGTAATATCATGTTGCTCGCTCGCTCTGCGTACTGCTCGGGTATTATACTGATCACCATATCGTAATCTACTGTGCCATCGTCCTCAACCTGTGTACGAATCAAGAATTTAGATACTTATTACAATGTTTAGTTTGTAATGTATCCACAAGCATACCATTGATGCTCTACAGCTGAGGATACGAAAGGTTAAAACTTTATACCTATGGCATAATATTTTCAGTTTCGAAATATCAAAAACCTACTTTCCTGGTACTTTCCTTACGCACAGATTATGCCATATGTATTAATGAGGAATTTCACTCTGTACTGAAAAATATTTTCAAGTGCCTTAAGAATATTTTAATTTATAAATATTCGCCACAAAAATGAAATTTCAAACAAAACTAATAGGTAACCGATTCCAAAAGATCAAAGACAAAAAAAGAGAGAAAAAAAAAGAAAGAAAGTAATAGAAATTTAAATTAAATTACTCGTTTAATTTGAAGTTATTTTTTGGGGTCTTTGCTACATTTTCTATAGTTTCTACAAAGTACCTAGCTCTATCTCTAAAAAGAAGGTCACTTTAAATAAGAGTTTCAAAAAGTTATTTTTTGTTTTTTAGTGTTTTAAAGTCGGTTTTTATTTATGGTAAAAAAATATGTCATTTTTTTAATAGATTTCCAAGGTCGAAACTAAATTGGTGTTAGTTAGTCTTAACACCTTTTTTTCTCTATATCCGAAGATCTTGACTAACAATTCAAAACGGGACCAATTCGGTAGTGTACCAATAGAAAACAATGACATACCGAAATCAGTTTAGATTCAACAGAGATATTTCATGATATACACGCAAAAAAACATATAAATTAAAAACATCCTCCTTCTTAAAATTTCTTTTAAAACTTCTCAAAATAATTTCGTAATAATAAGTAACACAACAGTTCATTACTTGATAGATCGTATTCATGTTTGCCAATAACAAGGTAGAAATTGAATACTTTGCTATTCAAAATTCATTCGTTCTTTTCTAGCTCTTTTAGAAAGAATGATACTTTCCTCTCATTTATTCAACCATGTTTTAAAAAGTGTGTTTGAAAAATATTGACCTACTCACACACAGTAAAAAATCTATTGTGGCTTTCTAACTAAACACAATTTTATAAATGCTGTTTGGTAAATTTATTAACCAAGAAAGCTATTCAATCATATCACCTTTCAGACTCGTCACACTCGGAAAAGAAGATCAGGAGATAGTTGAATTAAATATTCCTTTAATAAATCTAACTAAATCTGTCCTCAGTAATTATTTCAACACTTCAGGAAACATTCCGAAGTTTTGAGTTAATTAGCATCTACTTTTTCGGTTTCGTGACAATAAATTTGTAAGTTTATGTACCTTCAGACAAAAAGACTATCATTATTATTCATTCTACAGAAGCGAGTTCGTACTTATTGTATATATAGATCAGCGCTGTATATATCACCTTTGAATGCGAGGTGAATCGAGTTAAAAATAAATTAAAGTCATGTTTGTATCTAATTTCGCAGGCGGGCACGACGAAGAGGGAAACAAACAAAAGACTCACAAGGTTCGCCTCCTCCATCAGGCAAAACATATAGCACTTCAATTTCTGGTCCTCCTTAAATATGCCGCTTTCGCAATTCTTTATGTCCTCTGGGGGCAAGCGACAATAAAGACTCTTTAATGTATACAAACATTAGAAAAACACTAGTGGCCCTGCATGTAGAACGTAAATCATGATACAATTTTGGAGCCATAATTATTGCAAAGATTAATTTGGAAAATACTTTAAATTAAGTAGGTATACAAATGTTTTATATTGTATTCTACGAAGATAAGTCCTTTTGAAAGTCTTGATTGGACTTTAAAAAAAATCATAGACTGAATGACTTGATACATGCTAGTAAAATACGGAAAAAATCAATTGTATTAAAGTTCATTCTGCATTACAAAGAAATTAATGTAGAAATGGATTCATTAATTTATAGATAAAACATATATTACGTATCTTGAAATTCATATTACTCTTGCCTTGCAGTTGTAGATTAAAAAAATATGAGAAGCTTCATTTTTACACTATCTACTATCATATTCAGACTAAAATATTCATGTATTCAATTAGCAACCTCAAAAACTTGCAAAAACACAATGTCGTTTCTAAGTAAATGCTAGTACTGTGGCTCTTGGATTATTCCAGGCTTTGGATGGATTGGTTTTACGTCATTCGCATATTACAACTCGCACGATACAAAGAGAAAAGAAAATTTGCTTGCCTACTCACCCTCGGCCACCCCGGTCTTAGATACGCACTCGTTGTGTATATGTTGTATTATTTCTTTGATTTCATCGCTCAGTTCCTGAAATAAGATTTGTATTAAGTAGGCAAAAGAAAAGTATGCTTCCAAAAAGGAAAAGTTTGTAATGTGAAGAGGGTTATATACTATTTTCGTTTATGGTCTCTCGTCCCTTAACAGGTCACACATAATAAAAAATCTACTATGTCTATATGTGGGTACTAATTCACATGTTATAATGAAAATAACTAAACATATAATATATATATATTTCAGTTGGCTATTGATTATTATTTCATGTAAAATTAGCTAAATATGCAATATAAATGGGATACACAACTAGGTCCATAAAATTAATAAAAATAGGTACCTGCCTAAAGAATTAAAAAGTAAATAAGTACTCAATACTTCACGACTGAAAAAAAAACTTAGTACCTAATACTTTTTAATTTGTCTTAGAGCATGAAAATGAAAATGAAAATGAAAATATCTTTATTCAATTAGGCCCCCAAGAAGCACTTTTGAATCGTCAACAAAAAAACCCTTAAGTCTATCACATAAAAATAATATTAACTAACTAACAATTTCATAATGTTTGTCTCTCTGTCTTATCTGCATCTACGTAAGCTAAGAATGTTATGTCAGTCTGTCTATCGGTCTGTCTGTCGGTCCGTCTGTCCGTCAGTCAGTCTGTCTGTCTGTCCGTCAGTCAGTCTGCCTGAATTTACACCGGTTCCAAAAGTTGAACTACCGAGAAGATTCCGGCAACAAACTCGTGTAGTCACTCTTTTCAATCATTAAGTTACAATGTTTAATTACACAGTAATAGTATTTAGCAGCGCAGTGTCGCACAGAGTATAAAAAAGGTATATTAAAGTACCAATAAGTACCTAATGATAAGAATATTTACTGTATTTAAAGGCTGTCCGACAATGCACCTTCACAATATAGGTATTACAATACACAAAGGTCAACAATTAATATACAAAGACCTAATAAAGCTAAACATCTTTCATTAATTTTAAACACTTGTCTGAGCACGTCATTACAATAATAATTGTATTGTTTTATATATAATATCCTATAATGCCATATACCTCAAAAATCCCTCAAAAATTATACTATTGATGAATATGTAGGTAAATTATTACAAAATCAAGGAAGCTTAGAGATGACCATTTCCACAAGTGGCACCTGTTCACAAGTATGACGCATGTGCCAGCCATCGCTCCGCTCAACCATATCATAGGGAACGGAGCGACCCGGCACACGACGCCACCACCGCAGAAACTTATAGAGAGCATGACATCTTCCAGCAACCACAAGATCAATGAAATGCTATTGGTGGAAATAACTATATGACATTATAAGTTACAACCAAGCATTTTTGTCATTTATATAATCGTTAATAGTATAGTAACCTTTGGACATTAGAATTTTCTTAATGTGAATTTTAAATTTGTCAAATGGCAAGTCTAGTACGTTATTAGGAATCTTGTTATAGTAAAGTATGCTTTGACCCATAAAAGTATTAAAAACTTTATGCAGTCTTAGAGACGGTAAGATCAACTTATTTTTATTTCTTGTATTTAATGCATGTACATCGCTGTGTCTTAAGTAGGAATTTAAATTTTGACGTACAAAAATTATGCAAGCATAAATATATTGAGAAGCCACTGTTAGTATATCTATTTCTTTAAATAAGTCTCTAAGAGATGTTCGAGCAGCAAGGCAGTAGATTGCTCTAATTGCACGTTTTTGCAAGATAAATACTGTTTCAATGTCTGCTGCTTTACCCCACAGAAGAATACCATACGACATAATACTATGGAAGTAACTAAAGTAAACCAAGCGCGCCGTGGCAATATCAGTACATTGCCTTATTTTTCTAATAGCATAAGCCGCGGAGCTAAGTCTACTACAAAGTGTTGTGATGTGAGGGTTCCACTGGAGTTTCGCATCGATTGTAATGCCTAAAAACGTGGTGGATTGAATTAAATTTAGCGACTGATTATTTAATTTAATGTTTGTATCCACTTCCCTAACATTAGGTAAAATAAATTTAATACATTTAGTTTTCTTTGCATTCAGTTGTAAATTGTTCACAGTAAACCAATTCATTACTTGAGATAGCGCATTGTTTACGTCGTCAAAGTTAACTTTATTTCTATCACATTTAAAAATTAAAGAAGTATCATCTGCAAACAACACAATCTCACAAAATTCCTTAGCAAAGAAAGGCAAGTCGTTTACGTATATTAAAAATAAAAAAGGCCCTAGAATTGAACCCTGTGGAACTCCCATTTTGACATAAGACCCTGAAGATTTTGTTCCATTGATGTCAACTATTTGAGTTCTAGAACTTAAGTAAGATGTGATTAACTTCAGAGCTGAATTTGTAACCCCATAGTGTTGTAATTTTAAAATTAGCGTCTGATGGTCAACGCAGTCAAATGCCTTTGATAAGTCACAGAATATACCAATAGCATTTTGTGAACTCTCCCATGCATCAAATATGTGCCTTAACAGCGCTACACCAGCATCAGTAGTAGAACGACCCTTTGTAAATCCATATTGCGCACTATGGAAAAGATTATTTAAATTAAAATGCTTAATCAATTGTTCCAAAAAAATTTTTTCAAATATTTTACTAAGTGCTGGTAAAATAGAAATTGGACGAAAATTACTAGGATCCTCTCTATCACCTGATTTAAATAGCGGGATAATCTTACTGTATTTCATTAAATTAGGAAAAATACTTTCATCTATACAGTTATTAAAAATTTGCGCGAGATAAGGGGCAATAATATCAATGATATTCTTAACTATTTTTACAGATACATCCCATAAATCCCCTGTATTTTTCAATTTTAGAGATTTAAAAATTTTAATGATTTTTTGAGGAACAACATGGGTAAATTGGAAAGTCTCGCTACACTCGGGCACACAATGCCTCAGGATGGAACTTGCTTCAAGAGAAGAAGAATCTAAATGAGATGTTGTAATCGAAGGTATTTTTGAAAAGTAATCTTCAAATATGCTAGCTATTTCGTGGTCAGAATTAATAATTTGATTATCTACATTTATTGTGAACGTGGTGTTTTGTGACTTGACTTTACCAGTTTCACGGTTTATTATATTCCATGTAGTTTTTGTTTTGTTATTAGATTTTTCAATTTTGTCTCGGATGTGTATCGCTTTGGCGCGGTTACATATCTTTTTGAAAGTCTTGGAATATTTCTTTACATACTCATGAAAGTCCTTATTGTGATTGTATTTCTTTTGTGCGTATAATTCATACATCTTATTTCTACTTTTATATATACCTTTTGTAGCCCAGTCACCAAATTTCATTTTATTATTTGAAGATTTAACTGTCTTTTTTGTGAAGGTATTTTCGAACTCATTTTTTATTACATGAAACAAATAAGTATATTGATCGTCCGGGCTGGAATGTGTGAGTGGCAGTGTGGCTACCTTTATAGCCAATTTATTCATAAAAATGTCTTCACGACTCTTCGTAATAGGTCTATATGTTAAATATTTTGGTTCAATCAATAAGTTATCAACAAAAGCAATCAGCAAACCACAATGATCAGACGTAAGATTGGTAATAACAGACTTTGAAACAGGGTCTTTATTTGAAAAAATATTATCAAGACAGGTGGCCGAGTGGGAAGTGATTCTAGTAGGCTCTAGAAATTGATTAACTAAGTCAAAGGATTTAAAAACGGAAAGTAAACGAGTACATGATGGTGTGCATAAATGTAAAAGTAATTACATATCCAATTAAAACAAGCAAAATGGTTTGTCTTAAAAGTACGCACTCTGTACGTATACATAATCTTAACTATTCAAATATACGAAGGTCTACGATTACTATTCAGTCGCTTTCTGTTGATCTACATACGTTACCTTTGTGAACACCGTTGGGGAAATAAGTCGTTTCAATATTAAAAATGAGATAACATTCTCAAAGAAAATATTAAGTCGTGATTCCACCGGGACCAGCCCGATGCGCATCAACTTGTATCATAACGTTAAATATTAATTTAAGTGGTGTACGAATTCGTCTCCACTGTGTAATATCTTCCTTTTACTTGGTACTAAAAGAAAAGTCTAGAAAACAATTTTTTGTGCATTACACATAATTAGTAAGGAAATACGACAAAAAAATGATTAATTAATGACAGAGGAAACGCAATTATAATTCAAGCTGCTTTGCGACAGTAGATAGATATAGGTATTCTTTTTTCCAAAAATAAAGGTGAAATACTTAGTCAATGGTATGCAACTGCAATTCAAGTGTCAACTAGCAAGTTCAGAATTAATATCAAGACAGGCTCCACAGTCATCTAGTATCGTGTGTCATTGGAGCTGCGTGAGGGCTGTATTACGTATTCGCACACGACGACGTTGAGCAATAGTGTCGCTGCCTGCCACCGCGCACTCATCCATCAACTCTCACCAGCCAGACAGTTTATAAACTTACATGACGGTAAAAACTGACACCAGTGAGAAATCGACTCTAAACACTCTTAGAATAAAAGAAGAGCTGCATTTAAGCGGTTCTTGCAGTGAGAGACTTGATATTATTTAGACAACCATCACTAACAATTTAACGGATATACTTCACTGAAAAAAACATTTTATAATAATTATCTACGCTACGATATAATCATTCAGAGTCGTGTCATATGTTTTGGCCGTCTTTATTATGCAGAAATTGCTTTTAATATTTTAAGTACTTAATTAATATGAAAAAAATAGAATGAACTCCTAAATATTTCGAACGTATATTCTCAGTGAAATTTTTGACTATGCATCATTAAAATGTATACTAATGGAACCTGATAACTCACTAAGGTTTGTTTCGTGTCGCCAGAACAGGTAATTGCCAATATTATAAGTAGGATGCCGCAGATCATGGCGCTCCACCACCTACGCGCCAGTGCGGCCCTTTAGTACTGAATACAGCTTTATATTATATCATGTATCCTCGACCATCTACCAAATAACACAGTTGAGTGTTACCAAGGCTACAATTAGCACATTAGCAGACTAGTTCTTGACACAAGCTATAATCATGACTCGGGAACTTTGGAACTTGAATGAATATACAGGTAGACGCGTTTGGAACCTCAACTTTTATTTAGTGCTTCTATTTTCAACAAAACTTACAACTTACGACAGCCAAAGAGCCTTGTTCTCGTAGTTTTATCGTACAGACTTTCATATGAAGAAACATGTTTCCTTTACGTTATTTTAATGTTAGTGCTGTAACAGTCCGATGCTTACATTGTATGCAGTCATCTCATGTACAACGTAAGTGGTCATTAAAAATAATAAGCATAAATCTTCTAAGTAATTATCAGTAATCAACAGTTAAGATTTTAATTGAAGTTCTAGAAAATAACACCTTCGTACCGTACTTAATGATTTCCCATACTCGTTTAATCTAATAATACCTATAAAGGTGAAACACAGTTCATCGAGATCAGAATAACTTAAAGTATGGAGGCTAAATAAAACTTTTAATAAGAACAGTTTCCGTTGTGCGCTCCGGGGCCGTATACATCAAAGTAGGTTGTGACAGTTTCCCCGAGTCATTTCCCGGCCAGTTTCGAACAATCATTCATTGTTTTCCCCCTGAACAATGGGGAGGAGCTTACGTGTTTTTGTGCGTCGCTCTTTTGTGCCCCGTACCATAATAATTATAAAATTAATGTCATAATTTGTGTTGTTCGCCGTCGGCAACCATAATAAGTCAGCGATATCAAACCTAATGATTATTAATGACCCGAAGACAGCTTCAAAATCACTTCTAACTTATTACTGTACTGTAGTTACTTCAACGTTTTAGCACAAAAGGCGAACTGAACGCTATCCGGGATACTCTACCAGTTAACCTGTAAGGCGTTTGACAAGTGGTATATGAAATATATGGTTAGACAAGAAATGATTAAACTTAAAAATTACTAACCTACATTTTACAAAATAAATAATACTCTGTGATCGTAACCAACTATAGATACCTAACACTTTAGTAAATGTAATGCAGAGAATAAATCACAAAGAAACATTAGTTCTTGAGTCATACTGCTATTTAATTATCACTCCAGAAACTTTTATATCCAGTAAGTGCCTTAATTTCTTCCTTAATAGAAAAATACTGCCGGAGTTAGCAGAAAGGCAGAGATTCATTACCATAAGTATAGTTTTAGAATAACTATCTTGCAAAAATGTTAATAGTAATGTTAATCTGATGCAATGACTATCGCAGAGTTTTCTACAATAGCTTTACTAAAATCATTTTACACAATGTTTAGTCACGTTCGTTCGAATTGTCTTGAATTCAAACAAAAGAGATAAATCTCTTCAAGTTCTTACATGACAAACTTGCATCAAAATTATTAAGATAGTAATTAAATCTACAAATTTTAAAATCCGACGTTACATTTTAGATGTCACCTCGTTAGTATTCCAACTTCAAATATCTGTTTTGAAATATTCGATTACCTCACGCACACCTGCGTCGTGCTAAATCGACATGAAAAATCCATTAGAGTTGTTTGCGTGGGCGGCGAACGGCGGACAGAGGGCGCATCGCTCGCGCCGCCCGCCGCCAGTGACCGTGCATAAGCGGATTGTTGCTTTTGGCGCGCAACACACGCTGCACCTCGCTCGAAATTGAGCCGCCAAGGATTACGGCAAATGTTCCAAGAGACTGCTAGAACCATAGAAGAATTAAAAAGGTTTGATGATTTTAGTTGTTTATTTCTTTCGACCCTTTAGGTACGCGCGATTAGAACCGAATTTGATTGTTGAAAAAACTTAAGTTTGTTAAGTTTGTATTAATTTCTGATACCTATAGGTACTTACATACAATGACATACCTATATTATAATAATATTCTTACACTCATCACAAGCTTGTGTTATGGATACTAGATAATGAAAAATATACAGGATGGTGCCGTCAATACGACAATAAATTGAAACATGGGCTATATTAGTTCATAGAAATGGTTTGCCGCTTTCAAAAATATCTTAATCAATTGATAATTTCATGACATCTGTTTATAATATTATAAAATTGGCTGCATTATTTCATAGAAATGTCATGAAATTATCAAATGAATAAGATGTTTTTGAAAGTGGCAAATCATTTCTATGAACTAATATAGCCCATGTTTTTATTTATTGTCGAATTGACAGCACCATCCTGTATAAACGTGCACACTTACAAGAAACATACACAGATATTCACAGGGGCGTAGCTACCGCCGTATGAGCCGTATCAATGATACGGGGCCCCCGGGTTACGGGGGCCCCGAACGTGTACAAAAAAAAATCATAAAATATTATTTCCAGAAAAAAAATGTGATCCAAAAGAAAACCACCGATGGGGTACCCAAAGGACCCTCGTGTATGTTTTTCAAAAATTTAGTTTTCAAGAAAAAACCTCTTTTTTTGTTGATAGTAGATACCCTAAATATTGTAAACGTTTTAAAATTTCTCTTATCCTACAGGCCTATTTTTTTGTGATTATTATTATTATTGAATTAAATGTAACTGTAATACTAGATTTTAAATTGATTTTAAGACACTTTTTGTTCATTTGTCTTTGTAAATTATCTGTTGTTAATAAGTGAAAAGATTCTTAATAAGTGTTAAAAATTTTAACAAATATTTAAATTTTAATTTCGGAATCCGACCCATTTTAAATTAATAAAATCTCATAATTAGCTCTCAATATTCACTTAATGTAGCCGGTTTTTCAGGTTATTGGTCCATTAAGTAAACAATTTTTTGAAATAGATAAAGCAGACAAAAAAAATAATTATTCAAACGTCCAAAAAAAATATGTTTTCTCAAAAAGCCATGAGCCAATGGAGGGTCATTGATGGTCTTCATTTAGACATGAAACCCGACACTTTGTGTAATTATCATAGGGCCCCCAAAAAATTTTAGATACGGGGCCCCTCTAAAGCAAGCTACGCCACTGGATATTCATGACTCGTGAATAGAAGTTCGTACTCATTTAAATATCTGCCCCGGGCCCATATCGGGCTTTGCACTTGGGACCTGTTTTATACAAGGTGGTGCCGTCAATGCGACAATAAATTAAAACATGAGCTATATTAGTTCATAGAAATGGTTTGCCACTTTCAAAAACATCTTTCATGACATTTGTATGAAATAATATAACATTGGCTGCATTATAAGTAGGCAATTTATTTCCTTGCCGTATTGACGGCACCACCTCGTATAAGGGTACAATATGAATATCTATCTATATATATGTCTATATCTATCGATATAGATAACAAGTTAAATCAGAAATTTTTTATCTGTCGGTCTGACGTGCATAACAGATATAAATCCTACCAATACTATTAGCCTGATATACCCGTTTGCGCTTTTTTTACAGCTGCTGAAACACCAATTCACAGCTAGATTATGAAAACTATTTAATAAAAAGAGTTTAAAAGTCTGATGCATTGGTTTGTACAGACGACAGCACATCAAGCGTACAGTTGCATTACGAAAGCCGCCTCTATTACAAACAGAGGGGGAGTTCAAGGTCAAACTGTACGCTTGATGTTGACTGTACCAACACAGCTATCCAATGAAATGAAAAATGATAACGACGTTGCTAATTTTCTTTTATTTTAAAAAGGATGCCAATTAAGCACTCGGAAAAATAATGCGAAAAAACAGCTTTCAAGATTTGATTGCCTTTTTTAATGGACTGGTTGTGGAAGAAGATATTGGAAAGAGATTGGCAATTACTTAAAGCCTTATTCTCAAAGATTTGTAGTTGTCAAGTTTGACATGAAGAATTAAGTATCTACCATCAATTTTCGTGGTAGGCTGCATGCGATGTGCGGCTGCAGCCAGTGACCATATATATGAGGATTTCCGCTTCCATTGATTGCTATAGCAAATCAACAATTCCCAGTACCTGCAATATGTATATTTTTAACCCCCGACGAAAAAAGAGGGGTGTTATAAGTTTGACGTGTCTGTCTGTGTATCTGTGTGTCTGTCTGTGGCATCATAGCGCCTAAACTAATGGACCGATTTAGATTCGTTTTTTTTAAAAGTTGATGTGACTATGATAGAATAGAATAGAATAGAATAGAATAAAAATTTATTCAGCACACACGATACAAGAATACAATGTTACAAAGTGCGATACAAACAAAAAAAAAAAAAGCTTAACTTATATAAATTGTATTGCGGTACTGAACAGGAGCCCAACTCAGCATATGTCGGGCGTCTAATACGCCACGACGCTGGTCTTCCGTGGACACCTTAAACGTGGGAGTAAGACTGTACACCGCGTCGCACCGTTATTCAGAACAATATATTTAAAAAGAATGAAATAAAATTTTTAAATGTAATGTAAATTAAATACAAAAATTGAACTAGATAACTAAATTTGAATAAAATTGTGACCATATTTAGCAACATGCACACAGACAGCCATGCCAAATTTAGGGGTTATGATGGTTCTTAGCTATAATTTATGAAGATCAGTTCAGGTGTTTGATGACTATCAGCTCATTTTCTACATTATTATAGGGTTTTACTAACTTATACAGATCCGAATGATTTGAAATTTGGTGTACTGTCACCTCGGTGACATTCCTATGTCATACTATCCTTGAGCTGATCCTATACCATCAAAAATTCTGCGAAATGCTTAATTCTTCAGAAACTTACAGCAGATATAGCGTGTTTGAGCTCTTATGAATAATCTCAATGAGATAGTGTTAGATACATGATTAATAACGCCAGGGGTTAGTTAAAATTTTTAATTTTGTATTTTATTCATCGTTTGCCTCGATGTACCTAAATATTTACTCCTCTTTGATTAAGTAATTCTTTTTGTAATAAATCGACATCAACTACTCTCAAGATAGGTTTTAAAATTGTAAATGTGAATAAAAGAAACGTAATTATTTCTTAACTAACTTTTTACATAAATTTTCCTGAATAAAACCGCAGGAAGACGGACTCGTAACATGAAAACTCGTCTAAACTCGAGTAATTAAAAGCAACCCTGTAGTTAATCCGAACTGAAATTATTATTTGAAGATAGTGGTCTGACGAGTGGCGAGAACGGCCGGGAGACGTCATTACCGCAATCAAAGCACCGAAGCCGCGAGCCCCTAACGACGAGTGCTCTCGATAAAAATTAAAAACACGTGCGAGTCAGCCTCAGGAAAGTTTTAATGAGAGTACACGGTGCTCGCTACACTAACAGCTATTTCAGCGCTAACAGACACAGGCCATGTGCACCTGTTACTAAAGTACGTATTTCTATGATAAATATCAATTTTGATAAATTGACTCCAACTTGGATGCTTCAAAACCATATCGTACGAAATAAAAACTGTTGCAATATATTTTAAAATACCTATATTACCTTTGACGACCGGCTGGTCGAGCGGTCTGTACCCCTTGCTATGCAGGCTACTCGGTCAAGATGTCCCGGATACGAATCCCGGTAGGAGCAAATGTTTTTATGATGAGTACGAGCACTTGTTTACGAGTCATGGATATTTATATGTTTATTTATATACATATTATTATCAATATTTATCCGTTATCTAGTATCCATAACACAAGCTCTTAATGATACTTACTTTGGGCTAGATAATAGGTTTGAGTGTATGAATATTATTATTATTATATACAACCAGACGATAAGCAAGCAGCTTACCACCACCCAGACGACTCTACTACTCAAAATTTAATCTGAAGCTTACCTAAATATAGATTTATTTAAGACAAGAATAACTCCACGACAATGTGGGTACGTAGGTATAGTCGCGAAGTGTACCACAGGCTTTATAATGTGAGCGCAGCCTCAACAAAGCTGAAGGATGCTCTGAGTGAAAAATATTTTTTTTTTGGCGAAGTTAGGTTACAGAAATGCTATGGAAAATATTTTATTAATAATATGTATTTGTTTCTCCGTATTCGTAATTATAAATATGCCTTTAAAATCAGCAGAGCTATGAACTCTATATAGAAACAATCGAGCGCGGTCTGTGAAGTGAACACATAATAATATCTAGTCATCATGCAACTATCATTGTATGTTTTCCATACGTTACATTATTTTGACCTACTACCATTAACTCTGTAATCTCCTGTATATCATCATCATCACTAGCCTAAATACGTCCCACTGCTGGGCACAGGCCTTCCTACACTGAAGAAACACATGGGGAGTTTGGTGCATACCACCACCACGCTGACGCACCACGCTTACGACCAAGTCGGACCAACGGCTTAACAAAGCACGGAGGAGATTAGACATTTCGGATAACCGATGCCAGGATCGACCATGGCGATAGTAGCTTTGTTTTCGTAATCGAAACCAGATATCAACGAATTTAAAGAAGGACCAAAATTAAAAGAGAGTATATTTCTTCATATAACGATGTAGAGTCGGGAGTGCCTCTATTAGGTAGCATATTAGGCCCTTTATTATTCATTGCGTCTATCAATGACTGTAGACATCAATTGACAAGACAATGATACTTTTTGCAAATGACAGCACGGCGATAATTGAATGTAGAATATATTGACATATGAAGACGAAATAAATGATGTAATGATGAAACTTATTTTGTTAGAAAAAAATGGTCTAATACCTACTCAATACAAAAAAGACAAAAATTATGCATTTCAGACAGAATACTACAATCCCCAATGTAACGCTCTAGTGTATGGCAGAAATCATACAACCAGCCTCAGTAACCAAATTCCTTGGATAGCTAATTGATCACCAACTGAATTGGAAATTCCATACTGAGAGTCTGTCTAGTAGGATAAGTAGCTTTGTCATTGCCCTAAGAAAGCTTTCGAAAATAACCATTGCCGAGACCGTACTAGTGGCTTACCGTGGATATGTAGAGCCTATACTGCGCTATGGAATCATATTTTGGGGGAACTCAGTTAACAAAACCCTACTATTCAAACACAAAAAAGGTGTATCGGGCCAATGAAGGGACTCAAGTCCACTGACAGTCGTAAACCAATATTTAGCCAAATGAAAATATGAACTCTACCGTCTTTATACATTAACGAAGTGGCAATGTATGTAATTCCGAACCAAGACCAATTTCTTAAATTTTCGGAACGAAATATACAACGGTCTTGTAGACACGACAATAGAATATGCGCAAAAACCTGCAAAAATAAACTGGTAATAGCAGCTTTTTTGGTATGGCACCTAGAATATTTAATAAATTTCCAATAGTTGATTGATTGATTGATTGATTTACATTTATTCAATTTAGGTATAAATTATACTCTTATGAACGTCAAAATCTACCATTGGTATACATAAAATTACCCTCCATACAAAATTCACAAAAAACAAAGTGTAACACTAAGTAATTTTTCAAACATTTACAATAAATAATAATGTTAAAATCAAAAATTAAGAAAGTGTAACAAATCATAGAGCAGCCAGAGCCATCGCAGATCAAAACTGTTATTTCCACGCATCATTATCGTCAACGTAATCACTTATTTTATAGTAGGCCTTTTTCAAAAGTTTCGTTCTGATATGAGTTTTAAATTTAAAATCAGTCAATGCAGTAATACTTGTGGGAATTTTATTATAAAATCTAATACCATTTCCCAAAAATGACCCGTTAGTCTTACTTAGTCTGTAAGTAGGAAGTTGCAGTTTATTTTTGTTTCTAGTATTAAGACTGTGAACATCACTGTTTTTATTGAAACTAGCTAGATTTTTCCTAACATACATAATATTAATAAATATGTATAGAGATGCCAAGGTAAGAATATCTATCTCTTTGAATAAATCCCTTAATGATTCCCATGGTTTCATTTTATATATATTGCGTATTGCCCTTTTCTGAAGAATAAATACACTCTTCATACCAGCCGCAGAGCCCCACAACATGACTCCATATGACATTACACTATGGAAGTAAGCAAAATAAACTAACCGAGCTGTTGGTATGTCAGTCAATTGTCTTATCTTTTTTATCGCGTAAGCAGCTGAACTAAGTTTACCGCATAAGGTGTTGATGTGAGGACCCCACTGCAACCTAGAATCAACGTGTATACCTAGAAATACTGTTTCATTTATTAATTGTAAGTTTTTGTCATCTAATTTAATTTCTATGTTTTTGGTACGCGTATTAGGGGGGCTAAATTTTATGCATTTTGTTTTTTTTGCATTTAGTAGTAAATTATTGGCAGAAAACCAGTCAAAAACTTTATTTAATGTTTTATTAATATTTATCTCGTTTACCTCTGCATTATTTCTATCTATCTGAAACAGTAAAGATGTGTCATCTGCAAACAGAACTATTTCAGCCCTTTCCTCCACCATGTAAGGAAGGTCATTCACGTATATAAGAAACAAAAAAGGCCCTAATATAGACCCCTGCGGAACGCCCATTTTAACTACAGATCCATTTGATACGACACCATTAAATCCTACCTTTTGATTTCGATGCGAGAGATAAGATGAAATAAGCTTTAGTGCTAACCCACGTATACCGTAATGATCTAACTTGCAGATCAGTGTGTGGTGCTCTACACAGTCAAACGCTTTAGAAAGGTCACAGAATACCCCTATTGTGTCACGAGAATTCTCCCATCCGTCCAATATATTTTTTACAAGTTTAGCACCGGCGTCAGCAGTTGACTTGCCCTTAGTAAAGCCAAATTGTTGGTCATGCAAAATACCAAAGAATCTAAAATGGGCTAACATCTGCGTATATAATATACTTTCAAATATCTTACTCAGGGCAGGAAGCACCGAAACAGGGCGATAATCGGAAGGATTGTGGCAATCACCCGACTTAAAAATGGGAGTAATTTTACTGTGCTTCATTAGATCGGGGAAAACTCCGCATTCAATACAATCATTAAATATTCCTGCTAAGATAGGCGCAATAATATGTATAATATTTTCCAATACTTTAACAGAGACTCCCCAGATATCTTCTGTTTTCTTTTTATTCAAAGATTTGAAGGTTTTTATAATGTCTAAGTGAGTTATATTTCTAAAATTAAATTCTGGGATCAATATATTGAAATTTTGTCCAAGTAACTTTTTAGCACGTTCTGAAGATGAATCCAAGTGCCTGGTTGTTATAATTGGTATATTTGCAAAGAAAGTCTCAAACGTATTGGCAATTTTTTCATTTCCATCAATAACTTTATCATTTACTCTCAAATAATGGGTAGATTCTTTATATGATTTCTTACCAGTTTCCGTATTGATAATATTCCAGGTGGTTTTGATTTTATTTTTAGCATTATGTATTCTACTGCTAATATACTCAGACTTAGCTTTGATACATACTGTTTTAAAAAGTTTAGAGTATTGTCTAACATACTCATGAAACTCAGGATCAATGATGTACGATTTTTTACTGTACAATTCATATAAAATATTCCTACTTTTTCGAATCCCCTTTGTTGCCCATTGACTAAAGAACAATTTTTGCTTTACCTTTATATTACGCATAGAATAAATATTATTATACTCTTGACTAATAACACTAAATAATCTACCATAGTTTTCATCGGGATCATGACTGTAGTCGCGATTGATTATAGGCAGTTTCATCCTAATATTAAAAGTAAAACGTTTGGATCTCTCTGTAGTTAGGGGTCTATAAGAAACTAATTGACTATCATATTTTTTATTATATAATAATTCCACCATTTGTCCCATATGATCTGAGGGCATGCAATTGATCAGATGTTTATTTTTGATTCTACAATTATAGTCAACAATAACATTATCAAGACATGATGACGAGTGGGGGGTGATTCTAGTGGGTTCATTAAATAGATAATCTAGATTATAACTCCTCAACAATGAAACGAAATTATTTCTTTCCAAAGTGTCAGTTAGAAGATCAATATTGAAGTCACCACAAATTACTAATGATTTCTTGGAGTTAAATATCTTTCCCAACACCTCTTCCATAGTATTTAGAAATTGTGAAAAATTTGCTGACAATGGCGGTCTATAAATGCAAATTACAAGGAAATCATCCAACTCCACACTAGCCACCTCACAAACACGTTCCACAGAGTGTTTTACAATATCAGTGCGTTCCTTATATTTCACAGTATTTCTTAACAGTAACATACAACCTCCACCAGCCGCAGACCCTCTGCAAAAAACACTGGCTACTCTATAATTATCCACATTAAATGACATTGTGTCCGATTTAAGCCATGTCTCAGTTAGGCATAATATATCTACACTATATCTATCCAGAAATAATTCTACTTCAATTATTTTGCCAGAGAAGCGATTAATATTTTGGTGTACCAATACTAAACATTCATTGAACCGCTCATCTTTTGTCAAACTTACTTCACTAAAAAAGAATTTGCCTCGATTTGTGTAGATAAACTAGTTGTCACCGCGTTGTCAGAGTCATGATTGATATTATATGCTAATAGTGTAGCTATATTATGCCTACACCGTTTTGAAAGATACATACTACTTCTTGTCAATTTAAAATGTCTTATAAATAAGTTACAGTCAAACCATCCAAAGGAGTCACTATGACGGCTTATCAGGTGGTGCAGCAATCTATTCAAACAATAAATTCTTTTATTTTGAATTTTATCATATGTCAGTGAATAAGGGAATGCACACCAAGTTAATCTTTTAATTCTTAAGTTCATTAATTTACTAAAGCTATCTCTTAACTCTTTATTTGAAATTTTAAAACTGTCACCCATCATTAAAATAATGTTTGTATTATTGTCTATTGTAGTAGAGCATAATATGTTATTTATTATTTGATTTAGTGATGCTCCCGGCATGCAGTAGTTGGTTACAGTTTCTGCAGTGAGATTGTTTAAGACTGAACCTAAACCTATTCCAATTTGGTCTGAATATATTAAAGTTTTAGAGACATCACTACTAACTAAGTTTTTAAAATATTCTTTGGTGCATCTCTGGTTGATGACAAACTGTTGAGTGCTTGCTGGAGGTATAGAGTGATTTACCTCTTGTTGGTTAGTAAGTGCATATAGATTACTTTCACTCTGCTGATCACACAACTCACTCAACCGTTGTTCACTACAAGTATTATGTATACAAGAACACAGTCGTTTTTTATTCAATGATTCAAAGCGTTCAACATTATAGTTGCACATGTCTTCCAATTCATTTGATGCAAGCAATTGGTTTGTTAATTGTTTCTCCAACATACACTCTATATTTTTTAAAATATTCTTCAAAGTTGTCTCAAGGGTATCAATTTTATTTTCTAAATTAGCTGTGTTTTGACTATAATCAGTTACACTTTTTTGTACACTATTTTCAATTTGTTTCAATTTTTTTACTAATTCAATGCGCTCTTTTCTTAATGTCATGTGTTTTTTTAAATGATTTTGACTGTTAATTGATTTTCTGGTTTTATTCATAAACCTCTTAATACGTATATACTTCTTTAGTTTCTTAATAGTACTTGCTTGCATTTTTTTATCCACACCACCCTGATTATTGTACAGGATTGATGGCTGCATTGTAGTAAGGCCTTGGTTACTGTTACAATCGGCCAACTCATCATACAGACTTTGAGAATGATTTTCTTCTGATAACTCTTTTCTTTGTAGTTCTAAACTTTTTACATATATATTTGATTGAGATAGGCTAGCTTCTAAGTCATTTATTCTAATTAGTGCCTGTTCATAAGTATTTGCACACTGTTTAAAGGAATTAAGTGTGTCCTCCATCAAAATACATTGGTCAACCTTGTCCATATACTTGACATGAAGTTCTGACATTTCACATTTCAGCTCTTTGTTTTTCTCCAATATTTTAACAATTTCATGTTCACTGTCCTCTCGTTCCTGCATTAACTGGTCACAGAGGGCACGAGAAGCTTGTAAGTCGAGTAGTGTCTGCTGTAGCTTCATATCAATATCTTTGGCGATTGCTTTACGGGTCATCATTTTTTGTAGTTAGAAACCTCTCCTCGCAAACAAAACACAGTTCACACACGTTTGTAGAACCCCAATTTTATTTATAAGTCGTTGAATTAAGTGATTTATCTTTACCAGATATTTTGACAGCCGGCCGGTACGACGAAGACATGTACATATGATTTTTCAAATTTGTACACAGCCGACCGAACACAAACGTTTCCACACTTTATTTAAATGTTAATGTACTGTTTCCTTCCTTTTGCACTTGCAATAATTGCATTAGAATTAAGTTTTCACTAAAATTACTATATTGTTTGTTAGGGGTACTTTTTTTTTTTTTTTTTTTTTTTTTTTTTTCTGTTATAAGACTCTACCGACTAAGCTAATTAAAAAACATTTATAATGACATTGCTCCTCGATAAGGCATGTTAAACAGTAGCGGAATTTTGGAATGACAATACATTGATATAATTAGACATGTTTTTTTCTTCTTTTTTGGATATTTATTTATTATGATTAATTATACACGTGACATTATTTTTTATTTTATTATAATTACTCTGACTACATCTATTGACATTTTAACTAATATTGTTTAGATTGTGATATTATTGACATTCGATTTTCCGATAAACCAGACACAATTGAATTTTCATTGTCATGTCAACTTAAGTTGTCCTCTGGGCATTAAAGGATTAAGTCTCTGACTACATTTATTGACATCATATTATATAAATTTCATTAAATTTGATATTTGTATGCCTTGACAAAGGTGGAAATGTAGTGAGACTATAAATAAGACTAACATCAATGACTGTAACACTAACCCACATTTCACAAATAAATTAATTCTATTCTATTCTATTCAGAGCGCTCAAACCACTACGCCACCTAGATCATCGGTCCTGTATATATTTGTAATGGATATAATTGTGAATAATTAGGAACTAAATCGGCAATGATTCACATTTTTGTAAGTTATTATGAACCTTTCCCGACCCAGGAAAAAACTAACTGTTTAACGAATTTGTTATGTAAATTCACGCTGATTTCAAGCATATTTGATTTTTCAGCCAAGGGAATTCTTTGGAAGTAAATCATAGCGAAATAAACATGAAATTCTCCGAAATTTCCAACGGTTCAGCGAGAGCGAAATTATAGAATCCCAAGGCAATTACTAACAAAATAATGAGTCTCCTTATGGTGTTTTCTCGAATCTATGTATACTTAAGTAGGTAAATACATACGTTTAAATATTTGATGAATGAACATACCTAGCTATATTTTCAAATATTTAATATTTTAGACTTTATATACCCTAATACAGCGTTTGTCCATAATAGAATAGCTACCTCGCTTTATGAGAACGATAAATATAAAACTCGGTAACGCACCAATAAATTCTTTTGGCAAGATGCATACCCATATTATTCATGCAGCCAGTTTTTCTGGCAACATAAAAAATCCATTAGATTTGTGCATCGACATCAGGCTAGACGGCTCGCGGCGCGAGCGCGTCCTCACTTGACCGTATGTAAGCGGCTTTATTTTGTACTGTAGACGGCATACAATATGCAGCAATTCAGAAAATGGTAAGTATTGAATGTTAAAACAAAACAACTCTAATTTATATAACCTAACAAAGCTTTTCAGTCCAGAAGAGTCATAAAACAGGCGTTTTTGTTCTCAATAACCCCCTTTTCTGCGTACAGTAGGTTAAAAACAGGAATAAATTGTGAGAATCTTTGCAAAACAATAGTTGGAAATGGTGTACGCGAGAAAAAGCCGGATGCAAATGCCATTCATATTAATTAGCAAAGCGAGACGGGGCTTTTACGAAATTAGACCGTGATTTCAGTGAAGATTTATTGTTGTGTTTGAAATGGTTTTTGGAGCAAGGTAGCCATTTAGACGCACACAAATTGGTGTTGTCAGAGCGAGTTTTAAATTGAATCGACTGAACTTGTTTACTTTTCACCGTGAGTCAACGAAGATGGAAACTAGCGCGAGGCATACTTAACTGGCTAATTTATTAGTAGTCTACGATAACGTAAAGTGACTCCTTTTTACTCGTCACATAGGTAGGTAGGTAATTGATTACACGAGTGTGTCTACCATATTGTGGATAAGGCAAGGAACAGCATTTACTTATTTATTTATCGTGCCAGTAGGTAGGTACTTTCATCTAAATCGGTTCAGCTGTTTAGGAGTGAAAACGTAGAGAGAGACAGAGTTATGTACCTACCTACCTACTTTCTTATTTATAATAAAAATATGGATAGGTACATAAAGAGGCACCAAATTTTATATAGTACTACTTAGTTGACCCAGAGAACTTCGTACCGCTTCAGAATCATTAAAATCAAATTTTATGTATGCATAATAAAAATTACATAATACCTAAATGGTTCAGAAACTAGCCAAAATCCAACACAAGTGTATACGGCCAATCTATGTAAATTACACTAAAAAATATAATTTCAATTTAACTGTCGAGTGCAGAACCAATCGACACGTGATTTAGTAATGCATCTGAATACAACTCCTTTGTAAGTTCCTAGTTCGAAGTTTGAAATATCCAACTCAGGACATTTCTGACTCAAAGCATTGTACATACGACACATTCTTACAATAGGGTTGTAAAACGATGTGTTATTTTTATAAACGTGAAGGGCAAAAGTTTTAAGCATCCGACAACGAGGCTTGATATCAACGTCAATCTTAGAAAGACCTGCCCGCCAACCAAGAACTTGAAGATACCATCTTTGTATACTTTCAATCATAGGATTGCCCCATACTATGGTGTACATATGGATAGCCATATGTACACCATAGTAAGGTGCAATAATTACAGAGGTATATTCCAATATGCTATTGACCAGGCTAAAATAAAGTGTAACAGTATAGCCCGACTGCAAAAAACCTTTAATTCTGGATCACGCTAAGGCAAGCAAGATGCTTGGCTTCGTGATCCAGAATTAAAGTTTTGATAATGTGATCGTAATGTGGTCTAAATGATAATTTTTCGTCAAAAATCACACCAAGATCTCGAATTTTTGATTTTCTATCAAGCTCTTGCATGTTACATTTGTAATCGTAAATAATTTTGTGCTTTTTCTTCGAAGTGAATGTTATTACGCTACATTTTTTTACATTAAGTTGCATGCAAAAAGGTTGACCACGCCAGTGCTCTTGTTTTTGTCAAAGAAATAAAAAAGTGATTAAATTCTTCTATATTTTTTTAGTGTCAGTTATAATTTAACCATCTAAATTTAATTACATGACATTTGTATGAAATGATATAACATTGGCTACATTATTTCATAGAAATGTCAGAAAATTATCAAATGATTAAGATGTTTTTGAAAGTTGCAAACTATTGCCCATGTTTAAATTTATTGTCGCATTGACGGCACCAACCTGTATAACATCTGTAAACCGTGATTTTAAGCAAATAAATAATTTTGTATTTAACATCATAGTAGGTAGGATATAAAATTAATACCATATATTACTATTATGAAAAAATATCGTTACGTTTATCATAGTAAATTAAAATAATTAGTAAAATTCCATATCATGGTTGATGTTCTTTATCAAACAAATAATCTGACCATTTATATTTATGATATGATGATAAAAAGTATTAATAATAAATCCTATAAGTAACTAAACCTACGTAGATAGCTGGCTAATTGGCGTAAAATAATTACAACATTGTGTAGTAGTAAGACTATTAGTTATTCTGTGGTAGTAGTTTATATACTTCATCAAGCGAGAGACACCCAGTGCTGGACGCGGGACCGTTCGGTTCGGAGGTCTTTGGTCCTCCAAACCGATCGCAGTTCTGCGCTGCCCGCATCTATCGGCTTCCCACGACCCTTACCAGATCGTCGGTCCACTTTGTGAGGTGCCTACCAACGCTGCGTCTCCCGGTACGCAGCCGCCACGCTATGACCTTTCCGCCCCAACGGTCGTCAGTCATCTTTGCAATGTGGCCTAACCAATATTTAATAATAATAACGGAGTTAAAGTTTAATTGTGTCTGGCTGGAATGTCGGGTATGAAAAAGTTGCATGTTCCAATTGTGTCCCTACCCCACCTACCTGCGAGTATTTCTGCAAGATCACAACGACTAAGCGTAAACAACTTCATGACTATGCTGTTGGAAACTGGCCGACTGGCCATTTTTTCAATTTGTATTTTCTAAGGAGTTGGATTGATATTTCTGTCCCGATTTCGTTCTTTTGCTTGTTTGTGTATTATTATTATCTTGTATTTGGGGCTTCCGGTCTTGTTAAGACTGATTTCTCACTGCGACCTAAAAGATCTATTGTGACTTACCACCAATAATTTATAATAAAGCCTTGATTTGGGCACTTTCCATAAATTTTTGGATTTTCCCAACCTCAAGGGTCTCAACTTCATTTGGGTCAATAGTGTGTCTCCCCAGATGAAGGCTTCGTTTGTGGATAAAAGGTTCACAGTTGCAAAGGAGGTGCACTGGGGTTTCGCGCTCCTGTGTGAAGAATCTGCAAACATCCGAATCACTTAATTTTAGGTTGAATAAGTGTCTGTTCAGTTTGCAGTGGCCTGTCAAAGCTCTAATCATGGCACTCGCGTTACTCCTGTTGAGCTTTATCAGCTCTTCAGTTCGTCTAGCATGGTAGCCATGACTTTGAATGTATCAAACCAGGTGTCCTTTATGAGCTACTCCTACTCCTAGTCCTGTATGAGCTTGCTTTTGAGATAGTGCATGGCCTGGTTCTTTGAGATTCCACAGAAAGGTTCCGGTCCAATCTGTCGTCCCTGAGCCCCAGCTCTAGCTAATTCATCGGCCTTTTCGTTACCTATAACGCCAGAGTGACCAGGCACCCATTTCAGTGTGATTCTGTTGTTGAGTCCCAATATATTTAATTCCTCCACGCAGTCTTTTACTTGTTTTGAGTCCAGTGTATTCGCATTTATAGCATTAAGCGCTGCTTGACTGTCAGAGTAGATGTTAATTCTTTGGTAAACGTAGTTCCTTAGGCGGTTGGCCTGCACACATTCAATTATGGCGTAGACTTCCGCCTGAAAAATGGTGGCGTATTTTCCGAAGTTTACGCTTTTACTAAACCTTGGTCTGACTTCATACACCCCACATTCTACGTTATTACCCATTTTGGAGCCATCTGTAAACCATGTGAGGCATCCAGCTACGGAGGGAGCAGTGACTTGTGGGCAATTGTTGTTTTGGATATCTGCCCAGTCTTCCCTGCTAGGCAGTTCAACTGTATAGTTTTTGTGGAAGTTGAGTTGTGGTAGCATGACGTCAGAAGTCATTGCTAATGGAGGTAGTTCAAACACAGCTTGATGTAATGATCGCAGTGTTTGAGATGCCCATTGTGCTTTCCCAGTGACGCCTGCCCTATACATTCCAGCCTTTGCCTCTTTTCCAATAAATAGATCCAGAGACGGTAGGTTGAGAAGAGCATTAAGGGCTGCCGCCGGGGTTGTGCGCATAGCACCAGTTGCCATCAAGCACGCGGTGCATTGCAATCTGGTTAGCTTATTGGTGGTTGTTATTTGCATGACTTTTTTCCCCCAGACTACGCAGGCATACGTTAGCATCGGCCTTACGATGGTGGTATAAAGCCATAGAGCGATTTTGAGGTTTAAGACCCATCTCGTCCCTGCAAGACGGTAACATATTCCTAAGGCAGTTGTTGCCTTTTGGATTACGTTATTTAAGTGTGTTTCCCAAGTCAGTGTCTTGTCAATTGTTATGCCCAAGTATTTGACTTCTTGGGAAAAAGGTATGGATGTTCCTTTAATAGTTAGTGTAGCAAGCCTGTTTAGCTTGCGCTTCCTAGTAAAGGGCACTATAGTTGTTTTGGATGGGTTAACCCCCAGTTGGTTATCTGCGCACCATTTGCCAATGGTGTTCAGAGCTCTTTGTAGTATTGATAATACAGTGCTTTGGCAAAGACCTATAACGTCGGCCACTACGTCGTCGGCATAGCCCTGGACATCAAAACTCATTTGAGTTGTTTTTGTAAGGAGTTCATCCACAACAAGTGACCATAGCAGTGGAGACAGTACGCCCCCCTGCGGACATCCCCTTGTTGTCTTGTACTTCTTGTTATTCCGTTTAGATTTATCTTAACGGTTCTATTAAGCAGCATTGGCTTTATCCACCGGGTCGTTGTGACATCGATCCCTTTGGCTCCCATACTTTTGGTAAGGGATCCAATAGTGACATTGTCAAAAGCTCCTTCAATATCGAGGAAAGCACACAGAGCTATCTGCTTGTCTTCCAGAGCTCTTTCGATCTTGTCCGTAAGCTAAAGAAGAGCAGTTTCCGTGGATTCCCTTTTTTATAAGCATGTTGCTTGGAGTGTAAAGGGAGTTCCTTCAAAGGACCTTCCCTTATGCATTCGTCTTTGATCTTTTCCATACATTTTAGCAGGAAAGAGGTTAGGCTTATTGGTCTAAAGGATTTTGGTTGTGAATAGTCCTTCTTGCCTGCTTTAGGTATAAAGCATACCTTGACCAATGTCCAGTTTTCTGGTATGTATCCCCATGCGTAGCTCGCACGAAATATTTTTACCAGGAGCTGTTGTCGCACTATTGGGATTATTCATCCCTCTAATGCGAACAAGCACCCTTCTGAAACCTATGCTAGGCTTGAAGTCCAACTTCCGCAAGGCCTCCACAGAGTTATCGTCCAGGAAAAAGACTAAGGATGCTCCGTCTTTTTCCTCTTCCTTCTCGTTCGTTCTTGAGAACTACTTGCAGCCAGCCTGACTTGAAGGTGCTTCCGCACAAATTAGGACCAGCTTCGTCATCAGTATCGTCAATAATCGCCCTGATGATGGCACTTCTGACCAGCACTAAATGTTCTTCCGTCATGGGTTCCTTATCTCGGATCCCCACACGGATAGAAGTGACAGCATCCCTGAAGGAGTCCACGTTTCCGGCCTTCCGTGATCCGACGCTTGACGGCTGTGAAGCCATAGTCGATGGTCCGGTGGTTCGTCCGTCCGTGGTCGCTACAGGCGTCCCACTTCCAGAGCCAGTTCCAGTACGCTGCTTGCTTCTGGGATGCTGATGAGGGGATTCCTCCTCGAATCGAATCCGTTTAATCGGCATCTTACCCGAGGCGGCCTCACCCCGATCTCCACCTTTTTGAGCAACCGTCTCCGCCCAGTGCTGCCAGCAGAGTTCGTATGCCTCGGATCGGCACAGACCTTCTGCTTTCAGCCTCCTTAGGCGTTTACGCGCTGCTCTACTGAGTTTCCTTGCTCCGGTGTCCGGCGACGAGTGCAAGGAGGAGTCTTTTCGACTCAAACTCGCTTCCTCACCGCCGGGCTCCAGTGCAGAGGATTGTTTTTCATAAGCTGGAGGGATTTGGGAGTCTCTCCCAGTTTCGACGGTCATGTCTATAGCTGAGGGACACACAGAGCCTTTGCGGCTCTGATTGACTTCCTCAGCGCTAGCCATGAAGTTTGGTTCGATATCCAAAGGGATTTGGGAGTCGCCTTCGGACTCGAGGTTCATGTCCGACAAGTCGGGCAGAGAGGCAGACAGACTGCTATGATTCTCCGGACGTTGGTCGTCCAGAGGAGAAAGAGATATGTCCTTAGTGTCCTCCATACATGTCCCACGAGTAGCTAGGGAAATAGTGTCCACCCGAGCAAAGCCCCGCTTGCCCGGGTAAGGCTAAAATACTACCTTGAGATAGCCTGGTCATCAAGGAGACACCGTTCGAGGCCAAGCTTCCCCTTGGCCACGCATCCATCGGCACGGTTCGTCTGACACCTTGGATTGAGTATGGGGAAGTAGAGACGGTAGGAACATCCGGGAGAGGGTAGGAAGGGAGAAAGGAATGGGAAAGGTTACGAGCTGATGGTTTCTGTTGCGTCTATTTCAAAGGGAACTAGCCAAATAACAGGCAGCAACCACGTGAAGGCTTACAATCAGACTTGCCTTGGGGATCAACACGACCTGCCCTCTCCTCCAAAGCCATTCGCTAACTTATCTATCGGGACAAATAAATAACTAGGTGAGAAATGTTGTTAGCACGTCTTATTTGCTTGTGTAACCGTTGGTTTTATGTATAGTGACAGCACATCAAGCGTAGCACTTAGACCTTGAGACCGCCCTTACTCGTAATAGAGGCGGTTTTTATGGTGCAACTGGTACACTTGATGTCCTGTCGTCTGTACCTAGTTATATACTATAGATAGGTACTTTTTATCAATAAACCCATTTTGCCTATTATCTCAGCCCTCCGTTTTATCCTGGCCACCTTATTGTGTCCAGAAAATAAATGGATGGGACTGGTGTTAAAAATTACTATCAGTAGTTCCATTATGGAACCTTTGATGGTAGGTACTAGTGTCAACGAACGTGCAGTAATGCTATAATATATCTATAAAATGATACAAACTAATAATAAAGAAAAAGCAATGTGGAGCATACTTAGTGAATAAAAGAACAAACCAAAAAATAGTGAAAGAAAAGAGTAATATACAATTATAAGTCAAATAACTTGATTTGTTCAGATCCAAATGAGGTTGTCAAAATATTAAATAATTTCTTTGCTTCGATCGGTGAAACTATCTCCACGGCAGGTGGCGGCACCGGTCCTCCTGTGTTGTGTTGTGTCCCACACGAAATATTGTAGAAAGGAATACCTCCTTGGCCCAGTGGAAGCATACGAAGTTAACAAAATTATAAAAAAAAACTAAAAAATAACAACAGCCATGGTTTTTATGAGCTATCATCTGCTTTGATCAAGGAAAGTGTAGATCACCTTACATTGCCATTTACTAAATTCATCAATCAATCTTTTAGAGAAGGCATTTGTTCCAATTTGTTGAAAAAAAACATAGGTAATTAAACCAACACATAAGAAATTAAATCTAATCCTATTAGACCGGCCCATTGTCCTTTAGCCTACATCGTCCAAGGTTTTTGAGAAAGCAATGTGCGATCGCGTATATAAATAAGTAGGTACTGCGAAATATACAGTGTGTCTGGTCACCGGTGTCCGACCCGTTAAGGCAAAGCAATATGATCTATTTAATCGAAAATCCACCATAATAAGGCATTTTGCTCCTACTGTTTTGAAATGGCGACCATTTTACTTTTAGTACCTACGGTTGGGTTCGTATATCTACCGATGTAGAGAAGAGGTCCTTCCTACAGGCATAAAAGTGGTTTCGTTCGATAGCTACAAAAGTAGGCAATAAGTTCACGCTAAAAAGCTTAATTAAAACTCCCTTTTAAACCTAAAAATACTTGAAACTTAAAGTGTGAAAAAAATGGTTGTTTTTTTTTACTTTTTCATTGTTTTCCAAAAAACTAGCCTGATAACATACCTTTTTTTACTTCTTAGATGCACTTAAGTATTACCTAAACACTGATGTCGAGACCTAAGCTCTAAGTCAAAATAGTTTAGGAGTTGTGACTATTTGAATATGACCCTTTACTTTAGTATATATTTACCTATATACTATCCAAAACTTTTATCTCGTGAAATGAACATAATCTTGAGATAAATTTTGACAAAACCAAATTATTGACTGTCCACCCTCGTCAAGTTCTAAAACTGTTTCATTAAGACGCATGATCGATTATACAAAGTAGTGTACAATATTATACTTTGCAATTCATAATTCAAAAGACAATAGGAACTGAAAAAGCAAAAACATATAAATTATGGTCTTTTATATTACTTTTAATATTTTTCATCCGATCGTCAAAATGCACTGATAGGTAGGTCTATATGAGACTTTTGTAGCAGGCATTAATGAGTTTTGAATTTGAAACAAAATCAAGTTTGATTGAATTTAAAATATAAAAATATTCCGCGTAGAGAAAAATATTTATACCAGTAGGGTGTTCCGTAACCAAAAAGGTCCAACGAATCAAAGATCACGTCACCACGCGCCTTCGGTATTTAATAGAAGAATAACCGGATACTATGTTGTCTTCTATAAATTATTCACGGATTATTATTAAATGGTTCTAATTACTTATTATTTATGTCACATTATAATATTTATCTTAAATATTCTAAGAGTCGTATCTAACAGCTTACACATACCTATTGTATTTTCATATAAGTCGTCTGCAAGGAACGGTCATCAAATGTAAAAGTATAGCCGGAAGTTTGCAGTAAGGACTATTAAAATAAGTTAAAAAAACTGCCAAGTTCTACACGACTAATTCATTTATTTTTTTGTATTTTAATGGTGTTCTTGTTGATGCTGGAAAGTCACCTAGGCAGAAATAAAATTAATTATTTTTTTGTTGTTCTTTATTGTCAGGACAAGGTTTGTTTATGATTTTTTATCTAAAGATTTTTTTTTAAATCTCTTACTTTGGAAAGTGAGTGCATCCTTTTCCAAAGATGGCTATTATTTAGTGTTTAATATACCTAAGCATCAAACATATATTTCTTTATAGATGATTATTAAATATATAAACTAAGTAATATTTTATATATTCGTTATTTGAAATCAGAATCCCCTCTGAACCAATAGGTAGGTTACTTTTAACCGTTTAGATCCTTAGTTCCCAAAGTGGCCAAGGTGGACCCCCAGGGGTCCACGGGAGACTCAACGGGGGTATACGTTGGCGTGACAAAAAAACACATTTTTTGTCTAGTTTTGGGTATAATATGGTAGAAATGTAGCTGCAGACTGCAGAGGGTCCAACGGATACCAGCTAAATTTTGAAAGTGGTCTAAGAGAAAAAAGGTTGGGAACCTCTGTTTTAGATAAATAAAGGTTTTTAAAAGAATATAAATAACAGGCATAGGACTGCAATCAGTTCATTTTATTGAAGTAAATTGGATGAATAAGTAGCTTATTACTTAGGCGTAGGTATTACAAATTGGCATGACTGTCATCCAAAAGAGACAACTAAGTATAGGTAGGTATACCTATTTACAATACGTATTCCATAGTATAGGTAGGTACTTATCTGTGTTCCTTAATTAGGGGTGTTATTCTAATTTGTTGTACTACATTACTAATAGTTGTGTACTTATGACCTTAGGTACTTCATTTTTGGGACCTTGAAAACACATAAAAATGGACTTGAAGGCCTAATGTAAATGTTAATATGTATAATGTAATAAATGAGCTTAGAAACGAGGTTAATCAATTGTTATTGTTACAGTTAGGCAATTTGTCGAGTCTTATAAATAACAAATAAAATCTAAGTGTATTTTGAAGCTGTGGCTTGACAGGTTAAATAATATTTAGTGAACTTTAGTATATTGTCATAAATTTTTGCGAGCACGACTTTTTTGAAATATAAAACCACTACACGGATGTAGATAACTTGCGATTAGTAAGTGAACTTTGTTACTTTGTAGTTCTACTATGTTGTAATAGTTAGTATGTTATTATGATTTATGACTGAGAGTGAATGTAGGTAAGTATCTTCTTATATTAAGAAAAATCTACAATTATCTACTAAAAAAAATATAATAAGTGCGTTTACTTTTATAACCCTAAGTAAAAGCTACTTCTCGGTAGGACAGTTGGTACAGCAAAAAGCCGAACTGTAAAAAGTAGGTGGATTTTTCTAGTAAAATTTAGGAATATTTTTCTTTTTGGGCTTATGTATTTGACTATTTTTTTTTACTTCCTGTTGTGTGTAAATATTAAAATAATATTGCAGAAACAAAACTGTACCTAAAATCAAAAGTTTCATATATAAAGCGATATGTTTAAAGAGCTTTTTAAAGTCGCCGAATAACGTTACACGCTAGGAAGTTGCTACCAATATTTATGTGAGCATGGGCAAATTTAATGATACCTATCTATCCTTGTAAATTATGCATGAACGCATACTTGTCATAATAAAATTTGTTACGTTTAATGTGAGTAAACTAATAGTACCTACTTTTAAAAAGTATAAAAACCACATAATTTCGATATTATACAAAACAAATATATTTACCATTTTTTAAACCTCATATTTTCGAAATACATGTGAATAGCCTACATTTTCACTTAAAGGAAAGATTCCTATTATTATTAATACTTATAGGTAAGTAATCGTAGTGGTAAGACTGGTAAGTGAACAAGGCCAATAGATAACACTTTGATACACTGTTATCTTGAAGTACATAATAATTACATAACTACCTACATACTTTAGCGTCTATCTCACCTTTCAATCCAAATAACCGCTGTACAGAGTGTATAACTAACACATATTTATATAGGTCGATATAGTATTTGTACAATGAATACAAATTTTAAAATCTTGGTCTAGTAAAATTTTTACAACCTGGACGTAATACAAAATTAATTAATGTTGCACCAATATTACATTCAAATCCTCTTGAATATGTTTCTTAAATGCATACATAGCAAATAATTAAGACATCTTAATACATAATATTATTGTATGTATAGGCAAGAAAGACCTATAAAAGTTGTTATAAAATTAAATTTAAGAAAGAAAAATAGTGAAGTTTCTTATTTAGGACAATTCTATTTACTTAATAAAATAAATTATCATAATTTATAGATATAGATAATATCCAATGACTTTAAATTTTCAACTTAAAAGGTAGGTAGGAAAAAGGAAAGGAAAAAAAGAAAAAAGGAAAGGAAGGTAGGTTAAAAAAAAAAATTAAAACATGAAAGCATTGTCCGTTATCACGTAATGAATATTATGCCAAACATAGATAGTCTATTGAAAATAAAACTTCAAATAATAACATAAAAATTAACAACCTCTGAAAAAACACAACCAATAATAACTCGTATATAGATCAAATGAAAAATACCGTTGCGGAATGTTTTTTATTCTTTTTATGCAACTAGATGACAAACAAGCTGACGCCTCACCTGATGGTAAGCGGTTACCGCCGCCTAGTGAATGCTACAATAACAAGGAAAAATCACTTGATTTTGCAGGTGCGTTGTCATCCTGAGGCCTAAGATGAAAAAGCCGTCCATGCCCAGTAATAACAATACTAAGCTATTCAGTAATCTAAGTAGCCCGTTGATTGAACGCCGGCATCCAATGAATTAACCAGATGGCTGAACAGCCATTGAATTGGATGCCTAGGCAGGTCGTTTATATCGAAAAGCTTTTGTGTGACTGTTTGAGTGATTGGTAGATTAAAGGTTATTTTTTTATCACCACATATAACCAAAACGATGTCGGTTATAAGTGGTCATAAAAAATAACCTTGAACTCACCAATCAAACTATAACCCTTTGGTACAAAACGATCCTTTCAATACGCCAAGTCGTTTAGCGTTCAGTGAGTCTAGCTAGTCCAATTAACTATCGGGCTAGAAATTTCATTGCATGCCGGCGTTTGATCAGCGGGCTAGGGATTTAGTTAAGCGGCCAGACGGCTGCGCAATACATACAATACTGGGAAATTGCGTCAAATATTGTCAAATTTTGCTTTAGTATTATCTATTACGTAAAATTCTTGCATGGAGTACCTTAGTATTTATTGAAATTGCAAAGTAATAAGCTTACTATACAGTGTAGTGCCGTCAAGACGACAATAAATTAAAACATGGACTTCATTAGTTCTTAGAAATGGTTTGCCACTTTTAAAAACATCTTATTCATTTGATAATTTCATGACACTTCTTAGAAATAATGCAGCCAATGTTATATTATGTTCTGTAATCTCGTCCTCATTTTGTACTGTTTTGTGCGATTGCGTTGTTAACTATATTTTGCAAAAAAATATTTAAAACAAGTTAATTTCAGTGTATAAGCGTGGGAAAACGAATAAATGGGCAAACACAAGAAAAAACCACGTAGTGATACTGTAGGTAGAAGATCTAAATGACAGGTTACGAAAGCTAGAAGAGTGTTTTTCGACAAGAAATCGTTCCCGTATTGGAAGTTTTTACTTTATCATAACTTTTGGTCAGAAAGTTCTAGCAAGAAAATGTTATTGAAGATTTATTCGCACTCAAATCTCTAGAGTTTTCACGAGAGGTTAACCATGAGAATGTTGTAGTGCATTTATACAACAAATTGACACTACATATGAGCTTTCACGAGAGGTTAGCCGTGGATAGTTAGTGAGATTTCACCTGGTTCAATATAGCCCGTTCTGTTTTAGATGACTACCGCGAAAGTCGCCATGGCACGAGCAGATCAAAAAGTAAAAGGGCTCGGAGAATCAGTACCTCGCCAAGCAGAAGATCATCACGTAGTAGGACGCGCAGCAGGTCCTCACGTACTAAGTCACGCAGCAGGTCATCAAGTAGTACCAGCAGTGGAACGCCTCTACGGTTAGTTTATTCGTCTTCACCCCCATGTGAATACCCAATAGCTGAGAACTCTTTAGGCGAAAAAGAGGGGGGGACAGTAGTCTCAGAGGCAGTGCCAGTTCCACCATCTAGAGATATAGAAGATCCTTGTGCTCTACCACCTCTCATTGAGGGACTTCTAGGGCAGGAAGGCCAAGAAGACACTGCCAATTTCTTTAACCTCCATGAGAGCCTGGCCAAAAGATGGGCAATAATTCTCCGGGATGGGCTTAACCCAGAGATTAAATCAAATTAATTAAAAAAATATGATCCTCCTGCCAACTGCAGCCTTTTGATTCCACCAAAGTTAAATGAAGAAGTTCCAGCAGCTATGAACGAAAATGGAATCAAAAGAGATAACCATATACAGGACCAGCAAACGCAACTGGCTACTGCAATCACAGGGCTGGGAAAAATTCTCAATGAAATGCATTTCTCAGGGGACAATCACAACATAGAAACGATAAGCGATACCTTAAGACTACTATGTGGATTGTTTCATGACAACATTATGACAAGAAGGTCCCTTATACCCCCAGGCCTGAACAAAGATGTTAAGGAGACGCTAGGGCAAACTCCTGTCTCTGAATATTTTTTTGGAGACAAGTTGCAGGAGAAAGTTAGTGCTTCTAAAGCAGTCAAAAAAACCGCTCAAGAATTAAAACACACCCCAGCTCGTCCCAAACCAAATCCATCTAAACCTACTTTAAACTACCGGGGCCCACAATGACGTCAGAGTGGGCAGAAATCGAACCAAAAGCGAGCTATGCACTACAAAACGATGGCAAGTCGTCCGAGGCGGTCCCCTCAGAAACATTACCACTCACAGCGTCAGGATCGTCGGCGTCGCTGATACAGGTACAGGCAGGAAGATTAAAGTATTTCACCCATTGTTGGTATAATATAACAACTAATTATACTATACATAACTGGATTTGTGGATACAATATACCATTTTATACAGCTCCTTCACAAGAAACCATTCCAAAAAATGACTCTTTTACACTAAAAGAAGCTAGCCTTATTTCTTGTGAATTAGAAAAGTTATTACAGCTAGGTGCTCTAAAAGTGTGTTCACCTGTATAGGGATTCTCTATGAATTTACTTGGCTTCCCTTTGGACTCTGTACTGCACCCTACATTTTCACCAAAATAATGAAAGAAAAAAGTTGCTTGAAGCCAAAACAAGTCTGTCAGTATCTAGAATTTCTGTTAAACTCTGTCCAGTTCTCTATTGTTCCAAGAGTTTTTAAGAAAAAAGAGGAATTCTATTCTAAAGACCATTCAAAAATATAAATTTAAACAACAATGCAAAATAATAGAATTTGCTCAGCTCTTAGGTCAACTTGTGGCTGCATGCCCAGCAGTGGAATATGGTTGGCTTTACACTAAAATAATGGAAAACTATAAGAAAATAATGTTAGAAGCTAACTATGGGAACTATGAAAAAACTATTCCCCTATGAAAAGAAGTTTTATTAGATTTAAAATGGTAGTCTTCACATATTCAGACCGATATTATGAAAATAAAATCATTTGATTTAAATTTGGAAATTTTCTCCGATGCTTCAGTCATAGGTCCCCAACCTATGACTGAAGCATCGGAGAAAATTTCAAAATTTATTAGTGTGTATTAATAGTAAAAGGCATGGGCACTGGACAGAGGATGAAAAATCGTGTCACATAAATTATGTAGAGTTACTAGCAGCTTTTATAGGTATTAAAACATTTGCATCACACATAACAGACTGTGAAATACTGTTAAGAATAGATAACACAACTGCCACAGCTTACATTAATAGGATGGGTGGCACTCGCTTCCCACATTTGAATGACTTAGCCAGAGAACTGTGGCAGTGGTGTGAAATGAGACATCTATGGTTACGATTTCTTTTCGAAAAACGCTCTTCTAGCTTTCGTAACCTGTCATTTAGATCTTCTACAGTATCACTACGTGGTTGTTTCTTGTGTTTGCCCATTAATTCGTTTTCTCACGCTAATACACTGAAATTAACTTGTTTTAAAGATTTTTTTGAAAAATATAGTTAACAACGCAATCGCACAAAAAAGGACAAAATGAGGACGAGATTACTTCACATAATTGGTGATCGGACGTCACTAGGTAAGTTAGTCCGATCTTTTTAATTATTTCATACAAATCATTTACGCACTGTAGGTACTTTTGTCTAAAAGTACGACTATTATAATTACGATATTATTACCTACTTAGTCTTTTATATTTTAAATATACAGACAAACAACAACAAACAACAACAACAATGCTTGATGTTTGACCATAAGACGCTCTTAATCCATTCGTAATAGTGGAGGGTGTCGTATTGCAACTGTTTCGCTTGATGTGTTGTCTGTATATTTAAATTAAATGACTAAGTAAGTAATAATAATAATAATCATAATCATACACTCATACCTATTACCAAGCCCAAAGTAAGCATCATTAAGAGCTTGTGTTATGGATACTAGATAACGGAAAATAATGATAATAATATGTATATAAAATTTAGAAATATACTAAATACACATATACACATCCATGACTCGTGTACAAATGCTCGTACTCATCATACAAACATTTGCTCCCACTGGGATTCAAACCCGGGACCCCCGACCGAGTAGCCTGTATTGCAAGGGGCACAGAACACTCGGCCAGCCGGTTGTCCTAAAATCGTAATATCGTAACAAATCAATTATAATACTCATACTTTCAGATACAAAAGTACCTACAATGCGTAAATACGGCGGCGGCGCACTATGTTTCAAAAGGCCGATCTAGGAGGACAAAAAGAGTTACTGCGATTCTATAACAATACTAGCAAAAACGATATAAGACAATCCCGAAGTCAGGATTCCGGTGATGATTTTGTGAAAGTCTTAGTAACCTCCAATAAATTAATAAATAATTTAAAAGTGTCATTACGCGTGGAATTCATAATAAAATCATTCACTTTTATGCACTTGGTGTGTCGTCATTTCAAAGTGTTGATAAAATTATTTGCCATAAATTTAGTGATGGATCGTGAAGTTGACGGTAAGGACTACTATTTTTTATCATTCACATTGCAAATACCTTTACGGTTGCCGAGAAAGTAGCAGTCTGATGTGATGGATATTACATTTTTAATGCGAACTTTGTTTTTGGACCAGAAACTACATGGACTTTCTTGTACCATGGCTGCAACTTTTTGATGTAGTAGTCTAATATATAATAATATAATTATATCTAATATATTAATATGAATGCATATAGTATTGCTCAAAGTAAATTAGAAAGTGCGGAACCTTCCCAATATTTTAAATTAAGCTGATGCTAACCCAATGATCAAAGAAACAAAGAGTTTGCAAATACATAGTGTCAAATAATATTGTCCAACTAGATTAGCCTTTTGACTCATAGTGCGGCGTTCGGTTTTTTTCATTATAGTCTTATTAATACTTAACATTAAATCAATCAATAAATGATAGAATAAATAAGATAACCACCAATTTTTGGATGTTGCTTCAGAATAACCAATTAAATAATATAATACGTGTAATAGTGGATACTCAATAAGCCTATAAATGATACCGTCAACCACATATCGAATATTACATATTTCACTTATTAATAAAGGCAGACAATAATTTAGTCTTAAACAGTAGGTACCCCTAGCACAAAGGTTTGAAATTTTCGTATCCTCAAAACGTGTCGTCACTGTCACTCGATGACGATAGGGAACAAACGATGGTCTCATTAAACATTTCAAATGGCTATCGAATCTGCCAGAAAATGAAACTAAAATCATGCTATAATATAACAATGTAATATCATGTTTCCCATACAAATCGTCATTATCATAGAACAATTACAGATCTGCAATTTAGCATGTTATAGTAGAGTGTCTTAAAGTTTTCGCATGAGTTTTTCTGTCCTAAAGGTGCTGGCACACTGCTGTTTAAAAATGTTTACAAACGTAACGTTAACGTATTTGTTAAAAAACATACGATCACAATGTTAGAAAATGTTTTCACGTTCGATAATATTAGTAAACATTTCTAAACTAGTTAACAAATTGTAACAAAATAAAACATTTGTTATCATTTGTTTGTAAACATATAATCCAGGCTAAATGTTATGTTGTTATATAATTTCAAATTTTATAAATGTTTGTAAACATTTTCCATCAGTGTAGGAGCACTTAAAACATTTAACAATTCCTAACAGAATGTAACAATTCCTAACATTTGTTAGTAAATGTATTAGTGTTAGAAATTGTTTGTAAACATTTTTAAACAGCAGTGTGGCAGCACCTTGACTCCAAACGGATGAAGCTTGAGACTTGAAACTCGGAAATGTCTTAGTACCTACGACGGGAACAATAGCCAGTGAAATTACTGGGCATGGAAGGCATTTCATCTTAAGCCTCACGATGTCAACACACCTGCAATACCAAGTGATTTTTTCTTTGTTATTGCAGGATAGGCGACGGTAACCAGTTACCACCAGGTTGTTTGTCATTCAGTTAACTAAAAAAAAATCTTGGGAATCTTATGAGAATGGTATATGGTATATCTACTATGTTTAGATTTTGAGAAAAATCAGATGCTTCAATATTCTATGGATATTCAGGCGGCGAATGTATTAACCCCATGTTGTTGTACGAAGAATGATATCCTAAATATGTACAGATGATAGTTTCAGTCAATTTTACGGAGCTTCAATAAAAATTTTTTGGCGGAAATGAATGAAGCAGAAATAAATATTAAAATATAGTATTAAAATAACTACTCAAACGAAAATATAATAAAATAATCTAAAGAAAATATGTGAACCTAACCAATAAATATAAAAAACCGGCAAATTCTTTCCTACAAATCTCTACACAGCCTTATGAAAAGCTATAAGAGAAGTCCATCAATCCATATCCGGGTTCTGTATGAAATAGACTATGTTAGCCATTCATACTTCACAGAACATACAAACTGAGGATAATTGAAATATTTTCATTAGAAAAATTAATTAATCTAATGGTCAAATGTTGATGTGAATAATAATTGTTACCTTGAGCACTATAAATCTTAAAAATATACTGTCTTTGTTCACTTTTCCTCAAATCACAAATTCTCTCTAAGCATTCCATTTGTATCAGCTCTGCCAAATCTAATTTGTCACAAACAAGGCGGGGGCAATGGCATATCAATTAGTTTGCAGACTTCCAAAAGGAAATTTTTCAATATAGCTGCCTGATTGTCCTTGGATCCATTTAAAGTTATTGTTGGAATAAATGTTGGGCCAATTATATGTGTATCCTCTCCATATTTTTTTAATAAGTCTGACCCATAGTTTTCTGAAGCACAACTGCTGATGGGATCTGGATCAACTTTAAATGTTTTGGCACACTAATATAAAAGAAAAAAAACTGTTATTAAAATTGGTTGATGAAAATTGGAATTACTTCTTACAATTGATATCAATGAATTTATGAAAAAAGGTTCAATAGCACCTAGATAACAAAAGCAATTTTTCAGCAAAGTGGATGTCTTATAATATACAATGTGGCTCTGGCTGGTATTGGAAAAGCTACAAAGGAAAATTGATTGCATGATCACTACAGCCACAGCTCTTATAAATAGAAGAACATAATATAACATAAACTAGAAGCAAAAATTCAATACCTACCTAAATAGTAAAATTTTTAGTAAGCATCACACACACACATCAGCCTATAGACATCCCACTGCGGGGCACAAGTCTTCCTACATGGGGAGTTTGGGCCATAGCACCACCACGCTTGCCTAATAATGGTGATGCTAAAGCAGTTGCAGTAGCTACAGGGATGGAGGGCTTAATGTGCCTTCTGAAGCATGGAGGAGCCCAAAATTACAAATTTTGATCAACCCATCCCAGAATTGTCCAAACATCTTACAAAATAAATAAATATTATTTTTGTAAATAAATTACAATTACCCGTTTCAATGCTCCATCAGCATCCATATTGTCAGTAATCATACACTCAGTGAACTTCACAGCCATAGTCATGTTAACAGTTGCTATAGAACAAGCATGAATTTTGTTCGCATAACACTCTTCTTCGCCATGTTGGCAGTTAAATATATATTTTCCATTAAATTCTTTGGTCTGTAAAAATATGAATTTTGTGTCATCTGATTTAAGCAGTTATGATGTATTTTTATGTTGGTGTGCAACAAAGTTTTCAAAACTATTTCGTTTATTCAAAAATTAAATTGTAGTTTCGAAAAATTACCAATATAAATACTTACAGTGGCTTTGCCATAAGGAACTAATGTTATATCCAGAAAATCTGATAGTTTCTCAGCTACTGGACTAAGATGTTTGATGAAGAAATGTTTTGAATCTGGACACAGAGCTTCATAGTATACCCTTACTTTCACTTTGTCCTTTTTGTGTCTATTATATCTATCATCTTCCAACTGCACTAAATCCTGAAAAAATTGACAGGAATATAGTTGTTCATTGATTTTTAATATTAAAGAAATAAGTGACTCGTTAGAGACAAATATTTTGTAAGTCTTACCTCAGCTAATTCGACTTTCTTTTTAGGCAATAACTGAAGAAATTGCCAAATAATTAATCCTAATAATACTAAAACAAGCAATCTGTATCGATTACAAGTATAAAATGCCATTCTAAAATTACTACTATTAGACTCTTTGGCAGAGCAAACGGGGTTTTTAAACACACTTTATAATCAACAACACTTTTGTCATAAATTTAATCTAAAAATTGATCTAAAATAAAAAATAAAAGTTAAAATTTTGGAGATCATGAAGTGTCAACTGTCATGACATATCTGTCACAGACATTTATGATCATGACGTCATTAAATGTGACATTTGTTTTTTTTCTAATTCATTCTCCCTGTAATGGAAAGGCAAAGGGTTTAAATGCCCATACAGCCATGTCTTATGTATTTGTTATTTCTTCATTTATTGCATTAAAATGCTGGCGTAACACATTTTGATGCATCTTGGGAGTATTTGACACGAAGTATATGATGACAATCTCCATATGATGCTACTTGATGAGGTGAATAACAACAAAAAAATCTCATCGTATTTCTCACCATAGTCACTTTTATTATAATAATATTATAGTTGCATGTCAATGCAAAGACTTTTTTTATAATACTACGCCACTTTTATAATATAAAGTTCGCTCCAACACAATTTTTAATTATTGTAATAAAAATCTTGACTGACACCACAAAATCCCGCCAAACACTCCATATAAAGAGAAAGCAAAGGGAACTAATGCCCATATAGCCATGTCTTAAGTACTTTTTTACTTTACACTAGCATTTCAATGCATTTATTGCATTGAAATGCTAGTGCTACACATTTCAATGCATCTTAGGTGTATTTGACGAGAAATATATGATGACAGTATCCTTTAAGATGCTACTTGATGTGGTATAACCACAAAAAAGTTCTCATCGTCTTTCACACCATAATCACTATTATTCTAATAAACTTTTAGTTGTACGTCAACACAAACACTTGATTTATAAAACTACGCTACTTTTATAACACAAAGTTCGCTCCGACACAATTTTTAATTATTGAAATTAAAATCTTGACTGACGCCTCAAAATCCCGCGAAACAATCCCGGATTTATTTATTTTTTAATTCATTCTTCCTGTAATGGGAAGGCAAAGAGTACTAATGCCCATATAGCCATGTCGTAAGTACTTCTTTATTTCTTCATTAATTGCATTAAAATGTGTTACGCCAGCAATTTAATGCAACTTATATTGTATTAAAATGCTAGCGTAACACATTTTAATGCATCTTGGGAGTAGTTCACACGAAGTATATGATGACAGTCTCCATATTCAAAAAATTCAAAATTCAAAATTTCTTTATTTGTTTAGAATTCCATAAGTTACAAGGATTGGGAATCTCTTTTTAAGTTTGAAACTTTAATTAGGAGAAGTCCGCTCTTTCGTTCAACCAAAAACATCTTAAACAAATAAAAAGGTTAATAAAGGTAAAATATTGGTATATTGTAGAATAGTATGTAAGTAAATAATACTAATAGTAGATGGCTATTTAAATTATGCTGTGCTTGATTACGCCAGTGTGTGTGCGTGCGTGTGTGTGTGTGTGCGTGCGTGTGTGTGTGTGTGTGTGTGTATGTGTGTGTTTGTATATGTGTGTGTGTATGTGAGTGTGCGTGTGTTTGAATATGTGTGTATGTGAGTGTGCGTGTGTGTGTATGTGCGTGTGTGTGTATGTGTGTGTGTGTATGTGTGTGTGTGTATGTGTGTGTGTGTATGTGTGTGTGTGTATGTGTGTGTGTGTATGTGTGTGTGTGTAAGTATGTGTATATGCAAGTGTGTACGTGTGTGTGTGGGTGCGTGTGTATGTGTGTGTGTGTGGGTGCGTGTGTGTGTGGATGCGTGTGTATGTGTGTGTGGGTGGGTGCGTGTGTGCATGTCATTTTCCATTCGAATGTATGTATGCTTGTGCGTGTGTAAGAAGTGTCTATGAGTTATAACTTTTTATCGGGTGTTGTTTTCAGATGTATTATTATATATAGGCATTGATATAAACAAAAAAGGGAAGATACGGCATCGACGGTCGGCGCGCGTTCCGGCTCAACTATGTCCATGGGCTCACTTGGCAAAAAGTGCGTCCTAGTTGCGCTTGGAATTTCAAACGAACACTTTCTCCCGGTAATTTGTTTAAATTGTGGTTGAACATTGGCTAAAATGCCGTCTTGTTCTTTTAATAAGTGTACAAACCACTCACGGAGAGAAAAAAAGTCACTTAGTTTCACTTTTCACCCGTAAAGTATATAAATTTTGAGTTTTAAATACAAATCTACTTAAAATAAACAAACCAGCCAAAATCGCCATATTGCTGCATAAGTGGGATAGAATTATACGTATAGGCATGCAAGTGACGGAGATAGCGCGTACTCCCGAGCGACCGAGTAGTTCCGAGTCCTACCGAAAGGTAGCATTACCTGGTAGCGTTAGCATAGAAAACACATTAAGAAAATAATAAGTAAAAATATATACACATATTATGTCATGGTTTTGTTTACGATACTGCTATTTACAGATTTTGAGATGAAAGAGGATACGCCTCGTAATTTGTAAAATACTAACTTCATGCATTTATGAAAGAGATTGAACTTATAAATCAAACTGCTTAGTATACAATAATCAGTATTTATTGTGAATGACGCGATATCAACTTGTGTCATATTAGTTATACAAAAATCGTAATATATTAGGCAGTACTTTCCAAAAATAATGTGGTCCAAAAGAAAACCATCCATGGAGGGGCTACCCGAAGAACCCCCATGTATGTTTTGAGAAAATTTAGTTTTTTTTGTTAATGTGAATATTGAATAAGTCCGCTAGATTAATTATACAGTTTTTAATTCGGACTAATCTAGACAAAAATATAAACTTTTTTTATTTTGACGATATTTATATTCGTATTTTAGGAGGTTTTTACTTCGTAAACGACATAAATTTTTCTATCTATTGGGTCAATAACCTGCAAAATATCAAGCGACTTATTCAAATGATTCAGAAATATTATTATAACAAGTTGAATTTTTTTTAATATTTAAATTTTAATTTAGGAATCCACCCCATTTTAAAATAATAAAATTTTCAAATATTATGTATATTTTTAAAATGGATTTAGAAAAGATCTACATATAAGAAGTCTATTTCAGGTTGAGTTTGATGACACAAGTTGGTATCGCGTCATTCATAATAAAAAATGATTATTGTATACTAAGTAGTTTGATTTATAAGTTGAATCCCTTTCATAGATGCTTGTAGTTAGTATTTCACAAATTACGAGGCGTATCCTCTTTTCTCCCCTTACCGGGTACGATGGCACTTGATTTGTGTCATCTGGACCGGTAAATATATCACCGGGCCATTTAAAACTTTTTTTCCCTATGTGGCCCGGCACCGGGCCAAGTCACCGGGCCAGATGGGATACACTCTGGAAGGCGAGCAGAGCTGCGGGTAGTTGCTACTACTTAATATACTCGGTATGGAGATATGTTGCAATCTGAATTCCAGGAACTACATCGAAACCGTGATCAAAACAGCCTCACGGAAGCTCGATGTCCTGAACAAGGTGCGTCGATTTTTCACGCCTGACCAATTATATTTGTTTCACAAAACTCAGGTCTGGTCTTGCGTGGAATATTGCTCGCACTTGTGGAATGGCTCCGCCAAGTACCGCCTCGGTGCACTGGACAGATTGCAGCGTCGTGCTGCCCGTATCATTGGTGATATGGAAGTTACGAACAACCTTGAGCCTCTGCAATTGCATCGAGACATTGCGTCGCTTAGCGCCTTCTAACGGCTATATCACGAAGAGTGCTATGAAGAGCTTTTTGACCATAACCCACCTTCCCTCTTCCTACTCAGGAGCACGCGTGCAGGCCTTCGGAGTCATCAATTCACTGTCTCCACCTTAACATCACGCAATAATAAATTTAGTACCGTGTTTCTTTGTCGTACTTCCAAAACTTGGAATTATTTGCCGGCACATGTGTGCTCTCCCTCCTATAGCATAGGGTCCTTCAAAACAAACAAGCAACTTTTGGACCGGCAAGGAGGAGTCGGTCAGTGTCTAAACTGCACTAGCTGTAATAATTACAAATAAAGAAAGAAAACGATGAAAAAATTGTATGCTCCAAGCGAGAATCCCACGTCTCCTGGGCCCTGGGGTCCAGCCAGACTAGCACTAGCTGTCTTCTCATAATATTACAGACTCTTCTTTCCGCTTAACATCCGGTGGTGTTGAGTCATTTGCCGTACTTTTTATATAAAAAAAACAACGCAAAATATACAGGGTGGTGCTGTCAATACGACAATAAATTAAAACATGGGCTTTATTTACCTAGTTGAAGATCATATAGCTATCATTGGAAATGATTGTCGCTGGATGCATTTTAGTTCATAGTAATGGTTTACCACTTTCAAAAACATCTTATTTATTTGATAATTTCATGACATTTGTATGAAATATTTTAACATTGGCTGCATTATTTCATAAAATGTACTGAATTTATCAAATTAATAAGATGTTTTTGAAAGTAGGAATCCATTTCTATGAATTAATATAGTCCATGTTTTAATTTATTGTCGTATTGACGGCACCACCCTGTATATTTCAGTATATTTAATAAATTATATCTTCAACCATTTTATTAATGCTAAGATTAGTCACTGATGCTCGTAAAATATTATTAAAATTCCTAATTAAAATTATAGTATGCTTTCACAGTTTAAGCGATTTGAAATAATTTGGGAATGTTTACAGTCTAAAAGCTTTTTGTTCTTACTATAGTAAAATTAATATTTTAAGTAAAAAAAAATAAGTTTCTTATTTCGTAAGATTGTTTGTTGACGGTACCGCAGTACGAAGAAGGGGAGGTGGGAGACGAAGTCGGGAATTCCCTTTTGTAATAATATACACTAACAGTCGTCTCGCTTGCACTAGGCAGTCAAGGGCGTTTATCTATGTCTGTTACCTGATTACCGAGCTTCATGCGTATTTAGAAAAAAATGTTGCTGTGTGCGGACTTGTGTGTATGTAGTGCACGCAGCCCGTTTTTCGACGATGAAATGCTTAGGCGTACCGTATCTTCCCTTTTTTGTTTATATCAATGTATATAGGTAGATTTAGTGACTGAGCAAGTACTCACTTTCGGAGTGAAATAACCGTGGCCAATTCATCGTATTGTGAGGTGCTCAGTTTGATCATAATTTAATTATTTTAACCAGATTGTAATTATGTCTCCTTAAGATGCTACTTGAGTTGGATAACCACAAAAAATTATCATCGTATTTCACACAATTATCACTTCCATTATAATAATAATCTTTTAGTTGCACGTCAACACAAACACTTATTTTATAAAACTACGCCACTTTTATAACGTAAAGTTCGTTCCGACACAATTTTTAATTATTGTAATAAAAATCTTGGCTGACGCCCCAAAATCCCGCCAAAAATACCATTAACATCATTTTATTTTATTTTATTTTGTTCATTCTCCCTGTAATGGGAAGGTAAAGGAAACTAATGCCCATATGTTTTGAGGATATTTTCATTTGTTGCATTGAAATGCTGGTGTTACACATTCCAAGATTCCAACGCACCTTGGAAGACTTAGACGCGAAATATATGATGACAGTCTTCAAATGCTATTTAATAAGGTGAATAACCACAAAAAAGTAAATATGCGAGCTCCTAAAGAATAGTTGCGAATGTGATGAAACGTTAGTCTGCTGATCTACTTACGCCCGTGAAGGTTACTGGATTAAAAAACCAGTTTTCTCTTCACGGGCACTGCAAAGCATGCCGGTTGCTGCTAGTGGCATTATAAAGAAATGTACGTAACTATTTACATTCCTTGATGAGGCAAGGTTTCAAGATCCCAATTAGTATAGGCAGTACATGTAATTAAAGAGGTTTCTGTTGTATTTTAAAAGTACTCAACAATTTACTAATGAAGAGTCAAATCAGTATGTAGTTATCGAGTAATAATTTGTATCGTTATACCTTTATTAATAGCTTATTGGATGTTTACAGTTCTTATATATTTAAAATAATGAAAAGTTTTTTCATGTACCTACTTATTTATTTATTCAATCAATTGAAATGAATTAAATTTCTCTACATCATAGAAGCCAGCTTTTACTTGCCGGCCGCCAAAAAACCTGCCATTTAAATCCACCACCGCCTTTATAGCACTCTCAATACGTTTAAACTCTACAAATATTCTCACAGCTTCATCGGCTGCAGCATTGGGCATTTCAAATATTAATACTTTTATAACATCCCCATATTTAGTGTTGCATTCATCTTTGACTTCTGGTTCGAGGTCTTCATCCACATCACCAGGTCCAACCATGTTCTGTAATAAAAATTAAATTAAATTAATAGATAAGTTGACTTCAACTTTAATCATTACATAATGCATAATGTTTTAAATTACTGTATAAATTTGGGAACACCCTAATAATCCGAAAAGCTTTATTCCGAATTTGAATATTCAAATTCGATTTTAAAAATTTGAATTTAATTTTTCTGAAGAATTGTGTCTCGATTATTGATGATTATTGAAATCAAGAATTTCATTCTTCCGTATGTTTTAAAGTATATTACTGCAGCGGCACGCACAAAAGAGGCATAGATGGACGAACGACATAAGTCCATCAATGACCAGTTGGGGTCAAGGCTTGTATAATACTTTTCTGCTTGTTATAATAATTTTTCACGCGCCAAAGCGTTTTGTTTTCTTTTCATTAAACCGTTTTCTATTTACAAGCCAGTTCGAAATTAAAATAAAAACTTTGATTTAAATAACGATGCGTAACGTTCTGTTCTACGAATTTGAGAAGTACGAAAAATCAAAAATATGATTATTAGGCCGAAAAACAGTATTTCGATTATTATATTTCCGAAAATTGTTGTTTTTTTTCCCTATTGAAGAGTTAAGTTAAGTTACTTTTGACTAAACGCTGCAGAGCGAACAAAGCTAGCGGAGCATTAAATTTTTTGTTTGCTTTCTAGTTGCTTTTTATACTAGCTTACTGTTTGCGTGCTTCACGCTTGCATGCTGCTTGCCTGTTTGTTGAATGCTTGCCCCCTGCTCTTTCTTGCATACTGCTTGTAATGCAGACGTATAGATTTCGGATTATTAATAATTTGGAGTTTTAATAATCTGGATTCGTATTTATGATATTTTGGATTAATATTGAGTTGCATTTTTAAATGTGGATATTGTAATTCAGAATTTTGATTTTCGTACTTAATTGTAAAAGTTTGAAATTTTGTAATTTCGCATTTGCAAAAATAGATTCTATGATAATTGTATCGGAATTGTGTTATTCGGAATTATAAAATTCGTTATTTTGAAAATCGTGTATGAATTTCGGAATTAAGTTCTTCGTATTAATGTAGTGCATCCATAAAACTTACTCTTAATAGAACAACTTTGCTTGGTGATTTCATTATTTCTGTAATAGTAGGTTCTTGTCTTGATAGTAGTGGTGAGTTTGAGGTGGCATTAGGCGAGTCTGTAAAAATAAAATAAAATTAAGTTATTCCAAATGTTTAGAGGAAATGCAATTTGTTTTTTATAAAGTAAATGCAATAATATTAGTAACATACCTGAACCAGGAGGCGCTGGCATTACAAAAGCTGGAGGTGGCATTACATTTCCATCCTTTTCATGAATGATGCGACCACCTCGTTTCGACGTCTTTTCTACCTGCAGAGCCACTGACATACCTTGCTCTTTCTTGCCCAAGCCTTGACCCTCCTATTAAAAAATATAATTTGATGATGAAAATCACTTTCTTACTTCCTTTGGAAAAGGTTATAAATTACTCTTACAAAATGAATATTTACATGTTTGAAAAACGTTTTCATCTTAGTAAAGATAAGTGAATATCCTAATTTAATATAAAGTCCCTAAATGTCATTCTAATGATCAGTGGGTGCTAGATTGTTTCTAAGTCCTTTAAATTTTGGGATGCTAATAAACAAGTCACATCAATTATAATTATGTCACCTCAATGTGGCCTCAATGAAGATACTCTTAAGCATAAATTTCTTTGAATGGAAGATTAAATTTGTCCTTTTTAGATAGGATTCCTCCTAATATTCGTTGTCTTTCTGATTTTAAATTGCTATAATTATGTGTATTCACTATTCCTTAATAAGTATTTTGTCTAAATAAAATTTAACTAATAAAATTAAATTAAAAGATGATTATGCTTTTTTATGCCTACAATTACTTTATCTTATTGTAGGTAGATTACCAGGGATATAACGGATATTCGTTCATTAATTCAAACATCCGCATAAAATTGATGCGGAGCTTTTACATACGCGGATTCATATCTGCAATGTTTAGAAAGTGGACGGTACCAGAGTGAGGTGTTTGATAGTTGCTATCTTCGTTGGCACCAGTTTGTTTGCTAACTGACCACCAAAATTGAAATATCTTTAAAAAACCCTGAATTCCGCATCCGGATCCGCGGTTGTGAACCTCTATAATCCGCATGCGCGGATGTCGCAATTTTTGCATCCGCAACATGCCAGGTAGATATTATAATAAGGTAATGGTATACAGGGTGTTAGGGGGACACTCGGAAACGAAGGCAGGTGGCAGTGCTGATCACCCTAAACACGACTTGCTAAAAAACAAATTTGAAATCACGAAAAAAAAACAGCTGTTCCATACAAACAGGCTGTGTAGATATTACAATCTGTATGAAACAACAGTTTCAGCAAGTCGTGTTTATGGTGATCAGCACCTGCCTTCGTTTTAGAGAGTGTCCCCCTAACACCCTGTATATTTGTAAACTGTTACCTGTTTGAGACTGGGCAAACTCTGGTTGTATGTGACAACTAATATGCATCTATCATACATCAACACTGGCAGAATTTGTACAAACAAAGGGAGATAAAGTGAAAAGAAGAAGAATGACAGACCAGTTTTCATAACAGGGGTAGAATTATAACAGAAAACGTCATATAGTACTGATAATGATGTCAGATAGTCTATACAGCATTAAAACAGAAATGTTTGAGCATCAGAATATTATTCTTCATGCATGAGGAAAACATAAGTTTCATTGAGCTTTATAATTATAATTACATTATTATGGTAGCTAGATAATTGCTAAAGTTATATATTTCACTTGTATGTTTAAAATAAAACACTGTAAGCTATCCTAAAAAAAAATATAAAGTTATGTTGTGTGTTGGAAGAAGAAAAATAACAAAACATCATAATTATTATTAATAAGTTTAAATTTTATAACAATCAGAATCACAATTACTTTATTTGTCAGTTTTCTAAAAACTAATTACTGCCAATAACCTACTTTAATATCATTTATTTAAAAAAACAAACACCTTAAATCCGTATTTCGCCATTATTTTTGCAGCAATTGAACTAGCCCCATATCCTCCTATTGGAAAGCCTGGTGACGGTGTGGGTGTAGGTAGCGAGACTGGTAGCAGAGGTGAGGGGGTTTCCACTGTCAACGATGGAGGTGGTGCTATGGCAGCACCGGCTGAACGTTTGGAAATTTCTTCTGCTTCTTCTTCTTCAGGTTGCTAAAAAGAATATTTAAAAAATAGATAAATATTGTCAAAACTTCAGTATACTAAGTCTTAATTTGTTACGCTGTGTGAAACTGACAGGAGCATATGAAAATTAAAAATCCGTTGTGTCTGGACAGCAAATAATATTTTGAATCGTCATCATCTTCATCATGTCAGCCGAGAGACGCCCATTACTGGGCATAGGCTTTCCCCAAGGATCTACTAACTGATCGGTGCTGCGCTGCCCTCATCCATCGGCTTCCCGCGACCTTCACCAGATCATCGGTCCACCTTGTGGGGGTAATTTTGAATATCCACAATCAATCAGATGTTGCATACTTAAGATAGTTACCCGCCCCTATCATCCCATAAAAATCAATGTTTGTATGTTAGTAAGTCCGAAACCAAGCAAAGATCAAGATTGTGATGAATCTTTAGTAGGATTTTCCGGGGATGCCCGTGAAGATTCCTGCATTATAAAACCTTTTATAAACCTAACAGTTTTCTCTTTATGGGTATTGTAAAGCATGCCAGGTGCAGCTAGTATTAAATGAAACTTACCATGGGTATGAGTGTTTTTTCTGGTATAATATCATCTTCATCTCCAAATCTACTCTTCCGCTTTCTGTCAGGTCTCTCAGTTCTATCACCACCATCTAACTGCAATCTCTTTGCTTGCATTTCTGAAATCACAATAAAACTAATTTATACCATATTATTGTCCTGACAAAAACACTGTTATCCATCAGTATCAGGCAATGTGATGTACATGAGGAGCTTCAGTCAATCATGTCTGGAAAGCTAGTGGACCTGATGGCATCCCAGCGATAGTACTGAAAGTCTGCACAGTGCAGTTGTCTCCCATCTTGACGCGGCTATACTATCTTTCTCACTCTTCTGTTTGTGTGCCGGAATCTTGGAGAGAGGCCAATGTGCAACCGGTCCCTAAAATGGGAGATCCAGCTAACTACCGCCCAATAGCTGTCACCGCAGTCCTTTACAAGGTCATGGAAAGGATCTTAGACAACTGGTTGTTTAAGATCCTTGATTCGATACCTAGCTATCCATTATGGACTCTTCTTACCACTTCACATCAGGTGGTGTTGAGTCATTTGTCATTCTTTGTAAAAAAAATATTAAAAAATAACTGTTTTATTTAAAAAAAAATAAGTTTTAATTTAACCTTTTGTCCTCTTTCTCTTTACCTGCATCTTATCAAAAACAGAATACCTATCTAATGAGTCTGATTAGTGAGTACTTCTTAAATTAAACTAATATTCAAAAAACCAAATCTAAATCAGTCCATTCGTTTAGGACCTACAATGCCACAGACAGAATATACAGACAGATACACAGACAGACACGTCAAACTTATAACACTCGTCTTTTTTGTCAGGGGTTAAAAACTATCTTCAATCATTGATAGACACTATCTTCATTAGATAATGAAAAGCACAGAAATGAGTATGGCTGTCAAACGAAAGATCTTTAATACCTGTATTTTACCAATCCTTAGATATGGTTGTCAAACCTGGGCCCTTACTAAAGCTCATGTGGGAAAATTAGAGGTGTGCCAAAACGCGATAGAGAGGAGCATGTTAGGAAAAAAGAAATCTGACAGAATAAGGACAACTACTATAAAGAAACACACTAGACTGGAAGATGTCACTACAACAGTCAAGAGATTAAAGTGGAAATGGACAGGACACATAATTAGAGGAACAGAAAAGTTGAGCAAGGCAATTACTCATTGGTACCCTAAAAACAAGATAAGGGCTGATGAAATCAAAGCAATGGCAGGTGGTTTGTGGACTAGGAAAGCTGAGAACAGGATGTTGTGGAGACAGTTGGGAGAGGCCTTTGCCAAGAGGCAAACAGATAAATATTTATATATCGAAACTAAAAAAAAAACGGATATTGTTGTTAGATTATTATTATATCTGAATAAAGGCTATTATTAACCGACTTCAAAAACGAGGAGGTTCTCGATTCGGCCGGTATGTTTTTTTTTTTTTTCTATGTATGTACACCGATTACACCGAGATTACTGATCCGATTTACGTGATTCTTTTTTTGTTCGATGCGGAATAGCTGCCATATGGTCCCATAAAAATTTTTTCAAAAACAGTTGGGTACTTTGGTTTTAAATATAAACAAACTGAAATTATGAAGTCGTCTACATATGCGTAATTGCGAATTTTTGCTTTTCCAATGACTTTTTAGTGAAACGATACGATAGTAGGAAACAATATAATTTGACGGTCACCAATCTAGCTTTGACCGTAGAAAGTTATCACTAAAAATTGTGAAAAAAAAATTTTAAACAAAAATTAAAACCGACTTCAAAAAACTGAAAAGGATAAAATAATTAAATTTAAGTAGGTATTCATCCCCTAGAAACATATTTTTGGAGTTGGTGCTAAGTGGTTTCCAAAAACAATAGAAAGTGAAGCACCGACTCCAAAAATATGTTTCTAGGGGATGAATACCTACTTAAATTTAATTATTTTATCCTTTTCAGTTTTTTTATTATTATCTTCATTTATGGTAATACTTTCCGTATAGTATCTTTTTAATTATCCTAAAAGTAGAATGGATGACTCCTAAAGTACCTAATTGACTCATAAACACAAATTTAATACCTACATAATGGTATAGGAATAAGTCAACAAGTCGCTCATTCATGGGGAAATGTATACACAATTTTAACAAAGTCCCACCAAATGTAACTGAACTGCCTTTTCAGAAACTTAAGTTATATGTGAAACAAACTTTAATGAAAAAGGCTACTATAACGTCCAAGAATATTCAGATGATAAGAATGCATGGACACATTAAAATTTCAAATGTTTTATAAGTTTATTTACGATTTTGCATTGTAAGATAGCCTGAAAATAACAATATTATTTTTGACATTGGGTACCTACTAGGGCATGGAACCGGTTTATCCCGGTTCCAAAAAAACCAGGAGAATCCGATTCTGTGTAATTTAAAAAAAAACGGTTCTTCATGTCATAAGAACCGATTCTTTCGGTTCTTAATATGTGATTGTAGTTTTGTGATCATCTTTATTAATTTATTATGAAGATGTATTTTGTATGGCGCTGCAGGGCTTTTTAAATTTTTTGACCACACCTTTGGCAGAAGCTGATCAAGATGTTCAATCCAATTTTGAATATAATGGGCTTATTTCAAGAGTTAGGAAAATTGTTAGACTATTTAGAAAATCTCTAACAAGAAACGATGAAATCCTGCAGAAACATATAAGATCAGACTTTGGTAAAGAGTTTTCGTTAATTCTAGATTGTAAGACTCGTTGGAGTTCGATGGCAAAGATGATATCTCATTTCAGGATGTTGAGAATATCAATTGAGAAGGTACTTATTGATGTCAAATCTGAAGTTGTCTTTAATGATGACAACTGGCAAAATATGGAAGAGTTGAATAACATTTTGAACATTATAAAGACTATAGTGGAAGCATTATGTCGGCGTGATGCCACAATTCTAACCGCAGACGTCGCAATCAAGTTTGCTTTGAAAAAAATCGGTGATATGAATTCTCAGTTGAGCATTAAAATGATGAGTGCATTAACTAAACGATATAAGGAACGACGGCTAATTCAGGCTTCTTTGCTGAAATATCTAACCAACCCAAAAAAATGTTTTCATGATAGGACCACTGAAGATTTGAATATATAATATTTCAACGTCAAACTAGCGAAGATATGTGCCAGGAAATAGTAGCTCTTATAAAGCATACTCAAAATACTGCCGAAAATGAAGCGGCACTAAGCCGAGACGATCATGAATCTGATCCAGGAATTGAAGTACAGGAAGTTGATCGCCCTCTGTCATTCAAAGAGAGCAAGATCTTCAAATAGCTTCTGTTGCATCGACGTCAACATCAAATGAAGTCGTTGATTCAGTCGAAGTGTCCGTGAAGTTAGAAATGGCTCTTTTCGAGAACGGGGGAAAGCATGGGCACTATCTTGAAGCAACATATGATCATCTTATGACCATTCCACCAAGTAGTGTAGAATTTTTTCATCAGCGGGCATTACTTGTAATAGAATACAATGTTCTTTAGGCGATGGAAGTTTGAACGCATTAAGTTTTTTACGTTCATATTATCAAAGCAAAATAAATATGAAGAATCCCTGAGCAGTCTTTTTTTTGTTTAAGTTAATTTTTCAAAAATAATTTGAAACTGACTAATAGTATTTTATTTTCGTTTGTATTAATTATTCTAATATTATTGCGATAATCTATCAGAGAGTCTCTATGATAAGTAACCAGTTGATTTATATGAATAATAATGACTGTTTCAAGACTGATTTGATTTAAACAATTAGGGTAAAAGCACCTGTTCGCCGGCCACTACCATTTATCGGCCTTTTCACACATTATTTTGAATATTAACCTTCTGTTCTACAAATCTTTTAAAATTCCCGCACCATTAGGTTCGGAAGAACTTGACGATTTATTACGTAGCGGCTTAACCTTGTACTCACCACACTGTGCTGTCAGTCCCTATTTGAAAATTGAGTGTGCGAAAGTGTGTCAAATTAGAGAGAAATATTAGTTTATGGATTGACTTTCAAGGTAAGTTTTAATATGATATTGTTGATTAATTGTCAATTGGTTTGGTTTTGCGCACATGTAACATGTTAAATTTTAATATCCAAGCACTAAAACGCTTAATATCTTAATTGTTTACGATATTTTTGATGGCCGGGGAACACGTTACTGTTACATTTAAAATTCAGTTATCGGCATATGGCCGATAACTGGTATTTTATACTCTATTTTTATTTTTAATATATTTAGGAAATCTTAAATACACTAACATGTTGCCTTTATATTTACGAACAGTTGGATTTTAGTAAATTCGTAACCAGATTTCGGCCGCTATAAAGTTACATAATTTATAAACTGTAATCATTAGAAATATCGATATTTTAGTAGCCGATATCTAGTACATATTACACCTCTTTTCGGCCATAGTAAAATAAGGACGGCCGATAACTAGTAAAAATAAATCTAGTTTCCGGCCGTAGTGAATTAAGGATGGCCGATAACTAGAAAAACAAATCCAGTTTCCGGCCGTTGGTTATATTATACCTTCGCTACCTTACATAGCTAGTAAAAGGTTTATCTTTTTTATCATAACGCGAATTTTATATATCATGCCCAGAAAAATAATTAAATAATCATCATATCATCCGAGAGACGCCCACTGCTGGGTATAGGCCTCCCCCAAGGATCTCCAAGCCGATCGGTCCTGCGCTGCCCTTATCCAACGGCTTCCCGCGACCCTTACCAGATCATCGGTCCACCTTGTGGGGGGCCTCTACCAACGCTGCGTCTCCCGGTACGTCGCCGCCATTCGAGGACCTTTCCGCCCCAACGGCCGTCAGTCCTCCTCGCAATGTGACCTGCCCACTGCCACTTGAGACTCGCAATTTTTGCTGGGCTAATCTTTCGGAAACCGGCTTGTTCGGGAGGCTGGAAATAATAACCCTCGAAAACAACTTGTAGACATGACTCAGGAGCGTGATGGGTCTGTAGTTCTTCAATAGAGTCTTGTCACCCTCTTTGAAGAAGAGTGCCACCACGCCCCTGTGCCATGCCTTTGGCGTTTTACCCTCGAGCATGATGGAGTTAAATAGCCTCTGAAGAGCTTTCAGGACCGGTCGTCCACCTGCTTTCAGAAGCTCGGCTGTAACTCCATCGTCGCCCGGCCCCTTGTCGTTCTTAAGTTGTTTGAGAGCTACACTAATCTCGTACAGGCTGACGTCCGGGATATCTTCCGTGTAATATCGGGTTAATTTGGCTCTTGGATCGGTGGCCTTAGTGATAGGTGTGCGTGATGTCGCGTAAAGCTGTCCATAGAAGTTCTCAATCTAGGCCGAGAGCTCAGGTCGGGATGTAACGAATCTGCCAACCTCCGTTATCAGCTTCGTCAGCAAACTCTGTCCTATCGACAGATCTCGGGCGAACACTTTGGAACCTTTGTTTCGCTCGTTTGCCTCTCGAATACATTCTGTATAAAAGTGGCGTATAACGCGGGTCAATGACTTGGAGATCTGTTTGTTGACTTGCCGACGAGCGTCTTCGGAAGACTGCAGTGCCCGTCTTTCCTTCATGAGCTTTAAAGTTGGCGTAGAGATTTTTTACCTCTTTTGTTACGGTTGGATTTGAAGAGCCCTGAACCCGCTGCAAGAACAGCTTCCACGAACCTGTCGTTGTACGTGTCCACATCTGTGCAGTCCTCCAGGCAATCGAAGCGATTTTGCAGTTCGAGCTGAAAGCGTTCGGGGGTTTAGATCTGGATAGCGTAGACTTATCAGTCGATACCTCTCGGATTTGACATTGAGATTCAATGTGCCTCGTACCATTCGGTGATCACTCCCCGTGTTAAACGAATTGATCACTGAGACATCATTGAATATACGAGTCTTAGTCGACATGGTGAAGTCGATCTCATTTTTCGTTGCGCCATCCGGACTTTTTCTTCCTTGTTTAGTCCTTGTTTCCCTGTTATTATAATTTCAACCCTATGTGCTTGTAGTTAAAAGTTATTTTTCTACTGTGAATTAAGTGGCCGATAACCGGTACACTGATGGTCGACATCTGAGTCAAATGGCCGATAACCAGTGTTTTCGCTTGTTTTGCATTAAAGATTTTTTTGTAAATAACCTATTAAAGATTCGTCTATAAACTTTTTTTATTATGAAATTAGGTCTATTGTAAAATATTATTAATGCATTAGAAAGAAGTGTTTTCATATAAAATTATGATGAAAATGAAGTGGCAAGTTAACAAGTCGCTTAAGTGGTCGATAACCGGTGACTTTACCCTACAATAATTACATGGTTACTTATGTTCTTTAAATAAAAAAGTTAATTTTACATATTTTGCGTTTTTTTATTAACATTTTGCCTTTTATATGTATAAATTACATAAAATCGTATCTTACAAAACTTTGAAGAACCGAAAGAACCGGGTACACGGTTCCAACTAGCTATCGGAACCGAAGAACCGGTTCTTAGAAAAGAGGTCTGGTTCTGCACCCCCTAGTACCTACTTTGTTGGTATGTTGACATACCTTCTCTTCTAATTTTCATTTTTTTTTCGCTGGGCGGCATTGCACTGCTAAAAGTAATGTTTTTTTAACTACAAACATTGTAATTTAATATTTGAAAAGAGTGACTACACGAGTTTGTTTCCCGAATCTTCTCAGTAGTTCAACTTTTGGAACCAGTGTAAATTCAGACATAACAGACGGAGAGACTAAGACATTGATAGTTAATATATTTCTTGTAATAGTTATAAAAATGTGTTTTTTGACGATTTAAAAGTGCTTCTTTGTGGCATAATTAAATAAAATATTTTTTCTTTCTTTCTTTCTTTATGCTATCAAAAGAGATCAGTTTTTTTACTAAACTACTTCACTCACCTTTAGCAACTTTTTCATAATCATTAGGCCACATAGGATCATATTCATTAGCTACATTCCAATCAAAATCACGCACATTCAGTGAAGCAGTCAACGTTTTGGTTTGTTGCTTAGGGCTATCTGAATTAGATTCCTCATCTTCTTTTGGCTTACTTTTTAAATCTATTACTGGAGTAAGCACCTAAAAAAATTGAGTTCGTAATTTTTTTATATTATCATTACACATGCACTCCAGAATCTAAAGTAATACAATGTAAACCTGTGTTGTGCGACGTAGCGCTTCTCTTTTTGGTTGTGTTACAGCCGCTTTCTTAAGTTGTAGTTGCGATTGGAGCAGTTTTATGCCTGAAGACCATCCTGCAACCTTTTCAGTCGTTCTTGCTTTTATCGCATCTAAATCATCGTATAAAGACATCCTGGAATCTTGACCTTAATATTTTTAACTGTTTGAAATCCTCCAGGAGAAAAATCTGGTTATTTAGTTATAAAAAAAATATTGAAACAGGAAGAAACATTTAACATTTTTTTAAATTATTTCGTAAATACATTACAATTACAATTACTGTTCATCATGTTTTATTTTTGCTTAGAAGTTAGTTAGTTTTATTTGTGTTTTTTACACAATTACTAATCTGTGCTTTTTTTGTTTTTTTTTTGGTTTATTCTCCCTATGGGAAGGCAACGGAAACTAATGTCCATACAGCTATGTCTTCAGTATTTCTTATTTCTTCATTTATTGCATTGAAATGCTGGCGTAACACATATCAATGCTTCTTGGGAGTATTTGACACGAAATGTATGATGACAGTCTCCAGATGTGCTACTTGATGAGGTGGATAACCACAAAAAAGTTATGATCGTATTTCACACCATAATCACTTTTATTCTAATAATCTTTTAGTTGCACGTTAACACAAACACTTGAACTATAAAACTACGCTACTTTTATAACTCAATGTTCGCTTCGACACAATTTTTAATTATTGTAATAAAAATCTTCACTGACGCCACAAAAACCCGCCAAACAATCCTCTTTTTTTTGGTTCATTCTCCCTACAATGGGAAGGCAACGAAAACCAATGTCCATACAGCCATGTCTTCAGTATTTCTTTACTGAAATTCATTGAAATGCTGATGTTAAACATTTCGATGCATCTTGGGAGTATTTGACGCGAAATATGTCTACTACGTAGGTAGTAAATGACAAAGAGAATATAAAACGCTACGCTAGAAGAGACGGGATTCAAGGAAAAAAAAATTTCTATATAACGTGCACGCCAGACTCATACCAATATAATAAAAATTTAGCCAATAGTCTGGCAACAATAATGCCAACATAAGCAACAAAATAGGGATGTGCTTATTAGGGATTAGAGATACAGTTTAGATTTTTATCGATAGTTATAGGTGTTTGAAATAAATAAACAAAGGCACTTGTATTTAGTATTTTATTTAGTATAATATACAATATATCAAGCTTGACTACTATGACAACATGGTAGGTTGTTAGGTTGACAGGTTGACGGTAGGCGTGTGAATCGTCCTGGATCGGCCATCAACACCGATTTGGATTCCGACTACACCAAAAATATGTCGCGATTTTGTTGTCGATTGGCACATACACCAAATCCTTCCCTGTCAATTGAACCCACTGTTTACATCTGCGAAAAAAATAAAGTGGTTTATTTAATGGGCACGACATCGATAGGGAAATAAAATTGTACAGACAGCACTATTTTTTACTTACGTCGGTAACTCGGTAGGTAAATATTACTTTTATGTACTGAAATTTGTACTAAAATCCCTATTTAAACAATAATAGCTTTAGAATAGAACTAATTAACAGTCATTGGTACTTACCGATCATCATTGAGAGGAAATTCAGACATAATATGTTCGTTTTACATTGGCCGCCGGCGTATCTTTAAATTACATATTTCTTAACTTATTCGTTTACTGATTTAGTTCACTTCACATCACACACAATCCTTTTTGGGTCAAGCTTATTTCTTGAGGCAAAACACTCGTTTTTAATAATAATTTACATTAATTTCTGATTTTAGAAAATTCTCCAACACAACTAAATGAAATGTCAAACGTTTTGAAAACAGCGACAGAGACAGATGACAGATATAAATCACCTGTTTATGAAGAGCGTCGACCACCATATTGATTGTATGGATAATGCCTTCTTTCGGATTGAGGCGGATTATACCGCCATTACTGAGCGTGCACGTTTCATACAATTTTTTCTTCTTACGGACTTGCGCTAGACTGGTAAATGATTTATGTAGGGAATTGGTACCAACATAATAATCGGACGTATTCAACTATCTATTTCTTATGTTGGTTAATTTGTCAATTCTACTAACCCGCCATAGAATATTTCATTTGTTATTGTGAAAAATTCTGCGTTACGTGATATATTATTATCCAAAAAAAACTTCTTAGGCGTAGTCGTAGTACTACATTATGTGGCAAATCTTTAAGGAAAAGTGAAATACGTGAAAGAAACGGTTTTTCTGGCTTATTTTAGTCCAGATTACCGCTTGACCCGGAAAGGTAAATTTTTGTTACAATTTTAATTTTTAATTACTTTTCACTTTGTTCCTGTTTTTTAGTCAATTTAATTTAGTTATATTAATATAAGATTACTATGAGTAGCATAAATATGTAACATAAATTTATTCGAATTAAATGAAATAATGAAAAATAAAAATAATTATTATCACTTATAGTCGGGCCGAATCCTAAACTCCCGTATGACAGTTCAACAATAGATCGCTATAACTTTGTCACTTCGTCATCATTTCAAATCAAATTCATTTATAGTTTATCTCCGCAATCAATAAAAAGCGAAACAAATAACTTATCGTAAACATAGAACAAAAAATTGTATTCCCAGTGTTAAAATTGTTTCACATGCAAGAAAACATTTTATTACGATTTCTGTAATACGCTCTTGCAAGGTTATGGCGTTCGGGTATATTTTATCTATAGTGCTAGTGATGTTACCTCAGATATCACATGGCCATGGCCAGCAAACATGGAAAATAATAATAGTAATCTTAAATAATAGTAAATAATAGTAATCTTAAATAATAGTAAATAATAGTAATCTTATAATTTCTTTACGTTTTTTTATATAAACCTTAAAATGAAAAAAGTGGTTTTTGAAGTTTTTTTCTTATGGTCTATGGAAAGCTTGTCATACCAACTCTTTTGTTTTCTCGCAGTCGTCCGTTGCTCGTTATCGTGTACACTGACTACCTACGCTCTTGAAATTCTTGTAGTGTGACCCGGATTTCTTTGTTTTTTTGTTCCTGCTTAATATGCGTTGACTTTGGCGCTAAATTGGACTTTGATCTTCCTTATAATCGGACTCGTTGTTTTGTTTTGGTGCAATATGTGCGCACACGTGGAAAAACTTTGAATAGCAAAAGTCGTGAGCTGGTAATGAAGTTGCAAAATTATTTTGAACGCGAATCCTAAAATGGCGGACCCTTGTTATCAGTAAATCGTGTGAAAGTTCGAGTTGCTGAAGCACTTGGGATTTCGCGAAGGACTGTATACCAAATAAATAAAGAAAAGTTCGGACCATCGGGCAATGAAGAAAAAAAATTGTTCTCGCCTAGAAAAAAGTGGAAAAAAGGCAACAATATTGGATATCGACAATTTAGATACTTGTGCCATTAGGAACCATGTTTACGGTGTAGCGTCCTGCTGCCGCTTACTTCTAAGTTAGTTTTTAAGTTTGTAGGATAGTAAGTGGTTTTTGGCAATAACTTCATAAATTTAAAGAAAATAAGCTTTTTCTTGGTAGCATTCTCTTTATATTTTTAAGCTATTGCATAGCTTCTATCGCGGGCCTTGAGCGCGGGGACCGAATCCAGAAATTCCGTAACGAAAAAACCTCACGCTCCCCACTCCGATGCGCAAGGAGGTGTGGCTTGAAGGCCGTGCATCGTCTAACGTCGTTTCAGTTCGGCAGTCTTCGACACGGCGTTGTGTGCGTGCGATTAGACGTATTGTACGACTCTACGAAACTCGCACGAATCGAGACGAGCTGCTCCGAAATCAGACGAATACATAAGCAGCTGTTTATTAGGAAGTATATAGGTGTATAGGTATTTGTACATTATTATCACAAATGCAGTATTAATTTTGAATTGAAAATATAATACTGCTATTTATAGCAGTATTATATTAAAAAATCATTCTTCATTATGTATATAACAGAAACCATCAAACCAAGCACGTGTACTATTCAGTACCTTTGTTTTTGGTGTATAGATAATGCACATGAATGCCGCGCAGAGAAAGTATATATGATATTATATCTATATAAATGTAATCGCGCGAAATTCGATAATCATTTTTATTTATTTAATAATAGAAAAAATTGTTTTCTTATCGGTCACCACGCTCAAAAAGTGTAACTTGAATTAATATCAAAGAAAAAGAAATACTGCATGAATAAAATAAATAAATAAAATTATAATTGCATAAGTTGATACAAAATGCTATGCAATAGCTTTACCGCGACAGTCCCCGAGTGCCACACGTCTTTTTTTTTATTTTGCTTCGTTCTGTGTAGTTTGTTTTTATCTTTATCATACTTTTAATTTTGTAAATATTTTCATACAAAATAATTCATTATTTTATTTCAATCTCGGACTATGCCATTTCAACCAGGTAATTTTAATCTTTTGTTTTTGAATCTCAGCCGGCTGTCCCCACCTTTAGTAATTATATTTCCATCTCTTTCTTTAGTATGGCTACCGAGAGAACAGCATATTTCTTTATTCGAAATTCTAAATTCGTAATTCATTTATTTTGGCTGCTTATCTCTTTGTCTTTTTCAAAATTATGTGTCAATGACGGCCGTATAAATAAGGTCGGTCGTCTGATACTGGAGTTCAGTCGTCGAGTTTCTCTCGCACACTACGCACTGTGGTGCTGGCCGTTCCCGGGCCATTTGGCATTGGCCCGGGACTCAAGAAGGCTCCGCGTAACCTTTCGTCTTTGAATAAACGCCTGTGGCTAAAGATACATCTGACTACGAGGCTCCGGATGCTGCTGCTGGACCCCGTCGCCTGAGCTCCGGGTGCTGGGAGCACCACCACTACTGGGCCGCGGCGCCAAGGCGTCGATACCGCTGAGCTGATCGGCCTGACTGCTCCGCCTAGCCACTGCTGCTGGGCTAGGATCGGGACTTCGTACTCTACACTCCGTAACCCTCTCCCTGACCTATATATATTCCTTTCGTACTATCACCGGTGGTCCATCGCGAGTGCCGAATTAATAATACGTGAGTGCCGGACCCTTTTTCCCCATTTCCCCGCTCTGTCCCTCCGTCGCGAGTGCTACCCCCTAGGGACACTAGATATACAGCTTTGTGTTTTTTAAAATAAATGTACATATTGTTGCTAACCTAACCTCTCTCTTATCTTTGTAGTATAGAGCTTTCCCTATGCCCTCCCTTCCTCTTCTCTCTCCAGTTTTCTCCACTGATCCGTTACGCCTATTCTCCTCCTGGGAGTAGGTGTAGCGCGGCAACGGGTACTATACTTGAAATGATTACCCTACAAGAGCGAAATTACTTGTGTCTCTATAAGTAGCTGGCCTATTTAATGGTGCTAAAACCACGTTAGCAGCGTTATTGAAAAAAAATGGTTTTCAATATTGCGCGACAAACAAACAAAAAATTTTAATGGAAAGAGGAGGTATAATACTGAAACGAAACGACTTCTTACGCCAGGCAAAGAAAATTATTGATTGGGACAGCGTGATCTTTCTTGACGAGACGTGGTTAAATGCTAACCATACTATGAACCAGTCATGGACGGACAATACGAAAGCGTCCACATCAAAAGTAGCCATGGGCAAAGATAGTAGGCTCATTATATGGCACGTGTTTATTATAGGTTCTGCTGGATATGGTTTTGTGGAAAATTGTTTGTTGGCATTTGAATCAAAAAGCACCACTGACTATCACGAAGAGATGAATGCCACCACATTCCGAGAATGGTTTTCCAAACAATTATTACCAAGTCTCCCGGAACCTTCAATAATAATAATAGACAATGCACCTTATCATTCGGTTCAGGTAGTGCTTTTGTTTTTTTTATATAATGTAGCAATAACAGCTTGCCCCTGATTTTTTGATTATCTGACAATAACAGCCAATTGTAGTAAAAGCTACAACTTTAGTCAAGTTTTAGAACCAGTGGTAGAATAATTAATTAATTAGGTGGAAGGCCCGTATGTACTAGGTCGACATTAATAGGAAATAGCGGTAACCGCTTAACATCAGGCGGGCTGTCAGCTTGTTTGTATCAAGATAAGCGACATGATAAAGTATAAGTACGCAGGGAAATGAAACAGTTTTCTTATATTATAATGAATTACAATAAAATGGAATAAAAATATCTTATGCAGCGGTTCACAAAAAACCTTAAAATATTAAGTGAAAACTGGAATAAATAAATTCTTTTTTAAAGCGTGGTTCTATTTTTTACCCGATACTGAATTTAAGTGGTGATTAAACTAGCTAAGCGTAATCGCCGATTTATCGATATCGATAAACAAGCATGGTGAGGTCAATCCCTAGTATATTATCAAAACGAAGTTGTTTTTGATTATGTTGGTGCTATTAAATATTTCTAAGGTTGGCACAAATTCCCTACATAGTTTGGCTTAGGACCAGGGACGCGTTCCGAGCCTACACTCCAAACACTCCGAGTTGTTTTTTGTCTTGCTCTAAGGTGTGGAACGACTCAAGTGCTTTTTATAACCTCAAAAATTGACAAAGACTTCCATTATTATCTAAAAGCTTCCATTCCGCATTAAATTTTCAGTATTAAGTCTGTATTTAAACTTTTATTCACTTTTATTGAAAGTAAACCAAAAATAAGAAGTGCCTTTTCTGATATTTGACATACCCCATCTCATTTGACGGATGTTATGACGTTTTTAACGTCAGAGTGCTTTTTAACCGTCAAAATTTATCGCCAAAAAGTTGCATGCATCTCTCCCGAGGCTTGGTACGGGTTAGTTGTGACAGCCAAACGTCATGCCCAAAGGTACGAAACGGCCTTAGAGTAAAAAGTTGTAGGCTTGGAACGAGCCCCAGTAGAAAAGTGCCGACTCTTCTATCGTAGTGTTTATATCTTCTTTGGATTATAAGTGATCTGTGCTTTGGATCTCGGTGGTCTTGTGGCTTGTGGTTTGAGCTTGAGCACTCTGGTTTCGATTACGGAAATAATGCAACTTTCGCCATGGTCTATCCCAAGATGGGTCAAACAAAACAAAACTATAGTAATTAAAACATTATGTATTTAATAAGGTAGGCATCCATTTAAATAAATTTTAATTATTACTTAAAAAACCAAGTATCAAGCTATTTATTCCTTGATTTTTAAAATTGCCGATCTTTTTCAGTGACACGTATCACTGGCCAGACTCTACTGCCTGAGTGGTACAATAACAATTGTTTGCCACTTGTCACTTGCACATTGTCTTGGCAAAAGTTCGGGAGAAACGACCTCGCAGTAGGATCCACCTTCACCACGACAATGCTTCGTCGCATACTGCCAGCCGAACCATCTACTATTTGGCGACGTTAGAAGTAGAATTACTGGGTCACCCGCTGACCCCTAAAGACGAATGGGCAAAGTACTTTTCTCAGAGGTTCCATTCACAAAACCTCTTTTATCTGTTCTGTGGTTCCATCGGATGCAGCAATCTATTGATGCGAATGGATACTGTTTTAAAAATAAATAATAAAACTAATAACTTGGTATTTCAAACTACCTGTGTTTCCTTTAATAAACTTTGAAACTGTGAAGGAGGACGGAAACTAGAAGAGTCTCTTTCGGCTTCTCGATGTGCCATTATACCATAGAATAATATTACTCCAAGGAGCATTATACAGCTCAAAAATTGACAATAATCATGAATTGAAAAAACAGTTGACAGAAAATGACAGAAGAGACCTCGTCAAATAGTGGTTTTATTTTCTGAATTCAAATGACAGTTTTCGTTATGTGTAACAGATAAATTTTTAATAAAATTATACAATAATGGGCACTTTATCCAGTAAAGATACTAGACGCGTTAGTTTTGATAACACTTTTGATCTAACAACTGCGTTAACCATACAAAAATCTATTAAAGATGATGTCACAATAGAATTAGAAGATTTAGGAACGGTGAGTATTTAAACATAGATTTTATTATATGATCATTATTTGAACATGGAACCAACTATTTTATCCTGAACGCAGTAAGAAAACCCATCAAATTACGAAATCAAATTTTATGGGTTTTTGGAATTTGAGCTCAGACACTTGAATGTCGTAATTCATGAGAACCTACTAAGGTAGGGTAGGTGATGTGATATTTCTTTGGTCAAGAAAACACCGTTCCCCTGCCCCCGTAGCACGGCAAACTCCCTGGGGAGTGGAGAAAAGTTTGTCTCTCTCTTCTTCCGAAAGAAAGAAAGAGATCGAACATATATTTTGTTTCATATTAGGTGGACATAAGTGGTGGAAAGAGACTTTGTCCACGTCCCGTGCTACGGCTGCTGGTGACTGCTGATAAGTTTTAATTGCGTTGAAACGTTTCGATCGTGGTTGCGTTCGGCTGTGAAATCCTCAGATTAGTGATAGTCTCAAATGTAGGTATCTATCTACGTTCTATGATGTGAAATCGCAAGAAAATGACAGTAGCGCCTCTGTTGTGGGTTATTGATACCTACTCATTATCCAGGCTGCCCCGTAAATAATCCCGTAATAACGTGAGGCAGTTTCTGCTCATCATCATCATATGAGCCGCGAGACGCCCACTGCTGGGCATAGGCCTCCACCAAAGATATAAATTTTTAGACTGCGATCGTGCAACCTGGACGTGATGACTTGATGAGAGTGACGATAACTTCGTCATGCGTAACGTAGCGCTCACTGGAACTTTTGTTACCTGTACGCTAGCTCTAAACTAAAGTAAAATTTGTCCATGCCATCATTTGGTACTCGTTTTTGACATGTATGTTAATAATTAAATAATAAAGTGATTAATTAAAGAACCGAATTCATTTCTTAGGATCCATGCGATGATCTACTTTTTAAAGACAACAGGCTAATAGAACCGTATCATGAAGAAGGTGACGGTGACTACTGGGCTCATAGAATCGAATGTCTTAAAAATGAACATCAGTCGATCAATATGATAATTGAAACAGAATATGAGAAAACTGTAAACAATGCTAATAAAATCTTTGAACCCCCTAAAGTGACCAATGAAAGATTACAAAAAATGAAGCCATGTTTTGACTGCCGGGCTAAGGTATATAAAGAACATGGCTATTTGAACATTCTAGCATGTGCCTATATTATGCAATTATGATGTTTCATTTATTGTTGACCCAAGCATAGGCGTAGCAACATAAGTATATCTCTTTCATTGTAGTTTAGTAGAATAAATATAAAAATATAAGTAGGTACTTTCCTAATGCTTGTTTTCACTAACATTTGCTTAGCGTTAAGACTCTCTTAGTGATTTATATCTCAGGATAATAAAGGAGAAAGAAACAGACAAATGACGTTAAGGCGATACCTCGTCGGAACTAGCGACACCACTTGATTTATATTAATTGTGGTGAATATATAATATACAAAAACGCTTTAGTGAATAATTAAAGAATGGTATTTGTAATTTTTTGAGACCTGTTCGGTATAAGATATTCTCCTACATGTAACCTATTTTTTCATTATTGCCGAAAGTGGCCACTTTTAACAATAATAAAAAATTTGGTTACTTATAGGTAGACACTTTATACAATTAGCAGATCTCTAAAGCGTTTTTGTTTATTACGTTCTAAATTCACCATAATTAATAACAACCAATTGGTATCGCTAGTGTGCACGAGGTAGCCCCTTAAAAGTCACCTAAGTCTAGAGAGTGGTTAGTGAAAACGGCTATAAGTACCTATATCCGAATGCAAATCCGTACCTACTGCATCGATAAAAAAAATTAAAATAGTCATGTCATGTAGCTCTAGCCTCGAGGGCCTAAACAAGAGGCAATTTGACAATTGCGATCGTTGTCGCTAAATGGAAAATTTATGGGATGCGACATTTGCGATCTAATATGTCGTTCGAGAGCTATGTCAAATCCTATACATTTTCCACTAGGCGATATCGATAGCAATTACCGAAAGGCATCTTTTCTAGGCACTCTAATTTAATGGTTAACCTCCTTTATATGTATAAATAATTGCAAAACATACGTATAGTATCAGTTAGATGTACAGATTTTAGAAAAGGTACACAAAGGTGTATATACCTAAGTACATAGCAGGTACTACTAGATAGTATGATTTTTATATTGACGCAATAATCCCGCCATTCTGATATGGGTAGGTACTTCCAGAAAACACTTTGTCTACTAGATTGTTGTATTCCAAGCAGAATACAAAATCAAGGAAGATGGGCCGCCCCGCCGTGGAGCCGTAAATATATTTATTTTATGGGAATATTACAGATATTACAATGCTATGAAGACAACCCACACCAGCCACTTGTGTGTTCGACTTTAGTACAAGCTTTCAGCCAATGTGTTTCAACATGCAGAAGGGAGGATTAGTTAAATCCTATTGTGAATTTTATAAATACACGCTTCTTGAAAAAGTTATATATTTTTTCAGTATTGATAATTATTATATGTATATTCTAGATATAATTTTAAACATTGTATTGAGAATGCGGAAAACACGCGGAGCCGCCGATAAAACTCTATTTATTGGCTAATATTTAATTTAGCCAATAAATAGAGTTTTTGCTAATAATTAAAGCTGAACGATATAATAAAATGTTTTACTCAGAAAATAATAAATTTACAAGACAACCAAAACAAAATCACACTGTCACACCTGACATAAAAAATATATAAGCACACAACTTCAAAGAGTTTTGTAACATCCTCCCACCTTTGGGTCGGAAGGCACAAACTTCTGCTCAGTTCACACTTCACTGGAGGCCACCTCCAATAGGTATAGACGTTGATACGGCCGAGTGTACTCCCCGTCGGCTGTTTTTACTCTCGCAACTCTGGGATGCCCGTCTCGTCCTACATAACTCCTAAAGGTAGCCCCTTAATGCGTTTCGCTTCGGTCTCAACTAATACGACATCGCCTACCTTTAAGTTGTTGTCCCTCTCCCTGCCCTTTTGTATAAGCATTGACAGGTACTCTTTCCTAAAGCGCTCGCGTAAATCTTCCCTTAACTTAAATATATAACGCAACCGCCTGTTCAACGAATCACGATCGATCTGATCCAGGTCAGTAACATCACCACTGGGAAGAACTTGTAGGAAGCAGGCTGGTGTAAGCGGTCGCAGATTCTCAGTATCGTCTGCAATATATGTCAACGGGCGAGAATTGATTACTGACTCACAATCACAGAGCACCGTCTCGAGTTCTTCGTAACTGACCGTCTTTTGCCCAAGATTGCGGCGAAGAAGCTCCTTCACTGACCGCACTAAACGCTCCCACCATCCACCCCACCACGGCGCGGCTGGTGGATTAAATTTCCATGTTATTTTTCTTATACTGGAGTACGAAGCTATCTCGACCCAATCTAATTCCTTCATCTGATTGTTAGCACCGTGAAAGTTTGTGCCGTTATCGGTATAAATAGTGTCGACTCTTCCACGTCGTGCAATAAACCGTCGTAGAGCCTGAGGAAAGATTCCGTTGATAGTGACCTCGTCAAATCTAGATGGATCGCGCGGTAAACAGAACAAGACAATCCACACCTTCCCTCCCGACAGCAAAAAAAGTGGTCCGGCTAAGTCAATTCCTGTTACCTCGAAAGCAGCCTCAGACTTGATTCTATCTCTAGGCAACGGTGGTAAAGGTGTTTCAATGGGCTTGGCAGACTGTCGCTTACAAGTCACACACTTAGCAACAACAGCCTTTACCAGTTTTCTGACACCTGTGATCCAGTAAGACTCTCTTAGGTTAGCTATCAATGTTCCAGAACCAGCATGATTTAATAACAGATGTTTGAAAATCACCAATCTTTCCATTACAGGATGCTTCCCAGGTAAATAGATCGGGCAGATGAAGTCGGAGGGTTCATCACTAAGAAGCGATTTAGTGCGAATTCTTATGATTCCTTTATTGTCCTTAAATATATGAAAACCTTTCATCTTCCTTTTATTTTCTTCTATCATAGCTTCTCTTTGTACTATTTTTAGTAATTTCTTTTCAGCCTCTTTAAACTCTTTACACACCATTACACCTCTTCGTTTGTCATTAACATTCCTACAATTGTGTATAAACCTTATCATCCAACCTACCATCCTAACAATCATCGTGTATTTAGAAAAGTAGGTTAGCGTAGATAGGAAAGTAGTCGAGTCGGTAGTATTATTAACAGTGACAATGTTCTTTCTTTCTCTATTAACTTCAACCTCGTTTATATTAAACTCAGATTTAGGCCATTCACTCCTATCTGCCTTCAACCACTCGGGTCCCTCCCACCATCTACTTTGTAAAAGTTTCTTAGCGTTGCAACCCCTCGATGGTAGGTCAGCGGGGTTCATAGAGCCAGGTAAGTGGTGCCAATCAGCTGGATTAGAGTGTTGCCTTATCTCTTTTACTCTGTTTTTTACAAAAGTGTTCCAGTCTCCATCAGTGGTTATCCAGGTCAAGGCAACACTTGAATCTGTCCAGAAGTAAGACTCGCATTTTGACAGCGCCAGAGACTTCTTAACTTGTATATATAAACGTGTCGCTAGCAATGTGGCCATCAACTCTAAGCGAGGTATAGTGACTTCACGAACCGGCGCTACCCGAGATTTCGCCAGCACTTACTGCACCGCAACATTTCCTTGTCGCTCACTACGAAGAAATATGACAGCCGCAAAGGATACCTTACTTGCATCGCTGAAGACATGAAGGCTCACACACACTCGTTAATTACATCCGAGGTAAGCCTTCGTGGGATTTGACATTCTTTTAGCAAATGAAGGTGTTTTAGCCACGTAGTAGTCCGTTCGTAAATAGTCAGGTAGTTCTTTATCCCAACTTAACTGTAGTTTCCACGCCTTCTGAATTATAAGCTTAGGTACAAGTGTAACTGGGGATAATACACCCAATGGATCGAAAATCTTTTGTGCAATAGAAAGTAACTCTCTCTTAGTTACCCTATCATTAATACTACTAATGAAGTTTACATTGCAGTAGAGAGTATCACTTCTTAGATTCCAAATTAGTCCAAGCACCGATAGGTTCTCTTCTTCTCCAGTCATCTCCGAATTAGTTACTGGAGCTGTGACCCATCCTCTTAGTTCAAATTTGCCATCCAACATTGTTTTTTTTGCTTCCTCTATGAACACTTGCAGCTCTGCCTCAGTTTCTAAGCTAGTGACGCAGTTGTCGACATAGAAAGAATTTTTTAGCTTCTCGGCCGTGTCCCTGTACTCTTCGGTGTACTTTTCTAGGTGGTGACTTATAGTAGCACCCAAAAGAAATGGACTTGACGTTATGCCAAACACGACACGACAATGACGGTAAGTGACGATTTCTTTCCGTTTATTATTCTTCCACCAAAGAAAAGATAGATATTCCCTATCCTCCTCCTTTAACGAAATTTGTAGAAAGGCCTTTTTTATATCGGAACTAACCCCAATAGCATGTTTTCTAAACTTAATCAATATCTTGGGTATTAGCTCAAGACAATTCATGCCTTTTTCCAGTAAAGAGTTTAAAGAATTCCCATTAAGGTCTCGCGCAGACGCATCGAAAACAGGACGAACTCTGGTAGTCTGACTAGTACTTTTAATCACTGCGTGATGTGGCAGGTAGTGCTTCGGTTTCTGCTTACCCTCTGCTTCTTCGATTATGCCCGACTTCAACCACTCATCGAACACCTCACTATAATTGTCAAATTCGACAACTTAATAAGTCTCTGAGTGGTAGACAATAATCGTTTTTCTGCTAAATGTCTATTGTCAAGCAATTCTCGGTAGCCTAGCTTCCATGGTAAGTCCACCTGATACCGCCCTTCAATATCGACCTTGACAGTATTTCTAAACTGTTCCATTATAACCGTATCTCTACTTGCCTTGCTAGCGACTAACTCTGGGTCTTTAATGCCAAGAGTTTCTAAATCCCACAAATCAGTTAGTTGCAAATTGGTTGATACGACATTAGTAATGGGGTTACATACGTTTGCAATGGGTCCTTGTAACGTCCATCCGAATAAAGTTCTCAGAGCAATAACATTGTTCTCAAGTCGCACGAAACACTCTGTGAGCAACAAGCCCGCGTAGTCTGCTCCGATAAGTAAGCCAATGTTCGGTACCGCATCCTCGCCAACATCGCTCAGAACTATGTTATGTTTCTGCAACTGCAACACGATAGCATTACTCTTATTAATTCGAGGAACATACCCGCATATCACGGACTTGTCTAGCGCAGCCATATTAAGCTTAAATTGATCGTCTAGACTGCTGACACAGAACTCATAAATATTGTAAACTTGTCTCTTAGTTTCTATGCCGCCGAAAAGACAATGTGTAAGCGCCTCACTACTAACCGACTTCAAGCGCAATTGTTCAGCTATATCGCGCCGTATGTACGACCTTTGTGAACCAGTATCTATAAAAGCTCGTAACTTTACAGTCATATCGTCTTTCGTTATTTTTACCATGAAGGTTTGAAGTAGTGTAGTAGAACCTTCATTATATGTTACGCTATTCTGTGCTCTTGACGTTCCATCCTTGACGGTTTTATCGTTTTGACTACATCTCGTAACATCGGGACACATCAATACTGAATGACGTTTGGCGCAAACAAGACACTTTAAAAAATTCTTACATCTTTTTGTAGTATGCCCTGTTCTCAAACAAATAAAACAAGCTCCTTTTTTGATTATTACCTCCCTCCTAGTTTCATATGACATTTTGTTGGCTTTATAGCATTCCAAGCTGCTGTGAGTACTTTTGTCACACCAAATACAAGCTTTCTTACCTGTAGCATCGTCCGTTGATACAAGACATGACGCAGTGGGTTGCGTAGGAGCGTTAAGTACGTTATAATCCGACGCCAAACCGCTGCGAGCTATTTGAATTCTCTCCTCGGCCTCCACCTCGCGCTTCAGGAACTGCAGGAGCTGCGTCAACTGGTCATCAGTCTTCTCCGTTTGAACCTGCGATCTTTCCCATGCTCGAAGTACAGATTCGGGCAGGACGGACTCAACTAAAGGAAAAAGTAAGGCTGCGTATTTATCTATAGTAACCCCTAAGCTTTGCAATGCTTGTAACTGTGTATTTAATTTGTCATATAAGTGGCCTAAACTATAGGAAGTATTACCTTTTGCTTGAGCAAGAACTAAATTAAGGAGTTCACGAACATAAATTTCAATAATCATCTCGTCCCTAGCAAACCTGGACTTCAGCTGCTCGATAGCTTTCTTGTAATTAGCTCCTGATGGAGCAAAACTCTCGACAAGCGCTCTCGCTGGTGACTCTGGAACTGTACACTGGAACAGGTATTGAAATTTGTCCTCCTCGTCCATTGTCTCATCGCTGTCAATCTTCTTGAACTGTCCCCAGAATCCGATCCAGTTCTTGACAGCGCCATCAAACTTTCGCAGTTCTATTTTCGGTAATCTAAATCGTCGCGAGACGTGTAATTGATCCGCCGAACTGCATGCACTTTCATACACTTTATGAGACTTTACAGTGTGGTTATTTGATGCGATACTGCCATCGGAACCGCTTGACTTTCTCGTGCGCCCGTACTCGTGGAATAGATTGTCATACTTGACTTTCATCCGCTCCCAGTCGAACCGGTAATTATCACTAGCCAAACAGTCCTGCAACAACTGCTCTTCGTCTAAATTTTCACAGTCATGGCTCTGTTCTTTAACGCGTTCGTCAACGCTGAACAGCGTATCAGCCCTATGCTGCAAAAGACTGAAGGCGGCAGCGATCTCTTCTACATCTTTGGTCTCTAATTTATTTTCTAGTACCGTTTTCGCCTTCGTGAATAAAGCTCTGGCAAGTTTTCTCTCCTTGTGCAACTTCTCCATCACGGTCGCCAGTTATTGAGAATGCGGAAAACACGCGGAGCCGCCGATAAAACTCTATTTGCTAATAATTAAAGCTGAACGATATAATAAAATGTTTTACTCAGAAAATAATAAATTTACAAGACAACCAAAACAAAATCACACTGTCACACCTGACATAAAAAATATATAAGCACACAACTTCAAAGAGTTTTGTAACACATTGGTAGAACTTTTAGAGCGCGGAATTAAATACAATATTTGAATAATGGCGAAAATTTGTTAGTTATAGATAAATAGCCATTCATTTGCTTTAATACACACATATTTGTTTCTATGGAATTCCTTATCTGTCGTATCGTAGTACAGGATTACCTCGGAGACAGTGCGCATTTTTCATCCACATTAATCAGTATCGTAACTCGTAGGTCTACTACCGTAGGTCTACTGCCTACATGTTACGATACATGTTATACAGAGTGTACCTTTGTATAACACCTTTGTAGACTTGTGGTATTAGAAAACACTAATAACTACCGGTATGTTTAGCAAAATGTATATGTGTCGGGAACGCTCGGAAAAGGTGGGTAGCGCGACACTAAAACGATTATATCTCGAAAACTATGTTTTAGGCCTATATAGATAGTTGTATTTTTAGAAAAGGGCATTAAATTGCCTAAATATAATGTATACGCATTAGTATACTTGTATTTCCTCGAAATGTGGTTAATTGTAGGTTAAAATTAGGGTATGCGAATTTTTAGTAATAATTACGTAATAGTTTAAGAAATAAAAACAATTTAGAATCGTAAATTGGGTTTTATTTCTTCCTTACATTATTCCATACAATAATAAACGCACAATTACATACCTATCTATTCAATATTCCATACTACAAACATTACAAACCTGCGCGCCACGGCGGCAAAATTGGCGGGAAGTTTTCAAATGCTCATAACGAAAAAATTATACCAAATACAGCCATAAAATTTGTTGTAATCGATTCTTTATACTTTCAATTGAATAATTAACACTTAGACAAGTGTTCAATTGCTTTATTCGATAAGAGAAATCGTTGAGACACGGCGCGGCCGGAGCATGAATAACGATGGTCACGTGACCGACAACTGTCTCAGTTTCTGACGAAACTATTCATTTAAAACCTATAAAATCTATGTCAAAAACTCAAGTTTTTCCATTGCCATACATATTTAATAAGTTTCCGGTAATTTAAAAGCATAAGAATAAAATAAAAAATAATTGAATAAAGAGCGGCGCGCCAGCCAGCGCGCGGCGTGAGAAAAAAAAAATGGTCGCCTACAACAGTATGGAAGTTTACTAAAATCATGTTATTAGTATAATCTGTCCATTTATTTAGCATCTTTATACTTAACCTGTGTACCAAATTTCAACGATAAACAATAAATCATGGATTAAATAGAACCAAAGATACAGAATCAGACTTAATAAGTCTGTTGGACCGATGACGCATAAAACTTAATAAGTCTGACCGACAGATGCGCATTTTGAAATGTCAAACTTATTAAGTTTGATCGACAGACAGGGGGTGCTCGTTTTCACTAACATTTGCTTAGCGTTAAGAGTCTCTTAGCGTTTTTTATCTCAGTCTATCTAAAGGGGATAGAAAGAGACAAATGTCGTTAAGAGCCACCTAGGCTAAGGGAATGGTTAGTGAAAACGGCCATGAGTGTTTCGAGTAGAAATGTAGAATTTTCTCTACAGATTTCCGATTAAATTCACTATATACATCTTTGTATTTATGTATTATAGTGTATACAAGCTTTCGAGTAGTACTTTTTATTGATTTCGACATTATTTTAAATAAAACTACAAAATAAACTGAATACAATAATGAGAAATGAAACGTCAATATGACATTTCAAGTGTTGCCTTATAAAAACTTCATTGAAAATACGAGTGACACGATTCATTGGCCAGAGTCTATAGGCTACCGACGCACCCCTGCTCTACCCCTTATTCCTCTTCTAAAGAGTTATGTCGTGGTTAACTTCATGGCGTCACATACATAAGGCGTCATAATTGGCACGAATACATTCAATTAGGTTCGTTTTTAAGCGCGCTATCTGCGCAAATTGTTTTTTTCGGACCGTAGGGTAGCGTTTTATATTCTCTTAAGGTAGTTGTCACGTTTTTAACTGTCATGTCAAGTGTCATTGTCATTCAGACATTTCTCGTTGGTTAAGTTTAAATTTAAAAATTAAATTACATACTACATAGTTTTCGACTTTGGTTGTTTAAAATTTCGAGTATCATTATCATGTTTAGAACCAGCACCTTTTCCAATCAGTTTTCTATTTTATAACTGCTAGTTCTTTTTGAATTCAATAAAATGGCTACTAATAATTCTAAACCTGATGATAGTTTCATTTGCCATACGATTTTAGAGAAAATAAACGCGAGGAACGAAGATGTGGTTACTAAAGTAATAACTTTTTACAGGAACTATTTATCAAAAAAGGGTAGCCTCTTATAAAATAAATTTAATTGAATATTTACACTATTTACAGGCTCCTGATATAAACGATTTCACTATCGTGAAGCCAATAAGTCGTGGCGCATTTGGAAAAGTGTTTTTAGCTCATAAAAAGAGTAACAAAGAGCAAATGTATGCTATCAAAGTTATGAAGAAGTCAGACATGATAAACAAAAATATGGTTACTCAAGTAGTAACAGAAAGAAATGCATTAGCTTTGTCAAGGAGTCCTTTTTGTGTCCATTTATTCTATTCCCTTCAATCACTGTCATCTGTTTATTTGGTAAGAATTTGAATTCATCCCAGGGTTATTCCAATTTTATTATTTTATCAGTTACAAAACATAATAATCAAGTAATTCGAATCCTCCAGAGTCTATGTAAAGTATGGATTACAACATAAATTTTGGTCACAGTTAACAACATAATCAAAATATGAAGAGTTTAAAAGTAATAATACCTTTAAATTCTTGTTTTTTTTTTGTATTTTTGTAGTATGTTAATGTCTCATTTTTATATTTTATGTTACAGGTAATGGAATACATGGTTGGAGGTGATTTAAAATCTCTACTTGGTGTTTATGGGTTTTTAGAAGAATCCATGGCTGTTTTCTATGTCGCTGAAATAACTTTAGCTTTAGATTATCTACACAAGCATAACATAGTGCATAGGGACCTTAAGCCTGACAACATGTTGATATCTAAAAGTGGTCATGTGAAGCTCACTGATTTTGGACTCTCTAAAATTGAAGTACATAGAGGTTTGTATATGTTTAAGGCAGAATATTCTTAACATATCATTTTGATTATTCTTTAAATTCATGAGCACTATTCTATAAATTTGCAAAACATGGTAATTAATATATAATAAAACTAGAAAAATTTCACATCCTGAGGCAGGAATCGAACCCGCGACCTTTCGCAATCCGGGCGACTGCTCTGACCACTGAGCCACCCAGGACTTGGGATATCCCTGTGAAATTCTTCTAGTCTATCTGTATTTGCGTTTTTGTGCTAACATTACTAAGTAATTTTTCAAACATTTATAATAATGTTAAAATCAAAAATTAAGAATATTTGCAAAACATGATTTTCAATATAAAGAGAAAGAAGGATGTATACCATAATAAGCTTATTCATTACATAAGCATTTTTTTAAAACCTAGGTAGGTCATTTAATGTTAAATGATATCAGTCACAGTGTCTTGTCTATAAGGATGATGCATTTTTGAATATAAGGGAGATTTTAACTATATTACTCTGTGAAGTATTTACATATCCCAACAATAGATTTTCTAATGTCTGTAGATAGATTTTCTATTGAATGCCTGCAGACTGGTATTTATTGACATTTTATCCCTTTACTCTGATTGAATTCGGTTTTTTTATGGTCTGATTCCAGATTTGGAAATATCAGATTTTGTAAATAGAACACCAAGTCTTACCATGAGGACACCTGGCCAGCTCTTGTCATTGACATCCCACTTGTCATTCGGCTCTGGTGGGGGAGAGTGTACATTGAGCTCCATTACATCTACAGATGCCTGTGAGAACCTCCTTGATGAACTTAAGGAGACTAGTATGAAATCATTCTACTTCAAATCAAAGTTATTTATATTATGAATAAAAATATCTCAGTTAGCACTAGGCATACATTTAAGCTTAAACTAAATATTTTTTCTGAATCCTAGTCAAAATAAAAACTATTATTATAGTGATCAATTATTTTAAAATTATTAAATAATTCAAAATAAAATAAAATTATAATATCATTAGCATAGCAGTATGTAGGCAATTGACGGACCTACACTTGTTTGCCATCCTTGCTCTCTAAAATAATATTAACAAAACAAATAAACACAAAAAGAATTTTCCAGGTAAACTACAAGGGATGTTCGATGGAGTCAGTGGATTGGAAACTTCAAATTCAATAGAACATTCACAATTATCTGGTATACATCCCTTCATGAGTGCTGAAAGTATTAATTTGGATAATACTTCTGTAAGTGCCTGTATCTTGATAGAAAATATCTCGAGAAGTGTTATTATATCAATAGTAATATCAATTATCTTTCAGAAGAAATATTTATATTTTCTTGTTCACTTATTAAAGAAAAATATTTAATTTAACTTTGGTAAAGGTACAGACAACAGCACATCAAGTGTAACAGTTGCGTACATACATCACTTATTGCGATTATTATCATTTCAGTCTCAAGATTCAGGGTCTGAATCACTTAGTTCTTATCACACATGCGAGAGCTCTAAAGATAGTACTAATTCCAAAAGCAACAAATCAACTGATATCAGCAGCAATAATGGTTCTTCAATGGGAGAGTCAGCTTTCACTGACTCACAACACGATCAATCTACTTCTCCTGTTTGTAGAGGCAATTCATTGAAAAGAATACCTAGGTATATTTATTTTCAAAATATTTTTGTTTTTTCATTATTTTATTACAACGGGCCTAATTCTGAAGACACATTCTAATCCTAAATTTAAGAACAGTATATCTCTTTTTCGCAATATGTAATACGAAAAAGATAGCAAGATTTTGTTTAGAGCTGTCAATTAAATTTAGATAGATTTCAAAGAAACCAAAGACAATTTTTGACGGCATGTAGGGAGGTGCTTCCTAAACACTGTATTTTATCACGTCCAATAAGGTCGAAAATTGAACGCATGTTTCCAAATGTCAAATTATATGACAGCCATCCTTTTCGTTTTCATTTTGAGAGAAAGAAATGCACTGAACTTAAATTTAGACTTAGCATGTGTTCTCCAGCTCCAAGGAGCTCAAGATTTTTAATTTCTACTGTTCACTCATTAAGCTCATAACGTGTAATCATAGTTGACTTTTCATAGTTTGGATAATATGTTTATGTATAAATCACATCCAAACCATACTAAACTACAAAGTGTTTTTTTAAAAAATCCTTAAGGCTTTGCCAAACAGAACGCGTACTTACCCTGTTTGACAGCCAATACCGTTCATAGTATTACACTACACAATTCGACGCTATAGCGCAGCGTCAGACTAGTGCTCTGACGCGCTCTAAGTACGCGTTCTGTTTGGTGAAGCCTTTATGGATATTTATGTGCTTCCGCTTTATAAAAACATTGTTTAACTGTTTATTATATAGTTAGCACTAAATTTGGTATAGATATAGATATTATGTTACACATGCCTACACAAATCATCATTAAAAACAACACGTCTGTTTAAAAATTATCAAATAGTTTCAGAGCAAAAAAGAGAAAAAGGATTTTGGATGGTGATGGCGATACTCCTACAGGTGTTACCAGTTTAGCAGAGTCTAAGGAGAATCATAGTGGTCTCACCCAAGAGATCATGGCGCTGGAACTAAGCCAAAACACTCCAAAGAGGATGTCTCTTCACCCCACACCTGATAGACGTAAAAACCCCATTAAAGGTGTTCTGAAAAAGAGGTAGTTATGTAATATTGTATTCTAATAGTAGACCTGCAGTTTTAAACTCTAAAAATAAAATATTTTTAGGTGAAATTATAGTTATTTGTTTGAGTGATGAACATTTTTCTTCTTTTGTTATTAATGACAAAGGTGGCAAATGCTTGTTTGCCACCTTTGATCGTAAGAGGTTATCAAAGCCCGGATGTTTGTAGCACCTTAAGGCGATACATTGAAAATATTCGCCCTTTTATATGTAATGTCATAGGTCGCTCCTTAGTACAAGCTCTAAATATTTTTTGGAAAAAATAACATTGATATGTATAAAAAATTGTTTTCCAACAGGCTTAACAACAGAATTTGTATGCCACACTGCAGAATTACACTTTTAAATAAAAGTATATTTGGTATGGCACCGAAATAATATAATAAATTGCCACAGAAACTCAAAGATAATAGAAATTTTAAGCAAAACCTTTGTAAAATTTTGACAGAAAAAGCATATTACTCAGTAAAAGAATATCTCGAGGATAAAAATATTTGATTAACTTTGAATAGTAAATTATGTTTTATTGACTTTAGTAAATAACCATTGATATGAGTACTAATATTATTGTAGTAATGAATTTTATTTAAATTTTATTATTATTTTCATTCTAATTATTGTTGTTTGAAATGTCTGCAGAATAGACTATATACGAGTATGTTGACTTATCCTTAATCATTTAATGAATTGACAGTGTTGTTGTATGTTATTATTATTTTTTTCTTACCACAATTATGTACTAATGTAATATTTGCATGCCTGTTGGTTGAATATGGTCCGGACTATTAATTAATTATTCTATCTTGTATATGTATCTACCCATATTCGCAAATAAATGAATTTGAATTTGATATTTTTAGGTGGGCATCTCAAGATGACAGTCACCATTTTAATGTGGGTGTGATATTCTCAACTCCAGTTCCCAATAGTAAATCACCGGGAGCTAAGAAGAGGCAAAAAGAGACACGTTTTAACCTGCCGAAAGAAGAATCAGCATCTGGTGCCAAAGAGAAGACTATTATTTTTAGTAAACACATTTCTACAAGCTTAGAAATTTTCCCAATAAGAAGAATGAGCAAGGTAATTATTTATTTTCTAGTCATATATGACTTGATCCATTTATTGATAATTTCGAACTATTTGTAATGCTTAGTAATTTCATGCAAACACTCCTAGTGGCTAAAGTGTGAATTGAAGAGATTTAATTTCATCTATATGTCCAAAGGTGTAGCAGCAGCTTCTTATCAATCTTGAAGTATGGATCTCAGTTGAAGTATTTCTTAAACTGTACCACTAGACATAAGAAATAGGCGTAGTTCTGTCTACTTTTCATCATCATCATATCAGCCTATAATGTCTACTACTGAACAGAGGCGTCCCTGATCGATTTCCAAATGCATCGGTCAGCGTAGCCTGCATCTAACGGCTGGACTCCCACCCTGACCAGTTTGTTTGTCCATCTACTACACAGCTCTGTGTCATCACTAGTAATACACACTGGTCAAGGACTTTTCACTTGCGGCACTGAGGAATTTTGGACGAGATCTTACGCAATTTTCCAACGCGGCCCATTCGAGTTGGATTCGGCGATTCACCGCTTTCTCAAAGTTTGAGTCCGTTGGAGAAGTTTGACTATTTCTCCGAGGTTAAAGTACTCGTCAATAACTTAGAGTACAGAATTCCCAACTGTACCTTCATCTTTGTCTTGTCCATAATAATTTTTAGACCCACATGTCGAGAAGTTCTGTTTAGTTCACCGAGCATTATGCTAAGTTCCTCCAGGAATGCTGCCATGACTACTACATCGTCATCAGATCGAAGATGAGTGATGTACTCGCCGTTGATGTCGCCCACGGCCCTGTCCAGTCCAGTAATTTGAAAACATTTGGAGATATAACATCTCCCTTTCTTATCCCTCTCTGCAGTTGGATAGGTTTCGTATATTCATTCTGTACATGGACCGACATGGTGACGCTCTCGTACAAGCATCTCATCATCTCGATATACTGGCCCATGCCCAGCAATGATGATGATTATGATGATGATAAGAACTTGTAGTTAAGTCTTTCATATGGAGATGTTCTAGGAAAAAACCTAACCATTCCTGTTCTCATTTTCTAATGTTCTACTTGTGGGACCGAGTACAGATTGAGTGGTCGCCTATATTTACACACATTACGATATGTTTTTATTTTATTTTTAGGGTGAGAGGTCTCCAACGGAAGTATGTAAAACTCCACTAGCAAATGTTCATACACCTTATAGAACACCTAAGAGCGTGAGACGTGGAAATCAAATTTCAGATCAGAGGATATTGGGGACTCCTGATTATTTGGCACCAGAATTATTGATAAAGTTAGTACGATTAAAGAACCTTCAGTTTGTTTGCCCAATTTGTAGCACAATGACCCTTATTATGAAGCTACACTCTTTCTCTCAATAACTATAGGACTAACATACCACGAATTTGATTACAGCTGTCAAATTAATTTAGATAGCCTATAAAGAAACCATAGACAATTTTATTTGGCGTCAACGGAGGTGCTTCCTAAAACCTTCTTTTTGTTACGTTCAGCGAAGTCGTAAAAAAAAAATAAAAAAATTGGATACACCTTTCTAAATGTCCAATTATATGACAGCCACCTTTTTGTATTCATATTGAGAAAACAAGAAGCACTGAACTTAAATTTAGATTTAGCGAGTGTACTACAGAATTAGGGCCAATATTAACTTTGAATAAAATGTAATTATTGTACTCAGGTATATAAAACTAAATATTTGCAGGAAAGGCCATGGACCATCAGTTGATTGGTGGGCACTTGGTGTCTGTCTTTATGAGTTCATGACGGGGGTTCCTCCGTTCAATGATGAGACTCCGCAAGCTGTGTTTAAGAATATTTTATCTAGAAGTAAGTACCGTTTGCCAGGCCTCCGTCACTCGCACAATGCAGCGCTTTAAGTACCTACCTACCGATAATAGCTCGTAAACGAGCCGACTGGCTGGAGTGTGAAACGCTTCGCCGACTAATTTTACGTCGATGAACGTTTCGCCGACAAATCCGAAGCCCTTTTCTTAAATACCAGACAAAATATCCAACTTTGCTTGGTCATAAAAATAGTAATGCCATTTCAAAAAACCATCAGTTCACTAGTAACGCCATTATTTATATTGAATTATTTCAAGTGGTATGTGTGGAATAGATTTTGAATGTGTCTGTAAAACGTCGATAAAGCTTTTTACACCGGACTGGCATGACTGACTTGGCCGCCGCACGCGATATTTACCGTTTCTCTCGAAGATCACTTAATTTATTTTCGCTTATGTACGTTTTTAACCCTCGACGAAAAAAGAGGGGTGTTATGAGTTTGATGTGTCTGTCTGTGTATCTGTGTGTCTGTCTGTGGCATCGTAGCGCCTAAACGAATGGACCGATTTAGATTCGGTTTTTTTTGTTTGAAAGCTGATGTGACTACGATGATTCTTAGTTATAATTTATGAATATCAGTTCAGGCGTTTGATGACTATCAGCTCATTTTCTACATTATTATAGGGTTTTACTAACTTTTACAGATCCGAATGATTTGAAATTTGGTGTACTGTCACTTCGGTGACATTCCCATGACATACTATCCTTGAGCTGATCCTATACCATCAAAAAGTCTGTGAAATGCTTAATTCTTCAGAAACTTACATTAGATATAGCGTGTTTGAGCTCTTATGAATAGTCTCAATGAGATGGTGTTAGATACATGATTAATAACGCCGGGGGTTTCTTAAAATTTTTAATTTTGTATTTTTAATTATTAAAATGAAGAATTCACTTGTGTTTCAGACATCGAATGGCCGGAAGCCGACGAGGCGTTATCCTGTGATGCAGTGGCGGCGATCGAAGCGCTCCTCACCATGGAGCCGAAGGATCGGCCGGTCGCCGCGCAAGTGAAGCAGATGCCTCTGTTCAAACACATCGACTGGGACAACCAGCTCAGTGCCGAACCACCGTTCGTGCCCACGCCTGATGACCTTCACGATACGGGCTATTTTCAAGGTAATAACAATGAAATTTTGAAAAATATTCGAAATAAAACTACCCCACCGGATTTATCTCGCGTTTAATTAGATGTTACACTATTATTTTATACCCGACGTTAATCCGAACGAACCTCGGCGACGTACCCCCTTGGACCTTACCCAAATGCGTAATGCTCGCGAAAGTTTAAAATAATATTATTTAGAACAATACCTAATCTTGAAAAAAAAGCTACATATGTATTACCATTGCGGGTAGATGTTAGCTTATAACCAGAGGTCGGAATTAGGTAGAGTAATTTATGCTTATAACTCAAATACAGATTGACTAAAAAATTCACAGGCTTATCTCCAGTCCTTGGTAGCTCTGCGCGTAGTGTAATTATTAATCGAATCGGAAACGATCATCGTCGTGTTCGGCTCTCAAATCCATAATTATAAAAAATGGTTCTCTATAATTCTCAACAGACGCGCTGCTGGCGTTTTCATACGATTTGACAGAACTTGTCACTACGACGGACGTTTTCGTTTCAATTCAACTAACTTGAGCGCCTTTACACTAGCGTTTGTCCAGCGTAGGTGTTCGAAAAATGTATACGCAGCGCAGACGCCGCAACAATGTAACGCACGCGTCGCAACAATGTAACGCACGCGTCGCAACAATGTAACGCACGCGTCGCGTTGTCGCGACGTCTCTGCTGCGCATACGTTCATCGAACGCCTATGCTGGACAAACGCTAATGTGAAGACGCTCTTAGACTGAGGTGTAGATGGTTAGAGCAGCCACTCGGGTTGAAAAAGCACGCGGGTTCGGTCCCCAGGACATATATTTTTCTACTTTAGATTTTTTCTTAGTGTGGTTGAAACATTAAAACCGTCCGAAATTTCTGTTATAAAATACACTAGAAACTTAATAAATTACTTTTAAGCAATCTAGTTAGTTTGATAACGATAGTAAACAAATTAAGAGTAATTTAACAGAAAAACCAGCTCCCGGTTAACCGGACCTTGGTAAATAAGTTCGTGTGATTAGATTTTTCCACTTATTTGGTCCGCCTCTGTGGTCTAGTGATTGAGACCACCTACCCCAGATCTGGAAGTCCGGGGTTCGATTCCCGTGGGGGTGGAAATTTTCGGCTTGGTTTGGTTTGGTTGGTGGAAGGGCTTTTCTAAGTCCATCTGGCTAGCTACCACCATCTTACCTAAGTTTGCCGCCATAGCATAAATGTTAACAGTGTGTAGTTAGAGGTAAGATAGCCAGTTGCTCTGTGGTTGAGGAATCCGGGTGTAGCTCGCTTCCATCGTCGGCCTTATCTTCACTTACCATCAGGTAAGATGAAGGCCAAGAGTTACCCCGTTGAGATAAAAGACCTATTGATTCCAATCATTGCTCTTTACAGCGCGGAACATTTTACAACAACTGCACGTCTCAAACTTCGACATGTAAGAGTCCAAGGAAATTTATACAGAGGTGGGTAAGTATATAAGGTATGCATGTGATATTTTTCCTGCGATTATGTAATATTATAGATACTAAAATATTATACAATCATGTACTAATTGTTATTGTAGTAAAGACTGATGAGGAATGTATAGTGATGCTAATAGTAACGAAATAACTTATGTATTAATAATTATGTATTGATAGTCAACTGATTTGTAGCTTTAATGTAAACTGAATTATAAAGGAAACGCAAATAAAATCAATATTTTACTACATCAAATGTTTTATTCAGAAACTTACATTATGTTGGCACATTGTTGGAACAAATTACCATCATTCCAAACTAAACCAAAATCTAACACCAATTTATTAAGAAAGGCAAGATTAGTTGGTTGTCTTTCTCAAACAATTGATGAGGTGTTTTAAATCAATATGATTTTCTAAGAACTAATAGTATTAAACTTGGTAAATATGTTTGCCTACTCTATAAAACTGTCCTAGCATTAACTTGTACTCGGTCTATGAAAATAATGTTGACAATTGAGATACTTTTACGTCTTTTTTTACTTCTCGACACTAATTTGAAGTGACTGAATGCATAAAATATTGTAAGATTCCATGTAGGTAATTACGATAGTTTTCTAAAATGTTCAATATATAAATCTACTTGGCGTTCTTCTGAATCCAAGGCAGGAACGCTGTGACGCGCGTGTAGACCCCGGGGTACTGGCCCTTGCCGCAGCCGATGCCCCAAGACACGACGCCCACTTGGGTCCATCGACCTGCTTCGTTCACCATAAGGGGACCTCCGCTGTCACCCTGTACAATCGAAATTCATGCTTAGATCAAATTAAGTTTGTTTTTTTCTCAAAGCTTTTATTGCCCGATGTCCACCCGCGCTGTGCACCTGGGTTCCCTTCATTCTATGAACCATATGAAGTCTGGGTATACGTCGCTGCCATCTGGTTTAATTAGCCAGCTAATAAGACATCTAGGCGGATCGTATTATACTGAAGAGGTTCAAGGTTTATTACCACTTGTAACCAAAATGATCACGGTTTTAAGTTGTTATAAAAGTCCTTAAACCTACCAATCACCAAAAAACTCTTCGTACTAGACGGTCCGCCTAGGCGTACAATTTGCTAGCTAATCAGCCAGGTTATATGACTTCGATTATGCCAAAAATCTATTTTACAACTCTTAATAGTGTCAAACTCAAGGGAATTATAGAGCCTTTAAGACTCTGAAAATAAAAACTCCTTCAAACTAGAGTGCCTAAACTTACAGTAATAGATCTTAGTTGGTTATGGGAAATAATGAGACTTACACTGCAAGAGTCCATGTTGGCTTTGCCGGCGCACAGCATGTGCTCGACGATGCCGCCGGGGGCGGCTCCGCCGTACTTTAGACGGCAGTCCCCGTTAGACCAGATGGGGATCGTCACCTCTTGGAGAGTCGACGGCTGGGGACCGCCTGTATGCAACGCCATATGGCAACGTAAGTAATGGTACATTATGATGTAAGTGTGCTAAATTGGTTATTTTTGCCGAGGCGGCAAAAATAACCTTTTGTAATAGTAATAATAAATAATAATAATGCAGTTTCTCCATTGTATGAAAGTTTGGTAGGCAGTTAGGCACGCTAACAGATGGGCCTAATTCTGAAGACACACACTCTAAGTGTAAATGTAAGTTCCGTATATCTCTTTCTCGCATTATGTAATTGGAAAAAGATAGCAAAATCTCGTTTTTTCCCCCCTTGGCAATAGAGTAACTATTTGCCAGTTTCGATGGGGCGCTCGTTTAAAGCTGTCAATTAAATTTAGACAGATTTCAAAGAAACCATAGACAATTTTAGACGGCATGTACGGAGGTGCCTTCTAAACACTGCATTTTATCACGTTCAATAAGGTCGAAAATTGAACGCACGTTTCAAGATGTCAAATCATAGCACAGCCATCTTTTTCGTATTCATATTGAGGGAAAGAGATGCACTGAACTTAAATTTAGACTCAGGACGTGTTCTTCAGAATTAAGGCCATTACCTAAATATTTTTTTATTTAGATGGCAATAGCTGTCAATTACATTCTGCGCTTCATATAGTCCCTTCGGCGGTGTAGTCTACAGTCAGCAACAAAAACATATACAGGGTGGTGCCGACAATATAATGAAATAATGCAGTCAAAAATTATCAAATGAATGATGTATTATATCTGAAAGTTGCAAAACATTTCTATGAACTAGGTGTGTGTTTTAATTTATGGCCGTATTGACAGCACCACCCTGTATACATTCTGACTCTTACGACAGTGTGATAGGGATCAAAATCCATTACTTCTTCTTTTTCAGACTGTAACATTTAGTTGTTGACTTTTTGAACCAGTCATAATTATTTCAAATTAATATCAAAAAGTGTTAACACAAGAAATATCTGTGAAAGTTCCCACGTGCTGTGTAGACAAAGACGCAACAGTTAATTTAAAACAAAATAAACTAAACAACAAAGTTTCTAGATAAAATAATTATTTATCATTTATATTATAAATTAAGATTAAACAAACCTTAAACCTTATATATAAATTCTCAAAAAACTTTCATTGTTTTTGCTCAGATTGAAAAATATTGCTCATTGTGCGGTTCTCTACAATAACTTAAAATTGTGATAGGTAAATGTTTTTGCTACATTAAATTGTGATAATAAATAATAACAAGAAAAGGATGCTTACTTTCACGCAAACTTCCCCATCCAATAACGGTAGCCATTTGCCCAGCATAAATCCTTCCTCCACCAGGCAAGCACACTGGTCGAATGTTCCTCGTAAACTTTACTGGTTGGTCCAAAGTCAATACGGCAATGTCGTTGTACTGTGAAAATTAATATATTATTATGTACCTAGTACCTAATAAAAATTATCTAATGTAGGTATTGTTATTATAATATAATTAATGTCAATGGTGTTTTACCAGGGTACGCATGTCAAATCCACGGTGCCTAACAACCCTCTTGATTTTTCTTTCAATATGTTGAGTTTCCGCGTTTGTTCTTATGTTGTGGTCACCGAGTCTTGCAGTCAAACGTGCCACATCCCAAGAAGTCATGCTGTGTAATAATTAATAGTACTTAATTATAAAAATGACAGTAAACATAAGTTAAGATAATAATTCTTTTATTTTGATTCTACCAGCACCTTTAATCTTAGCTGTCAGTAAACAGTCAAATATCATAAACTATGGAGTTACTACAGGACCTCCCTTTTTATCTCCCGCAAAGTACTCTGAGGTGGGACCGACATACGGTCGGGCGGGCCGCCCCATCGACACTATGGTGAAATGTCTCCGGGTCATCCCGTGCTGTCGCTGGAAAGTGGCTAGGTAGGTGCGTCGCTGAGTAGTTTAGTGGATGAGAGTGGGTGATAGCCCCCCCCCCCCTTTCTCCCTCCGGGAGTAGGGGGGTCGGCTGGAAGAGCTTCTCAGCGAAAAAAAAAATGGTGTGTGACTTTTGATAGTGTGTGTTACACGAAAAAAAAGAAATTTAAAAGCTTGCTATCACCAGAATCATCTGAGCTTTCAGAGTTGTCGAAAATATCTGGTAAATATCCCGTAAGTATATAGGTAATTGTAAAGATAATAACGTATAATGTGCTAATTTGGACAGTTTAAGAAAAGCAATTGTAACACCACGTGATAGACTCGTATAATGTTTGTAGCATCATTTAAATCTTTACCAAGCGAAAGGCGATTCTAATACTGTATTAATACAGTTATTTTTCTAAAAGATTATAATTATTAAAGAGCACTTTGAAAGCTCAGATAATTCTGATGCTGATCACCTAATTAGCTTTCATTTATTAACAAAGGCGAAACGAATACCTACTATAACTAGGAACTAAGTAAATAATACCACTTACTGAGCAACGCAATGCGCAGCAGATAACACGTGTCTGTCGTCCATGAGTGAACCACCGCAGAACTGTCGCCCACCATTGAACAGCGCCACTATCCACGGCCACTCATTCAGTTCTGCATTGTGGCCACCCACGATGCGTTCGTCATCTGTTTCTATACTCTGAAAAGGAACTTCATTAATGGGATTGACTAGAAAAATAAATTTAGTGTATAATTTATCAAAAAATAACATTTTATCGGGCATTTGACCGTAATCGTTTTAGTCGTATTGGGAAAGTAAAATGAGTTCTCCATTTGATGAATGCCGGTCGACGATCAATAATATTTTCTATACTTAGGTATCCATTCCAAATTCTAACAAGAATAGAGAAAATAGTGTCATATTTAACCGCCTCTGTGGTCTAGTGGTTGAGACCACCGAACTCAGATCTAGAGCTCTGGGATTCGAATCCCGTTGGGACTGAAATTTTCTGCTCGGTTTGGTTAATGGTAGGGCTTTACTAAGTTGGCTAGCTACCACCATCTTACCTAAGTCTGCCGCCATGTTAACGGCATTGTTGTGTTCCGGTAGTTACAGGTAAGTAAACCAAGTTCAAGTTAAATAACCAGTTCCTCTGTGGTTGAGGAATCCGAGTGTAGCTCGCTTCCATCGTCGGCCTTATCTTCACTGATGGTAATCAGGTGAGATGACGGTCAAGAGTTACCTCGTTAAGGTAAAAAATCTTTTCTTAAACTTTTGGTTAATTTTTATTTTATTTCATACCTAAAGTTTTTGTACCAATTGATTATTCAGAGTTAGTTTGTAGGTAGGTATAAGAAAGTAAAAGATAGAAATTATAAAAACCTTAGCATTTTTGTTGCCACAAGACCCATCAACGGCTGGTTGCACGGTGGGTCTGCTTGGTTGCGTCGGGTACATCGGAGGCCACGTCTAGCATAACAAGTAAACGATTGTTCAAATATTAATTCACACATTGACTTATATACTACTACCGTAAGTTCACAATAAATAATAGCTTCTTAAAATAGAAATGTAGGTACTTACCTATTTTTTAAATATTTGAATTTTTAAATACGATTCAGTTTATAATGTATAAAATGCCTTACTTGATAATAATACTACTCTTCTTTAAAATGCTCTTTTGGGCACAGAACATAATTGTGGTGAATTGTATAATTTCCACACTTTTTTTTGACAGTGCTTAGGTACTACTCTCATAAAAATATGAGTGGTCAAAAAACAGTCAGTTAACGTCACATTGTTATATTGAATTCAATTATGATATTAAGACGTCAGTGATTGTCATAATTGAAAGCAAGTATGACATTCATGTTGGTGAATGTCATACATAATTGAAAGCCTGAAATAAATGATTTATTAATAATAATAAAGCAATTATGACATTTACACGTCTGTTAATGTCATAATTGAAAGCAAGTATGACATTTAAACATTGAATTTAGGTAATGTCATAATTGACTATCTAGATATCTCTATGCCAAATTTCATCTAAATCGTTTCTACGGCTTAGGACTTTAACGTAACAGACAGACGGCGGCCAGAGTTACTTTCGTATTTTTAGATTAGTAGGTATGGGGATGTATGATTTTATACTTATCATACCTGCTTAGTTGTAGGTTTGGTGGTCATCTGTGGTCTAGTTGGCCATGTGGTTGCCATGGTCGAAGTTGGAGGTCTGGTGGTAATACCTGCGACTATAGAAATTAAACATAAGCAGAGTTACTACAAAATACGATATCCCTATTGTAGTTATCTCCATTCTTTTTTAACTCCAATTACTAAAAAATTGTGTTTGTGGGTAAAAATTTGTAAAACATTCTTTTTTTAAAACTATTTTGAATGTTTTTCTTTTGTGAAAATAAAATCAATCTAAGTATTTCTTATAGTTCTTGCTTTTATCATAACAACAATCATATATTGTATATTGTATTGTACAATCATATATTGTTCATATATCATATAGAACGTATAAAATCAAAACTCTCAAAATTCACGTACGCCCTGTTTGAATTAGTACACAGCACAAACACAGAAGCAGCATTATCGGCTTACTACGCATATGCATACTCACAACTAAAATACGGATTGATACTTTGGGGATATAGCACGGATGTAACTGACGTACTTATAATGCAAAAAAAAATGTGTGAGAATAATTGCCCAAATAGACAATACTCAATCTTGTAGACCTTTCTTTAAAAAATTTAAATTACTCACCCTACCATCCTTGTATATATATGAGATATGTATATTTACTTACAAAAATATTGGACAATTTACAAAAATAAAAGATACCCACAGCCTAAACACAAGACATAGAGACAGGCTTCACCTGCCAAAATCTAGAATCAAAATGTTGAACACCAGCCCTTACTATATGGCGGTTAAAATTTACAATAAATTACCAATCACTTTAAAAAATGAACAAAACTTTAAATCGTTTTCAAAAAACCTTAAATGCTACTTGATTACCAAGTGTTTCTACTCTGTATCTGAATACTTAAGTGAAAAAACTTAACAATAAATTTTAAAAAGAGTGCTCTGCTTGATAAAGAGACTAAATGACTTCAATATAATATTATTTTAAAAGAATATGCAATATGTTCGATAATATTAATATGAAGATATTTATGTTAGTACATAGATCATTGAATTAATAGTGTATGTGATTATTTTAATTTAAATTTAATTTTTTTTTGAAATTGTTTTGACTGTTGTAAATTGTATTAATTAATAATATTTACAATTCTGATTCTTATTTATTGTGATAACTATAATTACAGAGGCTTGCTGTCCTCAAATTTGCTACACCTCGCGGTAGCTAAGTTTAAAGTGCCTATATAAATTTATACAAAGATCCAATGTACACTTAGTGAGCAAATAAAAAAACTTTGAAACTTTGAACTTTGAACAATCATTAAGCTCTTTTTTAAATAATATACTTACATTTACATCAATTAGTTATCTATGTAGCTCAGCCCCCTTATTCTCAACTGTCGGAAAGTATTCGAATTTCGGAAACTCTATACCTGTCACTATTTATCGCGGTGCGTCAAAACGAGACGGCATGTGACTTTTCGAATCGAATCCGTGATCCGACAATTGAGAATTTAAAATTGTAGATAATAAAATATTGATAATATACTCTATATTATTTGGTCCATGTCGACAGGTATGCATTATTCGATAAATACTTAGAAGTTAGAATAGCAAAATACTTAGATACGACATCTTATGTAGGTACTTAAACACGCTGATTGTTGCACACAAGATGTTTGTTAACTAACTGTGTAATTTAATCCCCAAAAGAATTTTCTTTTCACATTCCCAAAACATAAATTCTTTTATAATTTTACGAGTGTATTTTATTACCTAGCGAAGGAGGGTGTGTCGGCGCAGCATGGTCTGGGGGATGGGTGGGTAGCGGCGGGATGGTTGGCGGCCACTGCGCCGGTATCTGCCGAATATTGTAGTGGTTCCCAAACGGCCACTGTGGTGAAAGGGCTGCTAAGATTCCTCTCTGGAAACTAAAGAAACCAAAGTATAAATAAAAGTTTCAAACGTGATTCAGTGCCTTGTAACATTGATTTTACCTGGCTAACTGTAGCGGCGGCAGCTGAACTGGCACGGCTGGGGGCAGGATGCCCAATCTTTGCACATCGGGTTCTTGCTGAGGTGGCGTACCCACTGGTTCTGTGCAGCATACACCAAACACCTAAAACATGTATATAATGAGGCAGTGAGATAATTTTTCACAACAGCGTGCTTCGTGACAATCAGCATTTGAAAGTTTTGAAACTACGTGGGTCACCCTATATGGGATAAACTAATATCTAATTACGGTGATTCCCAAAAGCTAAATAATTATTCATATCAATTATATTCTGAGCAATAAGTAGTATAAAAATTCAAGTAAGTACCTAATACTTATTATTTGTTGAGTGAGTAAAAAATACAGTAACTTTCAACTCACAATTAATAGACTTAAGAAGATCCTTCATATCTGGCTAGGTATTATGTACACTATCTCAAGAAATCGGACAAAATCAAACACTTGTACAAAATTCAAAATGATTCGTCGATTTCACAATTATTTAATATGGCAAAATGGCGGGCGACTTAGAAGTCAACTAAACGTCACCAGTGACGACATAATTAATATTTGGCTGTGTTGCAGTTTTTTCTATGAAAAATCTTGTTTTGTGCCACGAAACAAAGCAAATAAGAAGAAAATGGAGAGTTAGAAAATGTTCTGCATGTTTTTGCCAACTTTTTAGTATAGTGTACATAGACCTGGCCGGGTCTCCGTGCATTATTTGGACAACTTCATTAAATTATTTACAATTTAAAGATGACAACACCGATCGTCGTGGAAATCATTAGGTCTTAGGTTTACGTCTTTCGGATTAAAAGTAAGAAAAGTCCATATGCGAAGACAACTACTGCAGCTTGAAACACACTGCTCTAGCCGCCTCTAGCTTGCCGGCTCAAAAAATTCCTTTTTACGCCTCAGGACGGACAAAAGGAACGTGTTACTAAAGACTACTACAACAACGAGTTACTAGAGTGATGTTGAGGTGGAGACAGTGAATTGATGACTCTAAAGACTGTTTCTGCTATTTAGTACTTTAATTTGCTTTTTTGCTTTTTTTTATTTTTATACAACTAGATGACAAACAAGCTGACGGCCCACCTGATGGTAAGCGGTTACCGCCGCCTATAGACATCTGCAATAACAAGGGAAAATCACTTGATATTGCAGGAGCGTTGTCATCCAGTAATTACACTGGCTGCCTTTCCCTTCAATCCGAAACACAGCGAGCTGTTTTACGGCTGAAATAAGAAAGGCGGTGGTACCTACCCAGACGACCCTACATACGCGCCTACCACCTACCAAGATGCTATTTAGTTTTACCCACCTCCATATTGTCACCGCCCACGTAGCTGCAAGTATCGTAGTGGCCCATTACCCATCCATCGAGGCCGGATAAATCTACGACTTTCACCAGGGGATAGCACTCCCGGTAGCTCTTACATGTTCCTTTCTTGCCTAGGGTTGTTTCACAATCTAACCCAAAAGCTCCTTCGTCAACCTGACAATATCGATAGAAACATTAGTAACGATAAGATACTTTCATTCATAAATTTTCATTAACGAGGTCGTATTCGTGTTCATTTCTCGCTGTATTTAGTTTTCAAAAATGTACAAAACATGGTAAGTAAATAACAAATAATTTTCTTACGTGTTAAAATGAAATTAAAAAAATATTTCAAAAATCTAATGAGGAACTATTATAAGTATTACTCACTCTTCTAACATTGTTTGTACAATGTAGGCACAATTGTAGGTACTTAATAATGCAACCAATTAATCAAAGAATATATTATTATAAACTCAACATCGTTGGTCTCTAATAACAATTAAAATTTTTAAAGTGGTATCGAAAATAAATTCATAACTTTAGAAGATTTGAACAGACATAATATTCTTCTCCAATAGAGTAACAGATGTTATTTAAAAAACCACTTATAATAGGGTGCAAATATAAAATGAATAAATAGAAGTTTTCAATTAATAGATATTTACATTAGAAAACATACATTTTTGGTTTTTTCCCGTTATTTTTTTGTTTTCTTGAAAAAATCCAATATAAAGATACTTATAATAAGTGGTGATCTAAACTTACCAGTCTAGTTTGAAATAACAGCAACTGTTTTCCATCACGGGTACTATTTTGAGTGTCGCGTTTCACTCGGCTTACGGCAGCTGAAAAATAATATTTAAAAAAGTTTTTTACTGAAGATGGTATCCGAGTTTGGACTAAACATAAGGAATCCGATAGTAGTATTATATCTAGGAGTTTGTTGGGATTATTTGTTTCGAACGTTTTGAATTCGATTACGAAAACTTTATTTATTAAAACTCTGTAAGTGGCTAAAATTCCTTATTGACTTTCATAAAAACAACAACGTATCTGTTCAAGTTAGGTGTACAGGATTGTAATAAAAACGGCCATTTTGTTTTAATTGGCTGAACAAGAAATCTGAGTTTGGAGTTTCATCTTTTATGCTGTCAAGAAGTTTGCTAGTATGTGGAACGTTTGTTCTACATTACGAAAACAAAGTAACTTTCGCTACGGTTGATTCCGGAAAGCTATTATATTTTTAATATAACAAGAAGCTTATGGCCCTCCCGCCTGATGTTATATGCGGTTATAACACATTACTCTTTGGTTATAACCCTCAGATCATAACATAATATCCTATAGACGCTCGTAGCATCCCAGGCGCTACTCGCACGTTCTAAAGCCTCAAAAAAATATTTTTTTGTTCATATCAAAATGGCAGTGGGCCAGTCACATAGCCCGTAAGCATGGCTCGTGGGGTAAGACGGTCTTGGAATGGAGGCCTTGGGGCGAGAAACGGCCTAGAGGAAGACCACAGATGCGATGGAAGGATGACGTCAAGAGAACTGCAGGGATAAATTGGATGGATGTAGCGCAAGATCGAGCTAGATGGCGTAATTTATAGGAGGCCTACACCAAAATGGTTGAGAACGGCTGAGAAGAAGAATAGAAGATCAAAATTTTTAGTTTCGAGACCTACCGCGTGCTTTTTTGGTGGAGTTAGGCCCAAACTCTTCATGTGGGAGACAAATGGGAGGCTTGAGCTTAAACGTGTATATACATATAGATGTAGTCTACGTATGTATATGATGATGCTATTGTAAATAATTTTGGCTTTTATTTTTGGTGAGTACAAACAAAACAGTGCAGCCAAAAGAATCTGACCGGTTAATAATTAATCTTCTCCATGTTAAAAGTGTACCTACGCATGCAATATGCGTTGCGTATAAAAATAGGCGTAAGACTCGATGTGCGTTGACTATTCAACTAACTAAACTGAACGAACAAGAAAGTAAGAGAAGCAATATTCAAATAAAAAATGTAACACGACTAAGATAATCTTTGTTGCATTTTCCTTACTTTCTACTTCTTTTAATATTCGTTTTGAATAGAAAAAATGGAAAATCAGGTAGTAAAGTTGTTCAGTTGCCATATGTTCCGGGTTAAGACTAATGACATTTCTGTGTAAGCAAACTTGGAGTTCGTCATGCAACGCGTACATCTTAACTAATCATGGGGACATGATATCCCTTCACGATCTTTTGTGTCACCACCGCTTTTATTACTATGTGTGAAGATAGCTGCCATAATAAGCCTTACTATAGGTATACATGGAAATACCCTATTCTGGTATTGTATATGCCACTTCTAAAAGACACTCTAAGCTTCTAGCCAGGGCAGCACACTGATATAGAAGATGCTCCATTGATTCAGGAATCAAAGCCAGGGCTTTCATCACACGCTAGGAAAATTACACACACTGTATAGGTCACCAGATAAAAGTACATATTATAGTTCGTGACTGTGAAGACGTTTTGCAGTTTAAGACGATAAAGTATAGATAAGATGATAAAGTGGATAATATATTGTTACTAATTGTGACCGTACTTACTTATTAAGTTAAATATGTACATACCCATTCCGTTTATTTTGAAAAACGAATTGGAAATCTGTTTGGAAGTTTATCATTTCATTCACGGTTTTACGACAGGAGAGTTGAGGAGGGTAGGCATGTATTTTAATGTCCACAACAGTTAATATTAACAGGGCTATAAAAACATTAAGGCCAATTGAAATTGTAACGGTGAAATCATTAAACAAGTACCGTAACATAATAGCAACAAAGTAGGTACAGTCGACAGCACATCAAGCGTTACAGTTCGACCTTAAGACCACCCTTACTGCTATCGTAATAGAGGTGGCTTTTGTAGTGCAACTGTGACATTTGATGTGCTGTCAACTGTACCCAAAACTCATAAACCTGCAGTCAATCAAAAACTTACTTCGTCAAAATGTAGGCAAAGGTAAAATATTTTTGGTTATGTATTGATCTTTCTGCCATCTCTGTTAGCAATATTATATCACATCACTCTGTTTTTTCCTCCTTAGTCCACACAAAGGAATTTCTACTTGAGACACAGCTTAATGACTTATAATTTTTTTACATTATCTCACAGTAGTACATTATATATTCACAATATTTTCCTATTGTATTCATCTGATGATGAATGATGATTCATAAACAGCAATAGCCTGTATACGACCAGACACGGGCACAGACCTTTCCTATATAGGTGAAACACGGGGGTAGTGAGTAAAAGCGGTGGCAATGACAATCAGAAACCAACGTATTATAATGTGCCTTCCGAAGAACGGGAGAGTTCGAGATTAAAAATTTTTGATTGACCCGTGCGAGATCGATACAAGTTGCTTTGGTTCCTGATCAAACCTAGAGTTCTGAAACCACTTCGTCAGCGAGAGTATTAAAGCTTAAATACTCTCGTAGACCTTTACTTCTTTTCTGGTAATATTATTACCCGGGAAGAAATAAAGATGTACTGGTTACATTGTACCTGTACACTGTAGGAAAGTTCTGCAACTATAAGTTTTTGAAGCATGATGTAGAGTTTCCTTATTTTTTTTTTTATACAACTGGATGACAAACAAGCTGACGGCCCACCTGATGGAAAGCGGTAACCGCCGCCTATAGACACCTGCAATAACAAGCAAAAATCACTTAATATTGCAGGTGCGTTGTCATCCTGGGGCCTAAGATGAAATGCCGTCCATGCTCAGTAATTACACTGTTTACCTATTAAGTAATTAATTAATACATCAAATAATTTGCCACAAAGTTGTTTTTTCATGTTGTAGAGTTTATGTCTAATCTAAGCTTCTTTATACTCACAAGTCTTTGTATTTGATCTCAAATTGTATCAAATCGATGTATGGTATGGGAAACTACATTATATATATATATATATATATATATATATATGATAAGGTCGAAGATAGAATCGGGCCACACCATGTATCCTCAACCACAGAGGAACAGGCTATCTTACCTCCTACTGCCGGAACACAATAATGCTGTTAACATTATTGCTAAGACGGCAGACTTAGGTGAGACGGTGGTAGCTAGCCAGGCGGTCTTAGAAAAGCTCAACCACGAACCAAACCGAGCTGAAAATAGCTGCCCCATGGGAATCGAACCCTGGACCTCTAGATTTAAGGTAGGTGGTCTCAACCACTAGACCGCAGAGGCGGTTTAAATTTTTCTTTCTTTAGGTACTCTATTAAATACAGCAGCTTATTATTTTAATTATTTAAATTCAACATGTGCATACTTATTTTCAAAATTTTAAATAAGCAAATTCATACCAATATTACACCTAAAATACATCAGATATACAAACGTAGCGCCCTTAGAGCAAACAATATAATACTGACTAGGATCAGAACCAATTATGGAAGAAACGCTATAACTTATGAGGGAGCATAACTCTTCAATAAACTTTCACGCAACAGATAAAATGTGGACATCCTCAGTGTGTTTAAGCGTGGATTGTCTGAGCGTATTTTGAGTGATTATAGTTTACTCCACTAATGAATGCATCGAGTATACCTTAAAATTTTAGACGCCCACGACACTAACATTTATACTATAAGTACTGTTTCTCATGTAAGTGACATATTATATTTTTATAATAAAGAGATCTTCAAAACCCAGCGTTCTTTATTATAGAAAACAATAATATATATTTACTGTAATCTACAACACACGTGACGCGTTGATGTCTTTTATTAGCGATATTACGTAATCAATACTTACTTAAATAATTACTTTTCTTCACTTCTATCTTATTATCAAAACATTTAACATAGTAGGTGGCACTACTTATTAACTTATTTTTAATAAATAATATGAATAACTTAATAATTAACTTAATATGAATCACTTTTTAATTTTGCCTATATTTATAATAATTAACTTAAGTACCTATAATGTATAATGTAGGTACTTACCTATAATCCAATCAAATTCTCAATTGACAATTTGATTGGATTGATTGGATACTATCTGTAAAGCATTTCTTTTCAGTTGAAAGTTCAATAGCGGCGTAAAAATAAGGAACCGGAAAAGTGCGAGTCTGACTAGCGTTAGAAGGTTCCGTAAAACTTTTATGTAAATAGATTACAAACTTAAGTTTGTCCTTCAATCCGAAATATATCTGTCTAACATTTTTCAACTACTTATGGTAAATGTTAAAGTCGAAAAATGATAACAAAAATAATATCATTCATCGATATTAGTTACGGTCAATTTTCCAGCCGCGAACACATAACTTTGATTACAATTTCCAAAAAAGAAAAAATCTAATCGAATATAGAAACAAATATAAATTAAGAAAGTAAACGATGAAAAAACGTACAGGGTGGTGCCGTCAATGCGACAATAATTTTAAACATGGTCTATATTAGTCCTTAGAAATGATTTGCCACTTTCAAAAATGTCGTATTCATGATGACATTTGTATGAAATAATGCTGCTAACGTTACACTATTCCATACAAATGTCATAAAATTATCAGATGAATAAGATATTTTTGAAAGTGGCAAACGATTTCTATGGACTAATATAGCCCATGTTTAAATTTATTGTCGCATTGACGGCACCACCCTGTATGCTCCAGGCGTGACTCGAACCCGCGTCTCCTGATTTACGGCCAGACGTGATACCGCTACTCCACCGGAGTACTAGGTATAACCTACTAATTTCTGAACGCTTTCTTTCCTTTTCCAACGTTTTCATAGCAACGTTTACGTTTACAACGGGTTCGAGTCCCGCCTGCCCCCTTATTCTCAACTGTCGGACCACGGATTCGATTCGAAAAGTCGCATGCCGTCTCGCTTTGACGCAGCGCGATAAAAAGTGACAGGTATAGAGTTTCCGAAATTCGAATTCTTTCCGACAGTTGAGAATAAGGGGGCTGGTGCATATATTTTTTCATCGTTTTCTTTCTTTATTTATAATTGTTACAATAAAGTAGGCGTTTAAAAGCATCAAAAACATTAAAATGTGATTTGAATATTGAAGATTTTTTATACAACTAGATGACAAACAAGCTGACGGCCCACCTGATGGTAAGGGGTAAGCGGTAAGTGCTTTTGATATTGGTTTTAATTATTAATTTTCCATAATTTTAAAAATCATAGTGTTTAGGTGTAGTAAATGTATCGGACACGATTAGAACATAAACGTTCCTCTTCGTATTTTCGCAATATTCGAACTTCATTGTTATTCCGTAAAGAATCAGTTAGAATTAGTCACAACTTGTTAAGCATGTTTACATGCATACTACACACCATATATTTGGGACCAGTGCATAACGGTTGCTGTGATATTGTAAAGAATTTATTGAATTCCGCTGCCATTTGAAACGCATTCGCATTGTCTGAGCTTTGCTCAAGGAATGTGTAATATATAGAAAGCACGTGGTGACATTAACGGCTACAAACGAAATAAGTTTTATAATTTGACAACTATATTGAATCTGTTATAAAGTTTTATTCGACTTTCGTCCCTTACCAACCCATCGGCTCTTCACAACAATAGACTTGTTGTGTTTGGTTATGCTTGCTTCACAAATTAACACATTACTAGTTACCTCATTAATTACCTTTCTAAATTTTCTACTTCATCCAATTGAAAAACACCCCATACAAGTCAGTGAGTAAACGAATTTGTCCATAAATTAAATTTAAACCGATAAAAGTAACTAGTACAGCCGGCCTTGAAGATGTTGGAAGTGAACCAATTGAAACTTCATATTCAAACAACTTACGAGCTTAATAACTCAGTGAATAAGACTGATTTCCTCTGGCAATTTAATGATAAAGTATGTCCTTTAAAGGTTCCTAGATTCAACATGAAAAAAAGCTTGGTTATACAGACGCTAAAATAAATCATAAGGCGTAGGTATAGAGTCAGTTTTACTAAGTCTACAGTCCTGAACTTAAAATAGCCTGATGTACGCAGAGAACCGATTATTGCACCTAGCCCTAGCATCCTTGAACTTGGCATTGGTTTTGTTTTATTGGAAACAAAACATCGCAAGTCCAATAATATCAAAATTGACATTAAAGTACTTGGCATTTATTGATAAGTGACATTCTTAGCTTAGATTTGTTATTATCAATATCTGACAAGTTGTTCGGACATGTAGACAACGATTAGTGCATGATATTCCGGGTTCAGTGATTCAATATCAGTAAATGTCAGCAGCGCAAGATTCAATCACAGTCTTCGATCTAATTAATGTCCTCAAACTGGCAGCGACAAAAAATAGTTCAATTTAAAAGCTTAGGATCTAATGGCGAGTGTAGACGAACCGCTATTATGATACCAAACTAATTTATTTTAAATAACATATTGTAGCAATAAGTATCTTATAGCTTATGATACTAAACGTGAAATTAACTGGTTCTAAATTGATAGAGTTCTGTACCTATAAGTATGCCTAGTACCAATAGAAATCGATTATTGTTTTTGGGGCGTATATACCTACTAAGCAAATAAAAAAATAAATATAGGTATCTCAGCTATAGTATTCATCTCTCGTACTCTTCTTGTCTGTCCTGTCCATTGTTGTTGTCTAGAAGAGATCGCTATTCAGTGTTAAGACCGTCCTTGTACAATATAATTTCTACATACTATTTATATCTGCAATTATTAATAGTACACATTATATCTATCTATTGTCTAGTCTAAATTACATAGAATCAACAAGTTTTAGTTCAGCTTTAGTTTACCAATTTTATTGTGTGGTTTCGTCAAGATCCTCAAGAGCTTAAAAATAACAACCACGGTCGTTATTTAGAGACTTAACTTAACGCATGCTGCGTGTAATATTTTTGTGTTTCATTTCTTGGTTTGGGTTAACGTTTCTCTGAAAATTTTGAGGAATCGAAAAGATGACGGAGTGAATAAGCTGTAACTGACAGCGAGACGGACAGACATGACCAAAAGGATTTACGTTATTGCTATTTTGGCTACGGAACTGTATAAAACGAAAATATACAAAAGTTTGTTTCTTTGTTTCTTTCAATTATTTTAAACTTTCAGGCGCCAAACGAAACTTGATAACAGTTTATACAAATTCTGATTAACCCTTCATCCATCTTGGTAAGAAATTTTACCTTGTAGGTAGAGAACCCCAAAATACGAGTATGTACGATGAGGGTTGGTAGGCTACGTTGTTGGAATGACAATAAGACGTTACTCATATTTTCAAATACATATTCTCACATCTACACATACCTTAAATGTTATGAAAAAGATTTGATTGATGTGATCGCTCGTGGACATGTGGGCGTCGAACGATTTGCATTGAATCGTTCCCAATGTAATAATTACCCACGTTTCTAAGAGTTAGCGGACCGCGGGTTGACGACCACTACATCATAAACTAACCAAATCTATGTGCCTACGCTACATTTTTTTACATATACATAATAAATACAAAAATTAGATTATCGATAGCAACATCAATATAAAAACGATATTTTAATCAAGTAAGTAGTCTACATAGAAATATCAATAATGTAATAATGTATATTTCCGATAGTTTTCGCTACGGCCGGACATCTCAGTTGCAAATAACTTTCTCTAGCCTCAAAACCTCATACCGTGTGACGTGCACTGTATTGTGTCCACACCATACGAATACATAATGATAGTTCATTTTGAAAAAATATTGTTAAAATTTAAAACAAAGAATTTACAAAGTGGGCCAATTAGCTGACCGTACAAATTCACTAATAAGATTTGAACATTTAACGAACACGACTAAAGTTATTCCTATTTAAAAACAAAGTCCTGCGACTTATATTACTATCAACACATCAGCCAAGAGACGCCTACCGCGGGGCGTATTACTTATCATTCACTAATTCCGTATTAATAAAGTATTTGTGTTCGTGTCAATTTACTTACTCTTTATTCATATAATTTTAGCACTTTAAAACTATGTAATTGTTACAACAAAGCAGGCGTTTAAACGTAATCAAAATCATTAAAATGTGATCAAAGGATTATATTAAAAACTTAAAATACGCTGAAGAAACTATCAAAAAGGTTAAAATTACTAGATTTTACTTATCAATATTTTAGTACACAACGGAATAAACAATATTCAGCAGTCTTACCATTCAAAATAACCGCATCATCGGTATAGAAACCGCCGTCTTTCGTGGAAAATCCGTTAGTATCATCGGAAACACTACCGCATATGGACGCAAAAAGGCCCATCCAAAGGATAATAAATTTAGTTCCCATTATTATAATATCTATTTTACTACATTCACTGTTTCAAGTCAACAAGAAAAATATTTCGCGACGCGAGGATGTGCGGCCCGCAAGGAGTCGCCTCGCAAAATGCTTTTGGCCTCTTCACTCACTGCCTTTATAATATTTTTACGCGGACGCTCTACATTAGGTTAAAAAGATAACAGAGCTTTTTCTCCTTTTGTACCCGCCTGACATTTAGATACAAACGAGCTTTATAAAATATGACAAGCATTCGGTTGAATGTGCTCGCAGCACCATCGATTGATGGCGTTTATTTTTGCAGGCTTCACACGCATCAAAACAAAGAATGATTTTGGAGGTCAATGAACGTCGTTGAATTTTTTCATTAAGAATGCTGTCGCAACGAGCAGCGCAAATTGACACCTGGTGTAATATGAAGGGATCAAAGGACGGATGTAAAAAATATTCCCAAATTGTAACTTTGGCGGCAGTTATTTTTGCGAGCTGCAAAGATATTATACAAATATGAAACTGACTAAGATTTTGCAAGTTCAAAGTTGATTAACAAATATGAAAACTAACAAAACACGACATTAAGTAGGCAGAAAATAGTTTTTTGCATATTTGTCTTAAATTCAGTTTTTATTTTTGTTTAAATTTTTTTTTCTGTTCGTACCATATTTTTTATTTTTTTTAGGCATCAAATAGTTAATTGCATATTTGTTTGAATTTGTTTTTTTATTTTTGTTTAAAATTTTATTTTTTCCTACTGGTTTTTTGTGTGTGTATGGTTTGCGATTTGGGTAATAATTTTTAATTGAAAGGGTATACCAGATTGGTCCCATAATTGTTTGTTAGTGATCTGATGAAGATTTTTGGAGATGGAGAACGGAACCTCTTAACAAAAAACAGTCAAGCGATGGTAAAAACCAATACAATAACCTCCTCCTTTTTTTGAAGTCGGTTTAAAATAAAAAGTATTTATTAAGTTAGTGCTCCTGTTTCCAGAAACAATACAAAAGTGAAGCGCCGACTCTTTATCAGATCACATTAAGTAAATTAATATAAATTTGGATATCAATAGGCATCCGAAGGCACTACATCATTTGACTGTATTTTGTTATAGCACCCAGTAAAGAAGTGTAGGGCCCCATAGACGATAAGCGTAGCACCTTGAAAACTACTATACTTAGCGTTGCCGTACCTATCTTGTAAAAATCTGGAGAAAGCGTTATTTCTCTCGATTTTCCCAACATTCTTAATATAAGCTTTAAAAATCTTACTCTACGCATGAACGTACTACAAAGTAGCGTTATTTAGCTGCGATGTTTATTAGTTTTTTGTGTAACATTTTAGTCCAGCTACCGAGTATTTTCCTGGTTTACCTACATAATAATTTACGAAGGTAGCTTTAATTCGTGCTTGAATTTTAAATTTCGTTACGTACTTGTTAATGTATTATATGTGTTTTTATTAGGTCCTCACCTATGAATCCTATGACGCTTGGCGCTTTATATAGGTAAAAATTATATATAAAGTTTTAAGCTCCTGTAATTTGAAGATTGTTTGTGGTGTATGAACGAGCGTTGTCGTGAAAAGGAGATGGAAAGAGTCGAGCAACTGTTAAGTCTCAATTGTTTGACAGAAAACTTGTACGTCCATCATCAATATGTGCCAGGCCTTCAGAAACTGAACTTAAAGAACACAAGAACTTCTTATTTTTTAATTTAAGTTCCGAGCATGGTTTTTTTCCCTCGGGATCAAACTTGTTTCATTGTAATATGATCTATTTTAAAGTTACAATATTTGTACAACTTTAGATTTTTCATACAACACTAAGTAAGTAATTTTTTAATCGGTGAAGTACCTTCATAATTATCAGACACAATGGATATTCTATTGTGTGTGAGCGAGCAGGCTGGCAAGAGACTCGGCTTATGTAGAGTCCGCCTTTAATAGAGAAAAGAACTAGTTACAATCCGTAATCCAATCCACCACTTGCTTACTCTGGCTTAGGTTAATCGAAAAAAGTAGGTAACTACATAAATTCGTCCAACACTTTCTCTAGAACAATACGTATATTGTATTATTATTGAGACTAAGTCCACTCAAACCTCCTTTTGCGTTCCTATCTCTACTTCACATTAGGAAAGTTAAAAGATAAGTAAGTAGTTATGTCTCACTGCTTTAGAAAAGTTTATGTTTTATTATGAATAAGGAATTTTACTTGAATTTGAAAAAAATCTTTTATTATTTGTCACACTAGCCTTTGTCACATTATTAAAAGAATGGGTAATATTCAAATAGGTGCGTTTCTATTTTGGATGATTGAAATTAAGGCCTAAATACTAATGGCTCTGCCCGTGCGCGTAGTTGCCGGTAATTGCGGGAAAAGGCAGCATATGTCCTTTATCAGAATATTATCTATCTCCATGCCAAATTTCACCTAAATCTGCCAAGTGGCTCAAGAGTAAAAACTTAGCAAACAGACAGACGAACTACTTTCGCAATTGTAATATTAGTTTAATTTGATGAGCGCAATAATAGTTATACCTCTTCAAGGAAAACACATTTGACATTTAGGCCATTATCAAATAAAGCTGGCTAAAAGGGAGATATGTCATGAATGACATTCAAAATGCATTAATTTACGATGAATCCAAGCACTTTCCTGGTACACCATTACTCATTTAAACATGATCCAGTTTTCCTGCTAACGATGAACGTGACAAACTATAATTTAATCCCTGTCATGTTACCAATACGCCAACACAAAAAACAACTAAATCAATGTCGATAACCTTTGGAAATAAGTCTCATTAATATGTTTGACTAGCGCTGACAAAAAGGTATAACCTGACATAAGTAGATAGGTAATTTAAATAAGCTCCAGTCATTATTTTGTTATAATGCTCATTTTTGGTGTAAAATCTAGTAAGGAAAGCTAAGTAGGTATGTACAGAAATTATTGTTTGAGTTTAGCAAAAATACAGGACTGAAATATACTAAGTATATGTAGAGATACCAAATTTTTCGGATTTGCGGTATGAGCCAATTAAGACAATTAATCTAACTTTAAACTCGTGCGCATGTCGGAGCATAACTTTTGCTAATGGAAAAGGTTTATCTTTAATATCTTTAACGGTAAAGAGCACATAGCTTATTACCATTCTTAAGAATATTGAGTTTTATAAAGCTCATGCATTAGTACACGTTGTACATTCGACAGCACATCAAGTTTATCACTTGTCCTTGAGACCGTCCTTACTTCGTTTGTAATAAAGGTTGTTATCGTATTGCAACTGTTACTCTCGATGTGCTGTCGTCTGTACATACGATATTATCATCATTAATCTTCACATGTTCCGTTATGTCAATGATCGCCGACTTTCGGGACAGTGCAAAAACCTGATGAGTTCACTGTGAGAACTAGGCATACAATTATTCACGTTTAAACATTTACGACCTTGTTGTCCCAATTTTAGTTATGTTCTAAGATCAAAACTAAGGTTTTTTTAAAATATTCATTCATTAACACCTATTATCTATATAGCCCCTAAGTAAGCATCATGAAGAGTTTGTGTTATGGATTCTGGGTAACAGAGAAATATTGATAATAATGTGTATATAAATATGCCACTGATGGGTAAGTATAATAAATTAATTATCCTAGAATATGGATGAGTTACTTATGAAATGAAATCAAAATAAAATATCTTTATTCCAATACTAGGCCCAAGAAGCACTTTAGAATCGTTAAAATTCACATTTGTATAACTATCACAAAAAATATAATAACTACGTTATAGTGTCTGTCTGTCCGTCTGTCTGTCTGCATGACCTAATTTTTTTAACAGCTTATGCAGCTGAATTAAGTTTTTTAGATAGGGACGAGATACCTATGTGGATACCATTGTAAACATGAATCTATTCCGCAGAGTCAACAAATTCAATACTTTTTTCATTGATTTCAACATAATGTATTAACCTGTCTTACATTTGGTAAGTTAAATTTAATATACAGGTTTCATTGAATTTCCACAATAAAATTATTAATATCAAACCAGGGTAGCACCTTTGAAACGGCAATATTTAAATCCTCAAAGTCAGTTCAATCTATTTTAAAAATTGATGAGGTGTCATCTGCAAACTATCACACAAAAGTTTTGAAAAGTAAGAGAGTTCTATAATATAAATTAAGAAAAGCAATGGTCCTAGTATCGATCCCAGAGGCACGCCCATATGCACAGGAGCACCAGAAAACTCAGTTTTATTTATTACAACTTTTTGAATTCTATTGGTTAAGTAGAAATCAAGAAGCTTCAATGAGTTTATTGATACACCGTAACCGTAATGCATCACCATAAATCGGTATTGCGACCTCTCATCTTGAGCTTGAATTACATCCCTGCTAAGATCTCGATTCTTAAGTCAGTGAAGTCGAGAACGACGACGTATTATTCTTTATTGAACATGGCTCATATTTTACATTTATGTTTTTGATGGGATGCGCCATAATTAAGTAAAGTTCATGTAGAGAAGCACGGGAAAAAACAAATAAAAAGTAGGAAAACTAGACCTAGTAACTACCTACTTATTGTCTACCTTAAAATATCTTCTATACCTAAATAACCTTTCGTCGTTACTAGCCCTCTGGCGCCTCCTCAACAAATGAAAACCTATTGGGTCTGGTTTCTAGTTTCTAAACCTTCTTAAATTAAATAAGGTAGGTGTATAGATATTAATGTTTTTTTTATGTCAGAATGTAACTAAAACAAAAACTTGGCATAGAACGTATAACAATTTACATTGCCACATGAAGTTTCTTCTTCTTCTTCTTTATTATAATGGCCTCTCGTTATTACGAATTTTGCCAATGTCAAGTAAAAATAATCTGCTAATAATTTGCGGCAACGTTGAACGGTGATGGGGCAAGACGAATTCGTTTTCCGAAGAAAACATGGACACCAGCCCAATAAAAGAAAATGGATGCTGTCAGATGGCTGTGGATGTGCACAACCTGTCGATTTCACAGTCAGCCGACAACAACCCCACATGAAGTTTGGTATTGTCGAAGTTGACTTTTTGTAATAATAAAAATAAAAAAAATAAAAAATTATCAAAAATAAAACCGACTTCAAAACACTAAAAAGGAAAAAATAATTAAATTTCAGTACATAGTTACTTACCTCCTAAAATGTATTTTTTGGAGTTGGTGCTTCACATTCTATTGTCTCTGGAAACAGCTTAGCACCAACTCCAAAAAATACATTTTAGGAGGTAAGTAGGGGAAAGTAGTACGAGTTGATCCCTTGGGGTTAAGATAATCCTTTGCGATTGTGCTGAAACCACAAACACCATTTGGTTGATTTCACTGGTAAAACATAGCTCCGGACACCTCCCCACCTCAGTCAAATCGTAATGGCGGCGTGAGCGATACAGCGATTTTGACGAAAAAAAATAAAAATTAGGCACGGCTGATCTAAGGTAGGCATGACTTTGAACTTATGTTACTTTTATTCAAACAATGTTAAATGTAATCACTGTTGTGTTTGAGGCTGCTTTTATGCTTAATTTTAGTATTTGGGCCACGTGAACATAGCCGCGTGCTTGTAGGTTATGTTAGCAATCATTGAATGAAAAAGTAGGACTTGGGTCAAGATGATCCCTGGGGATCATCTCGTACATATAGAAAATATCGCATATTGTAAACATAGTCGCTGCCCGCTTCGATCTGTCAGTCTGTCTGTGCTTGTTTTTTTTTAATTTATTGCCATTGGCTGTGCTTTTGTCTGTCTTCAGGGTGATTGTTGTCTATTATTTAAGTCAATAATTATGAGTTTATACAACATTTTTTTTTCTTTTTTTATAGACTAACGGCATCACGTTAGTCTATAAAAAAAGAAAAAAAAATGTAAAATGTAAACGTAATTACAAAAGAAAAACTTCTCGAGGGGATTTGTGGACTGGTAGCAGGAATCAATGACAGCCGCTCTTAATGCTTGACGCTGAAAAATGGCCATGTTAAAGACATGGAGACAAGGCCAAAAATGACTTTAATAAGGAATACAATATTTAGATTGATCTCATTATCTGGGGGTGGCTTGGTGAAATTGCTTTGACAGAGCCCAGGCTACCCCCTGAAGGGCAGTGGAGTTACCGGGGAGTTTTAGTGGGTATTCGCAGTGCCAATACGATCAGGCACTGGGCGACCCCCACACACGCCCATCGTTTAGCCAGCGGCAGGTAGAACCGTAAACGGATTCTTCCCCGAAAAAAAAAGATTGTAAAAGTAAGAAAGAATGTAACTTGTAATGTAGGTAGGTGGTAGACCCATATGTAGGGTCGTCTGGGTAGGTACCACCGCCTATCTTATTTCAGCGGAGAATCACTTCGCTGTGTTTCGGATTGAAGGGAAAGGTAGCCAGTGTAATTACTGGGCATGGACGGCATTTCATCTTAGGCCACAGGACGACAATGCACCTGCAATATCAAGGGATTTTTCTTGTTATTACAGGTGTCTATAGGCGGCGGTAACCGCTTCCCATCAGGTGGGTCGTCAGCTTGTTTGTCATCTAGTACTATAAAAAAACTGTTACAATTAACTAGATTAGAAGAAAGACTGTGTTATTTTCGTTTTTAATTTTTGCGACTGAAAGTCATCTGATTGTTGATTTTGTTAATTTTATTACCTTACATAACTAAAAACTTAACATGAATATGATGTATGACTATTTTAAATAAATAATATGTTTCATTATTGCGTATTTTTGTTTTTTATAACCTCTTTCTTCTTAAAAATATTTTTTTACTCGGAATGGGGGTAAGATGATCCCTATGATCATCTTACCCATAGGGGTGTACAAGATGATTACTTTGTAATGTTTTAGAAAAAAAGAAATATTTTAAAGATACGTCAATTAATTTCTGGTTTTGAGTATTAGGAAAGTTGGGTAGATAGATATACTAGTAGTAATAGCTTTTATTTTTGGTTTACCTTGAATAATATGTATATTACAGCGATTCCCGCTTAAGGGGGTCATCTCGTACTACCTTCCCCTAACTAGGTACTGAAATTTAATTATTTTCCCCTTTTTAGTGTTTTGAAGTCGGTTTTATTTTTGATAAAATATATTTTGTTTTTCACATTTTTAAGTGATTCGTCTTTCAACCAAAGACTGTCTCTCAGTCTTTTGTTGAAATACATATTGAAAGAATTATCTTCTAACTCCTAACCGTTAAGGAGTTGTACCTTTCATCATCAACTCATTGACATGAGATGATAACTAACAGAAGCAAATACTTGATGAGCTTTGGAAAAAAGTAAAACATGCCATACGTGCCTATAAAACTTGAGGTTTGCCCTCTATTTCCCATTATCAGATCCTGGCTTGGTGACAATGGGACCACCTGAGAAGTATACTCTATCGAAAAAAAAAGAATTTTGAAAATCAGTTCACAATCGACCGAGAAATCGATGAACATACATACAAAAAAAAATACATACAGTGGAACATATAACCTCCTTCTTTTTGAAGTCGGTTAAAAACTGCAACACAGCCAAATATTCATCATGGTGCGATTGTCACTTTGGTGACGTTTAGTTGACTTCTATTCGCTCGCCATATTGCCATAATGAATAACGGTGAAATCGACAAAAATAATAATTTTTGTACAAAGATACTATGCATGAAAACGAATAATTAGTATTTTTTGCGGATTAAGAAGATTTGTCGTGATTTTTTGAGATACTGTACATATACTTGGCCGAATATGAAACATCTCCTTCAAGTTGGTACTTAGTTATCGCCTAGAACATATTTTTTCAAGTTGGTGCTAATGTTTTATGATCATTGAAAGGTGAAAGCTGAGAGTCTGGTGCATTTTTTATGCTGACTAAGAAATCATAAGGTCACCTGTTTAGATTTTTAATCTAAAGTGGATAATTTGAGTCATTATTCAAGGAACGTATTTGCCACAATGGATGTCAATTCAAATTTATAATAATATACCTAAAAAAATAAAGCGGCTAGAAAATAACCAAGCATTTGTTAGACAATTAAAAAAACATCTTTTAGAAAAAGCATATTATGACCTCACTGAATTCTTAAATGACACATAAAAGATCAACTCTTCTCGTCAACTCTATTCTGTCATGCTAAGGAATTGTTAGTGGATATACATTCAAGTCAATGTATCTCTACTAATGCTCTACTAAAATAAAATAAAATTTTAATTAAATTTAATCCGATAATGAAATATCTAATTATTTGATGCTGAATTATATTTTTTATTTTAAATTGTATAAAGTGATAGCACTCTCTTGCTTTATGTTTGCAGTGCCCCTACGGGGTGTCATGTGTCCAATGTATCAATTAACTCATTGTAACACCTACCTATATGTAACCATGTGAACAGCAAATTAATAAATGAAATGAAAAATGAAACGTATTTTTTTACTTTAGACCAACATTTCCATAATTTCTTAATTTTTTGTCAAACCTTCGAAGCTGCTTATTTTATGTATAAAAGTACAATTCATGAAGATTCAGTTACAAAAATACATATCTAAAAATCTTCTACTTTTTTCAGAATTTTTTTTTAGACTGGTCAAGTTGAAATTTCTAAATTATCGGGAATAAAACATAACACGAAAACTACTTATAATTAGATACTATATAATTATATTAATAGCCACTTAAATATATTATTAGGGGTTAAAGTATGAAACTGCCGATTTGTACTGAAAATTTGAAATTCGAATTTTTTAATTTAACATATTTATTTAATCAAAATATCTACCATTATTATCTATACATTGCTGCCATCTAATAGGAAGGTCATTTAAGCCTTTGCGATAGAACTCTGGTGATCTAGATTCTACAAACTCGGTGAAAGCATTTTGTACCTACTGCCTCCTGGGAAGAAAACTTTTTATCACGTAGAAAATTGACCAAATCTCTAGAAAAATGGTAGTCTGTTAGAGCAAGGCCTGGCGAATACGGAGGGTGACGAATGGTTTCTAATTGCAGTTCTTGTAAAGTTAAAACGGTTTCTCGTGCTGTAGGTCTCGCGTTATCATGGAGCAATAACGGTGAAAATCGATTCATGAGTCGGGGCTGTTTCACTGCAATTTTTGCTATCATTGTTCGGAGTTCGGCACAGTAGACATCTGCCGTTATTGCTTGACCAGATCGGAGAAAGCTATAGTGAATAACACCATGCTGAGACCACCAAACAGTTACCATTACCTTTTTATTGGTAAGTTTTGCTTAAGGACAATGTTGCGGCGTTTGACCTGGGGTCAGCCATTGCATTTTTCGCTTACGGTTATCGTAAAGATTCCACTTTACATCACATGTCACAATTCGATCCAATATTCCTTCATTTCTGTATCGATTAAACAAGGCAACACAAGTTTCAACAGGCGTTTCTTTCTGCAGATCAGTCAAATCATGAGGCAACCATTTCTCATATTTTTTATTTTATTGATTTGACGCAAATGAGCCAATATTGTTGGTAAGGTAACGCTAATTCCTGGGTAGTTTGGCTCGGATCGGCTTCCACCATCTATTTCAATTCATTGTAATTCACCTGTGGGGGCGGTCTTCCACGTGGTTCGGTCTTCAAATCAAAATTTCCATCACGAAAGCGTTTAACCAAAATCGCACGGTGCGTTCATTAGCAGTCCCCTCTCCAAACGCAACATTGATATTGCGAGATATTTCTGCCGCGTTAGTTCCGTGTCGGAACTCGTATTCAAAAATCACTCGAATTTTCGAAGTATCCATCTTTCTTGTTTAAGCTGAAAGTTGATAGATATTGATAATCTTCTTATTTTAGCCGTAAAACAGTTCGCTGTGTTTCGGATTGAATGGAAAGGTGGCCAGTGTAATTACTGGGCATAGACGGCATTTCATCTTAGGCCTCAGGATGACAACGCACCTATAATATCAAGTTTATTTATTTATTTAAACTTTAATTGCACAAAATGAGTTACAATTTGGCGGACTTGATTTTTCCTTGTTATGCAGGTGTCTATAGGCGTCGGTAACCGCTTATCACCAGATGGGCCGGCAGCTTGTTTGTCATCTAGTTGTATAAAAAAAATCGAATGTTGCACATTTTTCAAAAGAAGAACCTCATAGGTACCATTTGAAAAAAGTTTAACTCAAAAATCTCAAACCATGAAGGTTCTTTGTCAATTCGAAGTACCTATTACAATAAAACAGCAACTTCATACTTTAACCCCTATTATTTATTTTTTATCACCAAATGATATTTGAATAAAAATAACTTGTAGGTTAAGTTTGCATTCTGGTAGTATTCCATACAATGCGAAAATAATTTATCTTTGTTTATAAGATGACAATGGTGGCCAAAGATGACACGATTGACGTATTGTTTGTGACAATTCCGACCTTCGGGTTCCGACGTGTTTGAAACTAATGCAGCATGACGAAATTTTTTAGAAAAATTTTCTTGTAATTGGATTTTTTTTCCTGTATAGTTTTCTGTAATTGGTTTTTTTTTAATAATTCTTCGGTATAGCTCTAGATTTTCATCCCACCAGCATGCATGGTAGATCATAATAAGGCCGCAGATGGAGGTGAGCTACACCCAGATTCATCAACCACAGAGGAACTGGCTACCTTACCTCTTACTTTGCTGAAACACAACGATGCTCTTATCATTATTGTTATGGCGGCAGACTTTCGTAAGACGGTGGTAGCTAGCCAGGTGGACTAAAAAAATCCTACCACCAACCAAACTAAACAGAAAATTGCCCCCGCGGGAATTGAACCCCGGACTTCTGGATCTGAAGTAGTTGTTCTGAACCACTAGACCACAAAGTCTGAACCACTTTAATGCTCAGAAATGTTTAAAGATTTATTATTTTTTTTATCATTAAAATAAAAATATTGTCATGCTGCTTCAATTTTCGAAAAATTAATGGATGGATGGATTTTTTCCCGGTCCTAATTGGTCTCTTGGTCAATTATATAAAAAAAAAGATATCAAAGATTGGACAACCTGTATAGTACTAAAATGTTAAGCTACTTCTTAGTTCCATTGTTGTAAACTGAATTGGAATATAAAATAAATCCAGATACTGCTTAAAGTCAGAATATATTCATTCCGTTAATATGTAGATATACTTAACAATACCTATAATATTTTTAGTAATTAAAATATAAAACTAGAAAATTTTTTACGTCCTGAGGCGGGAATCGAACCCGCGACCTTTCGCAATCCGGGCGACTGCTCTGACCAACTGAGCTCAGTTCCGCCCGGATTGCGAAAGGTCGCGGGTTCGATTCCCGCCTCAGGACGTAAAATTTTTCTAGTTTTATATTTTAATTATACTAAGTAATTTTTCAAACATTTATAATAATGTTAAAATCAAAAATTTAGAATATAATATTTTTGTTTACCAAAAAGACAGATATTAAATTAAAGCTATGTAAAAAAGAACGAAAGAATAAAACTTTATTTGGCATTCATCGCCAATAACAAAATAATAATAAATTACAATACACATGTTTATGAAAGAACTGTCGGTGCCCTAGGCATAAGAAAATAACTTGTTGTAGAATTAAAAAGTAGACACTGTTTTATAGTTATGTAAAAAAGAAAGAAAGAATAAAACTTTATTTGCCATTCATCGCCAATAACAAAATAATAATAAATTACAATACACATGTTTATGAAAGAACTGTAGGTGCCTTAAGCATAAGAAAATAACTTGTTGTAGGATTAAAAAGTAGACACTGTTTTATAGTTTCGAGGTGTTACGATAGCCATTATAGGTAACTATATTTATGAGTGGCGTAAAACGTTGTTATGTATTCCATAAGATCTAGGCAATGTCATCTACATTGCGTGTCGTGAGTGTTTTATGCAATACGGCGGCCGAAGTTGACCGATGAACAAATGATGTTAAGCAGCGAACCAAACTGCTCGTGTTTATAACAATTATCTTAAATTATTCTCAATTCCTATTGTATTCATAATGAATGTTTACTTTCATGTTGTATTACCGGTTTTAGTGTTCACATGGCAATCCTGCTATGGACTTGTTGACGTAGGTAAGTTATGGTATATTTTTTACTGCTTAATATTGACCTTAACATACTTACCATGTGCATTGACATTACCAGTGAGTGTTGTTTTGAATGTAACGTTTTGCTATTTATTTCGTTTCCAGTTTTTCTTTTATACAACTAAATGACAAACAAGCTGACGGCGGTAAGCGGTTACCGCCGCCTATACTTAGTCTGGCCATAAATACTGTTACAATTAATAATAAACAAAATATTACATTTGATTTTAGAATCTGTCATTTTTATATGATTGTTCATTGAGATTTTCTACAAAATTTTTACAATTGAGCAAAATTTTAACAAACATAAACCGACTCCATAAAACTGAAAAGGATAAAATAATTAAATTTTAGTAGGTGTACACATCCCCTAGAAACATATTTTTGGAGTCGGTGCTTCACTATCTATTGTTTCTGGATACAACTTAGAACCAACACCAAAAATATGTTCCTAGGGGTTAAGTATGTACCTACCTACTAAAATTTCTCTTCTGTTTTTTGGAGTCCTAACTTATTATTTACGAATTTAGAAACGTAACTAGCCAATGAATTTTCTAAAAGTTTTTTATGGGACCAAATAGGAACTATTCCGCATCGAACAAAAAAAGATTCATCAATGTCGGTTCACCCAGTCTAAAGTTCTAAGGTAACAAACATGAAAAACATACAGTCGAATTGATAACCTCCTCCTTCTTTGAAGTCGGTTAAAAATGACCGTATTTATGCTCAAAGCTCTAAGGAAATTAGTCGATAGAGTGCAACGTGGGCACTATCCGACTTCAGTGATGGTTTGGTGGGGTATTAGCTATGAAGGAGTGACTGAGCCATACTTTTGTGAAAAAGGTATCAAAACAGCGGCACCAGTGCATCAAGATACCATTCTTGAGAAGGTAGTGAAGACCCCTAAACAGCACCACGTCAATAACCAATAATGGTCCTTCCAGCAAGACTCGGCGCCGGATCATAAAGCTCGGTCTACGCAGTCTTGGTTGAAAACGAACGTTTCTGACTTCATCAGAGCTGAAGACTGGCCGTCGTCTAGTTCCGATCTTAATCCGCTGGATTATGATTTATGGTCAGTTTTAGAGACTACGGCTTGCTACGCCATGATAATTTGGAGTCCCTAAAACAATCTGTACGATTGGCAGTGAAGAATTTTCCCATTGAAAGAGTGCGTGCTTCTATTGATAACTGGGCTTAACGTCTAAAGGACTGTATTGCAGCCAATGGAGACAACTTCGAATAAGCTTTTTATATTTTAAATTGTTTTATATTTATGTATTAAACTGACACACTGTAGAAGTAATAAATGTTATTTGCAATAGATTTTTTTTTTCTTTATTTCTATTACTATATTCTGGCAAGACTAAGTAGATACCTGCAATAACAAGGAAAAAATCACTTGGTATTGCAGGAGCGTTGTTATCCTGAGAACTAAGATTAAGCTGAAATGCCTTCCATGGCCAGTAATTACACTGGCTACCTTTCCCGTTTTTTTTCAGAAAATTATTTAGGATTGTTTAGTTAACACCTTCCATTGTCTCTTCATAAAAAAATTAGGTTTGTTCCATACTATAAATAAATACAGTCATTACTTACCTTCATGTGATTGTGTGCGTGGTCATGTAAATATATGTGTGTATATTTGAGTGTTATAATAATACCTAAGTTTGCCTGCGTGCATTTGTTGTTTGGTGTGTGGGTGTGCATTTATGTTTTTATAATAATAAACTAGTTTTTTCAAATATCAGGGGTTCATGACATGATACACAATTACTCACTATGAATTTTTATTTCCTTGCAGTTTAGTTTAGAGCAGATTTGCAATTTTACACAGCGAACTCTTTCAACAGGAACATAGAGTTCATGATGTATCAAAAAATTAAACAGGCTTTAATTCTCATAAAAACTTTTAAATCGAAAAAACTTGCCACGCATAAACAAGTCAGACTATGCTAAATAGTTATATGAGAGGATATTTGGAAGAGTCTAATAGAAGTGTAATTATATGCCGCTTTTTGGTTTTTGTAAAAAGCTAAAAATACTGTTTTTGTAAAATCCTTTGACAACTAGACTACCCCGACTTGTCTTGCTTATGCATGTGTGTCCAACAAACAAGCTGAATAACAAGCTGAGACGGCCCGCCTGCACCCGTACCACCATCTTTTATCGCGATCCAATTTCGGTCCTAAACTGAGTAGAATCGTTTAATTCGTACTACGAGACGCTATCTACGACTATGACAGCGACGCAGTTTAGGAACCAATACTGAACCGAGCGGAATATGAATCGCTTTTATAAAGATGGTGGTAAGGCCCCTGATTGCAATCGATTACCTTCAGGACCATCACACCTATTGGTGGCTCTGTTTACTTCAGCATCTTGGGGCCATGGAGCCCTAATATGACTATTATTAGGACAGAGAACTATTTTATTAAGTACAGGCAAACTGTCTTTGCGGCGGCCCTGTGGATCGCTTGGCCCTGGGCACTTGCCTAGTGTGGCCACTAGGAAAAAAGGCCCTGCACCCGTACCACCATCTTTTATCGCGATCCAATTTCGGTCCTAAACTGAGTAGAATCGTTTAATTCGTACTACGACTCTATCTACGACTATGACAGCGACGCAGTTTAGGAACCAATACTGAACCGAGCGGAATATGAAACGCTTTTATAAAGATGGTGGTAAGGCCCCTGGTTACAGTTGCCTAAAGATACATATTAAGCTATCAGATACAGGCGTTGCACACCCTCTAAAATCATATTGTTGGATTTAGGTGTCTGTTTTTAGTTCTAAACTTTATTTTCAGAGAAATATCTAAAAGTTTGCGAACGCAATTCTGTGGATGTTAACGATTGCTTGGTGGACGCTGTGCAAGAGGGCCTGGCTGTTCTGGCCAATGGAATACCGGATCTAGACGTCCCTGCCGTCGACCCTTATCTTCAAAAAGAGCTTCGTATTGAGTACAAAAACAACCAGGTAAGATAGGACCACTTCAATCGTGTACAAAAATGGTGCTTACTAATACGATCTGTATATCGATAATTTATTTGCTTTGATTGTAATGTTACAGGTTTCCATCTAACTTAATAATATTTAAGTTAGAAGGAAATCTGTTAACTTTGAATAATTCATTTATTTATAGCAATAGTTATCGCCATAAATATTGCTTATTACATATTTATTATAAGGATTAAAGAGAGTTACCTAACCGCCGCCGTAAGGTAATTCTCCTTACTCCTTAAAGTTTCGAACTATAAATCACTCTGAAGATGTTTCCTACCATCAAACCTTTGAAGGTTTGCTGTTAGAAAACACAGTTTTGTGTTAAGTTTGCACGTGTCTATGTAGGTATATCTCATTTTATTTTGTTTAAGTTGTATTTCCATAGCTAGTTTTCTAAGATAATCTGAATAACTTTTTTTACGTTTTACAGATAATGGCTAAATTCGTGGCTAAAAACATTTATGTAGAAGGTCTGAAATCTTCTACCGTACACGATGTTAGGTAAGTAACAAAAATATTTCTGGTCTTCATTCCGATTCCGATCCGTGATGTGCGTCATTATCAGTCAAGCGAATTATACTTTCTTTTTTTATCTTAACGGGGTAACTCTTGGCCTTCATCTCACCTAATGGTAAGTGAAGATAAGGCCGACGATGGAAACGAGTCACACCCGGATTCCTCAACAAGGAACTGGCTATCTTACCTCTAACTGCCGGAACACAACAATGCTGCTAACATTATTGTTATTCTGGTCGCTAGCCAGGCGGACTTAGAAAAGCCCTACCACCGACCAAACCGAGCAGAAAATTACTGCCCCCACGAGAATTGAACCCCAGACCTCTAGATCTGTGGTAGGTGGTCTCAACCACTAGACCACAGAGGCGGTTAAAAGTAACTTAATAGAAAAATTATAATTATGGAGGCTTTCAATTTCAAGTATTGTTTATGGAGGCGGGGCTTGTTTTTTATTTCACAACAGAGGCGCTGTTGCCATTTTCATACGATTTGACAGTTACCAGGACCACGGAATATCTAATAGTTACGATAATAGCCATAAAATTAAAAGAAGAAGAAGAACATCCTCGTTTCGATTCGATTGAAAGTATTGAAACTTACACTGGGGATATAGACAATGATTTTTATTACTTGAAAATAAAACCAAGTGTTAGCTTTCCTACTAATTGGCTCTTATAAGTACATGTACCTACCCTGAGTTTATTTTGTTTTAAAAATTTCTAGCAACCAGTTTATACAACGACGAATCGTCTCAAGCAGAATTCCGGGATAAGTCATTATCTAGCCCAAATTAAACATCATTATCAGCTTGTGTTATAGAAATCTCATCAATCAATGATTGACACTGGGTAGGTATCAGTCAAAACTGTCAACGGATAATCTCCTCGCGTATTTAAGCTACTGACAAACGTGGTGAGTTAGTGGCTGGTCTTGATTGATATTGCCAAAGCCTTTCTGCTCTTCCGCGTGGCTCTTCTCTCCAAGGTCCTGGCATACGGTGTGCTCACTCAGCTCCACAACGAAAGAGCTTCTGCAATTTTGTCAAGACACTACGTGGCTTAGCGCTTTCTATTGACTTTATCATGGAAAGTGCGTTTTGACCTTATTCCGCCTTCCCCTTTCCTACTTAGGACCACTCATGCCGGTCTTCGGAGTCAACAAATCTCTACTGTATCCAGCTCAACATCACACACAAGGAAGTTTAGTGACTCGTTTCTTTTTTATACTTTCAAAACTTGGAGTTTCATCTTAGGCCACAGTATGACAACGCACCTGCAATATTAAGTATCTATATTAAAAATATAGTGAAGAAACATAAAAACAAACGTCTGCCCCTTCGGGATTCGAACACGAGACCGCTAGTTTAGTTAGTAGACAGACCGCTTGACCAGAAAACCGTCAAATGGATTTAATTATGTACCTAGGTACTTGCATTTAAAGGCAGTGCAGCGTATCATCTACTCTAAACTTAATAATTTAATTACACTATCATCATAGCGTTTCCTCCTTATGTAGGTTCCTACGTTTTCTTTGTTACCTACTTATTAGCAAGTCACTCATTCAATTATTCTATTTATTTTAACTCAACCTCTTCGCACATAAACTGAAGTAGGTATTGTATAGAGAGCTATATGTAACTGTAACAAAATAAAATTGTACGTGCGTTGACGGATAATACAATTTACCGCACCATTTCTTACCGTGGTTGTCACTGTGCTACCAACTGCTCTACTGGTAGGGTGTGAAAACCCGTCTGGTTAGTAACCACAGTACGCAAGGCGCGTAAAACCCGCCAAGTAACCACTTGCGGCCTCGTTCGGGGATCCAACGTGACCAGGGGTAACAGGGATTAATTTTTGTACACTTGTATAGATTTAGCTAATTAGATGTCGGACAAACATGCCACATAAAAAAATATAAATATTAACATTTATAAGAAAACTCTTTAGTAGGGTTGCTGAAGTTACTCTTTACTACGGAAGGTTACGGAATTTATATTTAGGCGGCGTGCTTACAATAATAGTTATTATTCTAAGGCGGCGCGGCGTCCGACGATTATGTTAAACTAGTGATACAGGCAAGCGAGTTCTCACTATTATAGAAAAAATTGATAGCGGAAACATGATGATTTAGATGGTAACAAGAGCAGAACTAGCAGAACTGTGAATATAATTGGTAATAAATTCTTATGTGTAAGATATAATTAGATGTATAGGTGGATACCAACCTACTTTTACTAATTATATAACATAGATGGTTAGTTATTTATTATAAATCGCGGACCATAATTAGATTAAAATATTTGTTAAGCTCTATTTTATTATCTTCTCAGACTTCGAGCAGATGAAGACCGGTTCCATATGGAGATGGATTTGTCGACGCCACGTGTGCACGTCACTGGCAATTATCGTGGAGAGGGACGGTACAACTCCCTGAAGATTCTCGCTCACGGTCATTTCGATACTAATATGAGTACGTATTAATATTTTCAAAGAAAATATTCTCAATAAATGGCATCAAATCTAGTTAATTGAAGATACTCAACCTCAGAATCATCATCATCATTATCATATCCGCCGAAACACGTCGACTGCTGGAGAAAGGCCTCCCCTAATGATTTGCACGTCGATCGGTACTGCGCTACACGCATCTATTAATAAATAATAATCATAATCATAACCACTAATAATTAGGTATACCCACATAATATGCTTAGTAAGTTTTTTTAAATTATTTTTAGCCGATTTGGTTTACACATGGAAGATCGATGGTGTTCCGGAGAAAAATGAAAATGGAACATTTGTCCGAATAACTGACTTTTACATGAGACCTGACGTCGGGGAAATGAAATCATATCTATCTAATAATGATCCAGACAGTAGAGAATTAAGTAAGTACCGGGGCGGGTGGCCCATTATCAAAAAATAAATTTAATTATGGAGCTAGAGAACAGGGCTTAACTCCTCAAAAAACAATACATAAGTTATAATTTAGAAATATTGGCTATAGGTACCTATCGCTGATTACGTAACTCTACTGGTAAACTTTATTCACATTTATGACGACGAATTTTTTTTTTTGACGACTGGCTGGCCGAGTGGTCTGTACCCCAGGCTACTCGGTCAAGAGGTCCCGGGTTCGAATCCCGGTAGGAACAAATGTTTGTATGATGAGTACGAGCATTTGTTTACGAGTCATGGATGTTTATATGTTTATTTAGTATATTTCTAATATTTATATACATATTATTATCATTACTTATCCGTTATCTAGTATACATAACACAAGCTCTTGATGATGCTTACTTTGGGCTGGATAATAGGTGTAAGTGTTTAAAAAAAAAAAAAAAAAAAATATTGCATCGGTCATATTACGAATATTTTTTTTATATCACATGGTGAAACGGTAATAAACGGCACATCCCAAATTCAAAGAGTACATTTTTATACGGTTATCTGTCAAATTGTAAGAAAACGGCAGCAGCGCCTCTGTTGTGAATTATTGGCAACCATTTTTATACTATATGGATTTGAAGGGTGAACACGACCTACGTTTCGTTTCTATTGAAACTTACACTAGGGGTAGGTACAGTTAGTTGAGCTCCTTCAAAAGTGATAATTTTTTGCCGTAATTGGTTCTTAATATGGCTAGTACGAGAAAACTAGCACGGCTAGTGCCTCGTTTCTTGAGATTTTTAGCAGCTGATAAGGTTATGCTAGTATGGAAAGAGCATTTGATTTTTTTTATTAGTATGCAAATGTTGTAGTTAATATTGTATGTGGTTACTAAACTAATGAAAATTAAATAATTATAATTCCTTCGTTAATTTAGTATCCATGTTACTAAATTAATGAACACTATGTTCAGTGAATTATTGATTTGTTAATAAGTTTGTGAATTATTGGAAACCACTTTTTATGTACGAATTTGAGGGGTGAACACGTGATGATCCTTTGGAGTCTTTGGACCGTTTCGTAGCAAGTTTTCGGAGCCAGCTACCGTATGGGAATTTAAACCCCGTTTGTAGCTGGATATGAAAAGAGACTTCGTTTCGATTGAAACTTACACTACGGGTACCTACAGTTCGTTATGTGATTGTCGGACCGGGCACTATAGCAGTAGGTATTTTTTGTAAGTATAATGTAAAATCGTTGAAATATTTGATTTAACGCAACACAAAAGCCAAGCGAAAGAAACCAGAGAAAGCCAAGCAAGCCCAACTACATTTATGTTTCTACAAGCTCACACATAGATTCAATCGAACTTTGATGATAACTTACTCGGTGGCGTACATTTTAGCGAGTGCTCCTAAACATTCAGCGAAAAAACATGCGGAAGATTGTAGGTACGAATGAATTGAAACGGGCTACAATTTTACAATTTATTATTTTATAAACCCTTTACAAAGGGTTTGTTGGTATTTTTTTTTATCTGAGTTAAGCCGTCTAAAGTATAAACGAGCTAAACATATAAAATATTCTTTAAAATATCTAATTCTACTATACCTACCTATAGGTAATTTGTATTTTTGTACACTTAATAAGACTTAAACAAAATAAATATCTTTTCACAGCGGAGCTCGGAAACAGATTTACGAACAATAACTGGAGATTGCTGTACCGGGAGTTTCTGCCCTTCGCACAGGCCAACTGGAACAGAATAGGAATCAGAGTATCGAACAAGATATTTTTGAAAGTACCGTATGATCAGCTATTTCCCGTTCAACCATGATTTTTTGTACAATACCATTTTTGTTCCTGAATCATACTAATAATTTGTTGACAAAATTGTTATTCGTATGCCTGTGATTAAATAATATTTAGGTACTTACATAAGTGTAGTTTAAAGAAAGATATTGATCAGTTTTTTTATTATATTTTATACTTTTTATAATGTAATTTTTCGTGTTTTCGTATACCGAAGTTTTACGAACTTAATCAAAAAAGTTGACCCTTGCTTTCGAACTGTCGAAATGAGCATAAAAAAGCCCATTATTTACATGGACTTAAAGTAAGTTCTCTGAAATTCACATTTTAATGTTTGTCATGCATTTAAACGCCTACTTTATTGTAACAATTACAAATAAAGAAAGAAAACAATGAAAAAATTATATGCTCCAGGCAGGAATCGAACCCGTATATCCTGATGTCCTGGTTCTCTGAAATTCTCATAATAAAAATGTAACGTTTCGGCAAATCTTGGCAAGTCTTTATCTGTGATGCAGGAAGGTTTGCTTTTGCTGATCAGTATACAATAAATACAACAATTATAAAATTTAATTGATTTAAGGAAGTACCATTTTTGTTAATTATTAGCTACGTTAATACTAGGTACTGTATAAAAATAAAACTGTTTTAAGTCGAGATTACTTTTTTCAACAGGGTTTTACTCTTTTATATACCAGTTAATTAGACGCCTAGGCCGTTTATTAAGCCCGGCATTCAATTAAATGGATGAATAACACAAAACTTATTCATTCCGTGTGAAGGACAACAGCCATGTCATTGAGTGTAACATAATATGTAACGTGGCTGAACATGGTGTCAGCCGTTAGGTTAAATTATCCAGCTTTATGAGCTTTTGTGTAACTGTTTATAATAGTGGTAGTTTGAAGGTTATTTAGAACTATTTCTAAAAAAAGCTCAAACCTACAAATCACTCAAAAACTCTTCAATAGGTACATGGCGTACAATGGAGATGACTTTCAAAGTTTCAGTACGCCAAGTTGCTAAACGTTGAGTGATTCCAGTTCAAATATTTATAGCCTAGGCGCTCTTGGATGCCAGCGTTGAATGAACGGACTAGGCGTCCAACTAATAACTAATATAACCAGATATAATATAATCAGGTTTAAGCGAAATTTAGATAAATATCAATAATAGGATCATAATCAGTCCCCTTAGTCTCAACTCAACTATCGGTTCACGGACTCGATTTGAATTCGAAAAGTCACAGCCCATCTCGCTTTGACGAACCACGACATAAAGTGAGAGGTAAAGAGTTTCTGATTTCAAGTCTTTTCTGGCAGTTGTGAATAAGTGAGTTAAAATACCGTACCACCACAAAGTACTTCAGGAAGTAAGTTTTTTAAGAAATCGTCAATTTATTATGTGTATGAAATGTGACTTACGCATAGATTTTAATTATTGCAAGAATTGAATTTTAAAATTATTGAAATAAAATAAACGGTAAAATCTCCATGTGTGTAAGACATAGCATTTGATCTAAGGCTTCAGGATGACCGGACACCTGCAATACCAAGTGATTTTATCTCCTTGTTCTTGCAGATGAACTTTTAAATGTGACGGTAGCCACTTACCACCAGGTCAGCTTGCTTTTTATGTAGTTATCTAAGCAAAGCTGAGGAGCTCGGTGGCGTATTGGTTTGAGCGCTCTGGTTTCGATACGAAAAACAAAGCAACTGTCGGCATGGTCGATCCTAGGATGGATCAATAAAAGTTTGTTATCTCAAGCTCCTCCGTGCTTCGGAAGGCACGTTAAGCCGTTGGTCCCGGTTGTTCCTGCAACCGTTTTAACCCACCAACCCGCATTGGGCCAGAGCGTGGTGGTGTTATGGCCCAAACTCGTCATGTGTATCTCCCATGTAGGAAGGCCTGTGCCCAGCAGTGAGACGTATATAGGCTGGTGATGATGATGATGATGATGATCTAAGCAAACATTGAGGATTATAATAGGTAAGTTCTGCATTTGTAATTGTGTAATAACTATAGCAATGACAAAGTACCTCATACATGGCTGTATGGCTTTGAACCTTGCCTTTTTTTCTTTATTTTGGTTTGTCAACTAAAACACGCTCATTCTCGTTTTCACTAACATTTGCTTAGCGTTAGGAATCTCTTAGCGATTTTTATCTCAGTCTATCTAAAAAAGATAGAAAAAGACCAATTTCGTTCAGAGTCACCTAAGCCTAGGGAATGGTTAGTGAAAACGGACATAAAACTATTAGAGACTAGGGCTAACATAGTAAATACTCTATTTAAATTTTGTCTACAGTAATTTAGAGATAAAAACTAACAGTTTTAAAAGTATGTATGGAGAATTCAACGAATTAAAAAGGATTTTTTGGCTGGATTAAAATGTTAGTCAAGATTTTTATTACAAAAATTTAAAATTGTGTCGAAGCGAAGTTTGTGTAATAAAATACCCTCTGCCCTCCCATTAGGGAGAATAAATAAAATGAAAGGAGTGTTTGGCGGGTTCTTGTGGCGTCAGTCAAGACTTTTATTACAATAATTAAAAATTGTGTCGGAGCGAACATTGTGTTATAAGTGGCGTAGTTTTTATTCAAGTGTTTGTGTTGACGTGCAACTAAAAGATTTTTAGAAAAAAAGTGATTATGGTGTGAAATACGATGGTAACTTTTTTGTGGTTATCCACCTCATTAAGTAGCACATAAAGTGACTGTCATCATATATTTCATGTCAAATACTCCCAAGAAGCATTGAAATGTGTTACGCCAGCATTTTAAAAATTGTGTCGGAGCGAACATTGAGTTTTAAAAGCGGCGTAGTTTTATTATTCAAGTGTTTATGTTGATGTGTAACTAAAAGATTATTAGAATAAAAGTGATTATGGTGTGAAATACGATGAGAACTTTTTTGTGGTTATTCACCTCATCAAGTAGCACATAAAGTGACTGTCATCATATATTGCGTGTCAAATACTCCCAAGAAGCATTGAAATGTGTTACGCCAGCATTTAATGCAATAAAAGAATAAATAAAGAAATACTGAAGACATGGCTGTATGGGCATTAGTTTCCTTTGCCTTTCCTTTATAGGGAGAACTAACAAAAAATAAACTGGGAGTGTTTGGCGGGATTTTGTGGTGTGAATCAAGATTTTTATTACATTACTCAAAAATTTTGCCGGAGCGAACTTTGTGTTATAAAATTTTGGTGTAGTTTTATAAATCAAGTGTTTATGTGGACGTAGTATTACATACTACAACTAAAAGATTAGATATTAAAATAAAAGGTATTGACCCTAATTCTGGAGAACACATGCTAAGTTTAAATTTAAGTTCAGTCTATTTCTTTCTTTCAAAACGAATACGAAAAGGATGGCTGTCATATAAATTGACATTTAGAAAGGTGCGTTCAATTTTCGACCTTATAGAACGTGCTAAAATGCAGTGTTTAGGAGGCACCTCCGTACATGCCGTCTAAAATTGTCTATGGTTTCTATGAAATCTGTCTAAATTTAATTGACAGCTCTAAACAGATTCTTGCTATCTTTTTCCTATTACTTATTGCGAGAAAGAGATATACTGTATTTAAATTTAGAATTAAAGTGTGTTCCCAGAATTAGGCCTATTATTATGGTGCGAAAGACGATGATAACTTTTTTGTGGTTATCCACCTCATCAAATAGCGTCATATAGAGACTTTCATCATATATTTCGCGTCAAATTTTCCCAAGGTGAATTAAAATGTGTAACACCAGCATTTCAATGCAATAAATGAAGAAATACTTAAGATATGGCTGTATGGGCATTAGTTCCCTTTGCAATTCCCTTTATAGGGAGAATTAACAAAAAAAATGTAAAATAAAAACAATTGACAGTTATTTTATATCTATGATCTGTGACATTGACAAAAATCACAAATCTGTAAAAAAAATATAAAGAAAAAACATTATTTATTTTTGTTCATTCATTCATAATTGTGAACTGTTTTACTTGAAATTATAGTTATGTTATAAATAATGGCTGTTATATTAAAATATTTAGTAGCTGGGTTAGTGAGATATTGGCTCATTCATAAAGATTATTGGCAGACTATAGCTAATAGAGTTGAAATTGCGACTCCTCTCAATTCATGGAAGAGGTTAGTTGAAGGTGTCTACTTGTATGACCACAACATAAACCCATACGATGGTGATTCCTTCCACGAGTCACCCATAATGCTGTTGTTTTTCCACTTTTTAATGAAGAGGGTGCCATATTTACTACCACTGTTCTTCACTGTGCTGGACCTCCTTACAGCTTTCTTTTTGTACAAAACAGCTAAATCATTCATAAAAATGTTTATGGACTCTCAGAAGAAACAGATTGATGATATAGCAGAAGAATCAAAATCAATGCTTTTAAATGATACACAATTAAAAGAAGCAGCGGAGTATGTGTTGTCTGTTTATTTGTTTAATCCATATTCAGTTTTGAACTGTGCCGGTATGACAACTACGGTAATACAAAATTTACTTGTGGCAGCATCCTTATGGGGTGCATCAAGTGGACATGGAGTTCTAGCTTGCATGTTTGTTGCTTTAGCAACACACCAAGCATTGTATCCAGTGCTACTAATAGTACCCATTGCTATTCTATTGGCAGATGTCAATAAAGGTTGTAACAAGTGTTCATACATTAGAACATTACTTGTATTTGTTTTATGCTGGGGTTTCTTAATTTATACATCTGCATATATTATGGATGGTTCATATAAATATGTCTACAACACCTATGGATTTATGTAAGTTGTACTCTTTTTCTGTTTATTATGAGTGTGCATCCCGTTTTGTGCAAGTCAAAGCTTGGTTTGATGCTTATATTGTATTGGATCACGAATAAGATACGTGAGATAAATTTAAGATTGTGTAATTGCCGGCTGGGAAAGTGTTAAGTGTAAGCACAGATTAACACAGCACTAGACTAGACTTTGGTTACTATTACTATGATGATTATGATAGATGTATAAACTGTTTATTTTGCTCTATAATAATAATAATAATTATTATTATTATTTTGCTCTAACACTAATTTATTACAGTAAAAAAAAAATACATAAAAGAGAAAATAAATCGCATGTGTGCTACAGTGATTTATTTGCTCAGTTTATTTTTACCACAAGGCAAAACACTGATTTTCAGCCGCCACCTGTAAGAATCACTTTGGTTGCTCTAATTAGTTTCAAGATAAAACTTTATTTTTATGAATATACATAATCTATTCTTAATTTTTGATTTTAACATTATTATAAATGTTTGAAAAATTACTTAGTAATTAAAATAGAATAAAACTAGAAAAATTTCACATCCTGCCTCAGGACGTGAAATTTTTCTAGTTTTATTCTATTTTAATTACTATACATAATCTGTCAAATATCAGACACAATAGATTTTCTACTGTGTGAGCAGCAGTAGGATGATATGGACCGAAAGAAATGCAAGCAAAAATTAGTAACTGTAAAAATTTTCTTTTCTCAAATTAGGTATAATTGTCAATAAATTAGATTTATGTTTTTGTAATTAAAATGAAATTGTTATTTACCATATTTAAGAATATTTCACAAAATATGGCTACTAAAGTGACATTAAATTACTGATGTTCTTAGAGTAAAAATCTGTTTTCATTATTTCTGCTCCAGTACCTACTTGCTTAAGTGTGCCTTTCTTTTCTCCAGATATCAATAAATCTGATTCTGGCAAATAAGTATTGATATTATTAAACAGTGAAATTACTTATTTAAAGGATGTGTACCCCTAATATTAATATTTTTTATGATGTTAATAAAATGATATTTCCCTTACAGATTGACAGTACCTGATCTAAAACCAAATATAGGCCTCTTCTGGTACTTCTTCACAGAGATGTTTGAACACTTCAGACTACTGTTTGTATGTGCATTCCAAATAAATGCACTGGCTCTCTATGTAGTCCCTCTCACTTTAAGGTTTAAAAGAGAACCAGTTCTTCTTGCGACAGTGCTTATAGCTCTGTCTACTGTTTTCCGATCTTATCCTTGCATTGGTGATGTTGGATTCTATTTGGCCCTCTTGCCAATGTGGAAACATCTTTTTACTTGTAAGTATGAGAAAATTATTTACATTAGAATTTTTTCCTATGTGCCATTAGAAGTATATTATAATGATATTTTTAATTTTTACAGTTATGCAACAAAAGTTTATAGTGGGATGTGCATTTATCATCACATCAGCCCTTGGTCCAACAGTGTGGCACCTCTGGATATACTCTGGATCTGCAAATGCAAATTTCTTTTTTGGAGTTACATTGTCTTTTGCTACGGCCCAAATATTCCTCATTACAGATCTCTTATTTGCTTACATTAAAAGAGAATTCACTCTTAAACACGGATCATCTAGGCAAGTGGATGGAAAGCCTGCCAAATTAGTATTACGATAATATTTATTGTGATATCATTTTAACTGACTATCATTTTGTATAATAGCATTTATGATGTAATGAACAATATAATTTTAGACTATTACTTTAATGAATAGTAAAATATTTTCAATTAGACTCAATATGAGATTGCATCGAAAATACTAAAAATGTTATTTAAGCAGATTTAAAGTATGGTAACTAATATCATAATTTTAATGATTTTCTGTTCATTTAATGTACATATTAAAATAGCAAAACTTACAATTAAATACATACTTACTTCCTTATGTACTATGTAATATTTCCTTATGTAATATTTGTATACCTACAGTCAAAAAGTCAAAACTAAAATACAGATAACTTACTTAACATATAATGAAAATAAATTATTTTTCCAACAATCCTATGTAATGGCAATGTTGGCTAAACTATTATAAATATTCTAGTTAATGATGTGACGAATCAAATTTCTAAGCCGGTTCAAAGTAGTCTGAGCATAGACGGAGTTGCATCGGTTAACATCTACCTGATTTAGGTAGAGGTTGACGTGCAGCATACATGTCAATTCTTGTTTAAGGGCTGGTAGATTTGAATAACTTAACTACAAATTTTTCTGCTTGTAAACTCAGTGTCAACAGTTGACAAACCGTTGGTTTATTGATCCTGTCGAATCACATTGCATATTGATTTTGTATGTTTTTCAATTCTTAAACGGTTCCAATCACGGCTTACTGCGACTTTGATGGTGTGGTTCGGAGTTCCATTTGCGTTAATTTCTAACTGATTCAACCTGGTTTGACAAAATTCAAGACTGTAGCATCACTAATCCAAGTAACTTTACTTAACAATGTTCTTACTTACGCTATGATTAAACTACTGAAAGACTGTTAGCGCACTCAATACCATAAAAATTTTGTATGTGATAGTCTGTAAGATTATTTTTTTGCTTGTGGTTACTTTACTTGTAGGAATGTATGTAAAACCATTTTGGTTACAAATAGTCACCTAACATTAATAAACGTTTGACAGATATTTAGAAAGGATTTCAACTACAAAGAATTCATCTCCATGTATTTTTACGTACGTCGAACTAACTTAACACTTTAGTACTATACCACACCAAATATTGCACTTCTACCTACTAATATACTTACTACGAATATGATCGCAATAGTTGTTGTGACATGGTACTAAAGTTTAAGCTTCTGATAATACTGATAAATTTTAAGTAATTATAGTACTTAAAATTTCTAGTAAGGACACTAAAAGGAAATTTAAAAGGAACTTTTGTATTGCTAAGTTTACCAAACTAGATTTATTGTGAAGTCAATTAAAGCACCTTTTTAAAAATAAATAACGAAATTGACACTTTGTAATTGGTGTACCTACTGCGGTTCTTCTAGTATAAGTGCTCCTTCTAACATACACTTTTAGCACTGGATACTGTGTATTTTAAAAACCACATGGAAAGTACATATAAAAAATTGTAACGAGCTTGTTCGCGGACAATTAAAAAAGCGGAACAGCCGCGTCTGGCATGGTGCGGAGTATTCTCGGTAGTTCAACTTTTGGAAATTCTTTTTGTAAATTCAGAATTGACAGACAGACAATATGACTTTGTGAGACCATTTCTTAAATAGATGTACATAATTTGTGAGTTTTGACGATTCGAAAGAGCTTCTTAGGAGCCTACTTGAATAAACATATGTTTAATTTTGATGGGTACAATAGCATTAGCCTTGATTGTGAGTTTTGTAGCACCAAGATGCTACTTGCGCGTTGCTGACCTCGTGGCTCGTACTACATTAAAATAATCATGGTGAAAATTTACAATTTGAAATATATTTTCCCACATTGTAAATAAATAGACCTGAGATAACATTACCTCTTTGTACTCATTCTTATTCATGACGGGGTAAATTCGTTTATTATTATTATTACTCAAACGCGAAAGGAAAGCGTTTCTTCCTATAGACTTTTGTGTTATCAATGTTATCATTTATTCGTGCCACGGTAATGATATGTGCTTTATCTTATTATTTAATTAATATTTATTCTTTATCTTGTGCATATGGGTATAGACGACTGAATACTAAGTATAAAGCCGTGTACGAATTAAGGCTGATTTACACTTGCATAAGTACAGTAGCGAGTTAACTTGCGGTCTTGGCGAGTTAAGTTCTTAACATTGTTTGGACGGGAATTTGAACTTAACTCGCCAAGACCGCAAGTTAACTCGCTACTGTACTTATGCAAGTGTAAATCAGCCTTTAAAGGCAGCCTCAAGTCAAGACACGCAAGGCTCGACCATTTGCTCAAATTCGCTAGCAATGTACTTTGAGCAAATTGGTGCCGTGCGTGAATCGAGCAGAGGCTGCCCCCTTATTCTCAACTGTCAGATCACGGATTCGATTCGAAAAGTCACATGCCGTCTCGCTTTGATGCATAGCGATAAAAAGTGACAGGTATAGAGTTTCCGAAGTTCGAATATTTTCCGACAGTTGAGAATAAGGGCTGGTCTGCCACTCCTGCTACTAGCTACTTTATGAAGTAGTAGTATTAAAAAATGTGGTACCAGGAGCACCAGTACTATCTGTTGTCGAGGTCACATCAAGTGCAATATACCTATTGAACGGATTTAATGAACATATTACATACATAATGAACATATTACACTTGCCTTTATGTGGCGTCGACTATACCCATTTATTTAACATTTATTTAGGTAGGTACACAATGCTAATCATTCCATGCCAAAATATTAAAGTGTAACAATTTATTTTATTAATTGCATTAATAATTTTACTTTTGATGAATTCTAATTACGCAAGATTTGTGATTAGGTTCTAACGAAGAAAGATTTAGTTTGGAATGAAATGAATCAATTTTAACAGTATTTTAGGTTATACTCATCGCATTTGCATATTTACTGTCGTGGAATAAATATTATTTTTGTTAAATTTCTCTTTAAATTTATTACCTTATAATTTGAATCCGTAATTATGTATGAAGTACCAACACAACGAACGTGGTAATCTAGTGAATGATTCATTATCTTATCAGTATCTACGTTCATTTTATCTAACACACCCAGTGCAACAATGTGTTGTGTTTTATTTTGTTCTTAAATATTGTTCGATTACTACAATTAGAAAATGAAACTAATTTTGTTTTTGCTCTTTATATTCTGTAAGTAATTTACTTTTTCTATTTACTATTTTTAATACCTAAAACAACCTTATTTAAACAAAAGATATGTAAAGCTAAGGACTTGTTTTCTAGGTCGATACTTTAGTTAGATCCTGCACAGACGACAGCTAGTCAAGTCTTAATGTAACAGTTGAAAAAGACGAAAGAGTCCTCTGTTAATTATTAACAAATTAAAGGCGGTCTCGAGGTCGAACTGTTACGCTTGTTGTGCTGCCCATTGTACTGAAACTAATGTAAAAATAAGTTTTAAAATCAAAACTTGTGTAGTTAGATAAAATAAGAAAGTATACCCATATAAATATCCCAGAAGGAATTAATGACGACAGTTAGTTACAAGAAGTAATAGGAAATAATGTGTAATCAAATAGTTTCAGAAAGCGAGGGTGTCCTTTTGCCGAGTATTCCGTCTCACCTGCTGGAATGTTACCGTGACGGAGGCCCTGACATTAGGGCTCCAAAGAGACTCGATATCTTCCTTTCCTTCATAAGGAAGCTGGAAAATGACCACCGGCTAAATATGAGGATGTTTACTGGTTCTCTACTGAGAAGGTATATTTTTATTTCTTACTCTGTGAAGTGGTCAATAGTATATTTTTTTTCTGTTGTGAGTGAACGCCGGCGCGGGCGGTTTTGAGTAAACTTCACATGAAAGAGAACTTAAAAATAACGTAAAGGTAATACATTTTTGAAATGCTGGATTAGCTACCTACAACACGACTGCAATATGTATGTACCTAGGTACCTACTTACCTCTTACTTGCTTTGTAATGAAGGTAGGTTTTGGTTACTGCAGGTTGTTGTGTTGTGTGACTAAACAAATCATGGAAAATACTTTACAATACTGTGTACAGCGCCCTCTGCCATGCACAATCAGAACTAACTAACAACGACTTAGCACAGAAAGACAGCAATATTATGTGGCAATACCATTGATTACACAATAACAAAATAGATGATGCTAGATGGACCTTCTGAAGATTTCCTTGCCTGGCTAAACGCGGAGGCAAATGCTGCTCATTTATGTATTCCACAATTTTTAGTTTAAGGCTAGACGGGGTGGAAGAAGCAGCGAATGTGGTCCAAAGTGAATTCTTGTTGCCGTTCAGAGCATCAGGGTTTCAATTCCACAAGTACAAGGTGCTCATGGACTTATTTCTACCAACACAGAACCTTTTAGAAGTGAACAACAGCTTGTCTGCATCAGATAAGTGCCTCTTGCACAGAATGATGAGTTCCACCGTAAGACAATGGGAGCGCGGAGACGAAAGTATCGCATGCCCTTTATCTGCGCAACAGAGGCAAAATATGGCGACCAGTAGTAGTGGTAGGTCAGTGATGTTTAATACCTATTTTTGTATTGTAGGCACCTTACAATACGGTCGATCACAGAAGTAGCTGAACACTAGTAACATATCACAATAACCATGGAGTCAATACGTTTGTTCCCAACCAGTCACACTGTGACACGTTGGGACACCTTTCCGAAATTATTCCCAACCAGTCACACTGTGATAATGTAGCCGTAGCATTACGAAATTAATGGATATTAAAAAGTTATTTCCATGTGAATTTACTACCTGAAGTACCAGGCTACCATAACTATGTAAGAGATGTTTTATAAAGATTTATATTTTATTGTAATATATCTTTTTTTTTCTTTTTTTATACACACACCTATTTATTTACCTAGCTCAAAGTAAGGATCATTAAGAGCTTGTGTTATGGATACTAGATAGTACTAGTACTAGTGGTGCTACTCGGTCAAGAGTTATTATTATGTTTATTATGTGTCTTTATAAATCACAGTGTTGGGTGAAGAAGCAATCTATGATCCTTTGCCTAATTTGTCTATGGAATTAGAAACTTACCAAATTCTCTCTGATTTGATGAAGTTTTACCTCTTTCTTGACACCAGACGGCGCCACCTTCTATGAACTCGGCGTGTCGAAACCTGTTTGACTTCATAGCGTTTGTGATTTTTGCCGCGGAAACAATAAGTTTTCTTTTTGTCTCTCAGAAGTTACAAAATTAAGCTTAAAACACAGTTTTATTGTGCGGATTAGTGCGAAATGAGTGAAAGGGAGAAAAGTGGTGATAGTGAGAGGCCGGGTTCTGTCGCCCCGGACGGGGGACGAGCCCGAGTTGATTCTTCGGAAACTGATTCTTCGTCATCCTCGGAGGATGAACGATATGCTTCACCGCCGCCAAATAAAAGAAGTAAGTACAAACATACTTACGATCCACGAGTGGACACCTTAGTTTCCCAAGTAAATTACCTTTCAAATTTTATTACACACAACATAGCGACACAGTGTTCCAACCTGCCTAGTACTAGTTCGCAAGATATTATTGATAGCCCACAGGGTCCGTTTTTAGTGGTTCCAAACTCAAAACTGGTTCAGTTTCTACGACCTTGTCATTAGGAGATATTATTATTGATCATGATGATAGTAAAATTATACCTCCTGCTAATCCGGAGCGTCTTAAAGAATTAGAAAAGTTACAACAGTTTAACTCCCCAGCCTGGAAAGGCATTAGATATAAAAAAGCAATGCAATCTTGCTTAGCTACCCCTGGGTTTGTGGGTTTGAAAATTAATGAAGAGTTGTGTCATTTTAATAAACATAAAGACTACTTAGCCTCAACGGAGACTCTTCTGGCTAGTTTATCTAATGTTGTCTTAGAACAGAGACACTTGATTCAACAATCATTACAGAGTATTTTAGATTGGGCATCTACTGACCCTGCTAATTTAAATATAAATTATTATTATTTAAATTATTTGAAAAGTTTTCAACATCATTCGGTCCAGGTTCTGCTATCTCTAAAAACTCTGAATTAACAATGCAAATCATTTGTGGTAAGAGAGCAGAGTGCATTGAAGTGAGACGGGGTACTATCCTTAAAGAGGTAGGAAATAACAATCTAAAAGCTACCTTACTTAATGTCCCCCCGAGCTCAGAACACTTATTCAGTCGCGAAGCTCTTCAGCCTGTAATTAATTCCTTAGGAGGACCGCAAACTTGGTTAAATACCCCAAGTTATTTAAATAAAAAAAAACCATACAACTCAGTTGAACAAAATTCCTATAAAAGATCTCAGCACTCTAAAGCAACGCATTATCAGAATACTAATATAAAAGATGACCGTAAACAGAAATTTATTCCAAAGAAGCCCTTTCGTCGCAACAACAATAACTCCAACCAATCAAGTACTAACCCAAAACAAAAATAACCTACTAAAAGGGAACTTCAAAGGGGGTGTCTAAAAAACAATGTGATTATTTTGCAGCAGCTTGGTGCAAACCAGTCTATTCTCAAAATAATTTCACACTGCAGAATACCGTTCAAGACAAAACCTCCCATGAAGTTTCCTTGCAAAAATCTTCAGAAAAAAATTGCAATCAAAGTAACACCGGACATGACAAACATGATCAAAGACCTCAAAGAGAAAAATATATTGGAACCACCACCATCTGTGGATGTGGCATTCCTTTCCAAAATGTTTTTAGTGAAAAAATCAGACGGTGGGGTGAGACCCATATTCGACCTCCGTCGCCTAAATTGTCATGTAGCAACTAAGCACTTTCACCTAATTTCCCAATCAAATGTAGTAGACTTTTTGCAGAGCAACTACTGGCTAGCAAAAATAGATTTACAAAATGCCTACTTCCACATTCCTATAGCGGAGGCTCACAGACGTTTCCTGAGGGTCATGTACAACCAGGAAATCCTACAACTAAGTGCTCTTCCCTTTGGCCTTTCTTCGGCACCTCAGATTTTCTCAGCGGTGTCAAATTGGGTTGCGGAAACCCTCCGTGCCAGAGGTATTCGGGTATTGGTCTACCTGGACGACTACCTGTTGGCCCACCAGGACCGGTCTGTACTTTGCACTCAGGTCGCGGAGACACTGAAACTGCTAGAGACTTTAGGATGGCATGTGAATTATCCAAAGTCCACTTTAATTCCGTCTCAGGAGTTGGAATATTTAGGCATAACTTGGAATACTCTCAAAATCTTATCTTATCTTATCTTAAAATACTATGACATTACCTCTCAAAAAAGTCCAGAAAATAAAAACATTCATATCCCTTATAACAAAAAGAAATCTAACTTGTACATTAAAAGAAACCCAGAGGCTATTAGGCCTTCTAAACTTTGCAACACTGACGATCCCCAGAGGACGTCTTCACTGTCGCAGGATGCAACTGTTTTTGAGAGGATTCCAAAAGGGACGGTTGAGGGAGAGGAAACAAATACCTTCCCTTGTTCACCACGATCTAATCTGGTGGCTGAATGTAATAGACTCCAGTTCCAAACCTTTACGCCGCAAAGAAGTCACACACTTCCTGACCACCGACGCAGCGGATGCGGGGTGGGGCGCTCAATTGAACGACCAGTATTTAGATAGCAGGAAAGTGGAGCAACCTTCAGAAGCGATGGCACTCCAACGTCAAGGAGTTGTACGCTGTGTATGGAGCAATCTTAGCCCAACAAAGAAAATTGAAGGGAGCCCATATTCTAATACAATCCGACAACCGCACTCTGGTAGCATACATCAAAAATGAAGGAGGCACCCACTCTCTGGCCCTTCTAAATTTAACTGCCAAACTCCTGCAGTTGACAGAACAGCTCGGGATAGAACTTTCGGCATGTTACCTACCAGGAAATCTCAACGGAATTGCAGACCGCCTGTCCAGGGGTCGAGCAGTTCCCGAGTGGCACCTATTGCCCCAAGCCACGGAGGCCATATTCAGGGTATGGGGCGTCCCAGATATAGACATATTCGCTTCCAGGGCCACAGCGGTCGTTCCAAATTATATCACTCTAGACTCAACAGATGGGTATGCAATTTTTTGCGACGCCTTCAGTCGTCCCTGGGATTGTCAGCTGGGCTGGGTGTTTCCACCTCCCAACCTGATTCCACAGGCTAAAGCTATTTCGCTTGCCAAGCCAGAGGTACAGAAACCTCCAGTATTTGACATAAAATTACTATTTGACTGGCTTCGGGCTACTCCTTGTTCTGGCACATTTTTTGATATTTCTCGACGAACTGCCCTAATTCTCTTACTTGCTTCAGGCCGTAGAATTCACGACCTTACCTTATTAGACATATCTGAGGAACATCTAATAGAGGAATCAGATAAGATCACCCTGAGGCCAAAATTTGGATCTAAGACAGATACAGGTAACCACAGGCAATCTGGGTGGTCTGTTATAACTCACATAGATAAACATATATGTCCAGTAGATCATATTAAAGAACTTATTCAACTTTCAAGTCAAAGAAGGTCTCAAAGTAATATTACAAGTTTGTTTATTTCTGTCACTGGCACGGTCAAACCGGCATCCAGAACAAATATTTCTAATTGGATAAAAACTATTTTTAGAGAAGTTAATATCCATGCTCCCCAGGAAATAATCGGTCTGCTGTAGCATCACGAGGTTGGCTAGAGAACAGGCCAGTAGATGAGATTCTTAGGAGAGGTAATTGGAAAAGTGCCCAAACATTTAGAAAATATGACTGCTGCCAAGTTCAAAACCCTGATTTTAATAATTCTTATGGTGATTTATTATTTGATAATTTTGCAAGTGTTTAATTTTTTAAGTTATATTTTAATTAGAATAAGATTAATCAATATTTTTCTTGTTATCAAAAAAATAAGGAGTTAATTTAATTTTGTTTATTTATATTGTTAGAGTTTAATTACACTACTACATAATTATAACAGTACTTTTGATCTCAAGAAGTTTCCTGATCTATTTTCTTGAATTTAAAGATAAGATGTAAGCTATGTTATGAGTCATTAAACAATGAAAATAAAAGTTTTTGTTTTTAGTAACTGACTAAGATTAATAAAGATATATCATAATAGCGTTTGTGCTTGACACCAGCAGATAACAAACAGGTCTTCACCCCACACTGTGTTTTATAAAGACACATAATATAACTGTTTTGCATTACAACAAAACAATTATTATGTGTTGGATAAAACACAGTGTTGCAGCAAGGCCTTGCTGGTGATGGAAGACTATGAAGTCAAACCGGTTTCGACACGCCGAGTTCATAGAAGGTGGCGCCGTCTGGTGTCAAGAAAGAGGTAAAACTTCATCAAATCAGAGAGAATTTGGTAAGTTTCTAATTTCATAGACAAATTAGGCAAAGGATCATAGATTGCTTCTTCACCCAACACTGTGTTTTATCCAACACATAATAATTGTTTTGTTGTAATGCAAAACAGTTATATTAGTTATTTTCTCCACCTATATGTATTATTTAGTTTCTATACTCGTCACTAGAGGGCACTGAACAGGACAGTTGTTAGATAATGTAACCTCAATTTTAACAAAAGATAAATGTGGATATCTGGTAAACTTGGGTAAAAAATTATATCTTTATTCTGATTACGAAAAAGAAAAAATCTTTGAGGCACAGTAACTTTTCATAGGGGCTCAACTTTCCCAACAAAATGGGCATTGTAGCTAAGTTACGTGAAATTAAGTAATCAAGGTAACATGACAGAGTCAAACAAAAGTAACATAAATTATTACAAAAGTTTACCATTCTAGGTGTAATGGCTGATTTAATTTGTTTGTTTGATTTGATGATTAACGGGGGGGACAGCGCGTACGCAGTCCCCACTACCAAAAATTACGCGTTCGAGTTATCCACATTAGGGATAATCGCAGGGGTCAACCCCACCGCAGTGCAATGGTGGAGCCTCGCCCTGGGGGAACCGCCTTCGTGATCACGGTGTCCCCTACGCCAGGTAAGTATGCTTTGACAAACTTGTACCGGGGTAGTGTATCTTTACTCAAAAATCTTAACACCGCCAACTAGAATATAAACAGACATGTACAGCGCCATCTAGTACTCAGCGTTGCAACTAATCAACTAACCACAAACGAAACAAGATAGCTTTCTGGGTTGCTAAATTTCTTAAATAATGTAATTAATAAAGTTTGTTCTAAACAGACTTAACAATAAGGATAAAAATTATGTTCAATATGTAAATAAAATATTAATAATAATTGATGGTTTGCATACCACCCCAGGACACGTCTTTTTGTAGTCTGTACTTCTTTCGAAATATCTGTCCAATATTACCAAACTAAATAAGGTCGTAAGAGCGATAATCTAAAATGTGGAACTAGTTCAGTGAAAAATAAATAAGTGGTAGTCCTAATTGGTAATGGTGTGTTGATGCTACAAATTGAATTCTTGCTTTTTACAAAAAAAATACATAATATTGAGTATTGTTGCTCAATTTCAATAATTTAAATGAATGTCTAGACTTCTACAATTTTATTTACTTTTTTTACAATAATATTGGCAAGCAAGCGAATCCAATACATCGCTAATAAATATAACGCAGGCACTGTTTTTGAAGAAATTGCTTTTTTGCAATAAGGTCACCCAATTGTACTCCTTTTATTACTTCGTTTTGTTTAATTTTTGTCTCTTGTGTGCAATAATGAATATTTATTTATTTCTTCACAAAAAGACAATATTGGACCATCGACTTTATCTGTCCCAGAAAATCAGTGTATTGTTCTCGAATCAAATCTTTCAATGTGAATTTCTTTTCAGCCGGCATGCGGCAGTTGTAGTAAGAAAAAAAAGCATTCATTGAACACACATAAACATACACAGAGCTACACAAAATACCAAATTGACCAAATATTCTGCCTTTCCCATAAAATATTTAAGAGATAATAATTTCGTCGCTTACCAGGGGTGGTCCTCACAACCAATACTTGATAGTCAGGTAAAAGAATCATTCAGAAACAGTTTCCAAAATATCACAAGGTAAGTAGCGCCATCTCCCGTCCGCGAGCATCAACTTTTTATTTTTAGGTTGAGTTATATAGATTTGAAATATCTAATCTATGATTACATCTCTAGCTAGATAGGTGTTAGTATATAAATTGGTGTACAATAATAACGATAAATTAACGAAAAAATATAAACTAATTTTATTTAAATATGATAAATTGATAATTATGACTTTAAACGTCTTAGGGGGCCATTCATTTATTACGAAAGACGATTTAGGTGTCGACCATGTCTTATTTTTTCTTACTAGGGGCTAGTAGCGGGTCTTGATAGTTCTTACGTAAGATGAGAAAAATGCGCAGACTTAAAATTCTACTTAAACCAAAGTTTATTACTACCACAAAATAAAAATGATTAGTACCTTTGTAAGTACAAATAAACATTACTAAAAAATATTACTTTGAAAAATAAACATTACTTAAAACAAACCAAACATGAATTCATTTTTTCCTTGAGATTATAAGATACTGCGGAATAGATTTATTGCTGGATTGATTTCTATTATCAATATAGATTTCCCAAATGAACACAACGTAAGAATCTCAAGGAAAAAATGAATTCATGTTTGGTTCATTCATGAATTCATATTTTTTCGTTAATTTATCGTTATTATTGTACACCAATTTATATACTAACACCTATCTAGCTAGAGATGTAATCATAGATTAGATATTTCAAATCTATATAACTCAACCTAAAAATAAAAAGTTGATGCTCGCGGACGGGAGATGGCGCTACTTACCTTGTGATATTTTGGAAACTGTTTCTGAATGATTCTTTTACCTGACTATCAAGTATTGGTTGTGAGGACCACCCCTGGTAAGCGACGAAATTATTATCTCTTAAATATTTTATGGGAAAGGCAGAATATTTGGTCAATTTGGTATTTTGTGTAGCTCTGTGTATGTTTATGTGTGTTCAATGAATGCTTTTTTTTCTTACTACAACTGCCGCATGCCGGCTGAAAAGAAATTCACATTGAAAGATTTGATTCGAGAACAATACACTGATTTTCTGGGACAGATAAAGTCGATGGTCCAATATTGTCTTTTTGTGAAGAAATAAATAAATATTCATTATTGCACACAAGAGACAAAAATTAAACAAAACGAAGTAATAAAAGGAGTACAATTGGGTGACCTTATTGCAAAAAAGCAATTTCTTCAAAAACAGTGCCTGCGTTATATTTATTAGCGATGTATTGGATTCGCTTGCTTGCCAATATTATTGTAAAAAAAGTAAATAAAATTGTAGAAGTCTAGACATTCATTTAAATTATTGAAATTGAGCAACAATACTCAATATTATGTATTTTTTTTGTAAAAAGCAAGAATTCAATTTGTAGCATCAACACACCATTACCAATTAGGACTACCACTTATTTATTTTTCACTGAACTAGTTCCACATTTTAGATTATCGCTCTTACGACCTTATTTAGTTTGGTAATATTGGACAGATATTTCGAAAGAAGTACAGACTACAAAAAGACGTGTCCTGGGGTGGTATGCAAACCATCAATTATTATTAATATTTTATTTACATATTGAACATAATTTTTATCCTTATTGTTAAGTCTGTTTAGAACAAACTGTATTAATTACATTATTTAAGAAATTTAGCAACCCAGAAAGCTATCTTGTTTCGTTTGTGGTTAGTTGATTAGTTGCAACGCTGAGTACTAGATGGCGCTGTACATGTCTGTTTATATTCTAGTTGGCGGTGTTAAGATTTTTGAGTAAAGATACACTACCCCGGTACAAGTTTGTCAAAGCATACTTACCTGGCGTAGGGGACACCGTGATCACGAAGGCGGTTCCCCCAGGGCGAGGCTCCACCATTGCACTGCGGTGGGGTTGACCCCTGCGATTATCCCTAATGTGGATAACTCGAACGCGTAATTTTTGGTAGTGGGGACTGCGTACGCGCTGTCCCCCCCGTTAATCATCAAATCAAACAAACAAATTAAATCAGCCATTACACCTAGAATAGTAAACTTTTGTAATAATTTATGTTACTTTTGTTTGACTCTGTCATGTCACCTAGAGATGGGTTATAACAGGCAAATTTCCATACCTGTTATGCCTGTTACTGTTACATAAAAATAACAGGACAAAGTAACTGTTAAAAAATAACAGCCTGTTATTTTTTTTTTGTTAATTCTCCCTATAAAAGGAAGACAAAGGGAACTAATGCCCATACAGTCATGTCTCAAGATTTCTTTATTTCTTTTTTTATTGCATTAAAATGCTGGCGTAACACATTTCCATGCTTCTTGGAAGTATTTGACACGAAATATATGATAACAGTCACTTTGTGTGGCTACTTGATGAGGTGGATAACCACAAAAAAGTTCTCATCGTATTTCACACCATAATCACTTTTATTCTAATAATCTTTTAGTTGTCAACATAAACACTTGTTTTATAAAACTACACCACTTTTATAACACTAAGTTCGCTCTGACACAATTTTTAATTATTGTAATAAAAATCTAGACTGACACTACAAAATCCCGCCAAACCCTCCTTTAATTTTGTTTTTTATTTTAGATACCACCTAACAGTTACAGAGAAATCCCGAGCAAAGGAACATGAATAGTTCATGTGCTTATTATGGTCCTTTTTCTCACGCTAATAAGTCATAATTATCTTTATCCTTATACATGTCGGCGAAAACATTATTCACGAGGTATAGAAAAATAAAAAAATTGAAGATGACTCTGTATGGCCTAAATTTCTTTGCCTTTCCCCAACAAAAAAGTATTAGTTTTTGACGCCGTTTAATTACTACGGTCAAGATTTTTTTTCAATAACTGTAAAACTGTGCCTGAGCAAACATCGTATGTTGATTATGTATACAATTTAATGTGAAAAACGTTGAGAATTTTATCTTACTTATCCAGCTAATCAAATTAGTATCATGGAGACTGTCATCATACATTTCGCGCCAAAATCTCTCAGGATGCATTGAACTGGCAATTCAATCCATTAGTTGCAGATGTAAAAAAAAATCTAAGACATGGCCGTATGGGCATAAGTTCCCCTTGCCTTCTCTGTAATAAAGAGAACTAAAACAACAACAACAAAATTAAGTGACCAAATGAAGTTGTCATTCATTTTTGTGGAAGTCAATTAAATTTGTTAGAATAATAAATAATAGGTGCATCTCTTTCTAACAATATTCAATCACCTAAGCAAGAATGAGATAAAAATAATAACAGGCCTCATGAAACAGAGAACCTAACCAAATGAAAAAGATCGTATTGTATAGTTAAAGTTTGTAAAACACTAACAATTTTATTTGTTCGACTTTTAAATACTAGGTGCCTCTCTTTTTAACAAGGTTCGAACAAATATAAAAGAGTGAGATACAAAATGTTATTTTTTAACAGGTAGGTATTTTAGTAACAGAGAGACCGGTTGTTCCTGTTATTTACAATAACAGGTAGTATTGCTTGTTCCAAGGAACTGTGACTCAAGGGTGCCTGTTATTTACATTAACAGGTATGTCTTGTTCTAAGGAACAGCTGTTATCTGTTATTTTTAAATACCTGTTTTTTTTCTCTGTTACGATAAATACGCCTCACCTCTTATGTCACCTTCATTACTTAATTTCACGTAACTTAGCTACAATGCCCATTTTGTTGGGGAAGTTGAGCCCCTATGAAAAGTTACTGTGCCTCAAAGATTTTTTCTTTTTCGTAATCAGAATAAAGATATAATTTTTTACCCAAGTTTACCAGATATCCACATTTATCTTTTGTTAAAATTGAGGTTACATTATCTAACAACTGTCCTGTTCAGTGCCCTCTAGTGACGAGTATAGAAACTAAATAATACATATAGGTGGAGATAATAACTAATAAACATAATAATAACTCTTGACCGAGTAGCACCACTAGTACTAGTACTATCTAGTATCCATAACACAAGCTCTTAATGATCCTTACTTTGAGCTAGGTAAATAAATAGGTGTGTGTATAAAAAAAGAAAAAAAAAGATATATTACAATAAAATATAAATCTTTATAAAACATCTCTTACATAGTTATGGTAGCCTGGTACTTCAGGTAGTAAATTCACATGGAAATAACTTTTTAATATCCATTATTTTCGTAATGCTACGGCTACATTATCACAGTGTGATTGGTCGGGAATAATTTCGGAAAGGTGTCCCAACGTGTCACAGTGTGACTGGTTGGGATTATTTTACAAAGTTTTCCCAATGAGTGACAGTGTGACAGGTTACAGTGTGACTCGTTGGGGACAAACGCGTCAATCGTCTATTACGGTAGCAACCTAGCAACTATTAAGTACGAGCGCAACAGTCGGTGTGACAGGTACTAAAGTTAAGCTTCTTCTGTGGTCAACCACAAAAGTTTATAAGTGGATTATTCCATTATGATCTACCTCTCTTGTAGTCGACTACGAGAGAGGTATAACAGAATGGAATAATCCACTTAAATTTCGACCGCCCTGCCATTAGGGGCTGCTCTCTCTCACCTCTGCTGAAGGTCTCAGTTAAATAGCAGTAGCATTTCGTTGGCAGCAGCAGAGCTCGTCTTCTTAGCGGTCAAGCTAATGACTACTTTTGATTTTTGTAGGATAGACAATACGTGAGTTTGCCAAAGGTAAAAACTAGCACGGCCACACGGCGAGTGCCTTGTTTCTTGAGATTTTTAGCAGCTGTTAAGGTTATGCTAGCATGGAGAAACCTTTTTAAAATTTATTTTATTAGAATGCAAATGTTGCAAGAATATAATTGCCTAACATTCATTAATTAGTATCCGTGTATATTTAAGTACCTAGTGATTGATATTAAAAAATACTATGGCTAAACATAAGATGCTAGGTTTTTTATGAAGCAAGTATGGCAAACAATTAAACAACCCGATGACAAGATGCTTACCCTAGCAGATATATAACGATATAGGTAGTATTTTTTTTTCAACATAAATAAAACCGACTTCAAAAACACTAAAAGGCAATAATAATTAAATTTATGTATGTACCTACCTAGTTACTTATCTCATAAAAATGTATTTTTTGGAGTCGGTGCAGGGAAGTGTCGTGAAGTTGTAACTCCAAAAAATACATTTTTATGAGAAGTACCTTTAAATTTAAATTTTGTTTTCCCACTTTTAGTGATTTTCTAAGGTCAAAGCTCTTAGATGGGTGACCGTCAGCATTATCGACTTGTCTGTCTTTTAGGTCTTTGGTTAAAATACGTAATATTGTTTTATTATACGATTGTATCGTCCTACTGATTAAGTATTATCTAACTCTAAACCGTTACGGAGTTTTACCTCGCATCATTAGTTCACCCAAATAACCCGATAGAATACAACTATCGGTTTATATGTAGGTTAGGTACCTATATTATTTAAAGAATTATCTTCCAACTCCTTACTGTTAAGGAGTAGTCTTCCATCACCAGTTCATCATCATGAGATGATAATAATAATAGATTAGGCATAATAATAATTAAGCAAATATGTAGGTACTACTTACCTACTTGAATAGCTTTAGAGAAAAAACATGTGTTAAGTGCCTATAAAATTTAAGGTTTGCCCTTGATTTCCCTGGGATCCCATCATCAGATCCTGACTTGGTGACAATGGGACCACCTCAGGAGTATACTCTATCGAATACATAGTGAAGAACATAGGTAGAAGCGCCTCCTTTTTTGAAGTCGGTTAAAATTAGGTTCTCTGTGCGCTAACCCCATAGCGCTTGCAACACCAAACTAAAGGCGCTACTCAGCTCACGCGATGCCTGTGCTGTAAAAATTAAAAGAAAGCGAAATGTTGGCAGCATATGAGACAAACCTCTTGCTCCCATCGTAACGCTTCCTCGAAGAGCTTTGACCACTACACAAGCCGAGAACACAACACTACAAGGTACTGTTGTGTGTCTACTTCTGTAAGGTGGAAATCACACATTACAGTGGAGGTGCTTACGTCAGGCGATCTAAACTCGAGTGCAAGTTACGGGTACTGTTATTTTCCACTCTCTCTTAAATTTTAGTAGATTATTTGCTTACTAACGTTGCTTATAATTTAGAATCCACAGCCGCTGTCCGATAGAAGAAGGCGTGATTCATACAGATTGGGGACCTATTGCGGTTGGTACACTTGTATCAGCTATTGCTGCTTCTTTGGAACCGCAACGAGTGTTAGTCACTGACATCCTAAATGCTGATGTATTCAAAGCCGGTATATCTGAACCTGTTATGGCCTCTGCTAAACAAGAGTGGTATGAAAATATCGAAGCGTTTAACGCAGACCCGGAACCCACGTCTATAGACATCAGCAATGTTTGGGTTGCAACGCTTGCAGGTAAATATTAATGTGTTAAAATTCGCGGTGTCATGCCAACGTAGGTTCATTCCTATTTTCCGAAAGTGACATCGAAATCTACTTTTAGACAAATATTATCAAGCCAGCAAATAGCTTCATTTGACATACTACCTACAAGCAATAACCAAATCTGGTTACTGGGTATACGTATTTAAATATCATAAAATTTTACGAAGTACGTATTGTAATATAAAAACTTCTTGATTTTCTAAAGAAATGTCTTGTTCCAGGTGATTTAGCAGAAGTAGTAATTAATCAGGGTCCTCAAGTCGGTTCTGCTTCACGCAAGTTGGTGATGGGAAGTAACAACAGATGGAACGATACATTCTTGCCTCGAGACTTCTATCTGCTACCACGAAACGCATCTGACGTCGACTGGCAATTCACTGATGCTGAAATTCTTGCTGGCATAGACGGTGAACTTAATTTTATATTTGATTACCTACTACTACTACAACTACCTAATACATTAAATTGATGAAATCGGTGTGATGCCTTGGTTCTATTGGACTTTATTTAGAAATATTTCTTTGTTGTGTTCCATCATTGGGATAGTAGGTATTCCTATTTTCCGATTCTAAAATAAGTGAGTTTTTAGGTACTAAATTATTTGGAATACCTTGGCATTATGGTCCGATCATCGGCGGCGTCAAGAGTGCGCATCAGTTCTAAACTTGCTTATAGGTCTTGCTTTATACTGCTAAAACTGAGATAACGTTGATATCTATCCAGAAATTATATCTATCTATCCATCGTACATTTTTTCAGGTTTAATTATTGCAAATTACTTGCCCCGATGGTTCGAGCAGAGGGAGTCGCTACGACTCTCGCAAGTCATAGACATGTATTATTCTCATGAGGGTGGATCCTTCAATCCATCCGTGCGGGCTTGCAACCGCCAGTCCTTATTTAACGAGATATTTAGGACTGAGACATTAACGATAGAGGCGTCAAGGTTTGCGCGCGTGCTATCGTTGCGACAAATAACTGTTTATATCCCAGTGGAAGAAATGGACAGGATTACCGAGGCTGCTGTTGCGGCCTTTGTAGCTTATGCACGTAAGTTGGTTAATCAAAAAGTATTTAGGTAGTTACTTATGCCTACTTACCTATATTATTATGGTAGATAAATAGTATAATAATTTCCTTGCAGCGAGTCTTCTTAGACAGTACCACGTTGAGTGTCATGTGAGCAATAGCTTACCATTTGTGGACTTAGTTGTCGCCACGGACGGCGCTTGGTCTCGTTATGAAGTGGAGCAGTTTATGTCGTGAGTATACCTAGGAAGGTAGTACGAGATGATCCCCTTAAGCGGGAATCGCTGTAAAATACATATTATTCAAGGTAAACCAAAAATAAAAGCGATAACTACTAGTATATCTATCTACCCAACTTTCCTAATACTCAAAACCAGAAATTAATTGAAGTATCATTAAAACCTTTTTTTTTCTAAAACCTTACAAAGTAATCATCTTGTACACCCCTATGGGTAAGATGATCCCCAGAGGTGGATAAAATGATCATAGGGATCATCTTACCCCCATTCCGAGTAAACAAATATTTTTAAGAAAAAAAAAATGGTTATAAAAAACAAAACTACGCAATAATGAAACATATTATTCATTTAAAATAGAGTCATCCATCATATTTATGTTAAGTTTTTAGTTATATAAGGTAATAAAATTAAAAAAATCACCAATCAGATGACTTTAAAAGTCGCAAAAATTAAAAACGAAAATAAAACAGTCTTTCTTCTAAGCTACTTAGTTATTAAATTCTACCAGTTTTTTTATACTACTAGATGACAAACAATTAAGCTGACGGCCCACCTACAGTGTAATTCACAAACAAAGATATTCGACATCGAACTTGACGTCTGACAAAGACGACGAGCTGCCATTGGTTTTGACGTTTGCGTAGGTACTGCGCTGCGTGAATCCGTATTCACTAATCTCTACGTCGGTCTCTTGGCTGTGTACGATAGGGTAGTTGACAACTTTTTTTTTATTTCACAAATAAGAAGTTTATGACTCATAAAGTAATATTGCAAAAGAAATAGTATGTCTAAGATCAATAGTTTCACAGATATAGTGGTATGTTTGATGTGTTGCGGCGCATCGTCCAAAAACGCTCCATAGAAAATCTGCGGAACAGGTGACGTCACATTGTTCCCATATTACTAAGAAATGTATGGGCATACTGACAAAATTGATAGTAACTATGTATTAAGTAGGTTTTTATTGAGAGCTGTCATAATAATAGTTGTTTTAATTGATGTCAGCAATCTTATATCATTAACATTTTTGATAAATTTTGAAAAAAAATATGACCATTTTTTTAATTTTCAAAACAGCATAACTTCAACAATATTCCATATCTTTTAAGTTTGAATTGTTTTTATGTGTAACAGTAGCGTATATTTTTCGAATTTGTGAAAAATATCTCCCAATTCAAACTTAGGCAACATCCCAATTGTCTCTGTTTTGTTTATACGACATGAAGTACAATCGATATTTTTTGTTTTTTTTTTGTTGGGTTAAAATTGTATCGCAATGACTTCATTCAATATTCGATAGATTTTTTACATAAAGATATAAAAATCAACCACTTTTTAGTTCCGGTTCACGCCGTGCTCGACGTCGGAACGCTGCTGTCGCCAACGGTTGTCAAACAAACGCCAAAAGTATGACGGCGCTGCCGACAGCCACGAATTCATGGCTACTGACTTTAGAGAATCGCATAACTGCAGTGTGATTCACAAACAAAGATATTCGACATCGAACTTGACGTCTGACAAAGACGACGAGTTGCCATTGGTTTTGACGTTTGCGCACTGCGCTGCGTGAATCCGTATTCACTAATCTCTACGTCGGTCTCTTCTCTTGGCTGTGTACGATTGTCTCTGTTTTGTTTATACGACATGAAGTACAATCGATATTTTTGATTTTATTTTTGTTGGGTTGAAATTGTATCGCAATGACTTCATTCAATATTTGATAGATTTTTTACATAAAGATATAAAAATCAACCACTTTTTAATTCCGGTTCACGCCGTGCTCGACGTCGGAACGCTGGTGTCGCCAACGGTTGTCAAACAAACGCCAAAAGTATGGCGGCGCTGCCGACAGCCACGAATTCATGGCTGCTGACTTTAGAGAATCGCATAGCTGATGGCAAGCGGTTAGCGCCGCCTATAGACACTTGCAATAACAAGGGAAAATCACTTGATATTGCAGGTGCGTTGTCGTCTTGCAGCCTAAGATGAAATGCCGTCCATGCCCAAGCACAAGTCTGATTGTGCATGGAATTCTGTTCTCACCTGTGGGACGGTTCAGCCAAATACCAACTTGCCACTTTGGATTCGTTGGAACACAGAGCCAAGAGACTTAAGCGACGAAAGGTTGGTGGAGACTGAGCTTCATCAGACTGAGTTTTGTAAAGCAGGCATAAATGTTCAGGCGTGAAGAATCGACTTACCTTGTTCACAAAGACTACAGGACTAGTGTTACGAGTATCTATTTGCCGTTACAAGCCGTAGCTTGTGTAAGAGGGAGCTGATATTGTACTATATTCTTATAAAATTATCTATTGAGAGAGGCAATAAATTAAATAGAAAAAATATATTTACAGATGGGTGGGCGGAGCCTTAGAGGTAAACTTGCAACAAAGCACATTGTCGCTGCTACACGGAAACACTGGACAATGGATCGTGCCACCTTCCAATAATCTTACAGATGTCTTCTACCATCTCGGCAACTTCTCCGATTCATGTGGGTACCTAAAGGTTATACTACCTTATTTAGGTCTGCCTATCTTAATCATTATTAATTCGGTTCCTATTCCTATGTCACTATCTATTTACTTTACACAACTTTTAATTTTTGTGTAAGTAGTCTTAATAAAATTGTGAAACCGACAGCTGACGCTCGTTAGCAAAAAATTATAAATAAGATACAGAACGGTGGGTCAAGTGTAGATTTCATATTGAAAGTCTATTATCCTTGTATATTATTCTAAGCTTTTTTTATCTTCTTACGATCAGGGGCCTTACCACCACCTTTATAAAAGCGATTCATATTCCGCTCGGTTCAGTATTGGTTCCTAAACTGCATCGCTGTCTTAGTCGTATATAGCGTCGTAGTAACGAACGAATTAATGATTCTACTCAGTTTAAGGTCCTAAACTGGATCGCGATAAAAGATGGTAGTACGGGTTATTAATCTGTGGCACGGGTGCAGAACAACTTGCTGTTTGATAAAGCATAATAATTATGAATTGTTTTTCAGGGCCAGCTCGACTGAACCTTCCTAATATTATCTCTAGAATCATTCAGTACTCAAGAAACAAAACTTTAGAAGAGGCTGAACTAAAAATGAGTGCTGGTCGAAGCACCATGGTCCTGATCGTGAGCCCCAGTGATAGGCCCTCGGGCATGGAGTTGCTTAGGGCCACTGAGCTCATGCACTCTTTGAGGACTAGTTTTTTCGACGTATACTTTGCTTACGTCGCAAGGAATATGACTGACTTTCAGAATATAAATAACGAATATTTAGATTACTCAGAGTTATTTATAACAGTAAGTATACCTACTTATACTTAACTGATTGTGATACTGATTGTGAACTGATACGTGAAAATGTGAATTTCGGGATGTACCTAATCAACGATGGCGGGTTGTTGATCAATAATTTGTAATCCCGAGCTTCACCGTGCTTCGGAAGGCACGTCGAGCCGTTGGTCCCGGTTTTGGTACTGCAACCGCTTGATTGAGCCCACTGATCCGCACTGGACCGCTAGAAATCACCGCACCGCCGCCGCCAGCCGACTTCTATTTAGTTCTATATGTATCTATGTTTGACCCCTAGACCATCTTATGAATATAATAAGGTCAAACCTTATACCATAAGATGGTCTAGCTAGGGTTTGACCTTATAATATTCAAAAATCCAATCTGGATAGATATTAGTAGATTGGTGCGATTATTTGTATTAAGGGGAGTTGAAGGTACCTAAGTATTTATTAATGTATAGTTGTTTCCATGTTGTTATTCAGGTAACTTCATCCAGCGTTTCAGACGTGGTCGAGGCGGTAGATACGTTTGTCGTGAAGGGTGAGGTCCCGACCAGAATGTTCGGGGAAGTATGCCCATTCAACGGTACCACGTACGAGCAGGCCGAGTATGAGGACTTGGTGTTGCCAAGCCGGCTGGTCACATACAGGATTCACCCGTTCCATTTGAGGCAGCAACCTTTGATCACTGTCAAGGTACAAAGCTCAACAATACTTCTCTCTTCTTTTAAAAGATATAGTGTAACAAGGGCATACATATGTTGTATTTGGCTCTTGAATTTATTATCTCCTCACAGAATATCGCAGTTACTTTTTGAAGTGGCGTTTTAAAAAGTTGTGATGTTAGCTAAGCACTATTTTGTTAGTAAAAATTCTTGTAGGTGCGTAACGTTTTTTATCCCATTCTCACCCAGTTTCGCAATGGCGGACAAGGGACTCTATTAGCGTGCACGTGGCGCGGCGCAGACGCTTCCCACACGTGCCACACGATCGCCGAGAGGGAGTCGCAGACCTTCAACCTGACGAAACCTTGCCCTTCTGAAAATTTCTGCCCTCCAGCTTACTTCACTGTCGCCGCCTCCACTACTTCCAATCTGTGTGCACGTAAGATAACTTAATGTATAATATCATAAGTATCTTAGAATATCAGGTAGTTAAGTTTAAAACGGTCAGCTAAGTAATCAGTTTTTTTCTAGCAAGTGCCCTATTAGTTTTAGATCACGTTTTGCTTTGCCCCCACAGTAAACGACTTGCTACAGACTGCCTACCTACCTACATTTCGAGCAGACCATTCTCCTGTCAATATAAATATTTTAATACCTATCTAATAAATTACTTTTAAATTCTTTTCAGTAACAAATATTTAATTGTTTCTCGATTAGTGTTATCATGGACCAAATAATATATAGACTGCCAATGTCATACAAAAAAGCGTAACTCTGTTAAAGCTACGAATACCGGCTTAAGACTAGATGGCGTTAGCAGTTAGCCTGCGGATTAAAATATGCCCAAATATGATAGTAAATCATTAAAATTTTTACATGAAAATTAATAGTTTGATACATTACTATTTTCGAGCTCTAAATATAATCACAATATTCTGTTTCAACGATTTCATTTTTCTATATGAAACTAGCGCTACGTGATAGATTTATACACCATTTGCTACTGTGCTACCAGTGTGCTAGTTTAGATTTTCAATATAGCTAGCATAAATTAAATAGATGGCGCTGAAACAAGAAAGGTTTTTTTGAAAATTAAGATTGCTAATCCAGTATTTTATTGTAAAATAAAAAACTATTGGGAACATTATAATTACTATATGAAATAAAAAACTTTAAAACAAAAATGTTAAAAATTTGTAATGAGGGCGTCGTCGACGACAGCTTTAATAAGTAGATAGGTAGGCATCTAGAATCTAGACTTTGTTTTGATGTCTGAATGCACACGATTGTATAAAAAAAAATAAACAAAAATTAAAACCAACTTCAAAAAACTGTAAAGGATAAATATGTTTCTAGGTGATGAGTACCTAGTCTTAAATTTAATTATTTTATCCTTTTCAGTTTTCTGAACACGGCTTTAATTTTTGTTAATCAATAAAGAATCACGTAAATCGAACCCGAAATCTCGGCGTAATCGGTGTACATACTTTTAAAAAAACATACTAACCGAATTCAGAACCTCCTCGTTTTTGAAGTCGGTTAAATAACGTAGGTGTGATCAACCACAGAAGTAGCTGAATCTCAGAGAGCTGAACACTTTAGTATCATGTCACAATAATTATGGCTTACTATAGTAAGGTATAAACTATTAAAATACGAGACGCAATAGCTGGTGTGACATGGTGCTAAACTCAACCGTAGGTACTTACATTCAGAAGGTTACACTTGTGAGTTGATCGGTTGTTTTATATAAGCTTTCAATTTAACATTATTTTAGTAATTCATGTAGATACATAACAATTTATGTAGGTAGCCTAGCCATTCTTTATAATATCGCCGCGGTACGGCACCGGCGCGGCGCGGCATAAGTACAAAGGACGCCGGCCGCCCTGCCCCCGTGGCCGCCCGCGCCGCTAAACTTCCCCCCGCCACACGTGCTCACACAAACAAACACCACTCGCACACATTAAAAATGCGTAAAAGAGTTATCTACTTACCTTAACTTATTGATAGGTATTTTAATAACTGATTCAAAATCTCCGTTAGCTAGCACGAAGCACATCCACAATATCGAAATATTCTATTTCAACACCCGAACGAGTATTTTTCAAACACCTAGAAGTACAGTCGACAGCACATCAAGTGTAACAGTTGCACTACAAAAGCCACCTCTATTACGAACGCAGTAAGGGCGGTCTAAAAGTCAAACTGTCAAGCTTGATGTGCTGTCATCTTTACTGAGATAAATAGACAAACTAGAAAAAGTTCATGTGCTGGGGCGCGGGCGGGGGACCAAAGCCGCAACCATTCTCAGTCCGCGCAAGGATGATAATGTCCGGGTGCCTGCTCTAACCAAGTGAGTTACTTAGGATTACCCAATTTTTTTTTAATTATATATTTTCTAGTCTGTCTGTATTTGCGTTATTATAACCTAACGTATTCTCTCAGTCCCTAAAAAATTATATTTCAACGGTCGCGGATTCGATCCCCGCCCCAAGGCGTATCTTTTTTAATTATAATATTTTAGCAGTCTGATAATTTGTGTATTATAACTATGTAATTTAGGCTGTACAATAAAGCTTATTGCCATCAACTGTTACACTTGATGTGCTGTCGACTGTACATGTAGGTATTTGAAAAATACTCGTTCGGGTGTTGAAATAGAATATTTCGATATTGTGGATGTGCTTCTTGCTAGCTAACGGAGATTTTGAAACAGTTATTAAAATACCTATCAATAAGTTAAGGTAAGTAGATGGTGGCCGGCGTCCTTTGTACTATTGCCGCGCCGCCGGCGCCGTACCGCGGCGATATTATAAAGAAATGCTACCTACATAAATTGTTATGTATCTCTCTCTACACGAATTACTAAAATAATGTTTTGTAATTCGGGTATTTAAGTGTGATGTGCGTGTAATGTGTGTGTGTTGTGAGTTTTATGTAAATTACACGTCTCTTGCTTTTGTTAATTTAACTATTACTTTTTGTAGTTATTACGCAAATAGGCAATTAGTCCGGTACGGCGAGGGGACCGTTCAAGTATTACGTAACGCAATTTTCGAAGATTTCCTAGTTTTTTATTTAAATAAAAAAAAAACTTGTAACGTAACGCGTTGTTCGAACCCTACTCCCGCCCTGCCCCCTTATTCTCAACTGTCGGAAAGAATTCGAATTTCGAAAACTCTATACCTGTCACTTTTTATCGCGCGGCGTCAAAGCGAGACGGCATGTGACTTTACGAATCGAATCCGTGATCCGACAGTTGAGAATAAGGGGGCTGGTAACGCTTCGTCGTAAGATAAGTAAGGTTCTGGTAAGACCCCCCCCCCTCCCCTCAAACTGCGTTACGTAATACTTGAACTCCGTTACGTAATAGGCGATTTTGAGGTCCTACCTTCTGGAGCATAACTTGCTCACAGAAGGTGGCAACTGCCTCCCAGCTCGTCACACTACCGACCATCGATCTAATCAATGACGGCAGTGCAAGGTCTGCCCCCACTGTCGCGACCAGGTCGCGACGCTCAACAGCCCATGCTGGGTACAACTCAAGCGTATGTTGCGCCGTGTCGTCTTCGCCACCGCACTCGTGGCACCGGGGACTCGGCTCCCGTCTGATTCTGTGTAGATAATGGCCAAAGCAACCGTGCCCTGACATCACCTGCACTAGTCTGAAGGACAGGGAGCTATGCTCCCGATCCGCCCACTTCGTCAAGCATGGCCTGATTCCCTCGACAGTCTACTAGCCATAAATTGGAACCTCCAGCCTGCGTAGCCAAACGCTCATCACTACCCGCTGGGCTCCGTCGCACCACCGTCGAATGAGCTCCGGCGACGGGCAGGCTCCTTCCATCCGAACGGCGGCGCTCCGCCTATACACCTCTGCCAATGCAAACGCATAAGAGAGGTAGGGCATAGCGTTAATTCGCTCGAACTGGAGCAGCCCGACTGGTGTAATACCTCCACCTTACAGAAGTTCGCAGCCAAATGACGCTGCTTTTGTAGTGTCGTGTTCCTGCGGTGAGTAAGGTTGCCAGAGCTCCTCAAGGAGTCGCCGTATTGGCAGCAGGTAGACCTGTGGTGTCTTAAACACCGTCATTTACTTGTGTGGGTGCATCGTGTTGGCACGGGGGTCAGGGAGACCCAGTGAAACGGCTGTCCGCTGGCCGCCCGCAGGCTGAACGGGTTCCCGAACCCAGGGATTACTTAATCTCCGCCCTGGGAGGCTGAACCGCCAGTTTGTGCAAAATCTCTGTGGTAGTTGTCGTGCCGGAGGAGGAGACCGGAGTGGACCCGGCTACTGCCACAGGGGGGGACTGGGGGCCCTTCCGCCCGCCGTGCCAGCACGCTGCAATCCCTGCAATGTACCATGACGGGTTCTAACCGCACTTTTGTTTATTTTGCTGCCAATACGGAGATTCCTTTAAAAAAAAAATCCTTTTCAACTCTTAATGGCCAGAAAAAAGAATAAGAAAAATGGTTTCTCAGCGGCTTCCTTTTCCACGCTAGGAGTGGATTTTTGCAACATTAGGGGACTTCATAGTAATATCAACGCAGTCCACCAACATCTAGAGACTGCGCAACCGACCCTACTTTTTCTTACGGAGACTCAAATATCCTGCCCGGCCGACTCATCGTACCTACTCTACCCCGGGTACAAGCTCGAGCACAATTTTGTGCGTCGTGCCGGGGTGTGTATGTATGTCCGGGAGGATATTTGCTGTCGCCGTCTTCACGGCCTTGAAGACAGGAACCTGTCGATTCTGTGGGTTCGTGTTGATCACGGCAGCCACACCCGTATCTACGCGTGCCTTTACAGGTCCCATAGCGGTGACTCGGACACGACTCGACTCTATGAGCACCTGCAATTGACGACCGACAAAGTTTTCGAGCAGTACCCTACCGCGGAGTTAGTGATATTAGGAGACTTCAATGCCCACCATGTCGAGTGGCTCAGTTCTCGGTCCACTGACTACGCGGGAAGGTCTGCTCACGAATTCGCCCTGGCCTATGGATTCTCGCAACTGGTTCATTCTCCTACAAGAGTACCAGATATCGAGAACCATACGAGCTCTTTACTGGACCTTCTGCTGACTACGCGTCCGGACGGATATTCCATCTCAGTGGATGCGCCCCTAGGCTCATCGGACCACTGCCTCGTCCGGACCCAAGTGCAGAGCGCGCGACCCGATTCACCCCGACCCGCTGGGTGGCGTCGTATGTGGCACTACAAGTCAGCAGACTGGGATGGGTTGCGTGAGTTTTACGCATCGTACCCGTGGAAGCAGCTCTGCTTCACGTCAGATAACCCTGATACCTGTGCAGCAGCAGTCACTGAGACTATACTGGCGGGTATGGAATGTTACATTCCTAACACGCTAGTAGCTGCAGGGGCTAAGAGGCGACCGTGGTTTAATCGGCCATGCAGAGAAGCTCGCATTAGCAAGCAGTCTGCGTTTCAGGCTTGGACCACGGCTCAAATCAATCAGGATCCAAACATCTCTGACGTGAAGCGGAATTTGAATGCTGCTTCGAGGCTATGTAAAAGAGTAATTGCCAGAGCGAAATTCGATTTCGTCGGTAGAATTGGTGATCGGCTTGCAAGATACCCTTCTGGGAGTCGTGCTTTCTGGTCGCTCGCCAAAGCTGCCGAGGGAAACTTTTGTAGGTCGTCCTTGCCGCCACTACGTAAGCCTGACGGGAACCTGGCCCTAAGCGCTAAAGAGAAGGCAGATTTACTGGGTGCTCTCTTTGCCTCGAACTCGACTGTGAATGACGGAGGTGCTGTACCACCTACCATCCCCTGGTGCGGCAACTCTATGCCTGAGATCTCCATTACGCAACGGGAGGTACGGCGTGAGTTGTTATCTCTGGATATTCATAAGTCGAGCGGGCCAGACGGTATACCGGCAGTGGTGCTGAGGCAGTGTGCTCCTGAGCTGTGTCCTATATTAACGCGCCTTTTCGCGCTTTCGTACTCCACCAGGCAAGTTCCGTCTTTGTGGAAGACTGCCCATGTGCACCCTGTGCCCAAAAAGGGCGATAGATCAGACCCATCGAATTACAGGCCGATCGCTATAACCTCCCTTCTCTCAAAGGTAATGGAGCGCGTCATAAATACGCAACTGCTCAGATACCTAGAGGATCACGAACTAATCAGCGACCGCCAATATGGCTTTCGACACAATCGCTCGACGGGTGATCTACTAGTGTACCTGACACACCGTTGGGCTCTTGCCATTGAGAGTCAAGGTGAGGCATTGGCTGTTAGCCTAGATGTAGCGAAGGCGTTCGATCGGGTCTGGCACAGGGGTCTTCTTTCGAAGTTACCAACTTACGGGCTGCCTGAGGGGTTGTGCAAATGGGTCGCTAGTTTTTTGTCCGGCAGATGCATAAAAGCCGTCGTTGATGGCAGTTGCTCGGATAGCATGGACATTAACGCTGGCGTCCCACAAGGCTCGGTGCTGTCTCCAACACTGTTTCTGCTACATGTCAATGACATGCTGTCTATTGGTGGGATGCATTGCTATGCGGATGACAGTACTGGAGACGCCTACTATACGGGCCGTGCCAATACCCCTCGGTCTTCAGTGGAGGAAAGTCGCGGTCAACTTGTGTCTGAAATTGAGAGTTCTCTAATCAGAGTCTCCGATTGGGGACGACTAAACTTAGTCCAATTTAACCCCACTAAGACACAAGTCTGCGCGTTCACCGCTAAAAAAACCCCATTCGCTGTGTCTCCACGGTTCCTTGACACACCTCTTTCCATCTCTAAGAGTATCGGGATCCTTGGTGTCGATATCTCTAGTGACGTGCAGTTCCGTGGTCATTTAGAAAATAAAGTCAAGCTGGCATCTAAGATACTTGGTGTGCTCAATAAAGCGCGGCGGTACTTCTCTTCGGGGCAAAGACTGTTACTATATAAGTCTCAAGTGAGACCCCATATGGAATACTGCTGCCACCTATGGGCGGGAGCACCTGGATACCAGCTTGGACCGTTTGACGCAGTTCAAAGACGCGCTATGAGAATTATCGACGATCCCGAGCTCACAAGCGGTATTGAACCCTTAAGCCTAAGGAGAGATTTTGCTTCCTTATGTGTGTTCTACCGTTTGTATAACGGGGTGTGTTCTGAGGAATTGTTTGACATGATGCCCACGGCCTCTTTCTACCATCGCACCGCTCGCCATCGGCAGGGAATTCATCCTCACACATTGGAACTAAAATGGTCTCGTACTGTGCGGTTTCAGAGAAACTTTCTCCCGCGTACGCTCAGGTTGTGGAATGACCTCCCTGCAGAGGTTTTCTCGAATGAGTACAGCATGGGGTTCTTCAAAAAAGGCGTGAAAAGGTTTTTACAGGGTCGGCAACGCGCAAGTGATACCCCTGGTGTTGCAAGCGTCCATAGGCTACGGTAACCGCTTATCATCAGGTGGGCCGTATGCTTGATTGCCACCTTAATAGTATAAAAAAAAAAAAAAAAAAAAAAAAAACGCGTTGAGATCCCAGGGTGGAGTCCCTGCAAGTGCAATCTCCTCCCTGCCCCTAGCAATCTCCTCCTCAGATTTAGCCCTGACCAACCGGATGGCGTCTATGGTGGAGCGATTTTCCCTAAAACCGAACTGCCACTCCACAAGATCAGGACCCACCCGGCTGAGATGCTTAAACAGCCAACAATTCGCTCCAGAAGCTTTCCGGCTTCGTCCAGCAGCACAATCGGCCTATAGGCAGAAGGACTGTGCGCTGGTTTCCCGGGCTTCTGGCGCAACACCAGGCTCGAAGCAGCGATCTTAAATGCCCCGGAGACGATCCCCCAGAGACCCAAGAGCAAGTGCCAGAACTCGGCCAGGCACTCCGTTAGGCCCCGGGGCTGTGTTTTTGGCTCGGAGCCTGGTGATGACTGTTTCAAACTCCCAGTTTGTGATTGGCGATGAAGGCAGCGAATCAGGTTCGCGCGTCGCTTGGTCAGACGCCATCGCCGGAGCGGGGAACTCCCCGCTCTCAGAAAACAGCCGGTCTATTGTCTCTCGAGTAAAGAGGGATCTATGGATTCCACTACTGGGGGGCCCTTTGCGAACTTATCACGCACTGCACGATAGGGGCTACCCCAGGGGTCCCTATTTAGATTCTCCAACATATCTGCCCGAGCTGCGACCTTGGCACGAGCAATTGCCACTTGCAGCTCCTTACGAGCGTTCCCCAGGGCCACGTATAGAATCCCGTACTCTCCACAGCGACTTTGATATCATCTGCGGTAACCGAGTCGTCAAGCCCCGCGAGACGAAACTCCGCTGTTTTAATGGGCCGAGTCACCCGTACCCCTTCTCCGGCGCGAAGCTTTTCCGCAAATTTATCTGCGCTATCTGCGTTATCCTCAAGTCCCTGGATTTCAAACAGGCGGGCGTCCGATGACGACTCTCGCAATTTTAGCGGGGGGAGGCCCAGCTCTTCAATGTTCACGGACGTGCGCGCTTTTGACATGACGTCCGCATACGTCATACGCGCTACCTTTTTCTCCTGCTCAATAGGCACTATGACAGCCGCTGACCGCGAAGCTCTAAGCCTAGTCTTCCTCCTCCTTCGCTTATTTTCGGGGGCTGCGTCTGCTGTTACCTCTTTGGCTTTGGACGTTCCTCCACTGGCAATCGTTGCAGGAGCTAGTATTGATGCTGCGCCAAGCTTGCCCTTACCCCCCTTACTACTTTTTACTTTCGTCCACCTTTCAGCATCCGTGGCGCTCGTCGTATTAGGAGCTGATAGGGGGACGGCGGAGATGCCTGCCTTCGGCTTAGAAGCAGGGATGACTATAATTTTGCCCTTATTTGGTGCGGCAGAGGTCGGTGGCTTCGCTTTCTCCTGCATCGTCTTTCGATTATCAGCGGCCAGCGGAGGACGGTGCTGTTTAGCAGGAAGCAGCCTTCCATCGGCCTCCATCCCATCAAACCTAGCGCCAACCATGGTGCTGACGCGGGAGAGCACTTTCCGCATCAGTCTCTCTTCCTTTTCCTCCTCATCGTTAGACGGCGGGGTTACAACAAAGAGTACAGGCGCTTGCCGTGACGTGCTCGGTTGCGGCTGAGTGCACCGAATGTTTTCCCGCTGAGGCAGCGCCTCTCAGGTGCAACATATATCCATGTCGGAGTCCTCAATTGCAACCGGCGCTTTTGGAACGCCTTTGTCACCCAAACGGAGCTCACGAACGTCCTTTTTCAATCGGTCGAGCTCTTGCCTCACCGTCTTCAGTTTACCGATTTCTCGGCGGAGAGCCTCCATCTCGGCTTTAAGACGGGCATTTTCAACGCGGAGGAGCCTCGTCTTCTCGCTGGCCGTGCGTGGGTCTCGACATTTCGGTAAATACAGGAGATCCTTGCGTAAGCGCGGCTAAGTTATAACTAACAGCCCGTTAGAGAACGATATTTCGGTTTGGGCATGTCGGAAACCTACGCGCCACGCCGCCTCCTTAAAATATCTACTTCTTTCTATGATCTGAGTGCTAAACACTCTAAAACTCCCTCGTAACTTCATTGCCCTTCGCGTGTATGCTGATATGCTGTAGCCTAAGATGAGATGACTTCGATGCCCATGCAGTAATCATACTTCTAACGTTTCCTTTAATCCGAAACACAGTGTCAAAAACACACCAATCTGTCGAATACAAATGTGTGCTTCGTCAATTTATTATTTTTTAGATTTTTTCCTGATTCTCCTTAATGAAACGAATCATTATATCTAAAAGAGTATTAAATTATGTATCGCATCGTGTAATTACAACTTCGTACGTAAGCTCAATGATGTTTGTGTGACAAGTCGTCAAAGTCAGCCAAGTTCAAATTCCGACGAGTATAGGGACGTTTACCTTACCTACTAACTGTATGCAAAAAATCATAAACTTTAATATTTTTGGAACCTCAAAACCTAGCGGTACCGGACTAAATGCCTTCCACCAACATCTTGAGACGGCTCGGCCAGTATGCTAATTTTGACTTAGACGCAAATACTCTGCCCGGTTGACACTAAGCCACCTGGATTAAAATACCAGCTGCGCTCTTGAAGAGTTCTTCAAAACGAAGGCCAGGGTGTTCTTGTTTGTCGGGGCGGACGTAACAACACACAGCCTAAATAAAACTTGTGACCCTTGAAGAACACGAACATTAAAAAAAAACCGACTTCAAAAAACTTATTATTATATTATTTTATCCTTTTCAGTTTTTTGAAGTCGGTTTTAATTTTTGTTGAATTTTTTTTTTACAATTTTTAGTGATAACTTTCTACGGTCGAAGCTAGATGGGTGACCGTCAACTTATATTGTTTCGTACTATCGTATCGTTTTACTAAAAATTCATTGGAAAAGCAAAAATTTGCAATTTCGCATATGTAGACGACTTAATAATTTCAGTTTTTTTTAAATTTAAAAACCAAAGTACCCAACTGTTTTTGAAAAAAAATTTATGGGACCAAATGGCAGCTATTCCGCATCGAACAAAAAAAGAATCACGTAAATCGGATCAGTAATCTCGGCGTAATCGGTGTACATACATATATATATAAAAAAACCGGTCGAATTGAGAACCTCCTCGCTTTTGAAGTCGGTTAATCAGCGATAGCAGTGGTTTCTGCCGCATTACATAATGAAATGACGCGTGTTAAAAAACACGGGTTTCTAATGCACCCGAACATGACTCCTACCACTTTTGGGAAATGAACCTACCAATATCAAGTGACTTTTCCTTGTTATTGCAGGTGTCTATAGGCGGCGGTAACCGCTTACCATCAGGTGGGCCGTCAGCTTGTTTGTCATCCAATTGTATAAAAAAAAAAATCTCTAGACGACCCAAAAATATGGTCTTCATTACTGAAATATCAGTTAGAACTTACAAATACAAATAATTTATTCCACAGAATTTTGTTACATATTGCGTTGGTACCTACTAAGTCTCTAGATATGCAATAGTTAAAAAAAGGTACAAAACTAAACTCTATGCAACAATTCAGGAGATCAACCCAGAGCCGGCTCATTTAGCGCCCGTGTCACAGATTAATAGTGTGCAATCAATTTCCTATAACTTTTTAGTGAAACGATACGATAGTAGCAAACAATTTAAGTTGACGGTCACCAATATAGCTTCGACCTTAGAAAGTTATATATCACTAAAACTTGTGAAAAAAAAAACAAACAAAAATTAAAACCCACTTCAAAAAACTGAAAAGGTTAAAATAATTAAATCTAAGTAGGTAATCATCCCCTAGAATCATATTTTTTGGAGTTGGTGCTAAGTTGTCTCCAAAAACAAAAACAATAGAAAGTGAAGCACCGACTCGAAAAAATATATTTCTATAACTTATTTTAATCTTTTCAGTTTTTTGAAGTCGGTTTTAATTTATGTTTAAAATTTTATGTAAGTAATATACCTACACTTAAAAAAGAAAAACAAACAACGAGAATAAATCATTACAATAAAAGTTGCTACGTTAATTTATACTATTACCTCATTACTACCTTGATAATAATAATCTAAGAATAACAAGAATGATATTTGGTCCATGTTGTTAAATTATAAAATAGGTCCATCTATTGGCAAGATTAAGTAAGTTTCACAAATAAATTAAAGTTGCTGTGACGCCATCTAGGAGTCTGCTTTTACGCAAAGTATTGACGGAATGTGTATTTTTATGATTTGATACTGCTAGCGACATCTCGTCGTTATTTAGGTACTAATTTACGCGACATTAGACATTGGCAATCCTTTACTTCTATCATCCTTGGTGTTATGGAGGATTTACCCAACTTTTCTCTTTGGATTTAACCAGGATGTTATCACTTCATACTTAATTACCATAATTATACGACCAAATTCAATCAACTAAGTACAAGTAATGATTATAGACATTGATTTAAGAGCGGAAAATAATCTGTGCGGAAAATTAAGTATAGAAAGAGAGATAATAAATAAAATTACCATTTTTAATCAACATCACTTATAAGGATTTGTTAGTCGGAAATCGACCTTATTAATGGCATAGACATAATGAGGTCTCAAAACTAAGACAGGCTGTTAGCCGTCAAGTTATTGTTAGGTACCAATGTTTGAATGTTTGTCAATGGTTAGCACCGCTACTCAATAAATTTCGCAATCTGAACTAAATTATAGCATTTAATAAAATTTTCTAAAAAAAAAAAGATGACAAAGTTTCATCTTTGACATAGGCCCCGGGGGGATTCGAACCCCCGATCTCCTGTTTACTAGACAGGCGCTTTAACCAACTAAGCCACGGCGCCGTTGGACGAAGCGTCGAAAATAAGGATGTGTTGATATATTTATGTTTATAAGTATTATACGTCATGTATAGACAGAATAATTAATGCAATGCGATATATATATTTCTTACAGATAATGACTGCCGGTTGCCACATCAAGTTGGGTACTACATAAGACATACTGGGTTAAGATGTTTGCCACTACGAAACTCTTCATTAATTTTTAAAATAAATGTAAAAATTTATGTGTTGATCTCAGCCATTTCATTGTACCTACTTTGTTTCTAATTTTTTGTAATAAAAATATTTTTTTAAATCAATTGTTTTACTTTGCAAATAATGAATACTTTGTAAACATAAAAGTATTTCGTAAATTTTATACATATTTCAAAATTTAAAGAACAAAACTATAGAAAAGTACCCCTGGTGGGACTCGAACCCACAATCCCCGGCTTAGGAGGCCGATGCCTTATCCATTAGGCCACAGGGGCTTGGTTATCAAGTGACAAATTATAAAACTTAAATGAAACCAGAAAGTGATATGGAGGTGAGACGTGTTGAATGGATCTCTCGGATCAAAAATAGGGTCAATATTTTGTTTTAATGATTGTAAACGTTTTCGTTCGAAAAATCAAAAACCTATTCAAAATACATATTTATTGCTTAGTATATTATTATTATTTTTTATTTAAATGCTTATAGAGCTATTAGCGGTGGTGGCACCGCTCTATGAAATTATTATTATTAGCAGTACTTATTATTATTTCTTAGTAGCAATTTAAAAAATACAAATATTAAAAAAAACATCACTGCCATCTACTAATGGTGCAAAGCAACAAAAGCTTACATAAAAGCACAGAGACTCGCGGCAAGCAAGTATCAGTACTAAAAGTCATTAATAGAGGGCACTAGCATAGAAACTATTTGTCAGTCTTGATGGCTTTGGAAGTATTTGTTTTTTAGGCAATTTAAAATATTTATTTCATTAGCAATCTTAGAAATTGTTTTTTATCAATCAAATATTCTTTTTGATCAATTTTGTTCCAATATTATGCATGAAACTAATATTGATAGCTTAATTTCGCTATAATTATTAATGACTCCGTGGCGCAACGGTAGCGCGTCTGACTCCAGATCAGAAGGTTGCGTGTTCAAATCACGTCGGGGTCAAATATTTTTTTTTTACAAAAAAAGCTAAAATTATACAAATCTAGTTTTTTGTCTGTTAGAATGTTCTACTTTTAATTTCGATACAAGTAATTTCAAATGGTCTAAAAAACCTAGAATGATGTAAATATGGGTCGCAATCGCAATTTCAACTTGCGTTTAAGTTTGAAATTGAGATTGTTATCACAATGCAGTGCAGCCCCATCCCCTAAAGAATGCATTGTCAAGGAAGTCACTATAGCCAGAGAAGTTACTCAAGAATAATAAGGACAATATTCCATCAAAGTTGAACAGTAGAAAAACAATAAATCAAGTCAATTCGCATTTCGTTATTTATCACATCACCCTATCAGGATCGTGTTAAAGAGAGGAAGGTTTACCGGACGCGTATTTTCTGTGACTCTATGTAGGAGTGGCATTTTGCGTCACAGTCCGTATGCTCTCTACTATTGTCATGTTGAGATTATTATAGTCATGACAAAATATCTGCCTTTTCAAACCAGCTCAAAGTCGAAAATAACCTAGCACCTCAGACGGATACGGCGTTTTGAACCAAAACTTGTATATCTTCATTCCTGGCGATGTCAGTTGCGGCAACGACGAGGACGTTAGTAGACACCAAATTTCTGATCATATGGAAATGCGATAAGGTCCAATTTGAAGCAGCGCGAAATATCTCTTTGTGACGTTTCGTTACTACGGGGTCGGTGGTCGAGACGGTCAGGTGACCGGCTTGCGTGTTTGCGCCGGCGCCTTTTCAAATGAATCGCATTCTTGTTAACATACATGCACAAATATCCTTGTGTGCTTTCCTGCATAACTACTTCAAGTAGCGTGTATGGATAGGAACACACCTACTGGTTTTGCAAACGTGTGCTTTTAGAGGTTTGCGTGTGTTTGACTTCGAGGTCGTGGAGTGACTGGAACGGTTTTTTATGAAACGTTCAATGTTTTTTTAGATACCTAATTAATAGGTATTCATGTAAGTTTCTTCTTTTTATTAGGCAATAGGGTCTTGCAGGTAGTTATTAATTTATTGCTAAAATAAAATATAAGGCACCTATAATTACTTAATATTATGTGTTTATCCCATGAAGGGAAGGCCTGTGCCGAAAAGAGAGCCATATAAAGGCTGGTGATGATATTTTTCAACTGAAGATATTTATTCGTAATAGTACCTACCTACCCACCAATCTATATGTATTGTGTATTTTTAAATTACTTAAATTGTTAATTCGTAATACCAGATACTATAGGTTTTCTATCATAGGTACTATTCGGTATTTGTCGCCCTATTCTTAACCTTTGCTAGTGATTAAAAGTTAGAGCTGCTTATAAGAATCCAAAAATACTTAAGTGAAATAAGTATGCACCTAGCTAATATCTAACACCTTATTTCTATTATAACATCTCACAACCACAGAATAAATAAAACAAGAATCAAAAGGTATCAAAACTACAAGTAGTAATCACTGTAAAGGCCCTAATTTAAGTATTTACTTATCTTAGAGCCTCTACAGTTATTCATAGAATTATTTTTTTAATTCATCACCAGATAGATGCGCGAATAAGTTATTTATGTAGTATAAAGGTACTTGGACTCCCATATTTTTATACCTCCCCATGAACAAAGTGGATATGTTGTGTGCAAAAAATCTTCTAAATGTTACAATAATAATTTTGTGTAAACACGAAAATTAATGAGGACTATGAGACTAATTAGTCTTTATGTATTTAGTCGCGTGACGCGTGACATTACTGCTGCTGATTTGTTTCAACCTTGACTGTTTTCAATGCACATGAAAGCAAAAAAAAATGGCGTCACCACTAAAACATTGACGCAAATCTCCATCTGACAATGTGAATTCATCACTGCCCATTAATTTTGCTCAACCTTTCGGCACAAATTGACCCCCATTGTTGTCGAAGTACGCATAAGCACTGTCATATCGATCATAATTCTGTTATTTGTCGCAAGACAAAAATTATTTTAAGCATTATGTTAAAAAAGTAAATTATTCACGTTTTGGAAAGTAATGATATAGAAAAAACTATGGTTTATTCAAACATTGATTGATAGAACATTGACGACCGGTTGATCGAGCGGTCTGTACCCCTTGCTATGCAGGCTACTCGGTCAAGAGATCCCGGTTTCGAATCCCGGTAGGAGCAAATTTTTGTATGATGAGTACGAGCATTTGTTTACGAGTCATGGATGTTTATGTGTTTATTTAGTATATTTCTAATATTTATATACATATTATTATCCATATTTATCCGTTATCTAGTATCCATAACACAAGCTCTTAATGATGCTTACTGTGGGCTAGATAATAGGTGTGAGTGTATGAATATTATTATTTTTATTATTTTAGAAACAAAAAGTTTAAATATTTTAAAAATATGGGTTAAAACCTATATTCTACAGTACTCTGTGGTTAAATAAAACTACGGTTGAGGTTCGTAGAATTGCTAAGATGAATTGCTAAGATGGACCTTTTAATTCTAAGTTTTGTTTGTTTGCGAAATGAAATAGTAAAGGTATAATATATTCTAGATATTGAAAAAACTTCTATTTACAATTTTATTAATATAGCTAAGATTAATAACTAATCAGACGTTGCCAGTGATGACTTACGGAACTGAGACGTGGCCACTTACAATGGGCCTCATAAGAAGGCTCAATGTGACCCAAAGGGCAATGGAGAGGGCTATGCTCAGCGTTTCTTTGCGTGATCGAATCGGAAATGATGAGAGATCCACAGGATAACTAAGGTCACCGACATAGCCCAAAGAATTGCGAGCCTCAAGCTGTGCCTCAGGTGGCAGTGTGCAGGCCACATTGCAAGGAGGACTGATTGCCGTTGGGGCAGAAAATTCCTCGATTGGCGACCGCGTAACCGGGACCGGAACCGGCAGACGCAGCGTTGTTAGGCCTCCCACAAGGTAGACCGCCGATCTGGTGAGGGTCGTAGGAAGCCGATGGATGCGGGCAGCACAGGACCGATCGGTTTGGAGATCCTTGATAAGAGAAAGATGATAGGTTGTATGCCCAACGGTGAAATATCTAGCACAATAGGTAGAATCTAAATTAGTCAGTTACCTATTATACTATACGATCAACCTCAATAAGTGTCATATGAGAAGAACACGCGTACCTAACAATACCAAATGCGATGTAGGTTGATTATCAAGGATTCTGCATGAATCATTTTTGAACTACAATTTGAAGAATTTCAAGATTGTTATTTCCTTTGTAAACTAATTACATACACTTGTTTGCTTTACAATTTACTTGACGGTTTTACAATAAGTTTATAGTTTAAGGATACCTATAAGGGCTTACCTACCAGGGGCGTAGCTACCGCCGTATGAGCCGTATCAATGATACGGGGCCCCCGGGTTACGGGGGCCCCGAACGTGTACAAGAAAAATCATAAAATATTATTTCCAGAAAAAAAATGTGATCCAAAAGAAAACCACCGATAGGGTTCCCAAAGGACCCTCATGTAGGTTTTTCAAAAATTTAGTTTTCAAGAAAAAACCTTTTTTTTTGTTGATAGTAGATACCCTAAATGTTGTAAACGTTTTAAAACTTCTCTCATCCTACAGGCCTATTTTTTTGTGATTATTATTATTATTGAATTAACTGTAACTGTAACACTAGATTTTAAATTGATTTTAAGACACTTTTTGTACATTTTTCTTTGTAAATTATCTGTTGTTAATAAGTGAAAAGATTCTTAATAAGTGTTGAAAATTTTAACAAATATTTAAATTTTAATTTCGGAATCCGACCCATTTTAAATTAATAAAATCTCATAATTAGGTATATTCACTTAATGTAGCCGGTTTTTCAGGTTATTGATCCATTAAGTAAACAAGTTTTTGAAATAGATAAAGCAGACAAAAAATAATAATTATTCAAACGTCCAAAAAAAAATATGTTTTCTCAAAAAGCCATGAACCAATGGAGGGTCATTGATGGTCTTCATTTAGACATGAAACCCGACACTTTGTGTAATTATCATAGGGCCCCCAAAAAATTTTTGATACGGGGCCCCTCTAAAGCAAGCTACGCCACTGTTACCTACCTATATTACGAACGATGCCATATACAGAGTGGTGCCGTCAATACGACAATAAATTAAAACATGGGCTAGATTAGTTCAAAGAAATGGTTTGCCACTTTCAAAAACATCTTATTCATTTGATAATTTCATGACATTTGTATGAAATAATATAAATAGCATTGGCTGCATTATTTCATAGAAATGTCATAAAATTATGGTGGTACCTATAGTAAATCGATTCAGCATTTTGGTTTTCAAATCTAAATAAGTAACTGAAATAATTAAGTCATCAAGGAAGCGAAATTGCGGTTTTTTGATTTCTTGTGATATTTTAGTGTTGCATAAGATAATTCTGGTTGAGTTGGAATATTACCCATCAGGCTTTGACCTTCAAAATATACCTATCATTAAAAATTATGAAAAAATAAATAAAAAAAACTAACTTTAAATTACTAAAAACAAAAAAAATATAAGTAGGTTGTTAGTTAAAAAATAACTTTTTTCTTAAAAAGGTAATTTTTGAAGTTGGTGCTAAACTATTTCCAGAAACAATAGAAGTGAAGCTCCAACTTCAAAAAATACCTTTTTATGAAATAATGTCTGCACAGACGACAGCACATCAAGTGTAACAGATGCACTACGCAATTCGCCTCTATTACGAGTGGAGTTAGGACGGTCTCAAGGTCTAACTGTCTACTTTTCCTTTGGTTTTGATTTTTATTAAAAAAAATAATTTATAAATCTATAGCTTCTCTTTAATAAAGGAGACAAAGTTGTCGAATGAACACACTTCTTTAGCTAGGACTTAATAACTGGTCTAAATGGGCCTGGTTTCAGACTATTCGTTATTTTTAACCGACTTCAAAAACGAGGAGGTTCTCAATTCGACCGGTATGTTTTTTTTTTTTTTTTTTTTACTATGTATGCACACCGATTACGCCGAGATTACTGATCCGATTTACGTGATTCTTTTTTTGTTCGATGCAGAATAGCTGCCATTTGGTCCCATAAAATTTTTTTCAAAAACAGTTGGGTACTTTGGTTTTAAATTTAAAAAAACTGAAATTATGAAATCGTCTACATAAGCGAAATTGCGAATTTTTGCTTTTCCAATGACTTTTTAGTGAAACAATACGATAGTAGGAAACAATATAAGTTGACGGTCACCTATCTAGCTTCGACCCTAGAAAGTTATCACTAAAAATTGTGAAAAAAAAATTTTAAACAAAAATTAAAACCGACTTCAAAAAACTGAAAAGGATGAAATAATTAAATTTAAGTAGGTATTCATCCCCTAGAAACATATTTTTGGAGTTGGTGCTAAGTGGTTTCCAAAACAATAAAACGTAAAGCACCGACTTCAAAAATATGTTTCTAGGGGATGAATACCTACTTAAATTTAATTATTTCATCCTTTTCAGTTTTTTGAAGTCGGTTTTAATTTTTGTTTAAAATTTTTTGTGGTTTTAGTTTTATCCCTCAATTAATAACAGCTTATTAGTGATTCGAAAAGTCACATGCCACGCCGCGCGTAAACCGGTGACGTTGACTACTCTGTATTAAAATTAGCTCAGTCACTTCTGTTGATGAAATAATAATATTCTTTATACATATACTTATATCTGAAGAAATTTGTGGGTGGACCACACAGTGCGCGCGCGCCGGTCGTCCCGTGACCAATGGACTCTAAGGTCGCCGTTTATGTGCACGTGCGTATCTCCGATTGATGTTGGCAAATCATATTGATTGTTCTGTGACTGATAAGCTGAGCAACAAATTGAAAAGAGTAACTTTACTCAGGCCATCTTCAAAAACTACAACGAGGCACTCGTTGTGTTTATACTTTCTGACGATGCGCAATTACAATTTTATAATTAAGTTCGCGCAATTACATATTTTCGTGATCTATTTTATAATTTTATACGTCATTATTGGCTACCTAGTTCTGTTGGATTTTTCGCATTTTTTATAAAGTCGGTGATAAGATAATTAATTTATGTAAATTTTTCAATTCGACAAAACTTAAATTAGGTTTATGATATCTATTTTTAATTTTGTATGGGTAATATATGTAGGTTAGTAGAATGCTAAGTTAGCTACTAGCGTAGCATTTTACATAACTAGGTAGGAATTTTACATGTCTAAAAATTATCATCAAAAATATGTACTTTACCCACGTAATAAATAGTTTAAATTAGTAATCATTAATCATTAATTGATGGTTTTTAATTGATGATTGATGCATTTTGTTACATTTACCTGACTACATACGTACCTAAGCGTTATTTAATATAAATAATAGACAGTATACTCTATTGCCTTTGTTTTATTAAATGTGGTAAAGTGCTTACCACATTTAATATTATAATATTATTTGGGCAGGTGTTTTATTTCTTGTTACTATCTAATAATAACCGAAGCCGTTAGTAACTGGAGCCGTGTTACTTATCTTATGATTATAAAAGGAAAGAAATCGCCGTGCCTTTGTTACGAGGTTTGCTTTGCTACAATATTGTGGTGACGCGAAGGGGCTTGGTTGATCCAACCAATCACGATGCGCCAACGGCCCGTGCGTCAGACTTTGGAAAACGTGGTCGCAATTTAATTTATGATATTTGTGTTTTATGCAGTTATTTTGGAACTTGGCAATCTTTGAATTGGGTTTATGGCATTGTGGGTTTACTTACGCAAACAAAATAAAATTTATGAGGCAGTTATAAACGTCATTGATTTGACTGACGTTACTTATTCGTTACCTCGGTTTTCATGACAAAGAAATTATAATTTTATATGAACATTCATAAATATCTAATTAGGTAAATAAATACCTAATTTACCTTTCAGCCCTTACCACGCCGGTGCGGCGCCGTCGTCGGAGTGCTTACACACAATAGAAAATTTGTTGTCTGGCTACATCACAGATTAAATTGATATGACAGATTATCGTTTATTTCCAAAGTGATTTTGTGTGAAGATAGAATAGAGATAGAGATAAGAGAGATGGTTAAAAATACCAAAATTACGTTTATGAGTCTCATTAATATCTACATTAAAACGATATAATAGATATTTAAATAAATCAATAAAAAATTATAATAGATAATTTTTGAAAATTTTTTCATGTTTTTCTTGTCAACAATTTATGATCTAGATTCACCCTCTTCCGGGATTGCACTTTATCCAGTGTCATACTGTTATGAATGTTATTATGATCAACTTTTTATGATTTTTTTGATACGAAGCCAAATTTGCACACAAAAACATAATTGCTTTCGGCACGATTTCGTCAGAGGAATCTGATGAAATTGTGATTTAGCAATTTTCTTTACTGCCTAGTCAGTCACGATGACTATCGCGGTCTCTAGGCTGTCTAATCGCGAATTAAAAATATCTTATCAGGTGATGCAATAGTGTCGGATAATGTGCCAACTGGCAAGTGCCGGTGTTTCACGCACAGCCGCGCCCACCGGTGAAAATAAAGCAGAATATGTAGAACAGAAACTTGTTTACGTTAACTGTTCGTAACAAAGTAACAACTGTCAACCGTCATGTCCCCTCAACTTGCCAGAGGTCGACTGACATACTATGCTACTGACGTCACGACTCACGTGCAAAGACAAACGCGAAGGTACGACCGATGACATCTGAAATTCTGAGCAACGCAAATTGTTTAACCGTTTAACTAATAAATTAATAATCCAGACGTCTAATGTGAAAGGACAAATTTAAAAGAAATATACGTTATAATCTTATTCATCGCCATTATACAAACCAATATTATACATAATAATATGTATTAATGTCCAAACACCTAGTATGAACGCCTTACCGCAGTAGTAGAGACACTCTACCACTGCCAATACTGCACTAGTCTAATAAATAATGTTGAATGTCATGTCAACTCTACACGAGTAACACTTTCTTTATAAATAGTTTAACCTTTCGTTCCTTTTACTAGCCCGCTGCACCGCTGCTCATTTACACACAATAGGAAATACATTGTGTCTGATTTCGGTCCACGTCACTGAGTTATTTCATTAAAATATGAGATGAAAGTAAAACTAACTAATATAATTGTGATTTTGTGCGATTACGTGACTCTTTCTGCTGATTATGTACATATTTTATCTAATAAGTGATCGAATAATATTGAAGTAATAGACAAAACCTTTGATTCTATTGTATCGTGACATCCCTCTCTAACGTCCGCGTCAGAATGAGAAAAATATCAGCATTTCATTATATTACTACATTATTACACACACATCAAATATACTGTCAGGCATTTGTAGTTGTTTCAATCAACGGTTGGGGTGTGCGTGGACGGGCCCGCGTGCGCATTGCGCGGGCGCACGGGGGCGCGCACGCCACACCTCCAAGAGCTACATGACTGCAGGCACGCTGACTTTCTAGTAAATGCTGACGTCAGTGACCTCTAGTGTTAATTTCAATGAAACGGTGAATTCACTTGAGTCTGGCTAGACTAGATAGCATTGATAGGTAATATAAAGTATTACTATCTATTAAAACGTACCTACATACTATTTATTGTGATCATTGGAAATCAACTATACTAGGTCTTTATTAAAACATTATGTAATCTAATGTAACCTATCAAATATTACCTAAATTTTTAAAAGTAAAAAAGTATCATTTCCATATTTTTTTGTACTTAATATTATTCATTGAAAACCTGTATCTATAAATTAGTAAATATAAATTTTATAATTTATTTCGATTCAGACAAAATTCGGACCTCTACCAGCGCTCTATGGGGCGTTGCATCAAGTTTAATCATTATATGTGACTAATTTCAGATGAAGTCAAGGTATGTGACTAATTTTGACATCAGTCTAGTGGTGGATTATAAAATCTGTCTACTATCGTTTATTTAAAGTTATATAACAATCATTGCAATGAACTAAATTAAAGTAGCAACACGATTGACATTGCATTATTTACTTATTGATTGTGCAATTATGTCAACGTTACGTTAAACGAAATCAGCAAATCAAAATTTTTCAGACTAAAATATTTGTCATAAATCTTATATATATAAATATATAATTCTCGACTCACAGTTTTAGTTACCATACTCCTCCGAAACGGCTTGATATTTATATGTATATTCAGTAGGTCTGAGAATAGGCTAAGCTTTATATTTTATTTTTAATTTTTTGGTCAAATTTTTTATATATATTTTTTATGGCAAAACAACGTTTCTTTTGCGGTCAGCTAGTATCACAATAAATTAATACGGATGACGTCAAGAGAGAAGCCAAACAAACAAAAATAAGAACTAAAGAAATGCGTGTTGGTAATGCCTAGTAACACGTATTGAGATTGAAATTCAATTTTAAATATTGTAAATTAATTGCAAATGGCAATACTCTTTTTAACTAATTTATTCTACAAAATTCCAATCTTTTTTATAAGTCGCTATAATTATTTAAATAGTTAATAAATTATTTTTGTGTTTGAGTAATTATTTATTTTATTCAATTGATTGCGAATACATGTCGCGCCTTTGGTCGTCTGGCTTGACGTATTGGCGCCAATAAGTTGCCTAGATTGATTTATTGCTGCTGATCAGATACGGAATTTTCCTATCGCCTTTAAATTGGAAGTATTGGAACATGCTCGTGTACAGTTTTAACCTTTACGGTATTTGAGTGCTGTTGATGCTCAAGTGACTTGTTTGTTGGTCTGTACAATATGTCCTTATGATGAGCTCTGTGATGGACGAAAGTTATGAGGTTTTCTAGGCTAAATGAATACCCTTTTTAACTTCTGCCAAATAAAATAACATTTTGATTGACATTTGACACAAAAGCATTGTTTTAATGAAGCAATTAGATTTTAAGATAAATCTAATTAAGTGAAAAGATTCATTGATTTTGATAGTAGTTTGGTATTTATAATGCATTTCATTAGATAGGTAGGTACAGTCGACAGCACATCAAGAGTAACCTTGAGGCCGCCCTTACTTCGTTCGTAATAGAGGCGGCTTTCGTCGTGTAACTGTTATACTTGATGTGCGGTCGTCTAAACAATAATAGTACATAGTTTGTGGGCGTGTGCAAATTGCATAATTGCGACGAGCTTAGATAGGTCATGTTTGCAGGAAACTGCATGGAATATGCATAGAGTAGGTACTTACCTACCTATCTATACATAGTAAACATATTTACCATTATTGACAATACTGGTTAGTACAGTTATTTATTATTAAGGTGAGATAAGATTACATCTGTAACACATAAGAATAATAACTTTGATCAATAACAAGTCTAAATTATTTTCTATAGATATAACAGTTACATGTCAATATAATATATTATAGCCTCAGGTAGCAAAATAGTATTGTTTATGTATAATATAATTGAGCTTATTCAGCTAAAGCTTTTTATGAAACTGAATTAAAGTGAGTGCAAATAATACCTACTATACAGAACCTGTCACATAAAGCTATCTTATTCTGTAATTATTTTAATATTTACATTCAAAAAGGTCTATTAAAAACAAAAACTTAAGTTAAACAAGTTTCTTCTAGAAAGGATTGTTAAGTAGATATAGCTTCCTGTCTAATTAGTAATAATGATAAGCGCAAAATTCTTATGTTTACTTACGTTTAATAGTATGTACAAAAATCCTACATATACATTTTTTTTATGATACAACCACTATAGACCATTTTTTGTGGTTACCAATCACACTGAATAATATGAACTATATAAATAAAATAAAAATTGTTAACCATTTTTTTTGTTCTTTGTTATTTTTTTGTTATTTCTTGATTGTTTTTTTTGTTTTTTTGGACAAATTTAATTTTGTATTGCTTTAGTTAGCTTGGTTTCGAGATTGCATCACCAAGAATAACTCAATTACGAGCTTATAGAGGACTAAATTCTATTTTTTTTTATTTTATACAAACCACGACAAATGACTCAACACCACCTGATGTGAAGCAGTAAGAAGAGTCCATATGCGAAGACAGCTAGTGCAGTTCAGACACTGCTCTAGCTGCCTCCACCTTGCCGGCCCGAAAGGTGCTTTTTCACGCCTCTTTTGAAGGAACCCATGTTATAGGAAGGAGGGAACACATGTGCTGGCAAAGAATTCCAAGTTCTGGAAGTTCGACAAAGAAGAGAGCTACTAAATTTCTTTGTACGTGATGTTGAGGTGGAGACAGTGAATTGATGACTCCGAAGACCGGCACGCGTGCTCCTGAGTAGGAAGGGGGAAGGTAGGATAAGGTCAAATAGCTCTTCAGAACACTCTCCGTGATATAGCCTATAGAAGGCGCTAAGCGACGCAATGTCTCGACGCAATTGTAGAGGCCCAAGGTTGTTGGTGACCTCTACATCGCCAACGATACGGACAGCACGACGCTGCAATCTGTCCAGGGCATCGAGTAGGTACTTGGCGGAGCCATCCCACAAGTGCGAGCAATATTCCACGCAAGACCGGACCTGAGTTTTATACAGCAGGCATAATTGGTTAGGCGTGAAAAATGGACGCACCTTGTTCAGGACACCGAGCTTCCGTGAGGCTGTTTTTATCACGGTTTCGATGTAGTTCCTGGAATTCAGATCGCAACATATCTCCATACCTAGCAAGTTGAGGGAGCCCTGTGCCGAAAGAGTCGTGCCCTGCAGAGACGGAAGGGGAAGGAACGGCGACATTTTGGCTGTAAACGCGCACACCTGTGTTTTCATAGCATTGAACTCAACAAGATTGTTAGATCCCCATTTAGATACGAGGTTCAACACCCTGTCGAGCTCAACGGTAAGATTCTCTCTCTCCCTCTCGGTTTCAGCGCGCCCAGCCCCTGGGCGACCGTAATATCCCCCATGCACTGTACTATCATCTGCATAGCAATGAATGTTTCCTAACGGAATCATGTCATTGATATGAAGAAGAAAGAGTGTGGGGGATAGAACAGAGCCTTGTGGTACACCAGCATTCACTGACATGAACCGCGAAGCGCATCCATCTGCGAGGACACGGATTCTTCGCTCATGCAGGAAGCCAGCAATCCAGTTACAGAGCTGAGCGGGCAGTCCGTATGCCGGGAGCTTGGAGAGAAGAGCCCTGCACCCGTACCACCAACTTTTATCGCGATCCAGTTTAGGACCTAAACTGAGTAGGAACGTTAATTCGTACTTCGACGCTATCTACGACTATGACAGCGATGTAGTTTAGGAACCAATACTGAACCGCGCGGAACATGAATCGCTTTTATAAAGATGGTGGTAAGGCCCCTGTGCCAGACCCGATCGAACGCTTTGGCAATGTCAAGGCTAACTGCCATTCTGCCCTAGAAATAGTCTTGCAGCATACTACAGCTCCTATCACTGCCTATAGACACTTTCTTAGCTAAGTCCAGTGATCTACCAAGGAGTAATTTAGAAAATCAACCTAGGGAATTTCAATTCTTAAAATCGATAATAACATACACCATTTTTTTTTCTAACATTTACTTACTTTATATAATATATTACATTTTCTTGTATCACCCTTGAAAATAGTATTTTCAGCTATGAGATAATTAATAGCCAGGTTTAAAATATAGATGTTCTCCTTGGGGAGTCGTATTGAGAGGCTGAGTAATCATTTCAGCTTTCTTGACCGTCTATTTTAAGTGCCTTATATGAACTTACTAATTAAGTCACTTCAATAAGCCACTTGTGTGACTGATTGTTTGATTAATGTTATTCTTTATCCTGGAATATGTGATTGTGAATTAAAATAGTATCATGAATAGTTTTCCGGTGCTTAATAATTATAATATAGGAAAATAACTGTGGATAGGAATAACAATGTTAATTATTACGCATGCCTTCAACGAAAACATGAAGGACACAAAATAAAATATAACTTAACTATCGTTATCTAAATATTCTGCTGATTACTGTAAGGGTGATTGTGAAAATTTATTCGTCAAATAAATCTTTTCAATAACGCTGTATAATATTCTTTTTATTTAGTTTCAAGCCTCTGCTTTTTTGAAATAAATACTAAATAAAAAATACTGTTTCATTTCAAATTATGAATACATCAGTAATTATATAATTTTAAGTATTCAAGTAATTTTTAGCGACCGAGTATATTGAAGTAAATTTAAATGCATCTTGTTCATCATAATATAAATAAATATGTATATTTAATTTAAATTAAATGAACAATATTCAGCAATATCCTGGTTAGAGCAATCAAATACGATTGTTTTAAACATAGCAATGTCCACTTGACGGAAACAAACATTAAAAATCTCCAAATTTCCTATCGCATTTGTCCTCGAACCTCTCCGTGAATTTGGGTCAAATAAGCTAATGTGTGGATCATAAACATGTATCCACACATGTTCTAATAAATACCGAGATAAAAGGTTTTGTTATTTTTACATAAACCACTTAAGTGGAGAATGCTGTTTGTCTCTATACCCCTTTAATGCAAAACGGTTAATAATCAGTAATTTATAAATAACTAGCTGACCCTGCAAACGTTCTTTTAGCCATAAAAAAAAGATAGTAGCCGATTCTATCAGACCTACTGTATATACAAATAAAATTTCATGAAAATCGGTCAAGCCGTTTCGGAGGTAACTAAACTGACACGAGAATTTTATTTATTAGATTAATCTGTAATTTCAGGACACTTGGAATGCTTGTAGATTCCATGTTTGCTTCATCATTACGTAACGAGATTGAACTGATCATTGTTATTGGCAAAGGACAATCAACAAAGATTACAATCAAGCAGTTGTGTCATGTCCATGTGGCCCTCTAATTAATCCTCGTTATGTCCCGAGAATTAGGCGTTATTACTAATTACACCGCATGACGAGTAAGATGGTGATTATGTCATGTCCAATTTAAATAAAGGCTTCTTAGAGAGATGTTTGGGTAGATTATTTAAAAAAGAGCAATATTATTTTTTAAAAGATATTTTTTTTGCTTCGTTTCGAAAAAATACTAACGGCCTTATCTTATCTCAGGATTTTTTCTTCCAGGGCGGATCGGTTAGATATTGTAACGTGGTACTATAACACTGCGATGTTATAGCACCTCGTATCAACTTGAACTTGAGTACGGTTAAAATAACATTTTTTCTTTCTGCTACATTATGGCTAGTTAACTTTGTGTGTCTTTCTTTATTTAAAAATACTTACATATCTGTTTGACACAATCAAAATCTATTGCAACCTAACCAAATATTTCGCAATAACTTTATGTGTACATTGCACTCGAAACGCTAAAATAAAAATCAATAAATGGGCGGTAACTATTACCTAAGTAACCTAAGTAATGGACGCTTAAATCCAAGGTTTTTGATATGTCTGCCGTTTTATTCTAGCTAGGTAGGTAAGGTAATTTAGATAGCTCAAACGATTTAACATTGCTGTAGGTATGTTATTTTGTGCGTCGAATAAATTATCATTAATATCGCAAAGCAAAAGTCTCAATTCGCCGTAGATTGGCTTTTAGGTGCTGCCCCGCTGAAAAACGGGTATTATAATCAAAATTAGGTATACCTACCGCAATTTTAGTGTGTAATTATTAGCTAATGTTATCAAAATATCAGTTTAAATATCGTTATCAAAATATATCCTTTCAAAAACATCAGTAGGTACCTATCGGTATTTGTTGAAATAAAAGTACCTATAGTAACGTTACCGAATGGGCATCTCAAACGCTGCGATCATTACATCAAGCTGTGTTTGAACTACCTCCATTAGCAATGACTTCTGTCGTCATGCTACCACAACTCTACAAAAACTATACAGTTGAACTGTCTAGCAGGGAAGACTGGGCAGATATCCAAAACAACATTTGTCCACAAGTCACTGCTCCCTCCGAAGCTGGATGCCTCACATCCTACGTTATTACCCATTTTGGAGCCATTTGGGTTTATGGAGTCAGACCAAGGTTTAGTAAAAGCATTTTCCAGGCTGAAGTCTACGCCAAAATTGAATGTGTGCAGGCCAGCCGCCTAAGGAACTACGTAAAACCAAAGAATTTACATTTACTTGACAGCCAAGCAGCGCTTAGTGCTATAAATGCGAATACATTGCACTCAAAACTAGTAAAAGACTGCGTGGAGGAATTAAATATACTGGGACTCCACAACAGAATCACTCTGAGATGGGTGCCTGGTCACTCTGGCGTCATAGGCAACGAAAAGGCCGATGAATTAGCTAGAGCTGGGGCTCAGGGACGACAGATTGGACCGGAACCTTTCTGCGGAATCTCAAAGAACCAGGCCATGCACTATCTCAAAAGCAAGCTCATACAGGAGTCCTCCGAACAATGGCTAAGGACACCTGGTTTGATACATGCAAAGTCTCTGATACATAGCTACCATGCTGAACGAACTGAAGAGTTGATAAAGCTCAGCAGGAGTAACGCGAGTGCCATGATTAGAGCTTTGACAGGCCACTGCAAACTGAACAGACACTTATTCAACCTAAAATTAAGTGATTCGGATGTTTGCAGATTCTGTGCGCAGGAGCGCGAAACCCCAATGCACCTCCTTTGCAACTGTGGACCTTTTATCCACAAATGAAGCCTTCATCTGGGGAGACACCCTATTGACCCAAATGAAGTTGAGACCCTTGAGGTTGGGAAAGTCCTAAAATTTATGGAAAGTGCCAAAATCAAGGCTTTATTATAAACTATTGGTGGCAAGTCACAATAGATCTTTTAGGTCGCAGTGACAAATCAGTCTTAACAAGACCGAAAAGCCTCAAATACAAGATAATAATAAAATGTTATCGAATTAAAAGTAATAGTTTTTTTTGGTGTCTTTCATAGATTGTATTTTATTTTTCAGTAGCTCTGGTCTCCTAACATCAGACGAATTATGATGCAACCAAGATGTAGGTATGTAAGTAGTTAGTAAATATTAATATACTAACATCAAAATTGTACTTGCTAATAGGTAGACAGAATTCGGTACGAAAATGATAAGTCACATAACAATGTTCCAAGCTATGTTGCTGTATATATTGTGCTTGTGTGATAACTTTATCTAGCGATACATACATACCTACTTAGCTACTTTCACAATAACATAGCAGTATACTGTAATTTGTCATCAGAATAAAATTGTTATATTGGGCAGAATGACCAACGTGTTTTCCATTACATATAAACTTCAATTTCAGTTAAGTTCCACTAAAATGGAACCGTAAAAACATTTTTAATAGTAGTAAACATGTAGTTCTTTAAATAAAACAAGAAATTAAGAACTTTCCGTAAATCCTGGAAATAAAACAGTTTCACACCGTAAACAAGCCGCAACTTCGCACGTAATCTTGGATCCCTGTCGTCGAAATTTCTGGTTACAGAGCGGGCGTCGTATTACCGTCTGTGTTTGTGCCCCACACACCAATGTTCATGGGCGTTATATTACATAAACATCGCTTCATTATTCATTGCCGAGTGGAAAACTACAGCGGTCGGACGGTGGCCATCTCATCAATAAACATAAGACTGTAATATGTATACTTACCTATATCGATGAAATACTTTCGTGTAGACAGAATTGATGAGTGTTATAACAGCGTCAAAAGATTTTCTACCCAAAATTTCATACCACACTATTTGCCCAATTCTATTCTAAATCTTGCTCTAGCTAGAGACGTGATGGGATTTCTTTAGTCTGTAGTTTCGTGCCTTTATACTTAAGTAAGTTTCAATGGATTTTCATTTCGATTCGATTGAAATTTTTAGGAGTAAGTACCACTTATATTCATATTCACGATGAAGGTCGCAGACTCGCAGTTCCTTTTATATGCTTGATCACACCAATACATAAATTCGATGTATTAATAAAAATCTATCTACATAAATTAATAAGCAATAATAAAATCTCAAACATTACACAGGTGGGACATAGTGGTAATTTCCACTCGTATTTTGAACACCTGACTGGGGTAGCACCCTCCAGTTATGGGAGAGTGGGGTAGTTGCGGATGCGGGGTAACTCCGGACAAGGCCGTTTACCATTTAGCATTGAGCATGCTGATGTGAACTGCCTAGTTCGGGGATACCCTGCGTCCACAATCACCCCACTCTCCCCTGCTGTACTGAAGACTGCAGCCACATAACACTAATTAGTAGTGTTGTGAAAATTACGATGAGTAAGCTCACCATCTCCCTTATTTCCAACTGCAGTGTGATTCACTAACAGAAATATTCGACATCGAGCTTGACGATTGACAAGACGACGACCTGCTATTGATTTAAAATTTTGAGCATAGCGCTGTGCGTAGGCGTATTCACTAAACTCTACGTCGATCTCCTGGCTGTTTATGTTCGTCGTTGGATTAGAGATACGACATGAAGTACATACGAAATTTTTTCATTTCGTTTTTCTTGTATTTTAAATGTTTTGCAATGACTCCATTCAATATTTGATTGACTTTTACATAAAGATATAAAAATAGACAGCAACAAATTTTTAGTTCACGGCTCACGCCGTGCTCGTCGGCGTAATGCTAATTATCAACGGTTATCAAAGAAACGCCAAAATATTTGACACCGCTGCCTACAGCCACGAACTCAAGGCTGCTGCAGTGTGATTCACAAACAAAAATGTTCGACATCGAGCTTGACGTCTGACAAGACGACGAGCTGCCATTGATTTTGACGTTTGCGCACTGCGCTGCGCGTAAGCGTATTCACTAATCTCTACGTCGATGTCATGGCTGTTTATTTATTTAATAATAGTTTATTGTACACAAGAAATACAAAAATAGGAAAACAAAAAATAATAAAGAGTACAAAAGGTGTGGCTTATTTCTATAAGTAATCTCTTCCAACCCACCTGTGATAGGAGACATGCTGAGAAACGTGGATGTCGCGTGTACTAATAAATAAATATGCCTATTATAAATAAAATACTTATACTAGATATAGGCCTATATACATATATAAGTATATATAATTTATTTTATATATACAATTTATACTAATAAATAAATACCATATATCATGAACATAAATGTATAAGAAGAAGAAAGATAGGAAAAGATACTAGGAGAACAAAATCTTAAGTTTAGGATAGATAGTGCTCTTTTACTCTAGTTTTAAATAGTGGTAGTGAGCGAATATCGCGTACTGTTTCACTGCATGAACAGTGAATTAGTCAAGGAAGAAATTAGTTCGGAAAGTATTTGATGGCAGTTTCAGAAGGGTACGGAGATGCGATCTGCAAATAACGTCGGGAGGATGAGTAAAATCAAAGCGCTCGCGAAGATATGAAGGATATACTGGGTTATATAAAATATTGAAAAGGAGAAAAAGAATACGCGAATTTCTGCGAAGGCGGATTGGAAGCCATTTAAGTTGCTTACGAAACTGTGAGACATGATCATATTTACGTAACCCAAAGATAAAGCGTAGGCACAAATTTTGCAGTCGCTCGAGCTTATTAAGAAGTTCTTCCGTGAGGTCCAGGTAACACGCGTCGGCATAATCTACAGTAGGGAGAATCAGTGTCTGGGCCAAGGAAATTCTGGTCTGGAGTGGCAAAAAGTATTGCATAGATCTTAAAGTGTGATAAGAACAATAAACTTTGCGACTCACTTCATTTACATGCTCCTTCCAGTCCAAGTTGCTGTTGAAAATGACTCCAAGATTTTTGGCAGTTTTACAGAAAGGAATTATTGCGCCATCCAAGGTCAAAGGAGACAAAGTGTTGACGTCTAGTTGCATAGTTGAGTGTCTACTACTTATTATTAAAGCTTTCGACTTAGCAGGATTGATATGAAGTCCAAAAGACTTGGCCCAGACACTTATATTCTCTAAGTCCTCGTTTAGGCTTTTAATCATCATCATCATCACCAGCCTATATACGTCCCACTGCTGGGCACAGGCCTTCTTACATGGCAGAAACACATGAGGAGTTTGGGCCATAACACCACCACGCTGGCCCAATGCGGGTTGGTGGGTTAAAGCGGTTGCAGTAACAACCGGGACCAACGGCTTAACGTGCTTTCCGAAGCACGGAGGAGCTCAAGATTATAAATTTGATTGACCCATCCAAGGACCGACCATGGCGAAAGTTGCTTTGTTTTCGTGATCGAAACCAGAGCGCTCAATCCACTACGCCACCAAGCTCCTCAAGGCTTTTAATAGCCTTATCAATTTCGGAAATAGGGAAGTGGGTGTACACCTGCAGGTCATCGGCATATAAATGGAAGTTGCTAGAAATTGTACACGAAACTGTGTTAATAAAGCAGGAAAATAGGAGAGGAGACAGTATACCACCCTGAGGAACCCCTGTTGCCAAATTGCACCAGCTGGAAAGTTCGTCATTTAATCGGATGCATTGGGAACGATCACGAAGGTAGGAATCAAACCAGGCGACAGCATCAGGTAATATGTTAAGTGAACTGAGAATACCAAGAAGAACATCGAAATCAACGCCGTTAAAGGCGTTACTGAAGTCCAAAAGCAAAAGACAGGTGAGAGACTTATTCTCTATGGCAAACTTTACGTCATCAGTTACTTTGATGAGAGCGCTAACTGTGCTGTGACCCGGTCGGAAACCGGATTGGAAAGGACTGAGTAGATTGTTGGAAGACAAATACTGGGATAGTTGGCTATGGGATAAGTGCTCAAGAACTTTGGAGAGGAAAGGTAAAATAGAAATAGGTCGGAGATCCGATAGAACTTGAGGGTGGGTGATCTTGGGTAAAGGAATTATGTGAGCTTGTTTCCAAGCAGAAGTAAAACAGTTGCTAGTGAGTGAAAAGTTAAAGATATGAGTAAGGATAGGGGAAAGTTCATGAAGCAGTGGTAAGATCATTTTCGAGCATATTTTGTCATTGCCGCATGCAGTAGAAGAGATCGACAAAATCGATTTCCTCACGTTGTCAATGGAAACTGGGATGAAACGGAAAGGAGTACAGGAAGGCTTGGGAACATCCGACAAATGACGCAAGGTGTTAGCTTTGATGTTGGCCCCTAACAGACTGGACGAAGAAGCGAAATGTAGATTCAGATATTCGGTATTAATATCAATGTTCTGATTATAAGACTTGCCTATGCCGACAGATTTGAGGAACTTCCAGACTTCCGAAGGTGACTTGCCGTTCAATGAATCATGTAAGTACCTTCTCTTAGCATCCCTACAAAGTCGGTTACAGCGGTTTCGCCACAATTTGAAACGCGTGAGATTTTTTTCATTAGGGAAGCGTTTGAGGCGGTTCTTGGCTTTGTCTCTTTTCGCCATCATTTCCTTAATATCAGGTGTAAGCCAAGGCGCTAGAAGATGTTTAACTCTAACGTGTTTCACCGGGGCATGCCTGTCGAACAAACTTAAGAGGCGAGAATTAAATTTGTGAATCTTATCATCCATCGTATTATCGTCAATAACATCAGCCCAATCTATCAGGGAAGCATCATTCTTCACAGCATCGAGATCCATGTTTTTAAAACTACGGTAGGCACGATACTGCGTTTATGTTCGTCGTTGGATTAGAGATACGACATGAAGTAAAATCGATATATTTTGATTTCGTTTTTCTTGTATTTAAAATGTTTCGCAATAACTCCATTCAATGTTTGATCGACTTTTACATAAATATATAAAAATAAACAACTTTTTAGTTCCGGCTCACGCCGTGCTCGTCAGCGAACCGCTAGTGTCGTTAACAGTTATCAAAGAAACGCCAAAAGGTATGACACCGCTGCCCACAACCACGAACTCAAGGCTCCTGACTTTAGAAAATCGCATAGCTGTCGGATCACGGATTCGATTCGAAAAGACACATCCCGTGTCGCTTTGACGCACCGTGATAAAAGGTGATAGTTATAGAGTGTTCGATATTAGAATATTTTCCGACAGTTGTGAATAGCTCATCGAGGTAAGTCCCGCAGTGTTAGGAGCGGAGGCCCTGTCGCCTAATGATGTCAAAATAACGCTTCCTCTGCTTTTTACAAGCTTACCACCAGTCAGATCTTATATTACATAAAAATAAGAAGAAACAATTTTATTATCATTGGTATAAACAAAAATAAGCAAATTTAAACTGTTTCTGTTAGATACGTTAGTAATAAAAACTTTTTTATTTACGTATCTAAAAAAACAGTTTTTGCTACGAAACTGATGTGATTGTTTGTGATGTCGATTGTACTGTCTTGTCTTGTCTATGAATTATTATTTTACGTAAGTAAATAAAAGTGTTTGAAACCATTCAAGAAAATAAGACCACTTGAAAAAATGCCAACGAAAGCGTAAACAACATGGTACGATACACGTACGATATGACGCACGCAATCTAATTTATACATTTTATATCAAATTATCATGTCCGCATTATGTCCGATTTATTTTGTTTTAAGGCGGCAATTTCAGTAATTTCAGGACCTATGACTTATTTATGAGATCATGACATTCTTTTTACGAATTTAGTCAATTTAGAAATAAAAGCTAACATGGACTTTTATTTAAAAACTTCTTTCGTTTTATTTGTAAAGTATTTACTGAGGAGTGAGGATGATTTATGGATTCTCCACGCTGTCATTCACGCTTTGTCATTTAAAATTTTCTTATTACAATTTTAAAGTTATCGAGAGTGAGTGGGCGCGCACTGACTTTTGTAACACAGGTAGCCCATGTAGCCTAGCACTGGAGTCAGGGGTTTCACTAAATATTTTTGTACATGTTTTATGTCAATAAAAGTTTATTATTATTAAAAAGTTTTCTATGAGCGTCTATTGTGAGATCTTATCCCCAACATTCTCAAATTAATCCAGTTTACCTACTTGGTACTACATACTTCGATATTGAATTTTTCCCTCTTTATTAAAATTGTTTAATTAATTAAAAATAATATGTAGGCACTTACTTATATCCTAAAAATACCATAAGGCTTGGTATTCGTACAAGACTGCAAAGAAATGCGCGGAATTGTAGATACTTCCATCTGAATCTAAAAATGTCATATCTACGCACATTGCAACTGTAAACAAAAAAAAGAGTCTAGACTTTTGCTATTCGGAGAAACGAATGTTTTGTTGTTTATTTCGAAAGAACAGCTAAAAACAATATGTAGGTAATACAGGTGGGTCAGAAAAACATTTTTATAACCTATCTGACATTAATTAGCCAGTAGATTTCATCATGTTTTTTATAGTTAATATCCATTGATACCAAGATATCCAGGTATTTATAGATGAATGTCTAATAATGCCTTTCCTTGAATACGATAAGGTTATTAAAAATAATAAAATCATTATCTTATTCTGACGCAATATTTATTTCTAGTCAAGGCTGTGTTAGTCGTGATGAAAGTATTGATTACGGTTTTGCGGTGGCGAGTTGTGATTGGCGGCCGGCGGAGGCGCGGCTGGGTGTGGCGCGCGCGCAACAGGCTCCGCTTCAAATAACAAAGCGATCTACAGTCTACTGACACCACAAAAACTCCTTCCTGGAACCAGACAATTCGTACGACCGTTTTTAATAACACCAATTGACGATCGTGATGTTTGCTCGTTTTTGCACGCCTACTTCTGAATTGGCTGAATCAAATGTTGACCAGCTAGCATTTGTGAAGTGGTTTTGACTTTTAATCGAGGTCACATTTATTTTCAAGCGTCTAGGAAGCTTGTCAAATAGAATTAATGATTGTCATAAAAACTATTAGGTACCTACCTACTTTATAATAATTATGTGTGTTTATAATAATATTAGATTCCTAAAGGAAATCGGATCAAAGACTTTGAAAAGCAAACGGCATACAAATAAAACAGGTATTCTCCGTATGACCTTTAAAGTTAATAACAACTTTAACAACCTTCAGTATTGAAGCTGGTTGGTATTAATGAGTCTGGCGCCATCGGTGGTTGTCAATCTGCCCTAGATACTAATCGGCTCGCTGATCCACGCTTCACAATTGATTCTGATTAAATACCAAGCTGTAGTTCCTGAAATATCCGACAATTCCGCCAATCAAATCAATATTTTAAAATGAATACACAAAGTAAGTATTACGTGCAGAAGTAATAGCCCAAACTATAGATTAAAAGTAAATACTATTAAAATTAACTGAATACTACATTTGACGACAAAATAAGTCAATAGTTACAATGATAAAGAATTATCATAGAACGGTTGAGAGTACAATGACGTGCAATAGGTAAGATATATACACTTTTAACACTGGTGTGTCGTATTCTTTTTACACTAGAGTCCTTAATTGCCAAAAGTGTATACATTTTATTGCATGTGACTGTGCATACGTTATACAATTGACTGGTTGCCAGTTTTCAGTGTATTCCATATACGGAGAAAATCATATTTTTTTTTCTCCATGATTCGCGACGGCCGCGGCGCACGTTAAACAAGTTTATTTATAAGACCGTTTACCTGCTGTTTCTTGTGGCGCTTCGCCTTTTCTCCATAAACCTCTGAACAGATTTTCTTAGAATACATGCCTCTTTGGAAAGTTTTATCTAATTAATTTCACACAGGTAATTATTTACTTATGTCAATATAATTTTAAAACTTACTTTTAGTGTTTTTATCTAAGTACTTATGTTTTTATTACTTCATACATCCTTGCTTCATATTATGAAGTGGATATTAGAATTTTATTTAAAATAAGTAATGTACGATACTACTTTAGAGAATTATCATGAATTATGTCGAGGATTTTGCTAATTTAAGTACTCATATTATTTGTATATATATTCTGAAGAATGCAGTATTATAAAGTGTGGAGCTAAATCAAAAATTAAGCCAGTACAGAACATTCTACCATTTACTTGTTGTACAAATTATTAACTGTCATTGTTATCACAGTAATCAATCTCTTGTTATTTTGTTAATTAAACAACAGTCGTATAAACAAGCCACGTCACAATTCAGAAGCCTAAGAAATTTAACACTAGTTAGGCTGGTCAAGAAAATATAGCACATCAAATAAAAAATATTTTGATTCAAAAGAGATGTTCCAAAAATGCATGGAGACCCAGATCCTGACCATGGAGAAGGTTTATGGAGGTACAGCATACTGAAAAATAGGTAAAAATATACAGAACAGTGTTGAATTGTACGTTTTCTTTTAATTTGCTTTGTTACGTGGTACAAAACAAATTTTTTTTTAGAAATAACAGCCACAGCCAATTATTCATCATAGAGCCTGTTTACCTTTGGTGACGTTTAGTTGACTTCTGTGCCATATTGAATTACGGTGAAATCGACGAAAAATTTCAACTTTTGTACAAACAAACTATGCATGAAAACGAATTATTTATCAGTATTTTTCCAGGAGTCAGGAGATTTTCCCTGTTTTTTTGAGATATTATACATATACCTGGCAGAATATGAAACATCTCCTTTTTCAATCCGGACTATACAACACTTTCAAATTTGCAGTGATTTGGCATGGTTTCAAATTAAACTGTACATGTTATAGTAAATATATGAAATGCTTTTGAATTGATACGATAAAATTTTGCAATAATTTGGCATGGTCTCATATCAAACTCTACATGCCAAAGTGGGCATGTAAAATACTTTTTAATTTATAAGATAACATTTTAATTAAATTGGCATAATTTCATATTAAACTCTGCATACTGAAGTAGGAAGGTATATGAAATGCTTTTGAATTAATAGGATAAAATTTACAATAATTTGGTACGGTTTCATATTAAACTCTACATGCTAAAGTAAGTATATGAAACGCCTTTTAATAAGGATAAAATTTAAATAAGGGCTTTTAATAAGGGCCTAATTCTGGGAACACACTTTAATTCTAAATTGAAGTACAGTATATCTCTTTTTCGCAATAAGTAATAGGAAAAAGATAGCAAGAATCTGTTTAGAGCTGTCACTTAAATTTAAATAGATTTCAAAGAAACCATAGACAATTTTAGACGGCATGTACGGAGGTGCCTCCTAAACACTGCATTTTAGCACGTTCACTAAGGTCGAAAATTGAACGCACCTTTCTAAATGTCAATTTATATGACAGCCATCCTTTTCTTTTTCATTTTGAGAGAAAGAAATAGACTGAACTTAAATTTAAACTTAGCATGTGTTCGCCAGAATTAGGGCCAATTTGGCATGGTTTCATATTAAAACTCTACATGCTAAAGTAGGTCTAAGTAACGCTTTTTAATTAGGATAAAATTTACAATAATTTAGCATGGTTTTTTTATTAAACTCCATATGCTTACTTAAGTATATGAAATTCTTTTGAATTAATAGGACACGTCTGGAGTCTGTATTATTCATGGTGTCAGGTAGCGGAAGTATCTCTCGCCGATATTTGTCTCTGTCTGTAGACATAGAGACTGTTGAGTTACCTAAGCCTAGGCACAGAACATGGCCTAAGGGAAGTTTGTTAAAAATTGGTAGTAGTCATATTATTTTGTTAAGTGCTAACATTACTATTCGAGTCTTCGAAATGCTTGTCAATTACTTATATTGACATAGAGACAGAGTAAAAAATAACAGATGACTTTGTGCTCAAAGTGTAGTGCTTGTCACTTTCACTTATTTTTTGTAGAATGCACTGTTATTTCTTATTGTTCGCTAGTTAGTTCCTATAAAAGATGTCTAATTTATTGTAAACTCGGCTCGATTTGAGGATTACATAATGATGTCATATAAAATAATACTAAATACCAAAACTTAATCATTAGATTTGGACATTCTATAGAATATGCAATATGCAACTATAGTGAATGTAAGTATAGAATATGTACTACATATTAACAACAATTTTATGTAACTATAGTAGTTATAGTTAAATGGTTATAATTTAGAGTTGGTAGAGGCCACTCAATTCTTAGGTAACGATATTGATTCAAAATTACCATTGTAATTTTTAGAAAATTTTGCTAAGCGACTAAGTTTAGTTGCGTAAGTAGTAAAACAAATTAGAAAATTAACAATCGAGTCTATTGCCCGAATTTTTGTTTTTCTTACTTTCATAGCATAATTTCGTATAAAATTTTGTTGTGGGGATCTGCTGCTAATATGGAAAAAAATATTCTTCAATTCAAATAATAATCAAAAAACCACAGGAATCCCTTAAAGAGAAGCTTAAAATCATTAACATAATGACTCTCTCGACTGCTTACATTTTTGAAAATATGTATAATGTATGCTCGTTGTAACAATTCATGCTCCTTCAGATTAAAAAAAGAGCCATAAACCGCATTAGGGAATTATATTAAGTTCTACATCAAAATACCTGCAAAAATAACAAACCTTACTGATTTCAAGAACTATATAAAGCAAATTCTTTTATCATTTTTTTCTTTACAAAGTAGCTCTTGGCCTTCATCTCAACTGATGGTAAGTGAGGTAAGGCCGAAGATAGAAGCGAGACACACTCGTATTCCTCAACAACAGAGGAACCGACTATCTTACGCCAACTGCCGGAATACAACAATGCTGTTAACATTATTGTCATTGGCGGACATAGAAAAGCCACCACCAACCAATCCGAGCAAAAATTTCTGCCCCCACAGGAATCGAACCCCGGACCTCTAGATCTTAGGTACCTAAGTGGTCTCAACCACTAGACCACAGAAGCGGTTAATTATTATAAGGTCATTATTCGGTTAATTATTATAGTATTATAACGACAGCCTAGCCAGATTCTTGCTTTATCTTCTCAGTAAAGACTCTCCCAATTTTCCGAAGTGTGTATGAGCGAAGGTGGTGGAGCCAGAGCCATGCACCTATTTTTCCACTTGGAGATACCTCAATAAAAATCTATGTTTGTACGTATGACCTATGCGTTCCTAACCCTTGGTCAGATTAGTGTTCCGGAGACGCCAGCAAAGGGTCCCTGGATAATAGTAAAAAAAATATTTTATAATTTAGCAGTTTTCTCTTTACGGGCATTGCAATTTGCAAAGCATGCCGGGTGCAGGTAGTATTTTGGATGTCAACAAGTACGTAGATTTAAGTCTAATTTGATGTTGAATAAATGATTTGAAAGGAGATGTTACAGTACATTAAAAACGACAAAAATAACAAATTATTTTACGTCATATTTTCGATTGTTAAACCTCGTACAAAAAAATTTTAAAGCCTTCATAAAAAAACAAATTTCGCAACATAGGGAGGCCATATTAAGACATAATCTCTATGATCAGTGGCCTAGTTTTTAAAACGTACGGAAAATTTTTAGTCTAGGAATATGAAATTATGGACTCATGAGTGTAATATAAAGATTAATAAAGTTTTTTGCTTTCTTCTGTATATTTTGAGTGTTATAAGTATAGAAGTTTGACGTTATAGTGTTGCCATTATATTGATAATTATAAAATTGTCACTTATCATAAAGTATTTTATAAGGGAAAACGACAAAAAAATAATGAAAAATAATTGAAAAACAATGTTTTATTTCCATTTTCTTAACTTAAAACCCACTATACATAGGTACTCATAGCCGGGACTCTATATAAACATGAACCATCTCCTTTCAATTTGAATTGACTACGGTCAATACATACAAACATTGATGAGAATATAGCTTCGGGAAATTTTCAAAGTTGAAAGTATAATGATTATAGTAATTTAGCCTGAAAATGTGTGAAAGAAAATAGTTATCAATATTTAATCTTTGAAGTAGGTACCTTCCCTAGCATTAGTCATATTCAGTAAATGTGTGAGCGCCGGTGGTCTGCTAAGAGATGAAGAGCAATAAAATGGCACCCTTTCTACACTTTTAGTGAATGATCGTTGATCAGTAATTAATGATCACAAACTATATTCTGATACAGGATTTTTCTATGGGTTTAAATAAAGAACCATAAACCTTCTTATCGCGAAACCGGTAAAAATGGCATATTACAAGTGAGGTGATAAGCCTCCTGCAGTATCGTATATAATAATTTGTACACGTGGTTACGTAGGTACGATATTATCGCATACTTACTACGGTTACTAAATACTATAATACCTAGTGTTGACTATGCTAAGCTGGCAACATAGAATTTATATGTTTTTATACATTTTACATTTACATTTCATTATTTTTTTGTCTTTATACGTCTTTGGTTAAAATCGGGCTTTTACCATTCATTTTTACATAGGCCTGATTTTACTAATTGTGATAGTTTCTTGTATACAGTCAGCACCAGAAACTACAGTTCTTTCCGGCAGTAAGACGTCGGGCGTAGCATGGCAGCTCATAGTAGGTACTGAAACCTCACCTTCTCGCCTGCTCCTCAAGATGATTGCGGTGCTAAATGGAGAAAATACTTATATAGCCCGCTAAGAGGTCAGGTAATGTTATCGTTTAGACGATAAGTACTTATATTATCGAACTGTGACAAAATTAATTGTTAAGTATTAGGTAAAACGTGATAACAGGTTAACTAAGATTACACCCCAACTATCAAGATCGTCGATATTCACTAAATCCAGCAAAGGTGAAGCATCTCAAACCTTTAAAAGGTCGCAGTTAGAACAAAGTTTGGTTCCTTCAGATAATAAGAGATGGAGAAGTCTGGAATGCATACCTACATAAAAAAATATCTTCAATACTTTACTAAAGAGGTGCTGGTGACGTTGTCATACAATTTGACCGACTAGCAAGCTGTAGCTGCAATCAAGCAACTCCAGTTCAATGTCGATGGATGTGCGTCGTGTACCTACTTTAATAAATTCAATACTGTATGTGAATTTATTGATCCGGCATTGACGCTCTCATTTGGTTTGATGAATGATACGCCTTCGTATTGGCGTTCACCTAGCGGCGAAGTCCCGGCAAACATGTCAATTTTCAGATATAAAAACATGCGCAATTGCAATATTGAGTACATAATTTTCGTTTTTCATTTTATTTTTCATTTCTTGCTCATGTTGTTACAATACAAGGATCTTACAGTGAACATACATGTTTCGTTCCCTACATGAGGCCTGTGAGGGCAATGGAATATTATAACAATTTAATTTTAACACACGACGTGGTGGTGGTATAAAAAAGTTCAAGATGTTTTCCAGGACCTGCCTCCATTAATATTAAGCAAAAATCCTATTTTGTTGATGTACATTTAATAGTTATTTGTTATACAAGAGTGCAAAGTTGCTTTTTAACCGCGTGCTCAATTTTGATGACCGAGCAAGCGAAGGATTCTCAGCGAGTGATTCAAAAATTAGAATCCTGAGCCTTTTGCGAAGGAATCAAAAGAGCACGAGGCGAAAAATCTTTGCACTCGAGTGCAACACGTAACTTTTCATCCCACCTTAACGAAGAAATAACTAAATGCAAAAAAACATTTGCGCATTATTAACAGTTTCAGTCTATTTTATTGGCGTCAAATAAACTTCTTCGTCGCTAGAATCACTAATTTTAGGTTTTTTACTTGTTTTCAAATTTCTTATTTTAAACCTATGGTTTTAACAAACATGTCGTGAAAAGCGAATGAAACAAAAAGTACACCAAGAAGGTGCCGAGTGTGAGTTTTTAACAAGTTCAAAAAGGTTGTATGATCAATTCGCCACCATGGAGGTAAGATAATTATAGTGGTTATTCGCAATTTTTTTACATAGATTTAGAAAAATGATTTACCTACCTATTTTACTATAAAATCTTATTTTTGCGTTTGTGAAGATTTGTTACTTAGTTCCCTGCAATGTTAAATAGAGTCAATGAACTACATTAATTTACTTGTGTTACGGATTTATTAACCTTAGGTCCTTGTTCGATTACATAAATGTGGTTATTTTACTTAACAGAGCGAAAGCGAGTAAAACCAATTGCTATGTAATGAAATACCTATTTTTAACCCCCGACGACAAAAGAGGGGTGTTATAAGTTTGACGTGTCTATCTGTGTATCTGTCTGTGGCATCGTAGCGCTTAGACGAATGGACCGATTTTGATTCGGTTTTTTTAGTTTGAAAGCTGATTCGACTACGATGGTTCTTAGCTATAATTTATGAAGATTAGTTCAGGCGTTTGATGACTATCAGCTTATTTTCTACATGATATTAGGATTTTACGAACTTTTACAGATCCGATTGATTTCAAATTTCGTGTAATGTCACTTCGATGTCATTCCCATGACATACTAACTTTGAGCTGATCCTATACCATCAAAAAGTCTGTGAAATGCTTAATTCTTCAGAAACTTACAGCAGATATAGCGTGTTTGGGCTCTTATGAATAGTCTTAATGAGATGGTGTTAGAGAGATGATTAATGACGCCGGGGGTTACTTAAAATTTTTAATTTTGCAATTATTGCTTTATTAGTCAGCATAATACTACTTATGTGATGGTACGCCGTTTTACTTGAAGAAGAAAAAACTTTGAAATTCGTCATTGCAAGGGTCATTTATTATTTATACTCATATTCAAGGCAACCCAGGAATGTCTGCTAGTTTATGTCAAGGAGAAGTTTAACTTTATTGAGCATCATAAAATACTTACAGACATAAATTTACAAATCTATAAATTTTCTTATAAATACAGAATAAATTTACCTTAGAATTGCATTTCTTTATTGGAAAATGTTATTCTTATAATTAGAAATAGTCAGTTAAGTCCTAACACCAGTAGACTGCCTGGCAATTATTGTGATTGTGATAATATTGACAAAGCTATCATTGTTCCGCAGATAATATTTCTACAATATTAGATATACTAATGGAAGTAAACTGATAAGATAGCAGGCTCCATATCAATAAACAACTAGGAAATAGTAAAATCACATATTGTTCAGGTGAAGACGTCGTAGGCCAATTGCAAAATCCGGATTTCTAAAAAATTTTGAAAGATACCTATTATTCTTGAAGATGTACTTGAAGTTTTTTTTCCAACTTTAATCACTTTTTCATATTAAAATCGGAAACCAAAAATAAAAAGATGATATTTATTCGCATCGTTTTTTTATGGAATTTCGCGATAGTTCGAAGTCTGCTATAATTCTACGACTCAGATATTATTCTGTATGAAGTACCTATATTATAAAGTCATTAGAAGAGATATTTAGCTTGGCAATTAAACAGACATTCTACGTACCTAAGTAGACTATGTAAATATTTAATTAAACAACCATCCACTAGAGACTGATTGTGTAGACTCTTCTGATTTATTGCAATAATTAGTACCGTAGAGTACATATCTAACTAGTATACTAGTTAGTACCATGTAGGTAATACATAGGTTGGTGATTGAATGTGTGTGTTTGCGCGTAAGGGTTAGGGTATGTGTGTTACACAAAAATATAGGTATTGAGAATAATTCTATAGTTTCTAAACTCTTCCGATAAGTTATATTACTTATTTTTTCTTTATTCTATGAATTATTTTCTTTCAGGAAGTAAAAAAAAAATTTTTGAAGATTTAAGACGAAAGTCTTAAATTCGTGTGTGTTGCCAGTGATGACTTACGGAACTGAGACGTGGCTGCTTGCAATAGGCCTCATAAGAAGGCTCAATTTACTAGGTGGTAGACCCGTATGTAGGGTCGTCTGGGTAGGTACCACCGCCTTTCTTATTTCAGCCGTGAAACAGTTCGCTGTGTTTCGGATTGAAGGGAAAGGTAGCCAGTGTAATTACTGGGCATGGACGGCATTTCATCTTAAGCCCCAGGATGACAACGCACCTGCAATCTCAAGTGATTTTTCCTTGTTATTGCAGGTGTCTATAGGCGGCGGTAACCGCTTACCATCAGGTGGGCCGTCAGCTTGTTTGTCATCTAGATGTATAAAAAAAAAATGTTACCCAAAGGGCAATGGAGAGGGCTATGCTCGGGGTTTCTCTGCGTGATCGAATCAGAAATGATGAGATCCGCAGGAGAACTAAGGTCACCGACATAGCCCGAAGAATTGCGAACCTAAAGTGGCAGTGGGCAGGCCACATTTCAAGAAGGACTGACGGCCGTTGGGGCGGAAAGGTCCTCGAGTGGCGGCCGCGTACCGGGAGACGCAGCTTTGGTAGGCCCCCCACAAGGTGGACCGACGATCTGGGGAGGGTCGCGGGAAGCCGATGGATGTGGGCAGCGCAGGACCGATCGGTTTGGAGATCCCTGGGGGAGGCTTATGCCCAGCAGTGGGCGTCTCTCGGCTGAAATGATGATGATGATGAATGATGACAACTTTGAATCTTCTTTTTCTTGCCTACTTAGAAGTTCAAGATAGCGATGGTATTGTTTTCAGAAAGTATGCATTACATTCATAATAAGTTCGATTTACGTGAGTTAGAAAGTATGCTACTTGACGAATCCCTGTTCATTACCTCGATGTAAATACGGAACTTAAACCCTCCAAATTTTTATTTTTCATGTCACAGTTCTATTCAATTGGTTATGCAATTCAATATTCAGAGATATCAGTGACTGAATGCCAGATAAGTTTCTGTGCCCAGCGGTAGGAAGTACCTATGTAACTATAGGGTGTTGATCATAAGAATTATCTTTACATTATGTAAAGATAATCATTATTATTATTATTATTATTATTTTGTGTTCACATATTTCTCAGATTAAAAACCTGGTATTTTTATTAGTTCACACGGGTTGATACCAAGTGTGAATTAATCTTTAATTTTAAGTCTTAACTAATAATTACTTTCTAGAAATTTTCTAGTTAACCGACATGTATTTAATAATGTGGCCTTTTGCATATTATAAAAAGTGCTGTGCGGAAGATCTAATAATTGAATGCTGTCGAGTAGATGAGCCGGTATAACACCTGTACTAGAAAGCACCAGTGGCACAATAACTACTTCACGCTGCTTCCATATTCTTAAGATCTCTTGTTTTAATTCTGTGTATTTTGTGTATTTTTCTGTGATTGTTTTCTGTATATTGTGTGTGTTAGGGACTGCTATATCTATTAAGTAAGTAATTTTGTTAGTCTTATTTTGTAAAATTATATCAGGTCTGTTATAATGAATTGTTTTGTCGGTTAAGACTGCGCGATCATAATACATGATGTGACTAGTGTTTTCCAGCACAGACTTAGGTATGTACTTATAATAGGTAACGGGTTTCTCTGTAGTTAACTTATGTTTTATTGCTAATTTCTGGTGTATTATCTGTGCCACTTGGTTATGTCTGTAAGTGTAATCAGTTTGTGCCAATGCTGTGCATGCTCCTGTAACGTGCTGAATCGTCTCCGAGTTCTTGAAACATCTTCTGCATAAATCATTTTGAGCTGTTCTATCCTTGAGTATAAATTTCCTGTAATTTTTTTGTTTTGATTACCTGATCCTGTATGGCTATCATGAATCCCTCTGTTTCAGGAAAGAGATAACCTAGCTGTAACCATTTGTTAGAAGCATCTTTATCTATGTGGGTTTCTTCCAAATGTTGGATGTATCTACCGTGTAGTTCTTTTCTTTTCCACGAGATTACTTTCTGTTCTTCCCTCTCCTTATTTTCTACTATGATTCTGCTTTTATTGTACAAATTCAATGGTGTGAAATTATTGTCACATTCTACTATTGCTAAGTGGATATCGCTCTCCGTTAACTTTTCATAGAAATGGTTTCTTAAGTTGTTTATTTGCGTTTCCTGAAGATTATGTAGATCAATCAAGCCTCTTCCTCCCATTTGCCTTTTAAGAGTCATTCTCTGAACTGCTGACTTAGGATGAGCATAACGATTTTTCGTAAGTATGGATCTTGTTTTAGTTTCTAATCTATTTATGTCGGTTGTTGACCATTTAATTATTCCGAAAGAGTAAGTGAGAATTGGTATTGCAAATGTATTTATGGCTTTAAAAAGATTTTTTGAATATAATGGTCTTTTACATATTAAATTGAGCCTTCTTATATATTCTGTAGTTAATTTCGATTTTATTTGTGTATGATTTATATGTTTTGACTGTTGGATTCCTAAATATTTGTATGTCTCATTTTCTTCCATTATGGGTATTTTAAGTTCTTCCTTAGTAAGATTGCTGTTATTTTCTACGACTTTTCCTCGTTTGATATGTAGTATTCTGCACTTTTCTATACCAAATTTCATACTAATATCATTGCTAAACAAAATCGTAGTATCTCAAAGCTTCTGTAAAGAATTACTACAATTTGAAAATATTTTTATATCGTCCATGTACATTAAATGTGAAATTTTCGTTACACTGTTGATATTATAACCTAGTTTAGAGGCAGTAAGAAGACTAGATAAGGGGTTTAGTGCCAAACAGAACCATAGTGGACTAAGTGAGTCTCCTTGAAATATTCCATTTTCTATTTTAATTACACCCATATTTCGTTTACTATTTTGAGATGTTATAATTAGTTCTGTTTCCCACTGTCCCGTGATATTTTCTAAAAATGTGATTATTGTAGGGTTTATTTTATAGATCTGCAAGATTCGTATAAGCCACGAATGAGGCACACTATCAAATGCTTTTTTATAATCAATATATGATATATGTAAATTTTTATTATATGTATTTGCATGTTTTAGTATCGTGGAGTCTATAACTAATTGTTCCTTACATCCCTTATGTTTCTGTCGACATCCTTTCTGTTCTTCCGCTAGTATATTATTCATATGTATATATTCATTAATTTTTTTTGTAAGACAAGCTGTTAATAATTTATAGGTAGTAGGTAGGCAAGTTATGGGTCTGTACTGTGCTGGGTCTGTTGTCCGGTTACTCTTCTGTATCATATGGGTTATGCCTTTAGTAATGAAATTTGACACTTCTCTATCTCCTTTTATAGTTTCCGATAAAAGCGTAGCTAATTTATCATGTAGTTTCGTAAATTTTTTGAGCCAAAAGTTTTGTATTATTATTATAAATATTATTTAGTTTATTTCATATTATTACTATTTTAACTTTGTTGAAGTTTAGTTTGTTCAAAATATTTATTTTTATTGCTGTGCACCGCTTTTAGAGTTTTCTGCGTTAAGTCTGCCATTTGTACAATTTTATTGTGCACTAAAGATTAAATAAATATATTGATTGCAGATTTAAGTTTCCGTAAAATAAACCCGTTCTATTCTTTGTGCTCCCGGAAGAAGGCTCACGAGTTTTGATCTCAATTTTCTTTGGGATTATACTAAGACTTTATTTAGTTATTTTAAACAATTTTTGAATTATTTTGACTTCTATAGCTGGAGGCGTCAGATAGCATGAAATTGTTAAACCAACAAACAGTGATTCTGATTATCATGACAGGAATCAAGTTAAGTCGCACTAATGCATAGTTTGTACGTAGATAAAATTTATTGTAGCAATGGAACATGTCTACACACGTGAGACGTTTAAATCACTCATTTAAATTCATAGTCAGGATTGATAATAATTTCCCATGAGAATTAAGATTGAAGTACTAAAATAAATATGTATTTGAAAATTTCTAGACTTTGTTTTTCTTCCAACATCACATTTTATTGATATTGAGTTTAGTAACCATTCAGTCAGCAACTATGTTTTTCACAAATATTTGTAGTAGGTATTCCATTTTTATGTCAGTAACTTGGAAAATGATTCGCATTATTAATAATAAAAACTGTCTCATAATTTTTAAAGTTTATTGCTAAAGTAATCTTAAGAGCTAAAATTTTAAACATTGCAAGATCGGCAAAGGAACTAGTATTATTTTCCCATACGTTGTATGGACCATTCCTGTTGGCAAAGGGGGCAGCGGTTGTTCTGCTTTACCCAGAGAGACATGCAGCAGAAGTGGAAGCTGTGGTTACACTCGCCCCACACCACCACGCAGTCCTGTTTGCCGTATGAGTCCTTCTTGCTTTCACCTTGGCACCGAAGGCAGGCATCTGCAAATAAAAACAAGAATATATAGTACATATAGCACTTTATACTTTCATGGTTATTAACATTTGAATACAAATAATAAAAAAATATAATATATTAAAAAATAAAATATAATAACTACTACTACTTTTTAATATTTATTATATAATATATTTTTTAATTCAAATATATAGTACATATTGAGTAGCAAGCATATACTCGTGATTCTCCAATAAAATTATTTTGAGTCGAGTTTTTTTGGAACTGTGTGTAATTGGGATGTTGCCTAAGTTTGAATATGGCGCTATTTTTCACAAATTCGGAAATTATACGCTACTGTTACCCATATAAACAATTCAAACTTAAAAAATATGGAATATTTTTGAAGCTGTACTGTTTTGAAAATAAAAAAAAGGATAATATTTTTTTTATGTTTATCAAAAATGTTAAAGATTTTAGATTCCTGACATGAATTAAAACAACTATTATTATGACAAAAATTAATAAAAACATACTTAATAATTAATTTTGGCCGTATGCCCATAATTAACATTTCTTAGTAATATGGGAACATGTGACGTCACCTGTTCCGTAGATTTTCTATGGAGCGTTTTTGTACGATGCGCGGCAGCACATTAAACATACCACTATATCTGTGAAACTATTTATCTTAGACATACTATTTCTTTTGCAATATTTCTTTATGGGTTATAAACTTCTTATTTATGAAATAAAAAAAAAGTTGTCAACTACCCTATTCTAGATACGATTCTGTTACTATAAAGACGCATATTAAAAATATTGATTTTGTAGCACGATGCCTACTTTCTCCCTTAGTTAACTTTTCGATTGTTTCAAGCAATCGGTGGCACCATGCCTACTTTATGGAACCTTCATACTTAAGATCGCACTTATGGGTTTACATATTGCGCAATGTAGCTTAACAAAAACCCTTTCCTCCAAAGATTTTGAAGAGCCGCTTTACAAACAAAGTGTGAAGCGGCACTTCAAAAGTTAATACAAGGGCTTTATTATCATATAAATTGACGAGCTTACGCACTAGTCTGACCCTGCTTATTGATCATAAAATTTAAATTACAATTCCTCATTATTGATAATGTATTCATGTTGAAGCTTGTCACTGACGTCTTTATATCAACCCTACCGTTTTGTAAGCCTCTATATTCCGCAAGTGGACCTTGTAATGTGAATATGACGCATCCGGATAAGGCATAAATCAGTTTGTCTTGTAATCTTAATAATAGGATGTACCTACTCGAAACAACGAGGGTCACCGTCGGATTATATCTACTTCCGTTTTCATACTCTTTCATACACATGCACGATTTGTAAACAATTATTTTAAAGTCAATAAATAGCTGTGACATTATTTCTTAAAGAAATATTTGTTTATATTATTGTTTATGTTATGAGTCGTGTAAATATCGTGTTAAGAATGAGATATCAGTGGTCTTTCCTCAAATTAGGTATAAATTATTTTTATGGAGGTCACAATACTTATTCTCGATATACTTATACCGACGAATGTAGAATGCTAACATGTATTCCGCGACGATGATCAAAAATGAAATAAAAAAAAACAGCGACACTCTTAATATAAGTAAATACAAGAAATAAGAATAAGTTAGCTATTTCAAATTATATACTGAAAAAATATTACGCAATTCTTTTGATGGGCAAGGTATACGCTTCTACAGGGAGAACTTCCCCTCAGCGAGAAAAAAAAGGTAAGTAAGTATACGCTTCTATAACAAAATTCCCGAAGCGAATACTAAACAAGTTAATACCACTACATAAATTTAAATTAGTAGTCAAACACACCCTCTAAACTAAATAACCTTTAGTTAGGAAGGTGTGTTTGACTATTATTGATTATAGATATATGGGAATGATAAATAGATAAGGTGGTAGGCTACGTAGAGTCGTCTGGGTAGGTACCACCGCCGTTCTTATTTCAGTCGTGGAACAGTTCACTGTGTTTCGGATTGAAGAAAGAGGTAGCCAGTGTAATTACTGGGCATGGACGGCATTGCATCTTAGGCCTCAGGATGACAACACACCTGCAATATCAAGTGATTTTTCCTTGTTATTGCAGGTGCCTATATGCGGCGGTAACCACTTATCACCAGGTGGGCCATCAGCTTGTACGTCATCTAGTTGTATAAAAAAGACCCCGGCCAGGTCTATGTACACTATACTGGAAATTAGGTAAAAGTATGCAGAACAGCGTTGAATTGTCCATTTTCATTTTATTTGCTTTGTTGTGTGGTACAAAACAAGAATTTTTAGAGACAAAACTACAACACAGTCAAATATTTATCATAGCGCATATGTCACTTTGGTGATGTTTAGTTGACTTTTATGTCGCCCGCCATATTGCCTTATTGAATCCGGGTGAATTCGACGAAAAATTTCTACTTTTATACAAAGTAAACTAACTAAGTATGCATGAAAAAGATATACTTGCATTTTTCGCGGAATCATATTTTTTTTTTGATTTTTTGTGATAGAGTACATACAGGGTGTCCAAGAAACAGTACGACATACTGCAGGGGGTGATAGCTGGAATCAATATCTACCAAAATAACTCAATATATGTTCAGCAAAATTTTACGGTTTTAAACTTATACAAAATTTTCCGAAATAGCCAAAAAGCTCTACCTTGAAACTGATTTTTTAGCATATCTTTAATGAAAAAATTTTTACAGTGTTTTTTTACATCAAATTTTTCGTGAATCAAACTCTTCTCATTGATGTCTTTTTTTAAAAACCACTTAGCACCAACTCCAAAAATATGTTTCTAGGGGATGAATACCTACTTAAATTTAATTATTTTATCGTTTTCAGTTTTTTGAAGTCGGTTTTAATTTTTGTTTAAAATTTTTTTTTCACAATTTTTAGTGATAACTTTCTACGGTCAAAGCTAGATGGGTGACCGTCAAATTATATTGTTTCCTACTATCGTATCGTTTCACTAAAAAGTCATTGGAAAAGCAAAAATTCGCAATTACGCATATGTAGACGACTTCATAATTTCAGTTTTTTTATATTTAAAACCAAAGTACCCAACTGTTTTTGAAAAAATTTTTATGGGACCAAATAGCAGCTATTCCGCATCGAACAAAAAAAGAATCACGTAAATCGGATCAGTAATCTCGGCGTAATCGGTGTACATACATAGAAAAAAAAAAAAAAAAAAACATACCGACCGAATTGAGAACCTCCTCGTTTTTGAAGTCGGTTAAAAACAAGAACGTTTCCATGAAAAAAAACAAGAACGTTTCCATGAAAATAAAAATTTTGTTGAAATTTTTGCAGAATGATTTTTTAATTACTTAATTTTAACCTACAGTGGTGAAAAAAAATGTATGCGAGAGTTTTGTACAACATGCTTAAAAAATAGCTTGTTTAATGGTGATTCTGAAAAGATACAACGCTAGTGCGTTTTTATTAAAAAATAAGAAAAAAAATGGTATACTAGTCCCAGAGAAGCCGATTTTGTTAAAAATGTAACTAACGTAATTTTGACAAAAAACTATTAAGAGAGTAAGAAATAGCTGTTTATTTATGCAAATTGTTATGAAAAAAAAAGTTGTGATAATAATATGCGACAGTTAAATGCAAAAATGGTCCGTAATTTAAACCTCGAGGGGTAAGGTGATAGGAAAAAAAACAGAGGGCTTAACTTTTAGAAAAATTTATTTAAAAACAATAAATCACAACAGATGCTCGAATTGCTTCCCTTGTGTCATAATACACGCTCGGCATCTTTTTAAGAACGAGCTTTTCAGTTGCTTTTCAGGTGTAAATTCAGACATGACAGACAGATAGACAATATTAGATTGTAAGACAATATCTTCAATAGATAAGTAGGTATACATAATTTGTGATTTTTGACGATTCGAAAGAGCTTCTTAGGAGCCGAATTGAATAAATATATTTTTAATTTTGATTTAACCCAGTTAGTAATTAAACAATTGGTTATTGTAAGATTTTTATGATCAAAACCAATGAGGTATTTAAATCGTTAATAAATACCAAGGTAAGGGATAAATATGCAAATAATTAGTTCTTTAATACCTTTGACCATTAAATCGAAGGTAGGTATCTGTTTGTACCATCTACTAATTATATGTATTTACCGGGTATTATACCAAAGACGTCCTACCTACCCATGACCTAGGCATGCAAATCTAGTTAAGGCAAAATATCTTTTAATGGTAGTAACGATATTGGAATATTTTACATAGATTTATATGTCTTACGTATGTCAATATTGTACAAAAGCAATTACACTAACATAAAATACTAATCATGTACTATCTTCATAAATTATACAGGTACCAATCACGTATAAAGTGATCGTATATTGTCAATATTGTTATGGACTTATGGATCAATAATAAGTATACCGAGGGAGAATTTTAATATGAATTTTTTTTTCTTATCCTTATATGATTTATTTACCTTTAAATTTGAAATTAATGGTAATTTATGTTATCACTACATTAGGTGTTGAGCTAAATTTGAATGGAATGTTTATCGAAAAATTTGTGTGGTAAAGATATAAAAGCCAGAACAACAACTATGTTTGTCCAGTCTGTTTCATCGCATAACAAGTGAAAACGGAAACGACCGACATTATTATAATTTTCCATTATTATCTTTTTTTGTGGTTAAGTAACCACGTGTCTGTCTGTGTCTCTGTGTATCTGTATGTCTGTCTGTGGCATCGTACCTCCTAAACGAATGGGACGATTTTGATTCAGTTTTTTTTGTTTGAAAGCTGACGTGAATAGAATGGTTCTAAGCTGTAGGTAATTTATGGAAATCAGTTCAGGCGTTTGATGACTGTCAGCTCATTCACTACATGATAAAAGGGTTTCACTGAATTTCACGGATCCGACTGATTTGAAATTTGGCGTATTGTCACTTCGGTGACATTCCCATGACATACTAACCTTGCGCTGATCCTATACCATCAAAAAGTCTGCGGAACCCCTAATTCTTCAGAAACTTACAGCGTGTTTGTGCTCTAATGAATAGTCTCAATGAGATGGTGTTAGGAAAGATGATTAATAAGGCCGGGGGTTACTTAAAATTTTCAATTTTATTACGTTTTGTTGTGTCAAATAAAAGTGTTGACTGTATGTAAATTTTATAATGGGTTATTTATTAAGCACGAGCGAAATTTTGACAATCTGTTCTACCCATGAATATGAACAACTTTCACTATGAGACTTGATGAGACCAACTGTGAAATCACGAAAAAAATGCTGTTTCACACAAAAGTTCGATATCTACTACTCGACCAAAATGTATCGAACAGTTGAACAGTTTTTTTTGTAGTGATTTTACAGTTAGTCTCATAGTAAAAGTTGGTCATATTCATGGGTAAAACACATTGTGAAAATTTTGCGAGTGCTTAAAAAGTAATCCTGTTTATGTATATTGTGAATTATAGAAACTATGTGCCTCACGTTAGTTTACATAAATAACTAACAGAATACATTTAACTTATTTATCAGCTGTTAGCCTAAGCCTAGTTTAAGAAAATTCAGGTCAGTTTCCGACGTGGGTCTTCAGAGTAACTGAATATTGGGCTTTTTAATTTTGAGGTTTTTTCCCGATTTTATTATATACAACGAAATCCTAAAATCTACGCGTACGATGTTGCACGCGTAGATAATCACTATTTAATTATAAATATACATTACGTGCTATATAGTTGTGCTGGCGAAAAATATTGAAGGTCACAATATGTTTGTTGGGGAAATCTGCCTAATAGGCATCGCGTTACACGTGTTAATCTGTGAAGTAGGTACCCACATATTTGACACAATAGATTCTCTTTTATAGAATTTTCCTACTTGAAAGCATTACTCCAGCAGGATTAGTATTTTTTGCTTTTTCTCCAAAACTATAGCACGCACAAATTTTTAATCTGGGTCACATTTACAGCACATTACACTCTAATTATTCGTTGAACTCAATTTCACCCAGAAGGTATTTTCATCGACAGTATGAACTTCGAGGATATTTTCCTTCTTTTTAACCAACTTCAAAAAAAGGAGGAGGTTATCAATTCGTCTGTATGTTTTTTTTTATGTTTGTTACCTCAGAACTTTTGATTGGGTGAACCGATATTGATGATTCTTTTTTTGTTCGATGCGGAATTGTTCCCATTTGGTCCCATAAAATTTTTTTGAAAATCCATTGGGTAGTTTGGTTTTTAAATAAAAAAATCTGGAATAATGAAGTCGTCTACATATGCGAAATTGCGGATTTTTGCTTTCCTATGAATTTTTAGTGAAATGATACGATAGTAGAAATCAATTTAAGCTCACGGTCACCCATCTAGCTTTGACCTTCAAAAGTTATCACTAAAAATTGTGAAAAAAAAAATTAAACAAAAATTAAAACCGTCTCCCAAAAACTGAAAAGGATAAAATAATAAAATTTTAGTAGGTACTCATCCCCTAGGAACATATTTTTGGAGTTGGTGCTAAGTTGTTTCCAGAAACCATAGATAGTGAAGCACCGACTCCAAACATATGTTCCTAGGGGATGAGTACCTACTAAAATTTAATTATTTTATCCTTTTCAGTTTTTTGGAGTCGGTTTTAATTTTTGTTTAAATATTTTTTGGTTATTGGCGGTGTTATAGATCTTGGTGATCTCGCCAGAATCAAGTTTTTCGCTCAGATTTTATTTTTGTGATTTATGTTTCATTATGAGTGTAGCCACTGACTCTTATTATTTTCGAAAATATTGGAGAATATTACTTAGCCCCTAGTTCTGTCATTCATAACATTTAACATTCTTTTAGTACCATTTGCTTATTAATTTTAGGTAGTTATATGGAAATTGGACACATTGATATAAGTACATCAAGAGCTTCAAAGTGTTAAAATAATCTTTCTAAAATACTCCTTCAACTTTCTCCTTTTGAAACTTTCTAAGTGATTTTGATATACCTACAATTATTACTAAGTGACAGGGGCTAATAAATTTATGAATATTAATATGACACTGCCGGATACATAGTAATATGGTGTCCTCGAATCGAAACCACTTACTTAGTTACTTACGTGGTAGTTACTGAGCACTGAGCAAACCTGCGCCTGCGGCTGTTCTTGTACTACATGATATCATATATTTTCTTTTTCATTTAGAAACATATTTTGAGTTAAGAGTTGGGCTTGTGACAGTGACTTTAGAAGTAGGTACCTACACGTTATTTACTGTGCAAATATACAACTGCTCTATTATTTCTTGATCCATCGAACTGCTGTGCTGAGCAGTTCCCATAAACATTTTACCGAATACGTAGTTTCTTTATAAATATTCAAATCCTATTAATTCTGGGCTTAATTAAAAGAGTAACTATGTAGTACATATTATATATGCTAGATAATAATATGATCTTAAAGTAAATCTTTTAAAAGTTTAAAGAACAATGGCACATTCGTCTTTGACAGATGAATATTTTATATTATGTCTTTAAATGTAATCATATATGACATAACTCTAATAAATTTTATGATTTCTCAGCCCCTTCACTTCTTGCAAACTTGTAATAAATAATTAAGTGTATTCTGAAAAATATTTCGGAAATTTTAAGTCTTGAATGTCTTTTTGTATTACATTGGATTACTGTGACATCCTGTGAGTAATTATAAACGCAAGAAAACGACATAAATTGCAAATTTTTTAACTTCACAGTTTATTACTTTAACTGCAACCATTCCTGCAATCAGTTCAAATTTATTCAAATCAAATCCTATTATTGAGCTCAACACGCGAAAACATTACCTTACAAAAGTTTGTTTGTACGGGGTGCGCTATTCAGTTTGATATGAATAAAATCTTTATACTTTTTATCTTTACCTTTTCTCACACAAAAAATAAAATTTAGTGTTTGTGTGTGATATGTGGGTAGATAATTTACAGATTACAGCTAAATACACGAGTCGGCTTGTTGGTATTCTTATGGTAGATAAGTAATAGCTGTATTTGTAAGTTGACTTTTCGTACAGTTTTATTCCGTCCTACGTCATTTGCATAAGAGCGTTCATAAGTGCGCGCTACAGCACCAACACATAAGCATTCCTAAGCTAAATCCAGGAATGAGAACATAAGAAGTACCCCATCCTATACAAGGAAGCCTTTTCTTTTATGTTGTATTTTTGTTAAAGCTATACTTACCAACACCGTTTTTGTGATCCTACTCTCGTACGACTTGTAAAATAAAAATTTTCAATCAAGAAAAAACCCAGCTGATCCGGTCATGTAGGTATTACAATTTAGTATAAAACAGTTGATTTTTCTTCGCGATTTCAATTTATTTTCAACTAGTCGTGTTTATGGTCACCAACACTACCATCTGCCTTCGTTTTCGAGACCTTTCCCCTTACACCCGTAGATTTATTTCAGTTTATTTGGAAAATTTAAATCTAAGTTTTGAAATAATGATATTCATTTATCGTTTTTTTATTTTTTATTGAACCCTCACTCAACGTTTGAGCGAACATATTAATAATGCTAAATGATTTAGTTCACTAGAAAAATGAGCCTAGCCTAAACTACAAAACCACTTTGAAACTATCACGCGAACAACAAGGGCACGGCCGATTGCGATTTTTTTCATTTTTCTACAGGAAAAAAATGTTTTGATAATATTGGATAAAGGTTTTTCTGGAAAATAGAAATACTTAAAAAAATATGGACTACCAAATTAATAAAAAAAGGATCTACTATTTGGAATTGCAATTGATATTCAAATAGAAAAGTTTCGAAACTAGGATGTTATCTTCAAAATAGTACCCACCTAAGTAGCTGTGTAATTGTTTTTGTTGATAAGCGTTAATCAAAAATAATAATAAAGCGAGCAAAAGTTTGAATCAATAACAACTTGGAATTCGACTCTGCTTTCTGTAGTTTATTGACTTGGCTGGATTTTTGTGATGTCAACAAGTCTGACTACGAAAACTATAAGACTCTGAATAATAAATTAACTTGAAACGATAAACATGGTATTATTGTATTAGACTCCATAATTATATTCATTCTTACCTACAATAAGAATTGTTATGATAGGGATAACTACACTAAATTATAATAGACATAATATATCTTTAAATAAATTGTATCAATAACATTGATTACACACAGAACGTAATATTAAAGTTGTTCAGAACCCGTTTACAATGAAAATGAAAAGGGGCATTTTTGTCAAAAGAAATTAATATGATTTTGTAATAACACTTCAGATAGATAAAATAGATTAACTGTTAATTTTGCAAGAACATATCACAAACATCACTGCAGTTAAAAAAATAATAATTACCTGCTTAAAGGAGAAAATAAATCGCATGTGTGTTATTACAGCATGCAAGTAAGGTCCTAGGGTCAGTGGAATGGTTATAATACTAAACACGACAAACCTATTAGTAGCGAAAAAATAACTTTTGCACCTTACAAGCTCGGAAAGAGAACAGATTATTTCGAAATCTGAGTGCAAAAGTGCACTTTATCCGCTAGCGTGGAAAGAGTTTTTAAAATTCGAAACTTTCTATACTATTGTATAGAAAGTTTCGAATTTTATAAACTCTAAACTTATTAGTTTCTTTACCGCCATTGGTATAATTATTTTCCTCTATGTATTCAATCAATTATTCACTTACCTACCATTATTTTGTTTTTTTTTTAATCAAATCGTAAGAAATCATAGCATATAAGCAAGTCCAGCAGCGACGAAGATATGTTAATACCTGAAGAGTTAGTGCAAGCGGTACATTATGCAGAATTGAGTTTTCTTCCCAAAAAATGTATGTTAAAAGAACTTACATAAAATTTTACTTTCAATAAATTGATTATATCAATTTTAGTATTACTAATTGTAATAATTATAGTTTTAATCGGTAAAAGAAAGAAACAATAATTTACTATATTATTTAAGCTGTTTTTTGCACCTACATAGTATAACGAAACATAGTAGAACGAAAGAACAAATACAAAAGGTCTGCAATAAAATAAACGGATTTTCATTTGCACTGTACAAACTTAGAAAAATCGCAAACAAAGCAACAGCTGTTACATCCTACTTTGCTTATGTAGAATCTGTGCTCAGATATGGGCTTTTGATTTGGGGAAACGGGACAGATATACAAAAAGCTTTCATATCCCAAAAAAAAGTGCATCCGTGCGATATGTAATATTGCACCGGATATCTCCTGTAAACCACACTTCGGAAAATTAAATATATTACCATTACCTTGTTTATACATACTGGAAGTAAGTACATTTGTTAAACAACACTACCACAGGCTTACTAAGGCAGAGGACGTAACAAACAGAAGTTGTAGATTTCCAAATAAAATTATATTAAATACCCTTCCAAAAACAAAACGTTTCCAACGGAACGCACCGACAATGTCAATAAATATATTTAATAAAATACCGGAACATATAAAACAGTTGCCTTTTAACAAATTCAAAACCGCTCTTCGTAAATGGCTTTGAAAAATTCTTTTTATAGTGTTGACGAATTTATGAAGTATGACAAATAGATTATAGAACATGGACTGATCAATTATTTTATATGTATTTTTTCCCCTTTTACCAACTGACTCGAGATTGTAAATCTCATTATTTTATATTGAATACCTATTGTTGTTTTTATGTAGAATATTTGAATAATAATTAAATGTACAATAGATGTATCATTAAATTTTGACACAACGTAATTAGGTATTATATAAATTTGCATGCTATTATTGATAATGGCTAAATAGGTTTAAGATCACACACTGAAATTGTAAACATCTTGTAAATTACCCTATTTATCGCAAATAAAGAATTTGATTGATTGATTGATAACTACCTACTTACACATAGCATTTTCATCGTTGTAGTGAGGTGAAAAATTATTATTGTGTCTTACGCTTGGAAGCATATAAGTTATTCTGCGTCTCGTACCTTTGAAACCCTCGCTACGCTCAGGATTCAGAATCGTTCGCTTGCTCAAGTTTTAATACAAGTACTCGCGCCAAATAACCACTTTGCGGCCTTGCATAACAAATAACTAATAATACCTATAACATAAAATTCTAAAGGCGTTACCTCTAATGCTCATTCCTGAGATTGCTCCACATTAGTGTTCTTGCTCATAAACGCTTAGGTATGGTAATACTGGTAAACATGTTTTGTACTGGTAAAAATTCGCCCCCACAGGTATCGAACCCCGGAGTTCTAGATCTAAGGTAAGTGGTCTCAACAACCAGACGACAGAGGCGGCTAAATCGAAGTGTGCCTAAAATTAACTTGCTTCGCTACTTTTCAGTGATAAATGAATAAGTACAGTCGACCACAGAAGTAGCTGAACACTTGAGTACCATGTCACACCGATCTTGTGCACGTACTTTATAGTTGTTACCGTACTATATTGACGGTAGAGGCGTTGTGATATGGTACTAAAGTGTTCAGCTATTTCTGTGGTCGACCGTACCTATTCAACGTCTCTACAGGCTGCTGTCCACGGGTAGACTAAACGGTCGAGTGAACTGGGTACTACTCTACCAGTTTTAGTCTACTCTACCAATGCTGTCTAGATTGGTATAATTAGTAGTACAGTTAGTACTATGCCATAGTAAAGTGGTAATATGCCGTATACTTTTATCTGATTTCACTATCAAATTCAGTTCAAATAAGACTATTAAGTTAGACTTTGTTCAAATCTGAGGTTATGAGATAATCTCAGACTTGAACAAAGTCTAACTTAATAGGTATAACAATGAGACGATGTAACAATGAAGAATCTATAAATAGATAATAATTTTACTGGGTGGCAGGCTCACTTGTGGTGGTGGATAGGTTTCGCCTTATCCATTTAAGTCAAAAACCAGTCTTTGTGTTTCGGTGTAAAGGGTTGCCATAGTAATTATAGCTACGCGGCACACGAGAGAGTGCATTAACATCCCTTGATTCCAGGATGCCAAATAACAATAATAATTAAAAAAAAAAAAAAAAACAATAATAAAAGAACAGATCGTCGTGGAAATTTTTAGGAAGACTTGCCAATAAAATATTTTTCGGCTGAAATAATAATGATAAGTATTTTAAAACCAGCTACCACGAGATAAATCGCCGGATTGTTTGACATTTTGATATATGTATGCTTTCTACTCTACTTGTTATGAGCAAGAAGCACTCAACCTATTCTGTCCTCTAGCAATTATGATAGGTGATGATATGATTGTCCGAGTTAGATGACTAAACTAAAACTAAAAACAATCGTAAATTACTCACTGTGCATAAAATATGTGTGTTATATAAGTACTAAATTAGGAATGTTTAGAAATCACATATGACCTTTCAAACTTATAAAAACTCGCGCAAACAAACAAAACTAATATGGCCTTGAAACATAATTATCGGTTTAGTGTGAAAAGTCAAATAATTTTCACGTTCACATAAATTCTATTTCAATAATTTATGCAGTCATGTGTTTGTCAGAGACCCGATAGGCAAAGGCAACATCATTCGCAAACATAGTGGGACCAATTGTATTTATAACACTACCTATACAAATTTGAGTTAGCCGTTGAACGGTGTTTTTATCAATTTTCAATAATCCGTAACAACGTAATAAAATTGTTTGGTTAAATATTCATGAAATTAGTCTGCAATGAAAACAAGAATTTCTTTACTTTGTGATTAAAGTATTGTCTTTAATCACAAAGCAAATTTCAAATAATCTTTCATAAATTAACCGACTACATTAGAAAAATATACCTAACCACATCTAATTTTTTAAAAATAAAACCAACTTCAAAACACTATAAAGGAAAAAAAAAAATAACAAAAATTAAAACCGACTCCAAAAACCTGAAAAGGATAAAATAATTAAATTTTAGTAGGTACTCATCCCCTAGGAACATATTTTTGGAGTTGGTGCTTTACTATCTATGGTTTCTGGAAACAACTTAGCACCAACTCCAAAAATAAGTTCCTAGGGGATGAGTACTTACTAAAATTTAATTATTTTATCCTTTTCAGTTTTTTGGAGTCGGTTTTAATTTTTGTTATTTATTTTTTTCACAATTTTTAGTGATAACTTTCGAAGGTCAAAGCTAGATGGGTGACCGTGAGCTTATATAGTTTTTCTACTATTGTATCATTTCACTAAAAATTCATAGGAAAGCAAAAATCCGCAATTTCGTATACGTAGACGACTTAATTTTTCCAGTTTTTTCGATTTAAAAACCAAACTACCCAATGCATTTTCAAAAAAAAATTATGGGACTAAATGTGAACTATTCCGCATCGAACAAAAAAAGAATCATCAATATCGGTTCACCCAGTCAAAAGTTCTGAGGTAACAAACATAAAAAAAAACATACAGACGAATTGATAACCTCCTCCTTTTTTTGAAATCCGTTAAAAGTAATTAAATTTCCGTACCTAGGTACCTACTTACCTATTGAAATGTATTTTTTGAAGTTGGTGCTTCACTTTCTATTGTCTCTGGAAACAGCTTGGCTTAGCTTAGTAGGTACCTAGGTACTGAAATTTAATTTTTTTTTCCTTTTAAGTGTTTTGAAGTCGATTTATTTTTGTTTAAATTTTTTTTTTCACATTTTTAAGTGATTTTCTAAGGTCAAAGCAAGATGGGTGACCGTCAGCCAGCACTATCGACTTGTCTGTCTCTCAGTCCATGGTCGAAATACACAGTGAAAGAATTATCTAACTAATCCCTAACCGTTAAGGAGTTGTACCTTCCATCATCAGCTCATCAACGTGAGATGATGACTAACAGAAGCAAATACTTAAATAGCTTTGGAAAAAAGTTAAACATGTCACACGTGCCTATAAAAATTTTGGTTTGCCCTCGATTTCCCTGAGATCCCATCATCAGATCCTGACTTGGTGACAATGGGACCACCTCTGGAGTATACTCTATCGAATGAAAAAATAATTTTGAAAATCGGTTCACAATTGACAGAGGAGTCGGTGAACATACATACAAAAAAAATACATACAGTGGAACATACAGGCTGGTGCTGTCAATGCGACAATAAATTAAAACATAGGCTATATTAGTTCATAGAAATGATTTGCCACTTTCAAAAACATCTTATTCATTTGATAATATCTGGACACTTCTATGAAAAAATGCATCTAATGTTATATTACTTCATACAAATGTCATGAAATTATCAAATGAATAAGATGTTTTTGAAAGTGGCCAACCATTTCTATGAACTATTTGAGCCTATGTTTTAATTTATTGTCGCATTGACAGCACCATTCTGTATAACCTCCTTCTTTTTTTAAGTCAGTTCAAAATAGCTAAAACCGTTGATTCGTGCCGAAATTTTTAGCCAATAAGTTGTTATTGTTAACATAATTTAATTATGCCATCAATACAAAATACTTACCTACTCTTATTCTTACTGTATACAAAAATAATGTTTATTTACCTACTAGTACCTACTAATTTTTTTTCAACTACTTTATTTGACGTATGCGGTGTGCGTCAAATCAAACCTACTGGGGCCAGGTATACTATAAATCACCTCATTATATAAGAGGGTGAAATCACAAATCGTATAATAATAAGGTCCATCGCATTGACTATTCTATCGAATGTCGCAATTAGGTACATAATATGTGTACAGATCTACTATTTAAATCATGCAGAATTCACAACTAATTTTAGGCAATTGATAATTATTACTCAATAATAAACTTATTGCCTAAAAATAAATTACGAATTTAATAATAATAACGGCCCGTAGGTTTGTTTCAAGCAGCATCTGAATAAATAATATTTATTCACTCAGATATAAAAAATAATAAAATAAATATATACTTCCTGTGGGTACTATGGGCTCTTTCAAGGTGGAGGCAGCTAGAGCAGTGTCTAACTAAACCGCACTAGCTGTCTTCGCATTATGGACTCTTCTTACCGCTTCACATCAGGTGGTGTTGGGACAATGCCGTGTTTCGTATAAAAAAAAAATTAGTAATAAATATTATTATTATTATAAATATAATAAAGAAAAGTAAGGAACTTGGTGGCGTATTGGTTTAAATGCTCTGGTTTCGATACGAAAAACAAAGCAACTTGCGCCATGGTCGATCCTGGGATGGGTCAATCAAAGTTTGTTATCTTGAGCTCCTCCGTGCTTCGGAAGGCACGTTAAGCCGTTGGTCTCGGTTGCTCCTGCAACCGCTTTATCCCACCAACCCACATTGGGCCAGCGTGGTGGTGTTATGGCCCAAACTTCCTCATGTGTTTCTCCTATGTAGGAAGACCTGTGCCTAACAGTGGGACGTATATAGGCTGGTGATGATGAATAAGCAAAAGTGGAGGAGCTCGATGGCGCGAGGAGCTCGGTGCTCGCCTGCTCGGTGGCGAAGTGGTTAGTTGAACGCGCTGGTTTCGATTAGGAAAACAAAACGACTTTCGCCTTGGTAGATCCCTGGATGAGTCAATCAAAATTTGTAATTTTGAGCTCTTTCGTCCGTTCTGAAGGTACGGTGTTGTTGAGCGTTGGTCCCGTTTGGGGCCAGCGTGCTGGTGTTACAGCCCCAAACCTTCTCCCATGTAGGAAGGCCTGTACCCAGCAGTGGGATGTGTATGGGTTGGAGATGATGATGATGGGAAACCTATGACTAATTCAACAATTTGTAAACATAAAAATTATTAAATTAGGAATGGTCTTAGATTATAGTCTTAGAAAGTATCTATCTACATTTAGAATTATAATGAGTTGTAATTTACAGTGTGATGAACAAGACTAAGGTTTATAAAAGTTAATCAGAAAAAACAAATCTTGCGCTGATTTACACTAGAATATGTACTCGTAACAATGTAACTTTAAAGAAAAAAATTAACAAGGAAACAAAAATTTTAACTAAAAATAAAACCGACTCCAAAAAACTGAAAAGGATAAAATAATTAACCTTTTCAGTTTTTTGGAATTCAGCACCAACTCCAAAAATATGTTCCTAGGGGATGAGTGCCTACTTACTAAAATTTAATTATTTTATCCTTTTCAGTTTTTTGGAGTCGGTTTTATTTTTTGTTAAAATTTTTTTTTCACAACTTTTAGTGATAACTTTTGAAGGTCAAAGCTAGATGGGTGACCGTGAGCTTATATTGTTTTCTACTATCGTATCATTTTACTAAAAATTCGTAGGAAAGCAAATATCCACAACTTCGCAGACATAGACGACTTAATTTTTCCAGTTTTTTCGATTTAAAAACCAACCTACGCCTGGATTTTCAAAAATTTTTTATGGGACCAAATGGGAACTATTCCGCATCGAACAAAAAAAGAATCATCAATATCGGTTCACCCAGTCAAAAGTTCTGAGGTAACAAACATAAAAAAATAAAAAAAACATACAGACGAATTGATAACCTCCTTTTTTTGAAGTCGGTTAAAATACATATAAAAAGCGATAGGTACCATTACCTATACATAAAAAGAGTCACCTGCTTTCATTATTAAAGAACTCCAAATGAGTTTTATATTTTTTTTTCTATAGCCTAGGATATTTACACTATGGTTTCTTACAAATTCCACGTTCATATTTATAATATTATAAAATCTACTGCGGTGCCACTTTCGATTCGACTCAGGCTCGCTACCCTCTCCTCAACAATAGAATATCTATTGTTTCTTGCTTGTGGGTACTTTACAGATCAAGATTTTATATCCTTATTTGATATTCTCATCTCTCGACAATACAAAGTAAATATGTGTATAGTATGGGCGTCATTGCAATGGAATTGTTTTACTAATAAACATATCACGTGGTGAATCCGCATGTTTAACGTGCATTTATTTTCTATATCCCATGTAAGTACCTACTGCTTTTCGGCACGTTTTGATTTTATCTAATAATGTACAACAGAGGCGCTGCTGTCGTTTTTTTAGACTGACAACTGAACTCAATCACAATCGAGTCGTTTGGATTCCATCAAAACTTACATTGGCTAAGGGTACGGTCAGACTGTCTGACAAAAAAAAGCTGTGTTAAAAAAAAACAATATTTATTTGTTCCGATTCTGTAACTTTTATTTTTAATTTTTTGAAAACAAAATGGACAAACTTCCTTTTTTCGGACGTATTACTTCCTTGATGTGAAAAGTTTATTTTTTCTCCTTTTTTATCACTAATATAGATGTGCTTTTAATAACTATGTGACTTGACGAATGTTCTCCAATATAAAGAAAATTAAATAGCATGGATCACTATAAAAAAAAAAGATCTGTAAAGGAGATGTTCTGAATTTCTATGGAGGCTGGTAGTTCGTTGCCCATAAAAATAGGTGTGAAAATAAAAATTAATAATAATTTATTTACAAATAAGATATACCTATGTAATTTGTATGCAGGTATAGCTATTTAACTGTTTCTGAATTTTATTATTTATGTAAATCAATTTATACTCTGGGAAATGTGTCAAAATGCACATAATTAGAGATTATTGGCATTTGGACGGTAGCCAAGTCTAAGTTTAGTTAACTTTCCTACGTGCTTTGCGGGTATAATTAATTTATAGATGCTATACCAAGGACAAAATATTTTCATAGACTTTTACGCACTAATATAACAACTATTGAAGACTAATTATTGACTGCCCCAAAAAAGCTAACCCTCTCACACTTTTACATCTATTATGGGGATTATAAACCTCATCCTGATTTCTGTAAAGTATATAAGTAGTGTATCTACTTGATGTTATGACGTGGTTTTAAACTTATACCTCTTTATTACATTATTAAACTGATGCTGTCAGTTATTTTTAAAAATATTAAAATTAAAATTATTAAAAGAAAAATACAGCTTGAATTTAACCTAGGTCTAACTTTAGTCCGCGTTTCATAATAAGGAGGTATGAGTTTAAAACCATGGTCAAAGCATCAAGTAGATACCTACTACTTATATACTAGGATGAAATCGGGATGGGGTTGATAATTCCCATAATTGCTGTAAAAATGTGAAATTCTTTGCGAAATAATATGGCTGAATGGATTTATACCCTTTCTTGTCTGCCCGGAAAAATTGATAATAAAAACATCAACTTGCGAAGAAAAGTGGCGAGTAATCGTAGAGTACCTGTAGTTTTTGAAATTTCTATACGATTGTCGAGGGTACTCTGGTAGCCAACTACGGGTGTAGTTGGCCCTTCGATAAATGGTCATATATTATTTCCCCAAATCAAAAATGAACCTGGTGCAAATATTCTGCTGACGCTCAAACTTATCAATAAATTCCCTCGAAAGATCAGCATAACAGACGTCAGAATAGTCGAGTCTGGAGAGCTAAGTTTTTGTCAAATTTAAGTTTGGCAAATGGAATATCGGTGCCAGCAAACATAACAGATGGCGAAACACTGTAATTAATTCTGGACACAAAATAAGAATTGCTAATTGTACCGACTATGATGGCTTGCGACTTTGACGGGTTGAGATAAACACCAAAAGACCTTCTCCAGCTCTTAATTAATTCGAGATCGTTATTAGCCACCGTAATAGCTTGCATATTATTCAGGGTAGTCCCGTAAATACGACAATAAATTAAAACGTGGGCTATATTAGTTTATAGAAATGGTTTGTCACTTTCTATAACATCTTATTCATTTGATAATTTCATGAATAATATGTACTATATAACAATATGTATGTATGACATTCGCTGCATTATTTCATAGAAATGACTTGAAATTATCAAATGAATGCGATGTTTTTGAAAGTGGCAAACCATTTCTATGAACTAATATCGATGTTTTAATTTATCGTCGTATTGAAGGCACCACCCTGAATAAATGCGTAATATATAAATACTTAGGTACTTAATAACAATATTTCCCATACAGATTTTCGTAAATTTTATTTTAATATTTTTATTTATTAAAATTGCATTCCAAGCGTCACACTTCTTCGAATTGCACCAAATGATTAGCGCACTCGTGATAGCTGCACAAATATAATTTATATGTACATAATATGCGCAATCAGGGAGTTCTCGGGAACATTCGTTAACTTCTGTGCCAGATTGAGTAAAGGTGATTGATCTCAGCACATGTGATTCAACACGTAACGCGCAATGGTCTTCCCAAGGTGACATTTAAAAATAACGTTGTCCCATACGTGGGTGCTCCCACGCAAACGGGCTTACCTAACAGCCATTATTTGAACGAAGTGAGTTATTGAAATTAGTAGGTTTACCATACTTAGGTGTCTATTGGCACTAAGGATGCTCATAAGTTTGTTATGAATGAGATGACTAACGACTCATACAATCGAAAGTGATACCAAATATTTCAAAAACTTAAGCAATATTTCTGTTTTGTTCAAGAAGGACACTGATTATTTAGTCTATAACCTAAAAGAGATGGACGGAGACCCGGCCAGGTCTATGTACGTAACACTATACTGAGAAATAGGGAAAAGTATGCAGAACAGTGATTAATTGTCCATTTTATTTTTATTCGCTTTGTTGCGTGGTGTAAAACAAGAATTTTTATAGAAAAACCTGCAACACAGCCAAATATGCATCATGGCGCGTGTGTCATTTTGGTGACGTGTAGTTGACTTCTATGTCGCCCGCTTTATTGCCATAGTGAATAATGGTGAAATCGACGAAAAATTTTAACTTGTGTTCAAACAAACTATGCATGAAAACGAATTATTAGATTTTTTTCGGATTCAGGAGATTTTTCCCGATATCTTGAGATACTGTACATAATACTGGGCTGGATATGAAACATCTCCTTTTATCACATTTGATAGGGTCGAAAATCGAAGACACCATTCTAAATTTTCATTTATATTAACCAAGATACACTGGACTTAAATTCAGAATGAGAGTGTGTCTTCAGAATCATGCCCAATTTAAATGTCTTTTGTGACATGTAATAAGTATAGTCGTTTACTGTTCGCAAACGTGTCAATATAAACTTTTAGTTACTTTTTATTGAAGTATTACTAGTATGATGTCTAAAATCGTACTGCGTAGGTACTAATAAACTGAAATTAAAATTGTTTATTTCGAGTATTGTCACCAATCATGGGGTTGTCAACAAAAACAGATTTAAATAAATTTTAAGTAAACTTCGACAAAGTAATATAAGTATTGTATTTTTCAGTGCAAGAAAAGTACAAAAGATGGCACTCTTTCATTACAATGCAAGAAATAGTATTAGTAGTTTTTTTGGCTTTCCTAATTTAACGCAATTCTAAAGACATGCAGGCAGACTATAATATAAGTCAAAAGTTTATGGATCTGCTAAATGTACTAAAGTTAAATCATTACATAGGTACCTATATCACTTTCTAGTTGTGGAATGAAAGGGAAGTAAATACAGAAATAATAAATAAAAAGTATTAATATTTTTATTGCACACAACACAACAGACAAATTTAAAAATGAAAAAATACAATAACAAAGTAACAAGCAATGCAGTACCATTGGGCTACTATTATTACTAAAAAGGAATTTCTTCTAGGTGACATAAATATTACGAAGGAGAATGCAGAAAGGGTGCAAAAAAAGAAATATTTTTTTTTAGAGGCTGACATCTGGATCGACAACTTTGTTACATAATTTTACATTATAGCTAAAGAGTAGCTAACTAATGTAAACAATTACATGGTATGAGCGGAGAGACTATGCATTTAACACTTACATTGATCGTTGTTAAATATGACCACATGTGTATACATTTGGGTGTGCGAGTAGACTTTCAAAGTGTGCGTAACCTACTGTTTTTATTTTAACATTGTGATAGTGTGAACATTTCACGTTAGTGTTAGTCGACTTATTCTGGTTCGACAGTGGCGCTAAACCTTGAAATCTTTAAAAACACAATACATTTTTAAATACGACTAATAAAAATAACGTTTAAATAAAATAAATTAACACATTTCAGTTTTTAAAAAATAAGCTTCTCTGGAAACTTTCAAGGAATACATAATTATCACAAATACTCAAACAACATGACAAAGGACATTGTGTAAACAGCTGCGTAGTTTGAATATAATATCAAATTAAAATCAAACACAACGCTGTTGATAACTCCATGCGACTAATGAAGGGGGATTATAGGAAAAATGTTTACGATATATGGTGCACTAGTACCTACTAAGTGCGTAGAGCGCTTTTCTTCCAGTACTTTTCCACAGAGCCTTGGCGCGTATTTTAATTGAAACTCTCAAATATATATTTGTCTTCTTCGCACACACCAACTTTAATACCTACTTGCCCGCTTATCTGTACAAAGTAGACATTACACAAAAAGTTAACTAAGCAGAATGTATCCTACACAGTGTATTTTTAGCCTTTATCGGATACCTACGATTTATTTTTAAATTTCTACTACAGTTATATATAATAGATAATTTAGTACAGTAAATTTAGTACAGAACGTTTATGTAGCTAACGGCTGAATACTCAAAGGCGTCGTCGTGCTAAATGAACGCGATTATCACACGAATTGGCGATAAAATAATCGCGTGATAAAAGTGGATGTCCTAATTGCGATCGCCAATCACGATGCTCTATTTGAATTAGGTACATTTTTGTTGAACATGGACCTCAAAGACGCGCCTTTTTTATAACAAAAAATATACAATAACAAAAACGAAAAAGGCGCGTGATTGCATCACGCGAACATCAATAAGGACGCTTATTTGACTTTCATAGGTTTGATCAAGTTCAGCAAGTTCGTAAATACAAAATTCGCGCAAATCGCGTGATCACGATCTATTAGGAACACTTCTTGAAGTTAAGTCCCGTTTAAATATTGTCAAAGTCAAAAATGTATACGTCAATATGCTTAAAGAGTAAGCGACGTTTGAGTATCCTGTTCTAATAACTAGACTCGTCGAGTTAGAAAACATAAATATTTTTTTAATAGAAGCACTATTAACAAGATTCAAATTGATATAATTCATCGTGAACGCCATTTTGGAACAAGTCTTTTCAGATTTATCAAATATATACTTTCAAATCATTTTTTTAAAATTTATCTAATAACTTTAAAGATTACGGAGTCTTCACTTAACCGTGATAACTGTTTTTCTTTTCTCAAAAACCCATTAAGCTGCGTGAGTCCATTTATACCCTGGCAACTACTTAAGAGTACTGTCCACAAGCTAGTTTTACACATACTGCTATTTATAAACCTCCTTTAATGACTATGGTCCCCGTGCTGTGTACGTTGATTTATTTATGCGAATAGTTTGAAACGAGAATTCTTGTATAAAACATGTAGGAATTCTTAATAAACATTCTGGCGCCAGTGGTCAGTCAGACCACGTCTGGTGCGTGATCGACGCCGTCCATTACTGTAATCAAATTGACTACTTTTACTTAACTAAGTATGACAAATTAGCCATTTTATTCATAGAATAGATTATGGTCATATGTATATGTCTATGTATGTGGTATAGTATGGCCTAATAACATGTCATGATACAGGTAATCCGTTTTTGAACCGTTAAATATGGAAAATGTTATTTACAAAAGGTTATAGTTCCAAACCTACGTTTGATTTAAATTCAAGCCATCAATATTCCATAAACGTTAGCATTGGATGCGTTTTTTGACATTACGTAAAGCTTTATGGATTTCCTAATAAACGCATTAGTTTTAATGATTAATTCATTAAATTGAATATTAAGACATAATGTTCACGAGTGAAGACTCGTGATATAAGTAGCTGCTATATGAGTACCTGGATAAGGAAACGCGAATAGCAATATAAATAGTGACGTAGAGCGAATTTTGTTACTTTAATAAGAACAGTTGCATTTTTGTCAACTGTAGAACACTAAAGTACAACACTCACGAGTAGGTAAGTATAACTTTGTCTATCAAAACCTTGTAAAGTATGAACACAAAGAAACTGCCTTATAATAGTTTCTTAAACCCCTGATATTATTGCTGTCTCTTCGTTCCTTAATTACAAGCCCGGACATTGCCTCCTCAACAATAGAATAACTGTTGTTTCTGGTTTGTGGGTTCTTCAAAAATTAAAATAACTATAGAGTGTTCTTAATTTTATTTTAACATTGTTATAAATGTTTAAAAATATATAAACTAGAAAAAAAATCCCGCCCCACGACGTGAAATATAGTCTAGTTGTATATTTTTCTAATTTCTTTAACAATTAATTTGAAAATTTTTGTAGGTAGCTCAGCTTGAAAGGACTTATGCAAATTTTAAAATTTATGCATTAGAAAAATATCTAAATGAAAATAATGGCACAGCCTATTGTCTTGGGTTCCCATCACAATATCATAAATTTATGGTAGCACGGTGGTTAGAGCAGCTACTCGGATTGTTACAGGTCGTGTCTTTGTATTCCCCACCCTAGGTTATGTGTTTTTCAGGCTAGAGTTTATTTTAAATACTTCAGAAGTTATTTTAAAACCACTTAAAACAAGACTAGACGTAAGCGAAGAAAATTTCCTTCAAAAGTAAGTAGGATGTCGTAAGCTCGAAAACCTTCCATTATTATTGAAAAATGAAATTGAAGCTTGTCTAGTACTTCTGTAAAAGATTTTTTTATTTCTTTTAAGCCTCTGCGTTTTGGGTAAGTTAGAGTGAAGAAGAAAGAAGAAAATAGAGTGAAAAAGTTGACAAATTATAGGTTAGAAGAAAGAGTATCTAACATACATAAATATTTTCACTTATGAACATAAGGCAACAAAACCATTTCTAGAAACAAAAGCAGAATGATACCAAACCTAGACTCAGTAACAAAAAAAAGTTATTTGGTAGAGTCAAGGATGATGTAGAGTTTAGTCAGGTTGTCAAAAACTAATTACATTGATCTGACAAACGTAGGTACCTAAAGTTAGACAGATAATATAAATAATAATATTTGTACACTCACGCCTATTATCTAGCCCAAAGTTAGCACCATTAAGAGCTTGTGTTATGGATACTAGATAACGGAGAAATAATGATAATAATATGTATATAAATATTAGAAATATACAAAATAAACAAATAAACATCCATGACTCGTAAACAAATGCTCGTACTCATCATACAAACATTTGTTCCTACCGGGATTCGAACCCGGGACCTCTTGACCGAGTAGCCTGGGGTACAGACCACTCGGCCAGCCGGTCGTCAAGATTTTTTTTTTTTTTTTTTTTTATGCAAAGCACGACAATTGACTCAACAACAACTCTGACTGACAGATAAATGTGAATTGGTTTTTTCATAAGTTCATTATTTTATTATTTCTTATTTAATTGCGGAATGATTTTTCAAATGAATATTCTAATCTTTAATGTGATTTTTTTAACACACAGTTGAGCGCGATGTTCTCAAGCTCTATTTTTCATTTACTAATAAAAAATTATATACTATACTCTTTTTTTTCATCTTAGTCTAACTCTAGTCTTGGAAGATGCCATATATATTCGGAACATCTCCGCTCGAATGAAGAAATGGCGGTGTGAAAATTTGCAACAATGACAAGCCCATGTAATATATGTTTTTTTATAAGCAAAATAATACTGTCATAAGATTCAGACCGTTCTTATAAAATGAAAATGTACAATTTATATGATTCTACAAGTATGAAATTGCCGTTTTGAAATGAAGTATTTTTTTGTGAAGAATGGAATTACAGTACTGTTTTTTTTTAAAATGTGGATTATTTAAGACATTCATTGTCAAGTGCAGTAAAAAACAATTTTTAAATAAGTTATAGAAAATACAATAACAAATCTAAATATTAAAATCGGCTACATATTGTTCCCTCATTTATAACTAATAAGTTTCAACAAAAAATAATAATTCCATGCGTATAATCCTACTTGTATACTGCACTTTATTCAAAGTGCCATATTATTTGTTTATGGTTCCAAATTATTATTTTTTGTTTTTTTTTGTTGTGGTTAGATTGGCACAACTGTTTTCACACTGAGTTTGAGTTGCATCTGTTATTTATATTAAATACGGTGCTGTTTTTAGTTATATCATATCTAGTGTGTATTGCAAATTTCATAATGGACAAAAACATCGGACAAAGAGTTTGTCTTAAATTTTGCATCACCAATGGAATTTCGTGTTCGGAGGCACTGAAAATGTTACAGAAGGCTTACGATGAATCGACTTTATCAAAAACAAGTGCTTAGCTTATGAGTGGTACGAAGCGTTCAAAAGCGGTCGAGGTGTGATGGAAGATTTGCTTCGCTCTGGTAGGCCATCAACGTCTGCGACTGAAGTTAAAATCGCAAAAGTGAGGGAAATAGTGACCGAAAATCCTCATTTAACTTTGAGAGAGATAGCCGGCGCACTTTCTGTATCTCACGAGTCGATTCGTACCATTTTAAATAATCACTTGGGTATGAAACATGTTGCCGCTCGGCTAGTCCCAAAAAGACCTCAATTTTCTCCAAAAACTCAATCGCATGAGAGTCGCTGGGGGCATGCTGGAACGAGTCAATTCCGACCCAACATTCAGGAAACGCATTGTTACTGGTGACGAGACGTGGTTTACGAGTTTGACATGCAATTTAGTCAACAAGCTTCGGAGTGGCGTCTCTCAACTGAACCGAAACCGAGAAAATCACGCCAAAGTCGAGTTTCTTTGGCTCTTGCGGTGTTGTACACTCGGAATTCTTGCCGAAAGGTCAAACGGTAAATAAAGAATATTATTTGGACGTTATGTGGCGTTTAAGAGAGCAAATTCGACGAAAAAGGCCAGATTTGTGAAAAGAAAATTCTTGGATTTTGCACCACGATAATGCGCCTTCGCACAAGGCTATCATTGTGAACGAATTTTTGACCAAACACTTAAACCACTGAGCAACCAACATATTTACCAGACATGGCTCTAGCCGACTTTTTTCTTTTTCCTAAACTCAAATTATCACTTCGTGGCACCCGTTTTCGAATTCGGTAGAGGACATAAAGGAGAATTCGCGACGAGAACTGAACTCAATTCCGGAAACAGTGTTTAAAAATGTTTTGATGATGGCATTATTCGTTAGCGTAAGTGAGTTTCTGAAGGAGCATACTTTGAAGGCGATAAAATAAATTTGGATGTATAACTAACATTTTGTGTATTATTGATCTTTTCCCGGTACTTTCTTGATAGAGTAGTATATCGAGTGAGTAACAAAACAATAAAACACATTGTCATGATAATTAATATGCTAATGTAAATCACATTTATTGTTATGCATTTGCGCATAATATGCAAACAAGGTAGAACCGACTCCAACAGGCCACGTGGATAGGATGTAATTAATATTATTCATCAATTGATGGAATTAATGATAAGTATTCAGTAATCAGATTATAACGCAGTACTTTATTAAAATAAATATTATGAACTAAAATAATAATAATAATATACTTAAAGTGATGTTAATCTACAAAATCTTTACTTTGGAACCCATGTTCCTTGGAAGTTTTAAATACTTTTGGTCTTTTTGGTCACCTTAGAGTAAATCGAATTAAATATATATATATATTTTAATACAATTAACGAAAGAAATGTCGCTTTCATTGCATTTAAAATTACATTCAAAATTATCTTCGACAAAGTGATATCTTTCGTCGGTGGTACGATATTTCGTTTACAATATGACGTCATAAATCATAAAACAAAGAAAGCAATGCATTCAGGCGGTAGGACCGCAGGACCTCTGGGCAATGGGATCGTAGACATTATCAGTCAGACCACTCAACGATCAATCTACGTTTATACAACGTATTCCTTTTTAATTTCCATTACTATAAGGAAATACCATAGAATTTTAAAAAATCAATGCATTTTAGCGCTAGGATCACCTTTCTCGAATCATTACTTCAATTAAACATTTTATAAGGAAAAAACCTAAAAGCTAAGTATGACTATAAGTTTCACTGTTACTATTTTTATTGTTAATATTTTTAGAAAAAAATGAGAAGGTAAGCAAAAAGTTTCATTCATGGGTATTATTTTACCTATTAAAATAAACATGAGTCATCAAACGGTTTTGTTTACAAATTCCCGAGCTTGGGGGCTTGGCTGGGCCGACCTTCGTTACATAACCACCCACCGCCAAGGACGGTCATTGCTGCCGTCATAGTTAGGTAGTGTGTGTACGATGCACTATTATGCGTTTGCTGAGTCAGTGTTTAATCGATAAGAAAATGACCGCAATCGACCACAAAACCCGAATGTAAGTATAGTACATACATATGTATATTCTACGCACGATATGTAGACAACGAGGAAGTTATTTTTGCGTCGTAAGGAATACTTATTTGAAATTAAATCTAGAAGTCTATAATTGAATCCCCCAATATAACTTAAATAGTAGGTATAGGGTATCTACAAATTTATTATTTTTTAAATTAAAAAATTACACCCAAACTTTTGCGACTCTTCTATTTATTGACATCACATTATGCAACAAAATAGCACCACGAATAGAAAAACAATCGTATTGTGAATTCAAACATCTACCTACATATAAAAAGTAGAATACAGTCATTATATGCAGGTAGATAAGTATTTCCTTAGTTCATTGTTGTCTGTAGTCAATGATAGAACTGACCTGAGGCAAGGAATTTATCGATTCACCCAGTTACGGCATTCATAACATGAAAGTGACATATGTGACCTGAAAGCGAATTTTACTCGAATGAATTAAAGTTGTCTCGAGGTTATTTTTTACGACTCTCTCAGCTTCTTATGAGCGTAGTCGAAAATATTTGGGAACTAACAAATCGATTCTAATAAAACTTGCCATGCTTTTATCTAATTAGACTAGCAAGTCGGCTAGTCTAATTAGAAAAAAAGTATTTTTCGAAAAGTCTAATAATTATTGAGTAAAGTCTTATTAGATTCGGTTTGTTCGTTTCCTTTATTTTCGACTTTCAAGTTTGTAGGAAAAACAATTTTTAAATAGCCTTAATAACGTTTATATTTTATTATACGTTCGTGAATCGCTTGATTAGTATTAAATATACCAAGAATGTTTATAATACGGCAACTATCAACATAATGTTAGTTGACAATAAAAAGAAAATAAAGTTACTATTTCAGATTCATTTTTAAGCAGAACTAAACGAATATGTAATAGTCAAAAGTCGTAACGTAAGTAGTCCACTTACGACTGAATAGGTGTACTCCATGGAAATTTTTAATCGAATAAGTTTATCTTCATTTACAATTGATAAGATAAGACACTCCATGTTAAGCGAGACGCGTGACGCATTTGCGCCTAAGCAATGTGATATAAAACTGTTATCTTTTTGCAATCCTGTCTTCAAACGAACCTTCGTTGCTTTCAAACTTATAAGAGTTCAACAAAACTGCCTTGCATATTAATGCCCGCCTGATTAAAATTCTATTGGACATTGAAACAGCGTTGATGCTGTGTACTCAAGAAATGTAGAGCTAAGATATTACAAGTCTAACTAAGCTCTACATTTCTTATACTAAGTTGGTTTATAGTTTCTTGTTTTATGCAACAAGATGCAACAGTAAGCAATGCAGCATTCCACCTTTGAAGAATGTCCGAGAACGCCAGGCCCAGGGACCCGTCCTACCGCCCGTTCTTGCTGGTAATATTCCACTGACAATTTTGAATCCGTGTCATTTCATATGTGTGTGTGATTTTTAAACTTCCACTGGCGCTGTGTGTACGTCGAGACGTCACCGCTCTGTAGGAAGGATGCTACAGGGCGTTGCCGTTAAATCCGTTTGCACCGAAACCTCAACGTGCCTCAGCTCTGACATGGTGACTGATTGAAATGCGTCTCAATTTCAATAACAATAGTATATTAAATTCTGTTTCTATGCAGTTGCTGTCTGATGAAATTTGGCTGTGTGGATATGAAACCGTCATGTCTCGTATCTGTTGTGTCAACAAAAAACTGATTCATACGTGACAACGTGACGCACGTGTGACGTACTGCTTAAGCTTTGTGGGTGTGTATTTGGGAGTGGTTGTGTAATTGTGTGTGTGTGTGATAGATTATGCGCAACTTTTGGGAACGACATTAGGACGTGAGGCGATGCACATACTTATTCTCATGTCATACACCAAACAATACCCATAGAGAGAGTCCAAACTCATTTTTTATAAAAAAAATACTCTGCTCCTGGTACCACTTAGAGCTTTATAATGGCTTCAGTTCATACTTAATTATTCCAACGACTTTTCATAGATAAAATACATCGACTGTGTGAAAAATTCCTGTTTGGTTAATGATTCAATTCAACTAAACGTTACAATAATATTTTGGACAACTTTTCAATTCTAAATTGCTATCTTACCTACCTAATTGATGAAGAGAATCGACCAAAATCTTAAGGCGTTTACACAGAGTAGGTAGGTAGATTGTTTGTAAAATCCTTATATAATTATCAGTATTATTAACATTTAAATTCATTTAACAATAAGAATGTGCCATTTTTTTAAGGCTGCATGTGTAAGATATGGCAATGGCGGACAGAGACCCAATTATTGGAAAGAATTATCTGTAGTTTACCAGTTTAGATCACCAATACATACGAGTGATGTCTCTGTACCCGTATAAATAATGTACTCTGCACAGACTGAGACAAAAAACGAATCGGAGATCGCAAAGAGCCATATACTGGCGATTTGTCATTACAATAATGCTGGATTGCATGGGTTTTGGTTGCGATCTCCGATATCGCCTTTCTTTATCAAATTACATAAATGGGCATACACTGTCGATTCGTAGTTTAGTTCTGAAACGACGGATCGTTACGACGAATTGCACCGTATATGGGGGCCCTTCAAAGAAAATATTGGTACGGTTCATCTTCCCTTGCATTTCAGTCGGCCAACGAGAGGCGCGCACGCAGTTTGATTAGTTACGCGTGGTGTTGTGATTGTGATATCATAATATTTACTATCACCATCTATTCTAGATGACCATGCACCGACGACACACTCACACTGATTGATTATAGTATTGGCTTTTGTTGTTTATTTCACCTTATTTATTGTTATACTTTTCTTTGGATTTGATACACGAAATTACACTCTCCAGATACTCCCTATACTAGAAGGCGATTTAATTTTGTCGAAATAAGGTTGCCTGTGTTGGATTTTTCGTATTTAGTTGTACATAGGTATAAATAAAAACTAGATCGAGATATTCATTCGTTTAGTGACAAGACCAGTTAAGATGCAGAGCAGAAAAAAAGTGTATGTGGATGAAAATAGCTCATGATTCCATAAATGTATTTAGTAGTGCCAATGTGTTGCTAATACTTATATTAGATCCATAACATATTGATTCAATTAATAAAAGTATTGGCAGTACCTATTAATCATGTCATTTGTTAAAGAACCATTATTTCATTAATTCCTCCTGTGGTATGGATACCTCTTTGCTGTTGAAATCCTTTGGATGGAAATCAAGGAAATAAAAGCGTTTACACCACCTCATCGTAGTTGAACATTTTAAATAGTAAAATTTAAAATGGAAATCAGTTGAAGTCAGTCAAGGTCTGGCGGAGAGTTTCCAGTCAAAACTCCTGTTTCCTGCAATTTTAAGACAGTTCGCTATGCGGTGTGCGCCCTCGCGTTGTCGGATAGAAAGGTTATCTTTGATTAATTATTATTAATATATTTATACAAATTATTGACATTACTTATATTATTTATATTATTATCTCTGTAGAAATTGTTGTATATACTATACTATACCTAATACCTTCCTTCAGGCACAGGTCCATTAGTATGACCTACTCATAAAAATCTGATTATGAAAATTAAACATTTTTACAGACAAAATGTTTACAAAGGAAAGAAATCAATGAGTTGCTTTTCAATTTAATTTTAGGACATAAGATATGAATAATAAAAAATGTTTTTCAGTTAAAACAGCTGAAATAATATTGTGAAGCATTTGGTCGGTGGTCAGTGCGGCGCGCGCCAGGCGGCCGCAAACCACACACGGTGGCCACTGACGCATATCTCCGCCACAACTTCAGTTTTAATACCTGATATTAGTAGGTATTATAAAATGACTATGCTGAAAATCTTGGATTAGATTATTGGTTATTGTAAATAAGTATCTACTACAGATTTATTTTGTGGTACCTACTGGGTAAATAAAAAGAGTTATTGACTAAAATGGCAGTAATTAATAATTATGACTATGTTCTACTAATAACATAAGTGTCCAAATTCCTGCCTATGAGTGCAAAACGTTCGAAGCAATCATGTACAAATAAACGTTTGTTGAGCGTGTGTGCGTGCACAGTGCACACAGAGTGCTTTCACTGACACACGCGCCGCTGGCACAGCGGGCGCGGGGGGCGGTTGCCGGCGCGTCGTCGCCGCCGCGCCGGTCGCTGCCAACCTTACAGTATAAAAACACGGACCGCCATCTGCACCTTTCAATAGAGAACTTGAGCTCTGTATAAGTCGGTACGCGCTGCCAACATTTTCATTTGTTGTGCTTAAAAGTTGTATGTTGTGCTTGGTACTCCTTTAAAGATCGTAGCGCCAAATTTAAAGCTAACTTAATGAACTTTCCAACTTTACAAACATAGACTAGAGAATATTATCTATATTTAGATTAGAAAACTGTGTCAAATCGCGACGCTGACGGGTGTTACATAGTTTATAAACCGTGTAACAATCTAAGAAAACTGCGAGTGAGTGAGTGAACTCGCGAACCTGGATTTTAGGGTACTACTTTATCCAGGCAAAAACTATTGTGTGCAATTTTATAGACACTTTCATTTCGGCGTTCCTTGACAACGCTTTGGGTGAACTCAAAAACGACTATTTTTGAAAAGAATCGCCAAGATGAGTTTCAATAAGGACAACCCCAACGCAATGGGCAAAATAATGGGATACCTGAAACAACTCTCCACTGAAATGGTAAGTTCTTGAATATTTTGATAACTTTTGGATTTATAATAATTAAAATTTAACCGAATTGAATTTTTATATAAAAGTATTTCATTTTGTTCAATCACAATAGTAAAACGTCACTATAAAGTTTTTTGAAAACAATCTAACTTCAAACGTGAAACCATGCATCTAGAATTTTCCACGCGCACTACCACTCTCATCGTACCACCCACTCACAAGGCAGGAGGCGGTCGATTCGATTCCATCAGTTGCCCAGTAACCACTACTCTATTATCTGAACTTCATAATGCGCCTGTAAAACCATGCTATAATTCATCGGATAAACAGCAAAGTAGTTTTTACCTAATTAATAAAATTGATTGCAATATACCCGCTTCGTTCGTGGTGCGAAGTATGAACCTGACGGCCTTGCAAGGTCGACCGCAACCGACCAGTCAGTGCATAGTTCCATAAACAAGCTTTATAGCTGAAATATAGTTGATCTCATAGGCACCACAGAAGAAAAGCTTTTATAAAAACCGAGCATCGTGTATTAATAAGAAACAAATTAAATTTTATAACAAAAAGTAAATAAACAAAAGATAATAAATAATATTTTAGGAGTAAGTTCTATAGAAAATATTATATTATTTTAGAGGTTTCTGAACCACCTTTTCATGCAATATTTCATGAATAGCGCCACCTAGTGCTATTAGCTTTCTTAAAACAATTGTCGAGTTTATACGCCCTAGAGAAATTTCATAACAAACAAGTAAATAAACAAAAGATAATATATAAAGTTTACGAGTAAGGTAAATAGCAATTCAAATAATAAATTTATTTATATGATAGTTTTATCTTATCTTTAAATTTTTCATGCGTAGCGCCACCTAGTGGAATTTTTCTTTTCTGCTTTTGGAAATGACAGGACAGTTAACACCGTCGTCACATTGCGGATGAATCGAGAACTATATTGCAAGTTAGTTCGTTTATTTTCCGATAGATGACAAACATGACACAAATGCATGCAAAAACCTACGTCAATAAAACTAACAAGTAAGATAAGATTATTTTGATATTTTTAGTGCGTTTGGCTGAATATTTATGAATGGATTGAATACAAACTTTTGGGCCAACATTCGGTACAGTCATCAAGATAAATATGTAATTACTTTTGACAACTGGTACCCTTATTTCTTATAAATATTCTTTTACTTTTAAGTTCAGCACCCGTAGTAGCGCGGCCCGTGGATAAAGTCTCTCTCCACCACTTATGTCCAATTATTAGGAGACAAAATGTGTTTTAACTCTTTCTTTCTCTAGGACGAAAAGAGAGACAAACTTTTGTCCACTCCCCAAGGAGTTTGGCATGCTGCGAACATTACATGATAAACCCATAAAAGCCGACAGCATTTTTCTTTTAAAGCTATAAAAAGTTTGATAAGTGTTACACTGGCAGCATTTCAATGCATTATCTGCAGAAATAATAGAATTGGCCGTATGGTTATACCTTTGCCTGTCGCTATGGACGGATGAATACTACTAGGAAAAAAAATTGTAGGTACTTTTGTTCAAGATTTTTTTGTGGTGCTAACACAGTCAGTTAAGCTGTCAATTCTCTCGATAAAATGATTATAAATATTGTTACATTTCTGAATATTGTCATCATATTGTCGTTTCACAATAAAATGTCGATAAAGTTCGGTGTAATTATAGTGTTCCTAAGAGGCCGATTTATATATAAACATAGAGGTATTCCGATGACGAACAAGGTCAAGGTTTGTTGTTGGAAACACGACATTGATTAGGTACATGTTTATGGATTTTATGGGTAATTATATATAATAATATAATTAATTTAAGCTTTAATAATTAATGAACTTCTTGTAATATGTATTTAACTCAGAATTTATCTATTTTATGTTATTATCAGACATAACCTAAAACAATCTACATATAAAAAATGAAGAAAATCGTAATTATATCCGCTTCTGGAGAGTAGTAAAAGAACTTCACTCTTAACTTTAACAAATCAACAAAACTTAACCACTACGCCATAAAATATGGGTTATTATTAAAAACAGCCATGTGAACTTGCATGGCGTTATGAAAATTCAAACTAACATTAAAAATGCAAAAGTAACTCTGTCTGTCTATTAGGTTTTCACTCTTAAGCCGCAGAAGCGATTTAGATGAAATTCGTATGAAGATGAAATATCTAGCTATTTCTGAGAAATGAAATATCTAGCTATTTCTTAGCGTGATACTATAACTGACAGCCACGCAGGTAGTGCAGCGGTGGGGCGGTCACTCGTAGTAATATAAAACATGAACGGAATCAGATATTCCCTGCTTGTTTTAAACAAGTATTTATTATTTGAGAATGAAAAAATCCGCCTTCAAAAAAAGAAGGGGAGTAAGTTCCACTGTATGTTTTTTTTTGTATGTATGTTCACCGATTTCTCTGTCAATTGTGAAACGCTTTTCAAAATTCTTTTTTTAATTAGATAGATAGAGTATGTACACCTGAGGTATCCCATAGTCACCAAGTCAGGATCTGATAATGGGATCCCAGGGAAATCGAGGGCAAGCCTTAAATTTAATAGGCACGTATTAAATGTTTTACTTTTTTCCAAAGCTATTCAAGTATTTGCCTCTGTTAGTCATCATCTCGTGTTGATGAGCTGCTGATGGAACTCCTTAGCGGTTAGGAGTTGCAAGATAATTCTTTAAATATTATAAATACGTATTGACGAATAGTTGTATTCTATCGGGTTATTCGGGTGAACTGATGATGGATAGTAACGGTTTAGAGTTAGCTAATACTTTATATAATATATATATAAATAATATAATATAATATTTATACACTCACACCTATTATCTAGCCCAAAGTAAGCATCATTAAGAGCTTGTGTTATGGATACTAGATAACGGAGAAATAATGATAATAATATGTATATAAATATTATAAATATACTACTATAAATAAACATATAGACATCCATGACTCGTAAACAAATGTTCGTACTCATCATACAAACATTTGTTCCTACCGGGATTCGAACCCGGGACCTCTTGACCGAGTAGCCTGGGGTACAGACCACTCGGCCAGGCGGTCGTCAATTATCAGTGGTACGTTACGATAATATGAAACAATATTATGTATTTCAACCAAGGACTGAAGGCCAGACAAGTCGATAGTGCTGACGGTCAGCCATCTAGCTTTGACCTTAGGAAATCACTTAAAAATGTGAAAATAAAATACATAAAAAAACGACTTCTAAATACTAAAAAGGAAAAAATAATTAAATTTAAGTACTTATGTACTTTTCTCCTAAAATGTATTTTTTTGGGTTGGTGATAAGCTGCTTCCAGAAACAATAGAAAGTGAAGCTCAACTCCAAAAAATACATTTTGAGGACACTTAACTTAACCTTACACTTAACCTAGGTACTTACCTAGGTTAAGTTGTCATTCTCTAAAACTAAAATAGTTATTTATTATACTAGTGCGGTAAGTTGGTTTTTACAAAGGAGTAGACGAGTGTAAGCACGAGACGAAGTCGAGAGTCTAGCTATGCGATTCTCTAAAGTCAGCAGCCATGGGTTCGTGGCTGACAGCAGCGCTGTCATAACTTTTGGCGTTTGTTTGACAACCGTTGGCGACACCAGCGTTCCGACGTCGAGCACGGCGTGAACCGGAACTAAAAAGTGGTTGATTTGTATATCTTTATGTAAAAAAACCAATCAAATATTGAATGAAGTCATAGCGATACAATTTTAACACAATGAAAAAGAAATCAAAAAAATATCGATTGTACTTCGTGTCGTATAACCAAAACAGAGACAATCATACACAGCCAAGAGACCGACGTAGAGATTAGTGAATACGCTTTCACGCAGCGCCCGGCGCAAACGTCAAAACCAATGGCAGTTCGTCGTCTTTGTCAGACGTCAAACTCGATGTCGATTATCTTTGTTTGTGAATCACACTGCAGTTGGCTTACCATAGTCACGAGTTTGTGAAAACCAAAATGCGCACGTGTGTCATACAACGTTTTTCAGCAGATTTGCAAGGAAACAGTACAACTGTAATATTATTTTGTTGTTGGATAACAGTCGGAACGTCGGAACTATCTTTCTAATATGAAAATGGCGCACATTTACAAATGTAAAATGTCCGTTTCCATTTCCGTGTCCATTTCCGTGCGCGTGTTGAAATTTAGTACTACATCTTTCATCTCATTTGCTCTTTAGTTAGAATGAGTAAAAGGTTCGATCATTCAGCCTATTTATTCTTATGATTTGAAACTCCTTGGTGGAATTCTTATATATTTTTAAGGAAATTAAAAAACAACAAAAAAAGACCGTAAAGAATACGCACGGAGCCATACAACGGAGCGTGCGGTAAAAGTATTTAGGTGTAAGTACCTATTTAATGCACTTTCCGTTGTATGGTGCGTAATATTTATTATTAATAATATTAATACAGACTTCGTAAATGCATTTTTGGAGCAAATGTGCTGAAAAACTTTTAACCTGTCAAGCCACAGATTCCAGACAATTGGTTTTTACATAACCTTATGCACATTGAGAAAAAAAACTGACTGGGACTTAGCCGATTCATACTCTTTTTTAAATGTGTTAAAAATAAAATAACAGATTCCTACTTTTTAAATTTGGCACTTTAATTGATGTCACTGACCATATCCCGTATTCGGATCAGATTATAATGAGCACTCTTGACTCTACATACACAGATGTCAATTAGCAAATATTTAAATGAACTAAACTCGAAATACCTCAAATTACTTATGTAATATAATAATACACATTATTAACACAGTATCGACTGGAAATATACAGTTAATCCATAATAATATGAAGAATTCCCTTGAACTCTACATAGTTCAATAACGTCATATTTTATTGCTATCATTGAGATAAAGTATTAATATATAGTAATGTGATTTAATGTATGTTCTTTTATATATTGAACAAAATAATAATTTGTAATAATTTTATTTTTTCGTTAGTGGAGTAGTGTTATTAGTTGAAAACGAAAATTGAGTTTTTTAAATGCTGAATATTGAGGAGTAGAGATCAGTAAATATATATATATATATATATTTTCCGAGCTATTTACCGATAGCAATGTACCTTTCAGACATGTTTCTTTAACCGACTTCAAAAACGAGGAGGTTCTCAATTCAGCCGGTATGTTTTTTTCTATGTATGTACACCGATTACGCCGAGATTACTGATCAGATTTACATGATTATTGTTTTATTCCATGCGTTGCTATTTGGTCCCATAATTTTTTCTTTTAAATCAGTTGGGTAGTTTGGTTTTAAATACAAAAAAAAACGAAATCATTAACTCGTCTACGTATGCGAAATTGCGAATTTTTGCTTTCCTATTACTTTTTAGTGAAACGATACGATAGTAGGAAACAATAAAAGTTGACGGTCACCCATCTAACTTCGAGCTTAGAAAGTTATCACTAAAAATTGTGAAAAAAATTTTTTTTATTAAAAATTAAAACAGACTTCTAAAAACTGAAAAGGATAAAATAACTAAATTTAAGTAGGTACTCATCCCCCAGAAACATATTTTTTTGAGTTGGTGCAAAGTTGTTTCCAATAACAATAGTCAACAATAGTAACAGTAGTTATTGACTCCAAAAATATGTTTCTACGGGATGAGTACCTACCTACTTAAATTTAATTATTATATTCTTTTCAGTTTTTTGAAGTCGGTTTTAATTTTTTTTTTATTACTACTTTTTATCGGACTGCGCCAGACGGGGTTATGTTTTTCGAGTGTAGTGTACAATCGTAATCTATTTTCAGACCCCAATTGTACATACACTCGAAAAACCACGTTACGGTTAATAATAGCATGCATAAAATGAAAATATCTTTATTCAATTAGGCCCCCCAAGAAGCACTTTCGAATCGTCAACAAAAAACACCCTTATGTCTATCACATAAAAATAATATTAACTAACTAACAATTACATTATGTTTGTCTCTCTGTCTTATCTGGATCTACGTAAGCTAAGAATGTTACAATGTCTGTCTATCGGTCTGTCTGTCGGTCTGTCTGTCGGTCTGTCTGTCGGTCCGTCTGTCTGTCTGTCAGTCAGTCAGTCTGTCTGTCTGTCGGTCTGTCTGTCTGTCAGTCTGTCTGAATTTACACCGGTTCCAAAAGTTGAACTACCGAGAAGATTCCGGCAACAAACTCGTGTAGTCACTCTTTTCAATTATTAAGTTACAATGTTTAATTACACAGTAATGGTATTTAGCAGTGCAGTATCGCACAGAGTATAAAAAAAAGGTATATTAACGTACCAATAAGTACCTAATGACAAGAATATTTACTGTATTTAAAGGCTGACAGACAATGCACCATCACAATATAGGTATTACAATACACAAAGGTCAACAATTAATATACAAAAACCTAATAAAGCCAATCATCTTTCATTAATTTTAAACACTTGTCTGACCACGTCATTATAATAATAATTGTATTGTTTTATATATAATATCATATAATACCTCAAAAATCCCTCAAAAATTATACTATTGATGAATATGTAGGTAAATTATTACAAAATCAAGGAAGCTTAGAGATGACCATTTCCACTAGTGGCACCTGTTCACAAGTATGACGCATGTGCCAGCCATCGCTCCGCTCAACCATATTATAGGGAACGGAGTATAATAAATCTGTGTCACAGGGTTGATGACATAATTTGATTACACATAGGGCACGGTTTTATTCCCACACGAAAGTTGGTCATCATAATATGATGGTTAAATAGTTTATAATTGTAAAGGAAACCTTCTATGTCAAACAAAATTCAAAATAATATCTGATAGAAACGAGATAAAAATGTACGGAAAATTAACAATCAACCTATTTTGTTTCGTATTTTTACTAATATATTTGTCCAATCATTTTAAATGTGTCAATTTTCAAATTAAGAAATGAGTTTGATCATCAAAATGTCATTTAATACTCTTTTAGTGAATAGAACCTCCACAAATATTAAAAAGTAATATGTATCTAGACTTAGCATTTTAGCCTTTACTGTACACAGTGTGGCAGAGAATCTAATTTGAAAACTGATAAATATTAATTTAAGATCGAGATTGCATATAAGTGGGTTTGTGTGTCTGATCTTTTGTGACCTCCTATAGATTTTGAACAGTGAGGTGTCATTAGATTTGTCTTTCCTGAAGTGTCTTAAGCCAATAGTTTAATCCGTCTAGCCGCAGAATGCGGCTTTTTAAATTAAATTAGAGCTTGTTTAGTAATACAAAAAATAGATTATTTGCCAACTATTTATTTATTTGGGAAACATACAAATTTGATTACAATAATACATTTAAGGACAGCCCACGTAAAATACACACAAAAAAAAAAAATTACACATAAAATTGAACACAGTAAAATTAAACTTAAGTCAGCGAAGTTTCCACAGAAAGTTAAAACAGACGTATAAATATACCAATTCAATTAAAATCTAATTAAATTTTAACATAACTAATTAAATCCAAAATACACAAAATAAGAAAAAAAATATTTACGAATTAATTTTACACCAAAATTATTAATATGTAAACTAAAAAATATTAGTTTTAAATATCATAAAATTTTAAACAAAAACATAGTTAATTTTGTATAAAAAAATATCCTAGATGAACATTAACATCATTTATTCACAATAAAAAAAACTAAAACTAAAAATACTAAAGAGAAGATGTGATAGTTCGCATGTACAACTTCTCTCTAATTTGTTTCTTATAGAGTAACACATTATTGTAATTAAAAGGGTCAATCTCCTTAAATGTATTATTGTACAAGGCACAAGATCTATACACAGAAAACTATTACTCAAATAGTTTGTCTTAGTTGTTGGCATAGCAAACAAATTATGGGAACGAGAACCTGTCCGAGGGCATCTCAGAGAGACATTTTCTAAAAGTAATAGTGCTATAAATGAAATAGAAACATTTATGTAAAAATTATGAAACCATATGTCTGCGTGGTGGGCGTGGTCTTAATCTTTGATGTGCATTGAAAAAATGACAGTTATTTTACATTAGTTTTTTTAATTTTTGGATTTATGTTAATGAGTAATTCGTGTTTAGAAATTTATGTCAATGAATTTCTCAAAAAAAAATCTCATCTGAGAAAACTTACCACGCTGGTAGAGGCGCGCAAATTAAGATGATGGTAAAAACATTTTGTAAGGTACGATTCGGGTACAATAGGAGACTTTTATTGCAATCGTTACATTATTTAAGTTCGGATATTATATAGCTCCATTAGCTCTATGAAATTTAAATGACATATGTCAGTCAACCAACAATCAATTAGGTTTACTTGTAAAATAAAATTAAAATTCTCTTCAACTCCTGAATCTATATGAAACATGAAATTGTGGTTGGATTTCCCGGATGCAGTTCTCTCTCCTGTCGCGAATTGTCAGTAATACCCTACTAGGTGGTAGGCCCGTATGTAGGGTCGTCTGGGTAGGTACCAGCGCCTTTCTCATTTCAGCCGTGAAACAGTGCGCTGTGTTTCGATTTGAAGGGAACGGTAGCCAGTGTAATTACTGGGCATGGACGGCATTTCATCTTAGGCCCCAGGATGACAACGCACCTGCTTGATGACAACGCACCAGTGATTTTCCCTTGTTATTGTAGGTGTCTATAGGCGGCGGTAACCGCATACCATCAGGTGGGCCGTCAGCTTGTTTGTCATCTAGTAGTATAAAAAAAAAATGGGATGCCACTTTGCAGAAATTTTCTGTACAGTAAAAATTACAATACTTTTCGTGATGACTTCGAGGTAATTAAATTAGGTAATAAACTTAGACATCTTATTGAATTTATATCTGATTAAATATCTTTTAAACTTAATGACAAATCAGTTAAATTTCTTTCAGTCATAATAACAGGTACCTATGAAAATTGACAACTAAAGAAAATGTTTATAGTTATGTTTTATCAACATCATTATAGTTGCGGCATGATCGTCCGATAACGCCAACCGTTTGCTGTAGACAGTGTCGGTGGTGTTCATTATTCGGAGAAGTCCTAAAGTGAATACTCTATAAGGAATAATTTATTGGGTTAAGAAATGAATAAAAAATAATTTATAACGAACAATACCTCGCGTGTGGTATAGTGCGCTTTACAAGGTATCGTGCTGGAAAACGTGTCAGGATGGACGCTATATATTTTATCATTAGGTTATCAAAGCCATGCTGTGGACTTATGATAGTCAGTGGTCAATACGCTGTCTCAGACCGACTGACCCCAACTCCCTTAGGCCAAAACACTTACGCACATGAGATAGCGCGTATAATAAATACAAACACCCCTATTTGCGGATGCCCATTTAGGTATCGTGTATCTTGTGATATGGACTAGTTTAATTGTAATTAATCGTTAAGTTAATATATAATCTGAAGGCTTCTTGGAACCATAATGAGTTCTTGTGTTAAATTTATATAATTGTGGCGGACGTGCATTTAAGAATAGTGTTTTAATCTTCCAGGGGAACGAGCCGACACGACGCGGACAAGGAGACGAAGAGCGATTATATCGCACTCGAGGACCAAAATACGCAAGAGTCCCATCCAAACCGACTCTTTCGACCTCAACTACTTGTACATCCCTTGCAACCTCATGTGGATCCCAGGGAACCCTGGTACCCAATTACGCGACTATCCCTGAGACCGTATCGACAGAAAGCAGTAGTGAGGATGAGCAGGATTCCTTCGAAAAAACACGTCGCCATTTTCAACAATTAAGACAAATTAGTTTGGGAAACGAATTCAAATATAAAATGGAGATGGAAATTAAAAGTGCGAAAGATGAGAACTTGCGAAATTCCGTTCCCTTTGTAAAGCAGCTTAGTACGGATAGTAGCAAAGTAAAAACTGATTATTCTATAAATGGAGATAGCTCGCCGTATGCACCTACCACGCAGCGTATATATCTGTGGACACAGGTTTGTAAAATGAGTTCTTTTATTTGTATGTTAAGAATAGCGAAAATAAAATAAGGACTGCTTCATTATTTTTCCAATACACAACTCTGATTTTACAATAAGTAGGTACATCTTTCAATTGCTATGGTAATTTCCATGACTTGTTTAGTGAATGCAAGTCGATAAGACATGCAATAAAAGTAAAATTGATTGGTTTAATGGTAACTAGAAATGCATTTTCAATTTAAAATTATTATTTAAGCGAGTTAGTTACATAGGTACTCCGTTTACAAAATGTTATCAATTTTTGGGAACAAAATTTGTATAAAGAAGTAAGTAACGCTTAACCTATGCTAAAATAAATATATAATTTATACAGTTACCTACTTACGTTTACTTGTATAGCTAGCTAGACTATATATAGGTCCTAGTCATATGTAATAGGCGAAAAATAGACGAACACTAACGTCAATTTTTAGCGGTAAATCGATCTTGGTTTGAAACGAAAACAAAGAAAATATTCCTTCCATGTGGACATAGTAGTTAATACTCCTATAGAGTTCCTATGTTGTTGACTTTGCTAAGGTACATAATGAGACTCAAACCTCCACATAAGGTCATAGCCGTACTGGAAAAGCTTAAGACATAACGTACGAAATGAAAAACAAGGGCTCACAGCAGGTCCGTCTTTTTTGCCTATCTGACCTTCAGTAATTTCACATTATAAAGATTTTTATACATTTCTACAGATATTGGCTGCGTTTGCTGTCTCTATGGGATCTCTTATCGTTGGATTTTCTTCGGGATATACATCCCCGACGCTTGCCAAAATGACGGAACAATTGAATCTCACTGAAGAAGAAGTAAGTTGATAGTAATAGTTATTTTAATACTTTTACAAAAGCAGTTTGTCCTATTTATGGATAAAATATTTAAGAAGCATTTTAAAGATCTAGGCACTTTGGCAATTTCCCCACCAAAACCGTTTTTAGCAGATTTTTATTATATATGTCTTCTATATAATTAATATTAAAACAAGATATTAATTCCTTCAACCTTTTGCCTATTACATTTTAAACTTAATTTATGGAAAGAAAGAAAAATGTTTATTAGTGCAAATATGACAAAATACAAAAAAAAACCCGCAATGAGATAAGACATAACACATATGCCACTAAAATAGTTACCACTCAGCTTGACACGGCACCAATGAAAAGCCATAGCGCTGGTTTTCAGTGGCACCATAATAGGGGTGGAAAAATAGCACCACCATCTCATAAGATTACATAGTTTGCTAATAATACATATCTGCTTTAACTACTTAAACATAGAGGTGACAAAAATAACAAAACATGAAAATAGTTATTGCTGATATTACAAATATACTACTAAATAGCACTTAAACAAGAAAAAATAAAAATAAAATATATCGATTGTTTGCATCTACACAGTACGAGAAGAAATCATAAGAACAAAAATTAAAATTTTTGATATTTAATTTAAGTCCTAAAATTCGGTTGATTTTTGCCAGGTCGGACAGCATGTATGGTGAAGTTCATTTGTTATTTTAACACACTTGTTTGTTGTTAACAGGCTTACATTAAAAAACCTATTTCCCCTTATTACTTTTATTTGTTAAAAGAAAGACAGTGACAGCATCAGTTTTAGACCAGGAGTAACTTTAGTCCCGGTTTATAATAAGGGGATTTGTGTCTGATCTGTAGGTGCTTCACCGTACGTATTTTTTACATGGCATAAAATTTACAATCTATTTATTTCATTTTCAGAGCAGCTGGGTCGGTGGCCTTGTACCTCTAGCTGGTTTGGTCGGAGGTATCTTCGGTGGATCACTAATTGGATATCTTGGCAGAAGACTAGCAATAACTGCGACAGCGTTACCATTTTTAATTGGATGGGTACTTATAGCGAACGCTACCAATGCCATCATGGTATATGTTGGTCGAACACTTATCGGCATATGTGTGGGAATAGGCTCATTAGCTTTTCCGGTATATCTCGGTGAAACGTTACAACCAGAAGTAAGAGGTGCTTTAGGTTTACTACCGACAGCTTTTGGTAATACTGGCATACTTTTTGCATACTTTGTCGGAAATTACCTAGATTGGTCACAATTAGCGTACTTTGGTGGTGCTCTTTCAGTACCATTTTTTTTACTAATGCTATTAATACCCGAAACCCCAAGTTGGTACATGAGCAAAGGACGTATGGAAAAAGCCCGAAAATCTATGCAATGGTTAAGGGGAAAGAACGTCAATATTGAAAAGGAATTAAGAGATCTTACTCGTGTCCAAGTAGAGTCTGACCAAATAAAAGGTAACATTGTTGGGCAATTGTTTAGCAAGAAGTATATTCCTGCTATTTCCATATCTCTGGGTCTAATGATTTTCCAACAGCTCAGTGGTATTAATGCGGTAATCTTTTATGCAGAGAAAATTTTCCAAATGTCAGGCAGCAGCATTGACAAAAATTTATCAAGTATCATAATAGGTGTCGTTAACTTTATATCCACTTTCATAGCGACCACCCTTATAGATAGACTAGGAAGGAAAATATTATTGTACATATCTTCAGTTTCTATGATTACTACTATGGTTACGTTGGGGGCTTACTGCTACGTAAAGGACGCCGGAGTTGATGTTCAAAGCTACGGATGGTTGCCACTCGCGTGTCTAGTTATATACGTATTGGGATTCTCAATTGGTTTCGGACCAATTCCATGGCTAATGCTTGGGGAAATTTTACCATCCAAAATTCGAAGCACCGCTGCGTCTCTAGCTACTGGATTAAATTGGACATGCGCTTTCATCGTGACAAAAACCTTTACAAATATCAGTCTTGCCCTCAACATGTATGGTGCTATGTGGCTGTTTACAGTAATATGTGTGATTGGACTATTTTTTGTAATATTCTTCGTACCTGAGACTCGAGGTATCAGCTTAGAAGAAATTGAAAAGAAATTGACTGGAGGATCTCGAAAAGTGCGAAATATCAGTAGCAATATTACTCCAGTACAGAATGGATGCTAAAATCTACATTTTAATTAGGAGCTACAGAAGTGATATAATTTTATATTAATATTATACATTCCAGAGTGCGATGGCTGCACTTGAGCTGTGTTTAGATAAAATATTAGGATTGTAAGATGGAGGTCCAATTGACAACATTTCATTTTTAACCACCAGATATTATTGCTGTTTAATAAACTAACTACACAGAAAATTGACCCATACGTATTTTTTATCATGAAATAATCTTCTTTTTTGTTATTGTATGGGTTAATTTGTTAAGCCCCGTAAGAGCGGTGCATATTATCTTAGAAACCCATGTGTCTGGAATGTGTGGAATAAAATTTTAAAGTATGTATAATGTCCAATAAGAGAACAATAAACAGTTAGTTTATAAACACAAAACAATCTTAAATGTCTATCCAAAAAACAATATGTAATGCCCACACTTCAGAAGTAGTTTTCATATTTAATAAAGACTTGACCAGCGATAAGTCTGTGATACATCTATGTTTGTTTTAAGTAACCAAGCAAAAAATATTGCTATTACCATAGAATTCCAACCTTATCGGAAAAATTAAATATATTGAATTGAATTAAATATTTTGTGAAATAAAGGGTGCGATTTAGAAAGTGAATATCCCTATTCTGGATGTTTATTACCACACTGTAAAAACTGAAATGTTGTCAGTAAAGTTCAGAGTATAAGATGAAGACTGATTTGGTTTGTAGCCATAAATTCGCTATTACGTACAGTTATATTACCTAAGTTAGTATAATTAGACAAATAAATAATCCATCGATAGTTCCTTTAATCTAGTATAGTAAACAATTTCCGCACAGCGGTCCTGTACTTTAGTTTCATTTACTGAAAGTGAATTCTGATATTGTAATCTCAATAGGTATTCATTTTACTTTATTTTGTAAAGACAAGTAGCTCAGTGTTTACAGCTGTGCTATTCTGTAAAGAAACTGACGTCTCAGCTCGCTTGCTTCTTCGAAGCTCCGAGAAACTTTTGGTTTCACAGGTGACGTAAAGTTAGGTGCGAGTTTCGTTACAAAATAGCACATCAAAAAACGTTTAGGAAAGTATAATATTGTAAATACGTAATAATTTTAGATCTGATTTGGAGTACTTAGCGTTACCCTTATGTTAAATCTTAAATATTTTTTATTGACCATGACAACAGACTATTTATACTTACTGTATGACCAAATAATTAATGTTTAAGTTCTTTTCAATAAACAGATCCATACAGTTGTAGGTGATTCCGTATATTACGGAGAAAATATTTATTTACTTAAATTGTTATTTTTTTATAAAAATAAAATATATTTTAACACTATAATAATTAATGGCTTGGTTTTTATTTCACTTATCCAATTATTATATGCACATACTAATATTCATCCTTTTATTCATCCAGATGGCATTATATCATGCCATAGACAATTAAGAATTTAATTGTGTGTCGGGTTTGGAAAACCTCATGCTTTCAATAGTGCGACCTCTGGATAAACAATATTTAAAGTACTTACTGTCAAGTAAAAATTCTTTTATACCTAGAAATAGTTATAAGATTTTCAAAACATCATCCATCACAGACGGTAATATCATATTAATATAAAAATTAGCAAGGCATACGATATTTCTCCATAATAATAGAGTGACCACAGATGCAGCTATTAAGTAGAAAAATATATAGTACGGTATAGTAAAACAACTAATAACTGCAAAATATATAGGTATCATAGCATAGCTACAACCTGTGGCAGTTTCTTATAGCATAGGGCTTACATTTTTTCACACACGAAAATCGGTCACATTATAATGGTTATGTAGGATATTAAAAAAAACTTTTTGTTAAAAAAAAACAAAATTATATCTGTTAAAGAAACGAGTCAAAAATATACGGATAATCAACAATCAAGCTATTTTGTTTAGTATTTCAGTCATATTAGATGGGCTTTAGGTTTTTGGAGGGATTTTAGTCAAGATTTTTATTACAATAATTACCAAATTGTCTGAGCGAACGTTATTGTATAAAATTTGGTGTTGTTCTGTGAAGCAAGTGTTTGTGTTGACATATAATAGGAAGATCATTGTAATATAAGTGAATTTGATGTGAAAGGCGTTAAGAATTTTACCGTGGCTATCCACCACATCTAGGTATCATGGAGACTGTCATCATTTACTTCGCGCCAAATCCTAAGCTCCATTACATTGCAATATTTGCAGAATTAAAGCAGAATAGATACTTCACAAATACAGTGTGGCAGAGTATCGAATTTAAAAACTGGTAAACATTTTTAGATCCCGATTGCGTGTTTAACGATTTTCACTAGTTTAGGAGATATGATTTTTTTAATCATTTGTTCCTAATTTCCACCTGGTTTATTCTCTCGATCTATTGAATATTTCTGGATATTTTTTGGGTGATAATTAATCACTATATACAGGAAAAAAGACCGCGGTAAAGGAAAAGTACCTTTAACATTAATGATGGCAAATTTTACTAAAAGAAAACATTGATTTATTTTCAAAAATAATTAAAAATATAACTAGTGAAAAGTGAAACACATTGTATTTTACGATACCAACACCGGTTCGATTCCCGACTCAAGCAGGTGATTTTTCAAAAAACTTTAAATGTAATTCTAATTATTTTTGAATTGAAGGGAAAGGTAGCCAGTGTAATTACTGGGCATGGACGGCATTTCATCTTAGGCCTCAGGATGACAACGCACCTGTATTATCAAGTGATTCTCCCTTGTTATTGCAGGTGTCTATAGGCGGCCTCTATCATTCACGGCATGCACTACCATTAACTATATCTATGTTATCATTTTTTTTAAAAAAAATATCATTTTTTTTAATCTTTCGTTAGAAAACTAACCGTCTCTCTATCTCCTAAGTATATAATTATGCACATTGCATAACCTAACCATTCATTTTAAATAAGTCTTAACACTCACTCACTTCACTTTCCTTGCATATACCTATGAGCAAACATAGCTTCCTGTTAGTTGGGTTCAAGCAATCGTGTTGGAAGGAACTCGGTTGTTACTGCAACCGCTTTAACACACCAACCCGCATTGGGCCAGCATACAGCGTCGTGCCGTTATGGCCCATAGCTCCTCATGTGTCTCTCCTATGTCTGTGCCCAGCAGTGGGACGTATATAGGCTGGTGATGATGAATCTTAGTAATGTATTGATTTTCCGCGAATCATTCGTAAACTGAACTAATATTAACCTTACGTCGATTACCTATCCGCCTTTTCTCAACAATAGAAAAGTTATTTTGTCTGGTTTGTGGGTACTTCGCAAATTAAGTTACTCCTTTCGGACTAGTACAATGTGTGGTCATTCATTCGCCATAAACTCAGCGCCGGCGCTGCGTCTACGCAACAGTCATTGTCAAACAACAATCAAATGAATGGATAAAGTAGGAAAGTCAAATAACCAAACATCACAGCAAATATTCGACAACTTGTGATATTCGAATATTAGATTATGTTAGTCTAGGTATACAATTAAATGGATAATTTTACCAGATGGTGGCGACATATCGACGCCCCCACCGAATAATATCGTAATCGGAAAAACATAATTTTACAGGAAAAAATAAAAAACAGTTTTTTGACAAAATCTCGAAATGTATTATAGTCACGAAGATTTTTTTTTTACCAAATGAAAGCTAATTTTATGATGCGTAATGCTAAATATATTAAGTTTATATATTCATTCAGGGTTTGATATAATTACGTTATTTTAATGTTACCTAAAATGTGTAACGATTTTTAGTCGGTAAATACACATTACGATATTATTCGCGTAAAGGCTGATTTACACTTCCATAAGTACAGTAGCGAGTTAACTTGCGGTCTTGGCGAGTTAAGTTTAAATTCCCGTCCAAACAATGTTAAGAACTTAACTCGCCAAGACCGCAAGTTAACTCGCTACTGTACTTATGCAAGTGTAAATCAGCCTTAATAGTGAACAAATAATTCTGCACAGCAATAAGATATTACGATACTATTCGTTGAAAAAAACAGAATTATGAAATCATCTACATAAGCGAAATTGCGATTTTTTGCTTTTCCAATGACTTTTTAGTGAAACGATACGATAGTGGGAAACAATATAAGTTGACGGTCACCCATCTAGCTTCGACCGTAGAAAGTTATCACTAAAAATTGTGACAAAAAAAATTTCAACAAAAATTAAAACCGACTTCAAAAAACTGAAAAGGATGAAATAATTAAATTTAAGTAGGTAGTCATCCCCTAGAAACATATTTTTGGAGTCGGTGCTTTACTTTCTATTGTTTTTGGAAACCACTTAGCACTAACTCCAAAAATATGTTTCTAGGGGATGACTACCTACTTAAATTTAATTATTTCATCCTTTTCAGTTTTTTGAAGTCGGTTTTAATTTTTGTTGAAATTTTTTTTGTCACAATTTTTAGTGATAACTTTCTACGGTCGAAGCTAGATGGGTGACCGTCAACTTATATTGTTTCCCACTATCGTATCGTTTCACTAAAAAGTCATTGGAAAAGCAAAAAATCGCAATTTCGCTTATGTAGATGATTTCATAATTTCAGTTTTTTTTAATTTAAAACCAAAGTACCCAACTGTTTTTGAAAAAATTTTTATGGGACCAAATGGCAGCTATTTCACATAGAATAAAAAAAGAATCACGTAAATCGGATCAGTAATCTCGGCGTAATCGGTGTACATACATAGAAAAAAAAAAAAAAAAAAAAAAAAAAAAAAAAAAAAAAAAACCGGCCGAATTGAGAACTTCCTTGTTTTTGAAGTCGGTTAATAATATTAACACGATGTGAACGCAACAAGCGATTGCCATTATAATAGCGGTAAGTATTATGAAACCTATTAAATGTAAGAATATATTACTATGTTGTTCCATAAAACTCTAAAACTTAATTGTTAAGCAACAGCTATTTATATATCTTCTTCTTTTTTATTTACTAAAGTAATATTAATAATACTGGAAAGGTATGTAACAAGACGAGTGCTAAGTAATGAATGTGAAAGAATATAGAGGCAGAGGAACAATGGATGGATGGATGAATGGTATGAGTGTCCACCTTCAGTGGAATATAGGCAGGAAGAAGAAGAAGGATATTAAGAAAACCTTAGATCTGCAATTAAATTTTATTTTAAATTTAGCTTCAAATTACAACAAAATGTAAAAATGAAGTTAAATTCTTTATCACGTTAACAAAATTATGAAATCAAACTTATTCTTCATTACTTTCTGTACCTATTGTTGATTGTATTTCCTCGTTAGTTTCTCCATGTACCAACGAATTATAAAATGAGTAATAATAAGCAGGTATAGCTTGGGAAGTAGACTTATAGGTCTATAGCTAGAAGGAGCGGAGGAGTCTTTACCGGGCTTACGAATGCCGATAACGTCCCCGTCTTTCCACTGAGCGGGAAAGATGCAGTTGGACATGGCTCCGTTGAAAATGGTGACCAGAAGGAACAGTAGTTGGGCGGGGAGGATCTTAAGGACCCTATTGGAGATGCCGTCTGAGCCTGGGGCTTTACGGGGACGGAGGTCTCTGATTATCGTTTGCACCTCGTCAACAGTGACCGGAGGGAGGGTAGATGTCGGCTGGATAGAGGAGAGCCTTTCGACTTCAGTGTCTATCAGCAGAACAAGGTCGAGGTCTACAGGGAAAATACTGGGAGAGCATTGAGCCTCTAGAGTCTAGACTGTCGGCCAGACATTCAGCTTTCTCATCGTCTTCGAAAGCGATTGAGTTGTGCGATTGAGTTGTCAGGTTTTCCGAGGGGCGGGCTAGTGTAGGTACTCAGTGTCCGACTTAAAGGTTTTCGCCAACCTCCAGTATGCCTGGTGGGATGGCGAGATGTCTTTAAGTAGGTTATCCCACCGATTGCTACGGAACTCGCGCAGTCGTTGCTTTACAGTCCTCTGTAAGGCATTCGCGAGCGGTTTTCGTCGGTGGGATAGGAGTCGTATGCGCGAATAGCAGCGTTCTTGGCCGTCAACACCCGTCTTAGATCGTCCAGTAGTCTCCAGCGGTGGTTATCCATCCCTGGGACTACTTTGGACGCTCCGCTCATTGCTGAGCTGAGGTGGCTACTGAGGGCCTCGACCGCGTTCTCTGTATCTTGACGGGACGTAATGATATCGGGGCCGGACTGTTAGGAGCCTCGAGTAAACTCGCAAGCTTCTCCTAGTCCGTCACCGTCTTGGTGGCCGGAGTCGGGTCCGTAAGGGAGCCGAGATGTAGAACTACGGGGCGGTGGTCCGAATCCAAAGCATGTATGGTTTCTATAGAGCGTAGCGTAAGGGTTACGTTCTGTAGAAGCGCCATGTCAAGTGGGTTCGCACCGTGAGACGTTTGGCTGGGGTAGTGGGTGGGAGACATAGGGACAACGATATCGAAGAGTAGCTTGTCTGCGTAGCTGCTCATCAACCTGCCATTACGGTTAGTTGAGATGCAGCTCCACTGAGTGTGTGTGCTATTGAAGTCGCCGGCAAGGATGACGGCGCCTCCTATAGCAAACAGAGCTTCGAGATCGGCCCTGTGTAATACTTTGGACGGAGAGAGATATACTGACGCGATGGTAATTGATTGATGGCCAGTCATTCCCAGTCGACAGACTGAATGGTAGAGAGACTCGGGGGATCGAGCGGGACATAATGAAGCGACTGCTTGTAATAGACTAGGGTGCCTCCACCGGAAGGCCGGCCTGAGAGAGGTCGCGGCGGAATAGGAGGGCGCAAAAGCGCGAGGGGCGTTCCCGGCTGGTCTGCGCGGGGCTTTGGGGCAACCGCGATAGTTCGCGGTGTGCCTAAGGGTGCCGCACAGTACACAGCCGGGTGGGTTGGCAGGATTAGGCTGCCGTGGGCGTGTGCAGTCTGCAGTTGCGTGGTCCTGCAGACATTTGACGTATCGGGGCTTTGCATAGCAATTACAGGCAGAGTGCCCGTAAAGCTGGCAGCGGTGGCATTGGCCAAAGGCGCCACGCTTGTGCGGGGGCTCGACCCTAAGGCCGGAAATGTGGCAGATAGTGCGCACATTGAATATTTGTTTGCCCTCGGCAGTGAGGGAGAGAACAGCTAGCACTAGGTCTAGCGGGGACTTGTCCCGTCTATATACACGGTGGACTTGGAGGACAGGGTAGCCTTGCTGCACAAGGTCTGCCTTCACTGATTCGGTGGGCAGCTCCTTGGGCAGACCTCTGACGACTACCCGAAGCAGGCGCTACTCGGGGAGCGTGTATGTATGCCGCAAACACCTTAGGCGATTGGTTCCGTAAGTGGAGAATCGAGAAAAACCCAGACAAGAGCGCTGCCATTTACTTTTGTCGGGCACTTGCCCCCTATCACCTATTTGACCGCCCTATTCCCTGGGTGAGTAAGGTTAAATATCTGGGTGTCACCCTTGATTATACGTTATCGTTTGCACCTTACATGAAATCAGTCCGCGATCTCCACAGGGACTTCGACCTCCCAACCCTTACCCAGGTCATGAAAGACGCCTCCAGGCACTATTTTGACAAAGAACCCAACCACTCTAACTTGCTCGTTGTAAGAGCCTCCGGCTACACTCACGATGTAAACGCCCCGAACCGTTTACGTATGCCTAGGAATGCCCTCCACGACCCTTACGATCCAATCACGAGCGCAAATGCCCACGCACACACTAGTAACACGTTTGTTATACACCCCACTCGTCGAACAAGGGTGCGAAGACCAGGTCTACACTCGTCGCGCTTTACCAGGTACAGACATGTGCCTGGGCGCTTCTCTTCCATTCCTCCACGACACTACTCACCTGAGCCGAGGTCCGCGCCTTTAGAGGCACCCTCAGGTGTTTCGCTCCCTCATGGCTCGAGCGCCCTGGAGACTCTGAGAGTCAGCGGGACACCTCCCCCGGAGGTGATGCCTGGTGATTAGAAATCCTCCAGAGGCGAATTCGCCCCTCAAGGCTTGAGGACTCACCAAGGTTCTCGCCTCCTTAAAACCCCGGTTACGCTGTAAAGGCCATCTGCGGCCAACAGCAATAGTCATTAAAAAAAAAGTTTGAACTTGTAATGTGTCAGTACAAATCGAAGGTAAAAAGGTGTAAGATAGTGAGTAGCTATTACGATTTATTACTTTATAAAAATAAATGGCAAATAGAGCTTACAAAATATGCAGAACAAAACTGTTACCCGCATAATATGGTATTGGTGATTTACCGCAACTTCTTTGTTAATTTATGTCGCGAATAATATCGGGATGTTGCAATACCACATAACAATCTTATTGGATACAATTGAGAAAAATATTTTTTAATCGAATATTGCTATAATATACAAAACAAATGTAGTAATTCCGTTAATATCCGATAGAAAGTTATGGAAAAAATTGACAAGATGTAATCGAACTTGCACATAAAGAATCTGCAATAAAACGCAAACTATGGTAATAGTATATTACGATATTATTCGGTGGGGCCGTCGATATACATACATTGCTGTTTCACGCTACAATAAAACGAACCATTTCGTTGTCAAACAACAATGTACGAAAAAATAACGAATATTTATCCACTGGCACTTGTCATTTTGAGTTATCCAATTAAGGGCAGAACTATATAACTAATAATTAACATTTCGGTAATAATTAAATTAAAAAATTAAAATTAAATTAAAATCACTTTCTTTCAGGCACAGGAACCCATAAGAATGTCAATAGATTGTATATTGTCATAAATCTATAACATATCTAGAATAATAAACAATAAAAACCAACAATAAAATTAAAGGAACAAAATATCTTAACTCATAAGCTACTTCATGCAACCACAGAATAATGAACAAAAATTCTTATTATTATGAGGGCTGATTTTTCAATCTAATCTGGGGATTGAAAAATCAACGCTAAAAAATCTTAAATTACATTTATAAACCAGAAATCAAGTATTCTTATTTTTTATTTATTCTTTTGTTAGCCTGGCAAGTGATAATAAGGCCACAAAGCGAACTAGCTTTAGGTGGTAAATACAACAACTAATTTAACAAGACTTTTATATCTTAACGGGGTAACTCTTGGCCTTCATCTCACCTGATGGTAAATGAAGATAAGGCGATTGAAGCGAACTACATCTGGATTCCTCAACCACAGAAATACGGGCTATCTTACGCAGACTTTGATAAGTTGGTGGTAGGAAGCTAGCCAGGCGAACTTAGAAAAAGCTCTACCACTAACCAAACCGAGCAGAAAATTTTTGCCGCATGGGAATTGAGCCCCAGACCTCTAGGTCTTAGGTGACCTCACCTACTAGACCACAAAGGGAAAAACAAAAATAAAAAAAAAAACTTACTAATCATAATAAAAGAGTATTTTTTTATTTCCTTTATAAATCGATCATAATTACACTGCATTCTATGTAACATGAGAATGCAGAAAGAAGCTGAGTGCTATGTTACAATACAATCTAACTGAGATTGATAGTAATTCCAAGGAATGAATTAAATTAAACACATTTTTTTTGTTTTGTTTGACAACCATTGGCGACACTAGCGATCCGAATACGAGAACGGCGTGAACCGGAACTAAAAAGTTGTTGCTTTTTATATCTTTATGTAAAAATCAATTAAATATTGAATGAAGTCGTATTTAATATAATATAAATTCGACTTAGAATGCTTCTAAGTATGATTTTAAACTTCTTCTACCTTTAAAGATAATAACGACAACCGAGTTCCTTCTAACACGATTGCTTGAACACAACTAACAGGAAGCTAAGTTTGCTCATAGGTTTATGCAAGGAAAGTGAAGTGAGTGAGTGTTAAGACTTATTTAAAATGAATGGTTAGGTTATGCAATGTGCACATGGGCGTAGCGAGGTACGGGCAGGGGGGGGGGGGGAGCCGGCCCCCCTAGAAGATGAAGAAATGAACACAACTAACAGGAAGCTAAGTTTGCTCATAGGTTTATGCAAGGAAAGTGAAGTGAGTGGGTGTTAAGACTTATTTAAAATGAATGGTTAGGTTATGCAATGTGCACATGGGCGTAGCGAGGTACGGGCAGGGGGGGGGGGGAGCCGGCCCCCCTAGAAGATGAAGAAATGCTCACAAACCGTAACATGTTCCATAGTTCATGCAGCCTTTACCTTAGATATAATACTTGGTTTGTCCACGCCCCCCCCCCCCCTTAACAAATTCCTAGCTACGACCTAGAATGTGCATAATTATATACTTAGGAGATAGAGAGACGGTTAGTTTTCTAACGAAAGATTTAAAATTATACGATAATTTAAAAAAACGATTAACGTACAAACTAGACTAATAATTAATTAGTGAAATTAACTTAAATTATATTATTCGGTATATTCAAAACAAACAAACAAATACCCTCGACTTCGCCTCAGACGGATTAAAATGCGTGTTGCCGAAATTTCATGATCTAAGCTTTAAAGGTATTTAAATTTCGTCCAATTTTAGTTACTACAACACAATCTATCCAATTAAATAAGTTCAACGTCCATGAGTACGAATCACTGTCAAGGTTGGGCAGCGTTTGGAATCCATCAAATATCTGCTTGTTCAATGTACCTAAGTGTATCTTTAGCGTTCAGTAATAATACTAGCATAATGATGATTCATCCAGTAATAATACTAGTATAATGATGATTCATGAGAATATAAATTGTAAAAATGTCTAAACCAGAAAAAGACATTCCTGAGAGCCTAGACAAGATGCCATTGGATAATCGCTATCGTTACAACTAAGCGGAAAATGTATGGGATTTGAAATTAAGTCTTCGATCGGCTTTCGATCGCAATAGCGATAGCGATTGTCAAATGGCATCTTGTTTGTATAGGCCCTCAGGAGTGGGCGGAAATAGATATACCAACTATCTGTCAAAGGAAAATATCTTGCGTCACAATGTTTTTTACACGTCAGGGGCGAGTCTGCGAGACAAGCATGCCGGATTGCCGGCCTCATGGTAAGCGGTTACCGTAACCTACTCACGCATAGCCTTCCTTGTAAAAATCAAGAGGAACCTCTATGTTGACTTTGACGTCATAGGAGACGAGTCTCTCTGCACTGACCGCAGGAACACAACACTACAAAATTTCCGCCGCGCCGCCATCGCCACTCCTGGTCTAGTGGTTAAGACCACCTATCTCAAATCTAGAGGTCCGGGGTTTAATTCCCGTAGGGCAGAAATTTTCTGCTCGGTTTGTAGGGCTTGCTAGCTACTACCATCACAGCATTGTTGTGTTCTGGCAGTTGGAGTTAAAATAGCCAACTTCTCTGTGGTTGAGGAATCCGGGTGTAGCTCGCTTCTATCTTCGGAATTAACATTTCACTTACCATCAGGTGAGATGAAGGCCAAGAGGTACCTCATTAGGAATTAAAAAATTGTACTAATGTCTTTCTTTATTCCAATATCACTTTTATTTGGTGAATAAATTATAAAATAATTGCATTCCATTAAAAGTACCTATATGTAGATGATGTAGAAATATAGATAAATTGCAAAAAGTTCGATTTTGTTTATCATTATTATAGAGTAATAATGGCCGCCCGCGTGGGTATTGGATATCGAGCCAAATGTAACCAATGTACCAAAAGTAACCTATGTCCTTCCTGGAGATAGATTTCAATCTATCTCTATGCTAAATTTCATATAAATCGGTTCAGCAGCTTAGGAATGATAAAAACGTAAAAGACATACAATTACTTCCTTATTAAATTAATTCATAAGTATTATAATTATTAATTTATTTAAGAGCGATCGGAGCCGTCCTAACTCACTACTGTGATTACATTTTCCTATTTCCTAGCTAGGAAATAGAATAATGTTGTAAGTGCTTAAACCATACTACCATTCCAATCGTTACCTAATTTAATAAGGTGTTTTACAGACAGTTTCACATATATATATTTACTATGCTAGTCACTAGTAAAACTAAGCTAGATCAACTTAATGTATATTTTACCAATTAAAAATATGTATTTTTAAGAGGACGAAAAGTATCTAACTGTTAGCAAAGCTCAAGACTGAAGACTAACTATAAATAGCAACTACAGACCCTACTTAAAAAATAAATGCTTGTGTGAATGTTTTCTTTGGAACATAGTGCGTGTGCTAAATTGATACATGTAAAAACTATTATAATATTAGGTTGGGTAAAAGTCTTTTCGCATTATAGTATGTATGAACTTGTAATAAAATCTCTTTGGCTGTACTATTTGTATCTGGCTGGTTTTGGTATCATTAAAAGTTTAGATTTTAAAAAAGATAATTCCAAATTCAAATTAGGAAAATGTGTGTTTTTCATTTGTTTTTCGTACTGTCAAGATGAGTGAATCTAATAAAGAAATTCGATGCATTTTAAAATTTTACTATAAAAAAGGAAAAAATGCAACGCAAGCCGCGAAAAAAATTTGCGATGTTTATGGACCTAGTGCAGTGTCTGTGAGAGTAGCACAAATTTAGTTTAAGCGTTTTCAATCCGGAAATTTTGATGTTAAAGATGCACGGCGCTCTGGTCTTTACGGATAAAATTGATGCCATTTTTGAAAAACTGGAGCAAGATCGGCATATCAGTAGTTACGACGTAGCTGAAGAACTGGGAATTGACCACAAAACAGTTATGGAGCATTTAAAAAAAATGGGTACACAAAAAAGCTCGATATTTGGGTACTCCACGAGCTCACTGAAAGAAACCTAATGAACCGTGTACTCATTTGTGATTCTTTATTACGACGTAATGAAACCGAACCATTTTTGAAGAAGCTGATAACTGGTGATGAAAAGTGGATCATGTACGACAAGAACGTGCGAAAAAGGTCGTGGTCAAAGGCCGGTCAGGCTTCACAGACTGTGGCGAAACCCGGGTTAACTCGCAACATGGTGATGCTGTGTGTGTGGTGGGATTGGAAGGGCATTATTCATTATGAGCTGTTACCACCAGGCAGGACCATCAATTCTGAACTCTATTGCGAACAACTGATGAGATTAAAGCAAGAAGTTGAGAGAAAGCGGCCGGAATTAATCAACAGAAGGGGTGTGGTTTTTCATCATGATAACGCTAGACCTCACATATCTTTAGCCACTCAGCAAAAATTAAGAGAGTTTGGCTGGGAGGGGTTTATGAATCCGCCGTATAGTCCTGACCTTGCACCTTCAGATTTCTACCTGTTTCGCTCTCTTCAGAATTCTCTAGGCAGTGTCAGGTTAACATCACGAGAGGACTGCTAAAACCACTTGTCGCGATATTTTGATCAGAAGCCCCAAAATTTCTATAGCAATGGGATCATGTCCCTACCTACAAGATGGCAAAAAGTTATCGAACAAAATGGTACCTACATACTTTAGTTAAATGTAAATAAACTATTTTAAAAAATGTTTTGAATTTTCTTAAAAAATGCGAAGAAACTTTTTCCCTAACCTATTATATTATGTTAAGTATTTAAAGACCAGAAATATATATTTTTAATTTCATTGTAAACACGTATATATGGTAGTTTATCTTCGATCATACATGTTGCTCGGATAAGCAAACGAGGGTATTTTTGTTTATGTGAGTGAACAGCGTTTATTCAATCATAAACAGCATCTGGAGAAACAACGTGCAACACGGTTTACATGGTACGGTCACGTGTGGGTAATGAAATCATAATGGATAACACTTGATTCTAACCTTACAAGACTTATTTTATTATACCCTTTATTGCACTTATTTTTACATAATTGATGTGTGAATTAGTTAGCAAGGGTGGACTTATCTCTATAAAGGATGTCTTCAACGCATGAGTGTGTTGGGATTTGTAATCCACAAAAACACATAATCGACCCGAACGAAATAAAGACTTGATGATGGGCACATACTGAAATTTAAAATGAAAATGCCCTAATCAAGGATCTACTATAACCCATTGGTGGCTAGTAGCTGTAGATCTTTAATTATTTGATTATATACAAAGCACGGCAAATGACTCAACACCACCTGATGTGAAATGGTAAGAAAAGTCCTTGCATACAAAGACAGCAGTGCAGCTTGACCACAACTTTCTATCGACCGCCACCTTACTGGCTTATAGAGGCATGTATTATCTTTTCATGCCACTTTTGAAGGAACCCATGTTATAGGAAGGAGGGAACACACTGGACGTAAATGTAGAGGCTTAAGGTGGTTCGTGACTTGTACATTCACAATGATACGGTTACGGACAGCATGACGCTGTCTGTCCAGTGCATCGAGGAAGTACTTAGCGGAGAAATCCCACGCAAGCCTGGAAAAATGCAGGTGAAAAATGGCCGCACATTGCTCAGGACACCAAACTTCCCGTGAGGCTGTTTTTCAGGTCATAGTGCCAACAGTCTCTTTAAGAAACGGAACACCCTAAATATAAATAATAATTATAATTATCGTCTTTGGACCGCGTCAAAGGGTTTTGTTAAATGTCAAACAAACAGATCATACAGTACACCCGATAGTAAGTGGCATCCATCGTCCAATAGACACTTGCAATGTCACGAAAATCACTGCATATTGCTAACGCGTTCACATTTTTGGGACGAGAGATGTCAAGTTCCTGTAATCACAACGGCTACATAGTTGGTCCGAGATAAAGTACCTTATTGAGGACACCCAGTTTGCATAGACTGGTTCATAACACAAGCTCTTAATGATGTTTACTTTGGGCTAGATAATAGGTGTGAGTGTATAAATATTATTACATATCATTATTATTCACCGTAAATAATTATAGTTCGATATATGAATATTTTGATAGGTAATACTACTAGCTATGGTTTGATGCTGTGGGGAAATGGCACAGATGTTCACCAATTGTTCTTACTACAAAAAAAGTGTATCAGAATCCTAGTTAATATTACTGATCGAGAGAGCTGCAGACCTCATTTTAGGAGTCAGAACATCCTTACCGTAACATCTATGTATGTATATTCTGGAAATCTGTCATTTTGTACAAAGGCATAAAAAAATCTTTATACTCAAGCTAGGGGCTTCTCAACATCCAGATTGAATAATTTGCGAGATAAAGATATGTTGGCTCTATCATCTATAAAATTGGCTTTGGTGCGATCAGGGGTATATTGCATGTCAATAAGAATTTACAATAAACTGCCTCAGAATATAAAAAAATTAGAAAATTCTTGTAAATTTTATAAAACCTTGAATCCTTATACAAAAATCTTTTTATACCTTGCAGGAATACTTGGATTGTAGTGATAGGTAGGTTAGTGGTTATAACTTAGATTCATATACCTAATTAAGAGAGGTACCATTTTAAGAGAGGTAGGGCTTAGCGTTCATTCGCTCGAACTGGAGCAGCCCGACTGGTGAAAGACCTCCACCTTACAGAAGTTCGCAGCCAAATGACGCTGCTTCTGTAGTGTCGTGTTCCTGCGGTGAGTAAGGTTGCCAGAGCTCCGCAAGGAGTCCCCGTATTGGCAGCTGGTGGACCTGTGGTGCTTCAAGCGCTGCCATTTACTCGTATGGGTGCATCCTGTTGGCGCGGCGGTCAGGGAGACCCAGTGAAACGGCTGTCCGCTGGCCGCCCGCAGGCTGAACGGGTTCCCGAACCCAGGGATTACCTAATCTCCGCCCTGGGAGGCTGAACCGCCAGTCTGTGAAAAATCCCTGTGGTAGTTGCCGTGCCGGAGAAGGAGACCGGAGTGGACCCGGCTTCTGCCACAGGGGGGGACTGGGGGCCCTTCCGCCCGCCGCGCCAGCACGCTGCAATCCCTGCGCAGTACCTTGGCGGGATATGACCGCATTTTGCCTATCATGCTGCCGATACGGAGACTCCTTTTTCAAAAAACCCTTTCACTCTTAAAATATGGCAAAGAAAAGAAAAAGAAGGAACGTTTCTTCAGCGGCTTCCCTATCCACATTAAAAGTGGATTTTTGCAATATCAGGGGACTTCACAGCAACATCAACGCAGTCCACCAACACCTTGAGACTGCGCAGCCGACCCTACTTTTCCTAACGGAGACCCAAATCTCCTGCCCGGCCGACTCATCGTACTTACTCTACCCCGGGTACAAGTTCGAGCACAAATTTGTGCGTCGTGCCGGGGTATGCATGTACGTCCGGGAGGATGTTTGCTGTCGCCGTCTTCATGGCCTAGAAGACAGGGACCTGTCGATTTTGTGGGTTCGCATCGATCACGGCGGCCACACCCGCATCTACGCGTGCCTTTACAGGTCCCACAGCGGTGACTCAGACACGACTCGACTCTTTGAGCACCTGCAATCGACGACCGACAAAGTTATCGAGCAGTACCCTACCGCGGAGTTAGTGATATTAGGAGACTTCAATGCCCACCATATCGAGTGGCTCAGGTCTCGGTCCACTGACTACGCAGGAAGGTCTGCTCATGAATTCGCCCTGGCCTATGGATTCTCGCAACTGGTTAATTCTCCTACGAGAATACCAGATATCGAGAGCCATACGAGCTCTTTACTGGACCTTCTGCTGACTACGCGTCCGGACAGATATACGATCTCAGTGGATGCGCCTCTAGGCTCATCAGACCACTGCCTCGTCCGGACCCAAGTGCACAGCGCACAGCCTGATGCTCCCCGGCCAGCTGGGTGGCGTCGAGTGTGGCACTACAAGTCAGCAGACTGGGATGGGTTGCGTGAGTTTTACGCATCGTACCCGTGGAAGCAGCTCTGCTTCACGTCAGATAATCCTGACACCTGTGCGGCTGTAGTCTCTGAGACGATACTGGCGGGTATGGAATGTTACATTCCTAACCTGCTAGTAGCCGCAGGTGTTAAGAGGCGACCGTGGTTTAATCGGCCATGCAGGGAAGCTCGCGAAAGCAAGCAGGCTGCGTTTGAGGCTTGGACCACGGCCCAAACCAATCAGGATCCCAACATCTCTGACGTGAAGCGGAAGTTAAACGCTGCTTCGAGGTCCTGTAAAAGAGTGATTGCCAGAGCGAAATTCGATTTTGTCGGCAGGATTGGCGATCAACTTGCAAGACACCCCTCCGGGAGTCGCGCTTTCTGGTCGCTCGCCAAAGCTGCCGAGGGAAACTTTTGTAGGTCGTCCTTGCCACCACTACGTAAGCCTGATGGAAACTTGGCCCACAGCGCTAAAGAGAAAGCCGATTTACTGGGTGCTCTCTTTGCCTCGAACTCGACTTTGAATGACGGAGGTGCTGTACCACCTACCATCCCCTGGTGCGGCAACTCTATGCCGGAGATCTCCATTACACAACGGGAGGTACGGCGTGAGTTGTTATCTCTGGATATTCATAAGTCGAGCGGGCCAGACGGTATACCGGCAGTGGTGCTGAAGCAGTGTGCTCCTGAGTTGTGTCCTGTTCTGACGCGTCTTTTCGCGCTTTCATACTCCACCAGGCAAGTTCCGTCTTCATGGAAGACCGCCCATGTGCACCCGGTGCCCAAAAAGGGCGATAGATCAGACCCATCGAATTACAGGCCAATCGCTATAACCTCCCTTCTCTCAAAGGTGATGGAGCGCGTTATAAATACGCAACTCCTCAGGTACCTAGAGGATCACGACCTCATCAGCGACCGTCAATACGGCTTTCGCCACAGTCGCTCGACGGGTGATCTCCTAGTGTATCTCACGCACCGTTGGTCTCTTGCCATTGAGAGTCATGGTGAGGCATTGGCAGTTAGCCTAGATGTAGCGAAGGCGTTCGATCGGGTCTGGCACAGGGGTCTTCTTTCGAAGTTACCATCTTACGGGCTGCCTGAGGGGTTGTGCAAATGGGTCGCTAGCTTTTGGTCCAGCAGATGCATAAGAGCCGTCGTTGACGGCAGTTGCTCGGATAGCATGGACATTAACGCTGGCGTCCCGCAAGGCTCGGTGCTGTCTCCAACATTGTTCCTGCTGCATATCAATGACATGCTGTCTATTGACGGACTGCATTGTTATGCAGATGACAGTACTGGTGACGCTTACTATACGAGTCGTGCTAATACCCCTCGGTCTACAGTGGAGGAAAGTCGCGGTCGACTTGTGTCTGAAATCGAGAGGTCTCTAATCAGAGTCTCCGATTGGGGACGACTAAACTTGGTCCAATTCAACCCCACTAAGACACAAGTCTGCGCGTTCACCGCTAAAAAAACCCCATTTGCTGTAGCTCCACAATTCCTCGACACTCCGCTTTCCATCTCTACGAGTATCGGGATCCTTGGTGTTGATATCTCTAGCGACGTGCAGTTCCGCAGTCATTTGGAGGATAAAGTCAAGCTGGCATCCAAGAAGCTTGGTGTGCTCAATAGAGCGCGGCAGTATTTCACTTCGGGGCAAAGACTGTTACTGTATAAGTCTCAAGTCAGGCCCCATATGGAGTACTGCTGCCATTTATGGGCGGGAGCGCCTCGATACCAGCTTGGACCATTTGACGTGCTCCAAAGACGCGCTATGAGAATTGTCGACGATCCTGAGCCCACCAGCGGTATTGAACCTTTAAGCCTAAGGAGAGATTTTGCCTCCTTGTGTGTGTTCTACCGTTTGTATAACGGAGCGTGTTCTGAGGAATTATTTGACATGATGCCCACGGCTTCTTTCTATCATCGCACCGCTCGCCACCGGCAGGGAATTCATCCTCGCAAATTGGAACCAAAGTGGTCGCGTACTGAACGGTTTCAGAGAAACTTTCTCCCGCGTACGCTCAAGTTGTGGAATGAGCTCCCTGCAGAGGTTTTCTCGAATGAGTACAGCATGGGGTTCTTCAAAAAAGGCGTAAAAAGGTTTTTACAGGGTCGGCAACGCGCAAGTGACACCCCTGGTGTTGCAAGCGTCCATAGGCTACGGTAACCGCTTACCATCAGGTGGGCCGTATGCTTGATTGCCACCTTAGTAGTATAATAAAAAAAAAAAATATACCTAATTGTTTAATTTTAACATCAGTAAAATAATTTTGCTGAGCCCTTACAGGGTTTATGTGAGGATGTAAAATTTAATTTAAGACCTTTTGTAACCACAAAATTGCAATAAATTATTAAAATTATAATTATGATTAGTATAATTCAGATCCATATCCGCTGTACTATAACGTGTTTTATATTCAGTCTTAGGTATGACTAGACATAGTTTGTCAGTCTTAAAAAGCTCTCTTTAGCTTAGACTTTTCTTAATTTCATTAGTAACGTTATAATTAATGTTTGAAAGCTATTTAGAAAAATACTGATACCATAAGCGCTAAAGTTTTTCTCATTTGAATCGTAGCAAAAAACAAATTACTTTTTACTGCCATTGCCATAATTTACAATATAACCATTAAATAATTGCCATCAATGATTTGATCACTTTCATTTGCCGTAGACAAAACGTCTGTGATCGCGATGTGTAGAATTGTGGATTGCAATCGAATTCTTTATATAAAGAAATGGTACGAAAACGTCATATTTCGCCGGCCAATTTGAAGACATTGTTTTGATTCACACAACCTCGAGAGCTAATTGTCAATCAATTCGTGTCCATATATATCGCGACCAGCGTGGCGAGAAACACGCATTTCTTCTAAAGCTAATATAGAGTGAACGTATTTTGCTACTCAATTCAACGAAAAGTGTAGTGCGAATGTATGTATAAGTAGTGGAATAAAAAACATAAAAATGAAGATTTTAATGCGAGCGGATACACATTATAGCATAGGAGTGAAAAGCACAGAATACGAAAAACCAAAATTTACATTCTCTCAGGTAACATCTTTAGAAAATAAATTCTAACAACCGAATACTCTTCCTAAATTGGCATGTATTGGCAAACGTCAAATGGACCACTCCTTAAAATTTTGGCGGGAGTTAAAATTTAAGACTATTCCGCCCTAACCACCGTACACTTAAACGTCACATAAATTTTAGTGTTATGGAGTGCTCAATTTAACGTTTGGCGATACAAATTCTTGCCATTGAATGAAAATCCTTGTAATAATTAGGTAAGAAGGCCTCGTTATTTATGAAGCGTTAGTAGTCCGCCGTAAGAGATCTATTTTGAAGAATTTAAAATACTTACTATCATCCAACTGTAAATTGGGTATAATTAGGTAATTAATTAATTTAATTCATGAAATTTCGGTACCAAATTTTTAAACCTTTTGTTCTTTACCAGTGCGCCTTACAACAATTCTCAACTTATCTATTACAAGCGTGGTTTGTGGATATTACATAATATTATTGTTTGTGTTCCCTTTACTCGCACACCATAATCTAAGGATTTAAAAAAAATTTAGCTAAGTCCAGTAACGTAACGCCTCATCTTATTTTAATAAATCGTTACTGATATCAATGCAAAATAGTCAAAGGTATTTTTAACAGTGTAAATAAAAAACACGCGAATAACAATTTATGTTTCAAAAATTTTCCATTATTTTGTTAATTAAAATCATATTAACTATACATATGGCATTGTCACGTGCGAAGCAGTGACGGTATACGTTCATGCGTTTTTAAATTGTCACGCAAATTATAATTTTATTTACTGAGTACTACAATTAGTGAAATGAAGTGAAAAATATTTTACTTATTTATAATTTTCTTAAATCAGGAGAAAGAATATCTTTAATGATAAATGACCGGATGAAAAAATTTTACATTCTCCCTACCTAATATTAGTATGCTTTAAACAGTTATCAAACGTGTAATATTTGTGGTAAACGTGATAAAATATATCTATCTGTAACATAGTTAATGTACATAGTCCACAATCAAAGTCGGTGATTGCTTAAATTAATCGTAGGCGGGCCGCGCACACCTCCCCGCAAATAACGTCACTCAGACGTTAGTGTATGTTATGTATGGACAACATACCAATTACGAATCTTCGAGAGATTATGTAATATACATACATTGACTTAAATATGTCCACTAAGAAAATAAACAATTAAAACACAAAAAATATATATATGTAATATTAATGTACGTTTAAAGGTATTAGCTGCTATCGCGGTATCAATGGGATCTATGATTATTGGTTTCTCCTCTGCCTACACATCTCCGGCTTTAGTGACTATGGAAAATAGCACATCAATATCAGTGACGAAAGAACAGGTATGCTAAATTTTATAGTTCTTTACTAATGCTGAATAGTTTATAAAAACCCTGTGACTAAACCTATTAATGAAATATTACTTACAAATAAAGAAAGAAAACAATGAAAAAATGATATACTCCAGGCGGAAATCGAACCCGCGTCTTCTGAGGTCCGGCCAGATGTGATTACCACTACACAAACGGAACACTAGGTCTAACCTACCAATTTCTTCACCGCTTTCTAGCCTTTTTTAACGTTTTTATAGCAACGTTTATCTAACCACTCATTGAAGTTAACACCTCTAGTAATCCGAAAGAATACTTTTACAAGCATTTTTAAGCGAACAAAATCAAACATAAATGAGATTGAAATATTACTTTTCAGGCTAGTTGGATTGGCAGCTTGATGCCACTAGCTGCCCTCGCTGGTGGCATAATTGGCGGCCCTCTCGTTGATTACATCGGAAGAAGAAAAACAATTATTTTAACAGCCCCCCCTTTTTTCATAGGATGGATTTTAATAGCAACTGCCAAAATAGTCCACCTAGTGTTTACTGGTCGCGTCATTTGCGGTTTGTGTGTTGGTATTGGGTCACTAGCATTCCCTGTATATCTGGGTGAAGCCATACAACCAGAAGTACGAGGAGTATTAGGACTTTTCCCCACAGCAATAGGCAATATTGGCATTTTGATTGCTTATCTTGCCGGAAAATATCTTGATTGGTCTCAATTAGCATACTTGGGAGCTAGTTTACCGATCCCATTCTTTATTTTAATGCTAATGATTCCGGAAACTCCGCAATGGTACCTCTCAAGAGGACGTACAGATGAAGCAAGAAAAGCTCTACAATGGCTTCGCGGGAAAAATGCAAAAATTGATAATGAAATGCACGAAATGGCTTTGACTGATGCTGAAGTAGAGAAAGACGACTCTAGTATTAGAGACTTATTTAGTCGAAAATACATGAAATCTATATTAATTTCCTTAGGTTTGATGACCTTTCAACAACTTTCGGGCATAAATGCTGTAATTTTTTATACGGTTTCTATATTTAAAATGTCTGGTAGTTCAGTAGATGAAAATTTATCGACAATTATTGTAGGCATTGTAAATTTTATGTCAACGTTTATGGCAACAGGTCTTATTGACCGGGCAGGTCGTAAAGTTTTATTATACATTTCTTCGGTAACCATGACAATTACTTTGATTGTACTAGGTACATTCTTTTACTTACAAGTAGATTTGAAAATGGATGTTTCTTATTTAGGTTGGTTACCATTAACAAGTCTTATGGTCTATTTACTAGGGTTTTCTATGGCATTTGGGCCAATACCTTGGCTAATGATGGGAGAAATTTTGCCTGCAAAAATTCGAGGACCAGCAGCATCTATCATCACCGCCTTTAATTGGCTGTGCACTTTTACAGTGACAAAAACATTTTTAAATATAATTGACGGCATCGGCCCTGCAGGTACATTTTGGCTTTTCGGTTGCATTTGTTTCGCTGGGTTATTTTTTGTTGTGGTTTGTGTGCCAGAGACTAGGGGAAAAAGTCTTGAGCAAATAGAAGATAAATTAACAGGAAGAGTCACTCCTAGAACGAGAAGGTTAAGTTCGATAGCTAACATAAAGCCATTACCCAGTGGCTGTTAAAAGAAAAATAGCAACTTTTTGGTGTAAATAAAAAAAATGCTGATTGATGATGACTGATGAAGCAAAGGAGCGACACAAAAGGTAATAACTCATGTATACAATAATGTGTCAAATGATGAATGGACGAAATTTAAGAATTAAGGGAAATGACACAACGTTTCCTATAAATCTGGCGACCGTTACAATGTACCTAACAATATAGTCATCGAAAGGCTCTGTTTTCACTGACTACAATCTTCTTGATAAATGTGGAGTGGGGTCCTGGCACAGTCGAAATTTCCTAATTTGAGTGGAATATTGAAAATACTACTAGTAATAATACATGACCGCTCTAACAAAAAAAAATTTTCCCTTATTCCATGAAATATTTTGTAAATGAATGGATCAGAATTAGTCAGCACTTAAGATTCTACCTATTTTTTTATCATATGTTGCTACACTGTTGATGTGTAGATTCCCAAAAGGATCGGTTCTGTGTAGCTTGCATCCATCGGCTCCGCGACCCTGACCCCTAATTACATAAAAGTCTAATGGTAAGGGCACAGATTAGATAATAGTGTAATTAGGGGCATATTATGACATTTATTACATATACTATTATAAAATACTCTTTATGTGTTTCTTTCAGGGCACATGTATAGGCTGGCTAATAATGAATGATGAATGTTATTAATGTGATGTGAATTGATGTGATATACAATAAATTCATAGTTAGCCCTCAATGAATATACTTTAAATAAATATTAATGAAGTCCGTTACAATTACCATTGGAATTAAATAAATAAGTGCGTTGTTGTTGGAGTTAAAAAAGCTGTCAAATTGTAAAATGAACGCATTCTTTCATACTTGAGGTACAAAACAAAATAATGTCGTTTTTAACCGACTTTTAAAAAAGGAGGAGGTTATCAATTCGTCTGCATGTTTTTTTTTATGTTTGTTACCTCAGAACTTTTGACTGGGTGAACCGATATTGGTGATTCTTCTTTTGTTCGATGCAGAATAGTTCCCATTTGGTCCCATAAAAAATTTTGGAAATCCATTGGGTAGTTTGGTTTTTAAATAAAAAAAACTGGAAAAATTAAGTCGTCTACATATGCGAAGTTGCGGATATTTGCTTTCCTATGATTTTTTAGTGAAATTATACTATATTTGAAAACAATATAAGCTCACGGTCACTCATCCAGCTTTGATCTTCAAAAGTTATCACTAAAAATTGTGAAAAAAAAATTTAAACAATAAATAAAACCGACTCCAAAAAACTGAAAACGATAAAATAATTAAATTTTAGAAGTAGGCACTCATCCCCTAGGAACATATTTTTGGAGTTGGTGCTAAGTTGTTTCCAGAAACCATAGATAGTGAAGCACCGACTCCAAAAATATGTTCCTAGGGGATGAGTGCCTACTTCTAAAATTTAATTATTTTATCCTTTTCAGTTTTTTGGAATCGGTTTTATTTTTTGTTTAATTTTTTTTTCCATCTAGTATATTCTAGTGCTAAGTGTACTACCCAACCCAATGCCACTGGCTAATCCTATTACACTGAGGATTTTGGACGAGACCTGACGTGATTTCCCAAACGCTGGTGGTCTGCGTACTATTCTTCTAGCTAATAGTTTTATAGTATAAAAATGCTCTCTAAAGAGTGCGTTATGGGCTGTTCAGGAATAAGGATATCGATAAGTGATAAAAGTAAATAATTATTTTCTAATTATTTAATCATAATTCGTTTTCAATAATATAAAAAGGTTCTTATTAAATATTAATTTATGTAGATAAGTATTATATATTAGTCAAGGTCTCAAACTCAGGGCCACAAGTTTTTATAAAACGTAACAAGTTCACAACTTACCAAAGCGAAAAAAAAACAAAACATAAAATATTTTCAGTAAGCTAATAATTTGAAATAACAATATTTGGTTATCTTTAATGATAATTAAAATTATATCGTTTATTATTTGAATAGGTACCCAAGTTAAACCATTAATGTTAAGTCATTAATGTTTAAATAGTGATTTCTGATACATTAATTACTAAATCGCTAATATAGGTAGTTGGGTATAGGATAAGGCAAATGATATTCTGATATTCTGTACTTTAATTAAGAATTAGGAATAGAGAGTAACAGTTTACTTGTAGACGGCTAGAATATATAATTGCATTTTTTTGTTAATATAAATTTTATTGTATGTAATTAGCTTCGATGTGTGAATATGTAATTAGCTTCTCATTACTATACTGTTATATCAGATGATGATTTACTTGCCAAATAAAATAAAATATAAATATAATTAGTAGGTGATTTCTGGTAAAACATAAACTAAGAAATATAGGATAATGACGAAAAACCATTAATTTCTTTTTTATATTTATAAACTGTTTTAAAGTTCATAAAACGGTCATATTTAATTGATAGCGTTGCGTGACTTAAGACAGCGTTCAGTTTTTCGTATTATAAAATATGTTAATTAAACAATTATCAAAGACAGATGAAAGGTAATAATTTTATATTTTTGTTTTAACTATATTGTATGATTTTTTTAAGCAACAAAGGTGGTAAGCAAGCATCCGGCGCGCGCGCCACTGTATGTTAAGCGGTCACCATTGCCTTTTATAGCGCTTGTATACAGGGTGGTGCTGTCAATGCGACAATAAATTAAAACATGGGCTATATTACCTAATTCACAGAAATGGGTTGCCACTTTAAAAAACATCTTATTAATTTGATAATTTCTGGACGTTTCTATAAAATAATGCAGCCAATGTTATATTATTCTATACAAATGTCATGAAATTATTAAACGAATAAGATGTTTTTGAAAGTGGCAAACCATTTCTATGAACTAATATAGCCCATGTTTTAATTTATTGTCGCATTGTCAGCACCACCCTGTATAACATCAAAGCAAAAAATAAAGTACGCGTCTTTACTCTGTACTGTAACTAAAGGTACAGCTTGTTCTTACACGTTGCCTGCCTACCCTAAAAATCAAGGGAAATTGTTATGTTGACAGCATATAAGACAGATCTCACTGTTTAGAACATAACACTTCCTCAATGACCTCTGGCGATGGCGACCTTACTCACCGCAGGATCACTACACTACGAGGCAGCCTCAGTTGGCTGCTATCTTCTGTAAGGCGGAGATGCTGCCCCCGCTGGATGCTCTATATTCGAGTGTACCACTACGCTCTCTACCTGTCTTTGATTTATAACTGATGTCGTAATTAATAATGCCCTGGTTTCCATCTATGGTCTATGAAAATTTTAAAGAAACCAGAGCTCTCAATATTTGTATTATGTGCTAGATGTAAAAATGTCCACAAAGGTAATTACAACTTTTTGAAGAAAATTTCTTTATGAAATGCAACAAAATGAATAACAATAAAAAAATGTTTGATATATTTTATGTTTGTTTGAATGTTTGTTGTAATGGCACATTTAGATCGGTCAGTATGGGAAAGTCTGAAACTATAAGACATACGGAAATCTCTTCTTAGGAACCATGTCATCGATTTTATTAAAAAGAAAAACTGCTTTCATACATTTAAAAAAAAACGTGTGCTCAGCTCGGGAATCGAACCCGGACTTTTTGAAAAATAAAACTTACACTATTTCAGTTTAGATATCGAGTGTGTATGTCTTAGCAGTAAACGTTACTATGAAACACGATGTCTAAAATGAATAAAATGCACTGTTATCATATTACCACCATTTTTTCAACACAACATTCAACTCGTTTAGGTGTGTAAAATTGTCTAACTTGTTACATACACTGCTTTACATATTGTTATCTGAGATAATATTATCTATCTATGATTGTAATTGCTTACTTCTATTAATGAAACTTACACTAATAATCAATTGAAAAGCCCACTTAGAATTAGTATGTAGATACAAAGACGAGATAAACCTCCTATGGTGGTAATGGTGGTACCTAATTTCGAACACTTACTAAAATAAATTAAAGGATATGAAAACAATGCATTTTATTCATTTAAGACATCATGTTTCATAGTAACGTTTACTCCTTAAGACCTACACAATCGATATCTAAACAGAAAGTGTTAGTTTTATTTTTCAAAAAGTCCGGGTTCGATTCCCGAGCTGAGTACACGTTGTTTTTTAAATGTACGAATGCAGTTTTTAATATTACTAGAACCGATGACATGGTTCCTTAGAAGAGATTGTCGTATGTCTTATAGTTTTGGACTTTCCCATACTGACCGATCTAAATGTGTCACCCTATATAGTGTGTATTGCGAATTTCATAATGGACACAAACATCGAACAAAGAGTTTGTCTTAAATTTTTCATCGCCAATTGAATTTCGTGTTCAGAGTCACTGAAAATGTTACAGAAGGCTTACAGTGAATCGACTTTATCAAAACCGCGTGCTTATGAGTAGTACAAACCGTTCAAAAGCGGTCAAGATGTGATGGAAGATTTGCCTCGCTCTGGTAGGCCATCAAGGTCTGCAACTCATGTTAACATCGAAAAAGTGAGGGAAATAGTGACTGAAAATCCTCATTCAACTTTGAGAGAGATAGCCGGCGAACTTTCTGTATCTCACGAGTCAATCCGTACCATTTTTATAAATAATCAGTTGGGTATGACAAATGTTGCCGTGGGCTTACGAGTTTGACATACAAACTAGTCAACAAGCTTCAGAGCAAACAAGCAATAAAAAAATATTTTGAACTAAACTTAAATAAAGTTAAAATAGCTATGTACCTACATATAAAATAAAAAATATATATACATAACTATAATAAACAAAAATTAATCAATAAACATGAACAAGAAGATGAAATAACTACTCAAGTGATTTAAACTTTGATGTTTATTATGTTGGTGTTCAAATAAATAAATAAAGAAATATTCACATAATTCCTTCTTAGAGAGGGGCCTGTTCTTGGATTGCCGCAGAGGTACAGACTGTTTTTTTTTAATTTTTTTTATTCTAAGTTTTTCACATATTTTTCATTGTTTACAATGTTGGTTTCTTGATTAATTACTAATCTTAACTGGCTAAGTGAGAACCCGGACTTCCATTTGTGCGCTAGTAACGAGTTCCAGAGCCGTATAGACACAACAAATGTGTCCTACACGAAGCCAGAGCGAAAAGAAGGGAACAGCAGGGTAAGATGGTTGTTAGATCGAAGCGAGTGTTGATGGGAGGAATGCAAAAATTGGAAGCATTCTTTCAAGTAGGAAGGAGAATGAGGAACAAATAATATGGTATAAAGAGTGCACAAACTTAGGATATTATTAAGATGATCCAATTTATTTAACATCTCTTGAGATAAGTTAGTGGTGATGTACCATATTCAATAATTGGCATAACCAGTGATTGGATAAGGAGGATTTTAGTACTAACAGGAAGAAACTAACGACTGATCTCCTTAATATGCTAACTCCAACTCGATGTTCTATCTAGCTTAAAGCCCAGATTCTTAACACTTGTTAATCACTTAATATTAACATTGCAAGCTTTATAGGCAGAAGTGAAGTAAACATTGAGTTTTGCAAGTTTTATGTTTACAGTTATAATTATAACCACAGTATGTATCTATGGTTTCAAGAAAAGTCAAATTACACACAGATTAATTTAAGACATCACTGACCAACGTGATGCTGAAATCTCTCTGAATATTTCTGTTTTTTTTTTTATATATATAAAGCACGGCAAATGAATTAACATCACCTGATGTGAAGCAGTACGAAGAGTCCATATGCAAAGACAGCAAATGCAGCTTGAAACACACCATTCTAGCCGCCTCCACCGCCTTTTGAAGGAACCCATGTTTATTTTACTATGTCAACTATTGACATGTTTGATTTCAGATATCGTTCAATATACTACATTAGTAAAAGAGGTAGGTATTTTAAATTAATCTGACACATGCTTCTTTAGAGCTAGTCTGATCTTGATCCCCTAAGGTTCAAGAATGTCAGTTTCAGGTATTCAATTACTATGAAATGTTAAAAATATCAATGTCTTTGTGAACTGCTTCAATCAAGAGCGATATTCTAATAGGTAATACGTTCAAATAATATTATTGGCAGGAATGGTTGGTAGGTACTCAGCTAAATGTATAAGATCATGTCATTGTACCCGTGTATGTTCTAGCAGTTTTTGAAGTGATCATTAAAACTTAGTATTACCAATTTTACCGAATAAGTAAAATATAGGCAAAATGTTTAGTCTACAAACTACTTATGATAGACTTTTTAGCTACTTACCCATTACTTGAACGCGACAAATAGCGCAGGTGTCGCATTCGACGTCCCAGCTCCACATAGCTACCGCATTCCATTTTTTCAAGGTGAACATTTTATCTGACTTTTGGCCATCACTATCACCACGATCCAAGCCGTCGTAATCTTCCCCAGACATTTTTATTACTTTTAGAAGTTTAAGAACCTAGTGAAACTTTAGCACAAACAAAACAAATTATTTTTGACGTTTCTTTGACTTTGACATTAACATTTAAGATTTTTTTTTTAAAAAATTAAATTATTTCTCCCTACAATGGGAAGGCAACGGAAACTAATGTCCATACAGCCATGTCTTCAGTATTTTTTATTTCTTCATTTATTGCATTAAACTGCTGGCGTAACACATTTCAATGCTTCTTGGGAGTATTTGACACGAAAATATGATGACAGTCACTTTATGTGTGTGTGAGAAATATGTGTGTGTGAGAAAGGGTTTTTCTGTACTTTAATTTAGCTTTAGAACGTGTGTTCAGAATTAGGCCCAATTAGTTTCATACATTCTGCAGTAATAAGTAGGTAGTAAATATAGATCAAAGAACAACCATATCCTTTATCACAAACCATCTTTAAGTTTTGTTTTTATGATAGATATCAGTTACGTCCTTAAGCGCACTCACAAAATGCATCAAAACGATATCATGCCAATAGCGTTATGAGCATGAACATGGAATTGGATCGCGCGTTGACACTGTAAGCACCATAGAGTAGAGATAATAATATGATATTAAGCACCGTGAGCAGTGTTCGATCAAAACGGAATGCAGCTTAAGCTACAATGACCAAGAAATACTTATGGCTGCATTCCGATTTTTAACGAAAACAGGTCACGGTGCTCACAGTGCCAACGCGAGACCCGATTAGGTGATCGCGCTAACGACGCTGAGGGCCTAGACAAATGTATGGGTTTTGACATGAGGTCTCGATTGACTTTCGATTGTAAATGTCAAATCCCATACATTTTCCATTTAGCGATAGCGGTAGCGATTGTCAAATGGCATCTTGTCTAGGCCCTCTGTTCGTGTGATCTTCGCCAGCTCTAGCACATTTAGCTCCCGGATGAAATCCCAGTTATATTTTCACACCAGGGAAATTCGGGTATATACCTAATGTGTATTTTTGATTTACATAACTAGATATGACAATCAAGCTGACGGTCCACCTGGTGGTAAGCAGGTTACCGCCGTCTATAAACACCTGCAATAACAAAGAAAAATCACTTGATGTCGCAAATGGGGTGTCTAGACTTTGCGAATTGAGAATTGCCGGGTACTTATTCTGCTTCGCATTTATTAATTTCTGGAATTAAACACTATCGTAGATACATAATATATCATTTATCTGTGCAAACACTTACCTAGTTGAAAATAATCTTGCTATTGAATCTGAGTAGGTATGACAATTTACGTTCGTATTACCCAATTCACCCTACATTTTACTCTTTTGTCCATATCACCATAATCGTGCTATTGAATCTAAGAAGGTACGACAAATTACTTTCGTCCTACCCAATTAACCATACATTTTACTATTTTGTTCATATTACCATCTCTATAAGCGATGATAATTATGGCGGGACTATACGGTCCCTAAATGGCCTCCAAACCACCCCTACAGCCATTCCCTGTCCACCGGTTACAGTCAATAATTATCTCTTGACGAGATCATAACAGGACTCACCAAATCTTTTCTGCTAGCCTTCATATTATCAAGAATTATTAATCAACTCACAGTTTCTACACAAGTTCAAGACAGTTTCAATTAGGTACATTTGAAATAATTTAACTAAAATTTTGTCTTAGGAACCTAAACAACTGTTGCGTTTTAAAATTCAGTGACAGAAATATATCGCTGTAAAACCGACACCACGTAGTCTGGTCTGCCCTTCCCCTACAGTGTAATTTAAGCCCGCGAAGGCGCGGAGGGGCGAGGCGGCCTGCGAGCTGAGGAGCAGGTAGTTTTGACCGCAGCTTCGGCTTGCTGACCGGCTGGTCCGGTCAGCCTCAGCCGCGGCGGTGGGCGAAAATCATCTGCGACAATAAGGTCGCGTGGGAACGCCGGAGCCCCGCAGCGCCGGAGCCGTGACAGAAACCATGCATGCTGCATGCTTGCATGCTGCTTGCTTGCATGCTTTAGGCTTGCTTGCATGCTGAATGCTTGCTTGCGTGCTGCATGCTTGCTTGCATTTGTGCTAGCATACTACAATGCTTGCTTGCATGCTGCATGCATGTATTTATGTATACTTATAAGTATTTACAAAAAAAAATATACAGGGTGGTGCCGTCAATGCGACAATAAATTTAAACATGGGCTATATTTATCCATAGAAATGGTTTGCCACTTTCAAAAATATCGTATTCATTTGATAATTTCATGACATTTGTATGGAATAGTGTAACGTTGGCAGCATTATTTCATGCAAATGTCATGAAATTAACAAATGAATACGATATTTTTGAAAGTGGCAAGCCATTTCTATAGACTAATATAGCCCATGTTCAAATTTATTGTCGCATTGACGGCACCACCCTGTATAAGCATGTTTATCCGTTATCTAGTATCCATAACACAAATTCTTATGATACTTACTTGGAGTTGGACTAGCTAGGTCAACTAAACGGGTCCGGCCGTTATGGTCCCAGTCCGGTTTGCCCCCGGCCGGTATGCACCCACATTGAAAAAGTTGTTATTCCGGTATGCACCCAGCCCCGTTGCCCCCATTTTAAAACCATAGTTTTTTGACTGTAGTTCAACAGTATTTGTTCAAGGGTGTACCCTTGAACAAATACTGTTGAAAACAAAAGTGTTTTAACTACTATTACTGTTTAAATTTAACTTATATTCATTTTGTGGCTTTTTGTGGCATTTTGTGGCTGGGTCTCCACTCCATACATTTTTGAAACATCTCTTAAAATGATTTTATTATTTATCTCGTTCAGTAATGACAAATTTTAAAATAATTTCAACTTTACTATTTAAATTATTGGAAAATTTAGATTTTTTCATTATTTTAGAGAAAAGTGAGATATCTCTAGTCTATGAGTGAGACTGTAATCTCTCGGGCGAATCACATCGTTTATTAATAGTCGAACGTTAAGTATTTCATTAAAAAAATGCATTATTTTAACGGTATAAAATGTAGTAAGTATAAAAAATGTGTGTAACTTTCGATTGGAGACAAAAAATATTATTTTTGTTTATTGTTTAACAAATTAAAAAGTCTACTTTAAACGTCTTGCTACCTTCCTATAAATTTCTAAGAAAAATGGCTTAATCCATGTACGATAAGCCATGTACGAGCAAGTTTGATGCAAGTACGAAAAATCAATCTACGTTCTCCGATTACTGGTTATTAGGTACGTAGTAGGTAAGTACAGACGACAGCATATCAAGTGTAGCAGTTGCACTACGAAAGCCGCGCCGGCGCGGCGGTCTCGAGTTCAAACCGTTACGCGTGATGTGCTGTACGTGTATCTATTAAACTGTAACGCAAAAGAAAAAATTTAAATCGACCAACACACATAACAAAAAATATTTTTAAAGTGGCGCAAACCAAGTGGTGCAAACCATAATCATACCTTCTTGGGCAGCACAGTAGAAAAAGTCAGTGGAAAGCATAAGTCCGCGATTTCGCTTATATTGACGACATTAAATTTAAAACCAAACTACCGAAATTATTTTGATAACATTTCTATGGGACCACTCTGTATACTCTTTCAATAAAGAAAAATATTTCCATATCGGTTTATAATTGACGGAGTTCTGGAAAGGAAACCAACATAAAAAACGTGAAGTAATTTTTTTTAAGTCGGTTCGGTTAAAATAAGAGGATCCCAATTCGACGGAATCTTTATTTTTTTTTATGCATTCAGACAAAAAGTATCGGTAATGGATGATTTGTTAATGGTTCCAAATTCATTTTTTTGTTTTTTTTTTTTGTTGTTGTTAGATTGGCACATCTGTTTTCCGTTTTGGCGCGGATTTTGAGTTGCATCTGATATAAAAAAAAAAATATATTAAATACATTGCTGTTTTTAGTTATATATCACATCTAGTGTGTATTGCAAATTTCATAATGGACAAAAAAATCGCACCAAGAGTTTGTCTTAAATTTTGCATCGCCAATGGAATTTCGTGTTCGGAGTCACTGAAAATGTTACAGAAGGCTTACGGTGAATCGACTTTTTCAAAAATACGTGCTTATGAGTGTTACAAAGCGTTCTAAAGCGGTCGAGATGTGATGGAAGATTTGCCTCGCCTGTGAACGAATTTTTGACCAAACACTCAACAAATACCATCGTGTAACCACCATATTCACCAGATATGGCTCCAGCCGACTTCTTTCCTAAACTCAAAAACACCACTTCCTGGCATCCGTTTTCAATCGGCAGAAGACATGCGGAGAAATCGCGGCGAAAACTGAATTCAATTCTGGAAACAGCGTTTAAAAAATGTTTTCATTATTGGATTATTCGTTGGCGCAAGTGTATCGTTTTTGAAAGAGCATACTTTGAAGGTGATAAAATAAATTTGGATGAATAACTAACATTTTGTGTATTATTGATCTTTTCCCGGTACTTTCTTGACGAGTAGTATGTTACCTACGCGATTACTCGAAGACGGCAGAACCGATTTGGATAATTCTTTTTTGTTTGAAAGCTTTTACTTCCCAGGTGGTTCCATTGTCATCAGGTCAGGATCTAATGGTGGCTTCCTTCGTGAACTCTTAAAAGCACACTTATAACGATTTGGATGATGATATACCTAAGTAGCTGCAAAACAAAAATGTATCCGCCGATTTTAAACCGACTCCAAAAACTTGTCAACTAAGTTGGTATGTTTATTTTTCTATGTAGATATGTACCACTGATTACGCCTAGATTTCGGATCCGAGTTACGTGATTTTTTTTGTTCGATGCGGAATAAATATGGAAAAAGATATGGATCCATTTCGTCCCATATTTTTTTTAAAATAATCCCAATCGATTTTAAATAATAAATTCGATAGTGTGGGTAGTTTGGTTTTTAAATTAAAATTACTGGAATCAGTAAGCGGATGTTTGCTTTCCTATAGCCGTTCGTTTTAGTGAGATACGATAGTAGGAAGCAATATATGCTGACGGTCACCCATTTAGCTCTGACCTTAAAAATGTTATCACAAAAAATTGTAATGAAAACCACTTTAAAATTGATGATTAAACGAACTTGTAAGTGAAGTTCGATCACAATTATACGAAGTGCTTCGTCCGAAGAGATTAGTGAATGATTGAGGAACTAACATTATTCGTGTGCCTGGCAACACCGAACAGAAGTACGTCAGCTGTCATTACTTTGAGTTGTAGATCGGTTTTCCTTTTGTATTTTTTATAGTTTTGCATTCAAACTGCAATAAATTAAGACCAGTCTACACAGAAAACTATCAAAAATGAGTAAAGTTAATCGGAGTGGCACACGTGCAGTGATTTTTAAAGTTTTCCAGCGATGTTTCGCGGAGTACCAAGCTGGACAAATTTTGTGGGATTTGGATGATGTTTATGGGCGAACAGCATCTATGACGGGTATGTAATCATGTTATTGTTTGTTTGTAATCTGCTTGAAGTCACAAATTTATTGAATTTACGATTTTGAGACCAAAAAAGGCATTGTTTATATTGCGCATTTTTAGGTTAAATTGACAATGTCAGTAGGTCATATTATAGCATGACCATAATTTTTGATACATTATGATGGTACAAATCAGTCCATTCAAGTTTTCGATAAATTTTGAATTTGTATTAATTGCTTCATATCAATAAGTTGTTGTAACCATTCCTTTAATTTTTTTTTTTTAGGAAAATCAGAGAGTACAGTTAGGCGAATAGTCAACGAAGGTTTAAAAAATGATGGAAAATTTTCAACTCCTGGGAAACACAGGAAAGGCCGGCCAAAGAAAGAGATGGATGATTTTAATATTTGTGCTTTGCGCCAAAAAATACAATTCTTTTACACAGTGCAAAAAGAGGTAACTTTTTTTATTAGTTGCATGTTTTGTGTGTATGTCTAAAGAGGCAAGATTTAGCATACTAAACCCTTTAAAATTTCAGGTACCGACCCTCAGAAAACTGCAGGTGATCGCTAAGACTGACCTGGATTTTGATTGTAGTCTTGAAGTTCTTCGTAAAATTATAAAAGCAATAGGGTTTACCTACAAGAAATGCCAAAATAATAGAAGGGCTGTAATCGAACAATCACATATTGCTGCAAAACGAGAAGAATACTTGGCGATAATAAAAGAAAATCGAGATTTGCCAGAAGAATTAAGAAAAGATATAATTTATCTTGATGAGAGTTACATTCACTCTTCATATAAGGCAATGTATTTGTTCTTAATGAGTAGGTAGTGTAGATACGTATAATTTTAGTTTATGAAATTTTCACTAATAAAACATTTTTATTTTCCCACCAGGTTACAAAATGTTGGCAATCTATAAACATTGAAGGTATCACAAAAGACATATCTAAAGGAAAGCGTTACATCATAGTCCATGCTGGAAGCGTAAAGGGATTTGTGTCCAACTGCCTCCTTATATTTACTGGCACAAATAAACTAGAAGACTACCACTCAGAAATGAATGCGCATAACTTTACCAAGTGGGTAAAAGAAAAGCTTATACCAAATCTTCACGAGCCTTCAATTATAGTTATGGACAATGCGCCCTACCACTCCGTCGTGACAAATAAGGCGCCCACCTCTAGGTCTCGCGTAGACGAGATAAAACTCTGGCTGTTAGAGAATAATATTAATTTTAATCCGACACTCAGGAAGCCAAATTTACTGAAATTAGTGACAAAAAAAAAACCCCGCCCCATCTATGCCATTGATGAACTTTTAGGAGAACACGGGCACACAGTGGTACGCCTTCCGCCGTATCACTGTGATTTAAATCCTATTGAGCTCATTTGGGCTAACCTAAAACAAAAAGTATCAGCACAAAATGTTGGGTCACGCGATGTTAAGCAACGGGCTGAAGAGGCCTTTAGCAGCATCACAGCTGAAATATGGAAAAACTGCTGCCATCACGTCGAGAAGCTCGAAAAAGAGTACTATGAGCGAGGACATCACCTGTATCAAGACATAGACGAGTTGATTATCCGCTTAGGCGATGATAGCAGCAGCGGAGACAGCAGCTGTAGTGATGACAGCGCTGCTGATGGAGGTGGAATCGAAACGTTTCTTGACGTTGAATATTTGAAATCCGATGATGATGACACTGATTAATGTTACTTTTTCAACTATAATAATTTTATTCAACATATAATAGTATTAACAGTATTTCAACTATAATAATTTTATTTAACATATAATAATGTTAACAGTATTGTTGTGTACCGGCAATTAGAGGTAAAATAGCCAGTTCCTCTGTGCTTGAGGCATCCGGGTGTAACTCGCTCCCATCGTCGGCCTTATCTTCACTTACCATCAGGTGAGATGAAGGCCAAGAGTTACCCCGTTAAGATAAAGAAAAACTGATTAAATAAAAAATGGTTAGTAAAACTTGTCATGAGCATGTACCTACTGTAAATAAACAAAATATGACTGTATAATGTGTTTTATTTATTTATTTTACTTCAACGAACTACTAGTATCAAAATCATTTTGGTCACACTATATAGGGTTGCTACATGCACATTGAAGCGCCATCATTTAATGTCACGACTTTATAGACAAACTGTACTTACCTTTTCCTACCTAACAATATAACACTATGTAGCAACGCGTAAGTGTTGCTACTTCAGCACTAATTTAAAAAAAAAATCATTTCCGGTGGAAATACGTTAGTATTTCAAACGAGTAATGATAAAATAATTTTTGACATATCCGGTTAAAAATTTAGAAAGTCAACGGAAGTGGGTAGTTACTTTTAACTAACCTCATAGCTTTCCAGCATGCTCTCGTCATTTAGTTTGGAGAATGTCTTTATTAGATATTTATCATTATTTCCTTAACCAACAGGGGATTGTTTGTAAAACAATTGTCGGGTGGGAGGGTGTCCATACTAATCTCTTCGGACGAAGCACTTCGTATAATTGTGATCGAACTTCACTTACAAGTTCGTTTAATCATCAATTATACTACGTGCTTCGTCCTCGAGATTAGTATACTTACCTTTTCCTACCTAACAATATAACACTATGTAGATGTTGAGAGAATTTGTTAAGGAATTATAATGATAACATCCGTAAGTACCTACTTATTCAGGCAAAGAAGACAACCTGTTTTATAATCACCAAGTTGTTTTATAGTCACTTTTATTTCGTTTGACAAATCACATTTATTTTGTCAATAATTGTTTACTAATATATTTATGTTTATAGTGAACCTAGTGTTCTTGCAAAATTCAGCATAGTCTTCGTCCCGTCCCGTTATTAGTAACGGGCCTATTGTAGAATATGGCAAAGACAGTGGAATTCCCGCTCCAACCTGCCGTTTTTCTTATTATGTCTACAATAATTCCATTTTTAAGGGCAGTTGAAGTTGCTGCATGCCTAGTGCTGTGTGCAGAAAAGATAGATACGTCAATTCCACTGTCTTGTAATATTGATTTGATCCATCGGCTTATTGTTTGGGAACAAACAGGTTTATATGAAGCTCTAAAACTATCAAATAAATTATTTGATTTTCTAAGGCTTTTAGTTTTATAAATATAAGCATTTAGTGTTACCGCTGGACATATAGCAAATCTGTCTTCAAAATATGACAAGTGTAAGGTAGGCTGGTGAGAGCCGGGCTTAGAGGTTTTTAATTAATTCGGAATTTTTGATTACAATTTCCTTATCTAAGAAAATTAAATTATCTATTGTGATTTTAGATAAGGTTTGCTCTCTATGTGCTGTAACAAGAGCTAGTAATGTAACACATTTTTTTGAAAGTTTCTCCAAAGTTAAATCTTCATTTGGGTATAAGAAGATAAATAATTTAATACAATGTTTGTGTCCCGTGTTAAATCATATCGTGGTAATGGGGGCTTAAGCTTATAAACGCCTTTGCAACACCTTGTTAACAAATCATCATTCAAAGGTCCAGTTCAAAGGGATATTGCAGCTCTATGACAATTAATTGTTGGATATTGGTTACCAGAATTAAAAATATTGGTAAGAAGCTGTATTACGTGTGGAGTAGAAGGTTTATACATACCTATCAATTTTGTTTTCATTACAATACGTAAACCATTTTTTTAAACACGAAATGTTTCATTTCAATTCAACACTGTTTCATGGTATTATCAGAAAGCGAAGCTTACATTATATTCATGGCCGATAGTGGTAAGTTCCTTCTCTGGAATCCCGAGCGGATAAGAGTGCGGCCTCCAGGATAAGATTGTGGTGAATGTTCCTCCTGGAATGGGAAACAATTAAGTCTGAGAAACCCAGTGTCACTATTTCTGAGACAATAAGGCGTCTGAATAGTGGATACCAAGGTTGTGTGGGCCAGGCTGGTACAACCAAAATACCTTCAGTTCTATCAGATACAATCTTTCTTAATGTTTTTAAAATGATTGCCACAGGTGGAAAAGCGTAAAAGAAGTAATGACACCAAGCAAAACGGAAAAGAGTCTATAGCAAAAGCATCTGTGTCACGATCCCAGAAGCATATACAATACATTTTTTGTTAAGACGCGTAACAAATAAATCTATTTGTGGTATACCAAAAGCCTTCGTTATTGTATTAAAACCATTTATTGATAACTCCCATTCAACATCAGGATGTGAACGTCGGGACTCATGGTCAGCAATCACATTCTCAGAAGATTTAATATAAGCGGCGACAATAAATATGCAACGGCTATCACACCACTGCCAAATACTTCTTGTAATTTTATTAAGATGGGGATATTGTATCCCACCCATGCGATTTATGTAACTTGCCGGAGTAGTGTTATCAACACGTAGAAGTATTTGGCAGTTCCTACAGTTTTTAGTAAATATTTTAATTGCAAATAAGGCTGCTAGTAACTCTAAATAATTAATATGCAAGTCTCGTTCAGAAGCAGACCACTGTCCACTAGCAGTTTTACCATTACAAGCCGCTCCCCATCCTGTTTTTGACGCGTCAGAATAAATCTCCATGGAGTAATTATCATCTTTAATTCTGCTGACAGAAGTATCTATAGCTTTTAACCACCAATCTAAATCAGAGTGTAAGAATAAGGAATGTTCATGTCTTTATCATAATTATCATGGCCTCTTAGATTAAGGTATTTAATACGCTCAAGTTCCTTTGTATACAGGGTGTACCAAAAATACAAATAAAGTGAAAAGGGTGTAAATGGGTCCCTTGTGTAGAGTTTATTACCAATGTATGACAACTGTAGTATGACATTATTACATGCTGAAAAATTAATTATTTTTGATAAAATAATAAAATAATCGACATTGAAGCGCATCTATATTCTAAGTTCATTCCCCCTAACAGGCGGAATTACCTCCTACTCTTAGAAACTTTTCTACTCCTGGTAGCTAATATTTATTTGATCAAATATTAACCTAAAATAAATAACCTATAATTCCTCAATTCTAGTATTTATTTTACTAGGCTAAGTACAAAAAAGATAAATAGATATTAGATAACTTTATTGAATACTTTACAAGAATATTAAGTGAGTGAGAATCAAGATAGGTATGAGTCAACATAAAAACCACAAATAAATTTTAAAGTTGTATTGAAGTAACAATCTGAGTAGGTAGGTTCTATCTACATAATAGCTCAGATGAATAAACTAAGGTTTTAAGCCGTAAACCAAAAATAAAAATAATTTTAATTGAGTAGGTATGTATTTATCACACGCAAGAACCCGTAAGATCGATAAATGTGGTTAAAAATTTATCACGGATCAATCAATTAGGTACTATGTAATTGTACTAGCACTTAGAAATAAAAAACAACTTACCTCGAACTAGAAACACTTTTTTCATACAACAACGCAAGATGACAAGCAAGCTGACGGCTCACCTAACAAGCGGGGCCACCTATCTCAATCAACACAGCTTTACAGTTCACATGAATATCTTACACAACAACATAACACTTACAACATAGCCCTAAGATTAGAGAAGCAGTTCAAAGTGTACCTACTCCTCCTTGCTGCCTCAACAATGACGGCCGTCGTCGGGACGGACACTGCCTGTGTCGCATTTCGCACCATGTTATCGTCATCGTCCTTGTAATCGATGCCAACATACCTACTCATGTCATACACATAGCATTATCTCGCAATATCTAATAAGAATAACGACGATCAGAGATTAAATTATACGCGACTACACTTTATGAACTTATGATCAAGTGAGCTCTGAAACAGATGAGGTGACACTGACGAGCCGACAAAGCGGGAAGCGGCTTTGAAATAGGTAGTCTGCGCGCGCCGCTCTGCGCCGCTGTTTTTTCCTTCTGCGCATGCCTACGGGGAATGACAGGGACAAAGACTATATAACCAATTGACTGCGCTTGCGGGGGCAATCTTCTCACTAAGCATATGCTAAAACGAGTTTATGTGCCGATTTCGGCTTCAGAGTGCTTCTAGCTGCCGCGGGTATCACACAGTGACGTAAAATATTATTTAAAGAGTCAAAATACGGTAAAAATGCCCAGTTGTGCTATTAAATGGTGTGGGATGTCGAGTTCTACTTCAAATTACAAAAAAGATGGAATAACCTTCCACAGATAAGTATTATTTAGATGAAATTCGTACAAAATAATTTTCACAAAAATAAATTCTTTTTAATAAATATAAAATTGGCATGCGTTGATGTCTTTCTACCCCTCTCTCTCTTTCCTAGGTTTAATGTACTATGCTTTATCTCTTTCTTTTAAAGATAGTGCTGTTACGTGCACTTTCTTCTTGGTATCGATAATAAAATCATTTTGTAAGATTTAATTATATTGTTTTCGTATTATTCAAATCTAAATTCTAATTTGATTAATATAATTTTTATTTCTATTTACAGACTCAAGCCATGTGATTCACTAAGGGATTTATTTAAACAAATGAATATTTTGACCGTTGCTTCTCAATATCTAAAACTTGGAACAGCAAGTTTATTTTTATATCTAGTGTTTAAGTTATGAATATCATTATGTTTTGAAAAGGTATGTTTATATTTGTGAACATAAATTATATTCTCATATATACAGGGTAGAAAAAATCTATGGGCCCTGGAAGGGAACTACTTTAAATCCTTTAGTTAGCTCATTTTACTGAAAGGAAACATTCCTTTATCTTTGAAAAGAAACAAAACTGCATTTAAAGATCTTCTAAAAGTCGCTTGTCTCACCCGGGAATCGAACCAACTAAAAATTAAAAAAGTAAACCCTCGCTATTTTTTTTATACGAATCGGTAGGATGACTGATCAGGATAAAATTTGTTTAATAAACATTTGGTATTTGGAATAAAAAAAGTAAAAAGTAACATCAATTATTTACGATCGAATACATTCAACATTTTTAACGATTTTAAAAATGTTGAAAGTTGTCGTTCTAATTTCAAATTGCCCCGCGTTGCATTAAAAAATGCGTTCCATTTTTAACTTTTCCTCAGATTGCCTAGCTTAAGAACGAATTGTGCATAAATTTATTATTACAATTTAATGATTTTCTTATCGAAGTCTTCAATAAGGTACTAAGACATAAATAACATTAGCAAACCTGTATTTCATACAATATCTTTGGATGTTAGAGAGATAATAAAATTAACGTATGGTTTACTTGTTACAAATGAACATTACAGTACTAGGTAGTTAATAAAAAACTTGTAATAAATATTCAATTTCATAGGTATCACGTACAACATATTAGTGTGTTTGCTAGACAAATTTTATCCTGCACAATAATCCTACCGATTCGTATAAAAAAATAGCGAGGGTTTACTGTTCTAATTTTTAGTTGGTTCGATTCCCAGGTGAGACTAGCAAGTTTTAAAAGATCTTTGAATGCAGTTTTGTGTCTTTTCAAAAATAAAGGAATGTTTCCTTTCAGTAAAATGAGATAACTAAAGGATTTAAAGTAGTTCCCCTCCAGGGCCCATAGATTTTTTACATTCTGTATATATGAGAACATAATTTATGTTCACAAATATAAACATACCTTTTCAAAACATAGCGATATTCATAACTTAAACACTAGATATAAAAATAAACTTGCTGTTCCAAGTTTTAGACTTCACAAGACAAGTCGCTCATTCATGGGGAAATGTATACACATTTACAACAATGTCGCACCAAATGTAACTGAACTGCCTTTTCACAAACTTAAGTTATATGTCAAACAAACTTTAATGAAAAAAGGCTACTATAAGGTCCAAGAATATTTAGATGATAAGAATGCGTGGACACATTAAAATTCCAAAATGTTTTATATGTTTATTTACGAGTATTATGACTATTAACCACTGTATACCTATATTGTGATTGTGCATTGTCAGATAGCTTGAAAATGACGATAATACTTTTGACATTGGGTATCTACTTTGTTGGTACGTTGATATACATTCTCTTCTAATATTATTTTTTTTTCGCTGGGCGGCGGCACTGCGCTGCTAAAAGTTATACTTAAAAAAAAACATTGTAATTTATTATTTGAAAAGAGTGACTACATGAGTTTGTTGCCGGAATCTTCTCGGTAGTTCAACTTTTGGAACCGGTGTAAATTCAGACATGACAGACAGACAGAGACTATGACGTTGTTAGTTAATATATTTTTTGTGATAGTTGTAACAATGTGTTTTTTTGACGATTTAAAAGTGTTCTCTGTGGCGGAGTGTCTTTGTGGCCTATTTAAATAAAATATTTATTCTTTCTTTCTTACGTTCATTCATTAATATCGTACTAAGTTATTATGTTGTTTAATTACACTAGAAATTCCCTCGCACCAAAGTTGACTTATAGTTTTTATCGATAGTCGATAATATTTTTGGTCTCCCTGCTCCCTACAAAAACACGTGTAATTGAACTGACCAATCAGCGAAGCCAATGCCTCGTCGCCCCCGCACCGCAAAGCAGTGACCTGTGTTTCTAAGGAGGAATGCATCTATGCGCTCTTCACTGGTTAAGTACTCCGTGGACAGGGATTATCAACATTTAACTAGTTTTTTAGTTTAGTAAAATTATTTTAGGTATGGATCGCAATAAGTAATTTAAGTATTATTGTATTATTGTGCCTAATAAACTTTTTTTCTATTCTATTCAATAAACAACTTTGACTTTAGTATCCTTATAACTATTGGGTCCAAGCTAAGGCTGGTACCAAAAAATAATAGTTATGACGAGAACAATACAAGGTTTTCGTTTTCGTTAAGAGCGTTATTAGAGCGCTGTTCGACTTAAATTGCATTTAATTATCGTTGCAAGCAAGAGCTATTTAATTAAATGTTAAGATGATTTTCCGGAGTGAATCTTCTGTATTTGTACTATTATGTATCTGTGGTATAAGAAGTAGTGTAACATAATTACGCCAACGACGCAAACAACCCGTTAATGCTTGTCTTGCATTCGAAGCCCAGTAAGATCCATTTTTTCAACGTTAAAAAAGTAGGTTACAAAATAAGTAAAAACATATCCAAGCGAGCACGGTCGCAAACACTACCTAATCAACAGTTTATAGGCACTTAGTCACAATCCGGCAGTACTCTGCTCTGTTTTTTTTATATCGAGTATTAAAAAAAATCTTTTGAATAAAATGTTGTGAACCAATGACACATTTGGGGGCGTTTAGGGTTTCATCGGAAAAAATGTAAACCAAATTTTTTAATCTCCTCTGAACTCCTAGTACTTACATAATCTTACAATTTAATTTTAACCGACAAATAACCTTGCTAGATCATGCTCATTTAAAGGAAAAGCTTGTAAAATAAAGGGAAGACCGGTACATTTTAAATCCAAGTGAAGACTTTGGCCCGCTTTAATGCGTAGGTAATTCCGTCGACAGCACGTTAATAGTACATGCGCGTTCATTGTGACCACTTACTACTACCATATCATCATTAACATCATCATACCAACCTCCATGTCCACTACTGAACAAAGGCCTCCCCCACCGATTTCCAAATGAAATGGTTCTTGGCAGCTGCATCCAACGGCTCCCTGCGACTCTGACCAGGTCTTCTGTCCATCTAGCTAGTGGGAGGCCGTCCTACTTTGCACTTCCCGGTATGTGGTCGCCATTTTAAAACTTGAACGCCCAACCAGCCGTTTGTTCAGCGTGCTATGTGCCCTGCCCACGCCACTTCAACTTGCTAATCCTATGAGCTATGTCAGTGACTTACCATACCATACAATTTTTATAACGGCAGTCATCAGGTAGGCCATTTTACACGTAATGGTGTAAAAACCAGTTTTATTGACCCAGAGCGATGCGTCACGTAGTTTATTTCCATTTAATAGTAATTTTGAACCCTGTTCTTGTTTGACCCGTCGCTTCGATTGTGCAATATCGCGCTGTGACATAAACAAAGCAGCTTGAAAATAACATCACACCTTTTCACATCGCGCATTTTTTGATAAAGATATGTACCTCCCACCCTGTCACTGTATTTGAATACTCCGGTATGTACGAAAACTTACGTATTATTGAAGTTTAAAAAATAAATGCGGAACCCGAGGTGTATTATTTCAAATGGCGGTGAATTCTGCTGCAAGTCTAGTATTTTCAAAGACTAAGCGGTAGCAGATGAGTGCTTAGTTAGATTAGTGCAATTTGATTTTACATACTCTATTTATTTAAAGGTGTTTACGTAATATGCGAAATCGATACTAATAGCAATTTATTGCTTAAAAATAATAAACAACACCTAAACAAAAAGATAAATAATAGTTATAAAAATTAAAAAAATAATGATTATTTCAATAAAATTATTATTACTTGTTATCGTATTAGAAATTAAGGTATCGTACTATAAGTTTTATCGGCAAAGAAAGTTTTTTGCATCTCAGAAGGAATCGACGGTACTAATAGTTTGCATATTCTAGTCTTTGCAAATATAGTCTATTAATTTGATGTAAATTTTAGGTTGAATGACATTCACAGCCGATCACTAGAGTAGTGACATTTTCATTTTGAGTTTTCGATGAAGAATTTCTTTTTTTTGGGTACTACTGATACACCGTGTATAGCCATCCATATTCAATTGTTGGACAGGCTGAAATAAATAATCCTACCAACTGAGCAAATGTACGTATTTTAATAATAATAATAATTATACACTCACACCTTACACTTTGACAGTTTCTTTATTTTTTAAATTTCATTTTTAATCCGAATTTGTTTTTCTGGTGGTAAAGAAATACACCACTTATGTGAATCTATCGTGTATCCTAAATATTTACAGCTCATGGATGGAATAAAATTACTTTTTTCTGTGTTTATTATAAAACCTAAAGATTGTAATAATTTTGTTGAGACGTTTATACTTTCTAAACACTCTGAATAAATTGATTCGGTCAAATACAGGTCATCTAGATATATAGATGATAAAAATCCGCATGACCTCAGTAATTTTCCGGCTGGTTTTATCAATTTTGTAAATAGGCACGGAGCTGTACAAATACCAAATGGCAAAACATTAAACTCATACCTACATTTGTGTACATTTCGTAATTTCATCGAATAACGGTATTTACAAGAGTTGGGATTGATTCTAATTAAAAAATTTGCATCTTTCAAATCAATTATGGTCATTTAACAATTTTTTGATATTAATTTTAATACTGTGCGTAAGTCCTCTAACATAAAGTGTTGCACATTTATAAATTTATTAAGACTCATAAGATTTAAAATCAGTCGCATTTTTCCGTTAGGTTAAGGTACCAAAAAAAACACGTGAAACGGAACGGCACTGGACTCGCACTTTGGACTTTTGTATTATATTCGAATAGTGTACTATCTGAATCTGAAATTAACCTTGTAAGGGACGGGTTTATTTGACTAATAGGTTCATCAAACTGAATTGTGTAACTACACATAAAAGTACCGCTCGGTCCTCTGTAATGAGTGACCATTGCTTATAAAAATGATGAAGCCTACCAGCGTAGCGTACCTCGTTTTCAGCTAGCACCTCCTCGTCTGCCTGGGCCGATAGGACGACGCGGTCGAAAAGTGACCTCGCGTATTCGTCGTAGGCGGTGGCGGCGGTGGCAGTACTAATAGTGGCGACGGCTGGTAGCTCGTTGACGCTCGTGTATAGGCAGGCGGCAGATGACGCTGAGGGCCCGGCGCCGCCTTGCGGTTTTCGAGACCCACTTTGTGATTTAAATTCCTACCTTGTTTGTTTTTTCTATAAATTTCAGGTTTTCTGAACTCGATCTCGAAACGGCTTTAGCTGTTTTGAGAGTTTCGGTCAAATTATCTCGGAACAGAAAACCATCGATCTTTAGCACAAAGATTACTATTATATACTATAGCACTAGCTGTTCTTTTAAGTCTTTTTTCAAAGAAAGAAGCGCGTAATGTCGCCGAGAATTTGTCTGTAGTGATAGTGATAAAGAAGCGCGTAATTTCGCCGAGAATTTGTCTTTAGTGATAGTGATAATCTGGCCAAGGCAAGTAACAGCTGCAGCTATTTCCTTTTGATTGAATTCAATCGATTTGTCACGTTTTAAAACATATTCCGGAATAGCAGCTTTAATTTCTGGGTTTAATTTGGGGGCCGATAATTTTTTACAATTTACTGGTGTAAGGTATTTTTGTAATTCATTGCGGGTATTCTTATCTATACCTGTTGTTGCTAAGTGGTTAAGGCGACTTGCTAGCTCATCATTAAGTTCTGGGCCGTATGTTAGATGGATCTTTGCCCAATATGTCGAGAATACCTGAGTCAGAGGTTGTCGGAGGGGAGCCCGTATCTCCTTGGTTAAATAGCATGGACATTGTAGGTATAATCTAAATATTACGATTATAATGTATGTAATCTGTGATGTACACACGTGGGTGGTACATGCGGTAGGGAAATCCCTTAAATGCATTTAAACAAGTAAGTTTTAACCTCGCATAACTCTCAAGATAGATTGGACACCTTGGGTGCCGAATGAAGCAGATAAATACTGACAAATCATTTCGTGAGGTGAGAGAAGCCTCGCATCAGTCTTATCGACTGGAATGACACCATGGGTGTCGAATGTTGGGGACAAGCGTCCGCAATACATTCCTTGAGGCAATAACCTCGCATCAGTCCATGGGACTGGATAGACGCCATGGGCGTCTTGTTCTGCATTTTTGTACAAATAGCTAATAACCTTGGTCAGACAATGCTAACAAAACGGTGACGGATCTCTTGAGCTTCCCGATGACAAACTCTTAGAACTTGACGAGCTATTTGTACAAGAATCAAATAACGATTTTTATCGCCGTGATGGTTTTAACTTTTTCTCAAGCTTTTTTAACTTGCTTGCTAAATATTCTATACCATCTTGATGCGTGCGAAGTAGCTGAGCACTAAATTGCGAATGACGAGAGCATGCTGGAAAGCTGTGAGGTTAGTTAAAAGTAACTACCCACTTCCGTTGACTTTCTAAATTTTTAACCGGATATGTCAAAAATTATTTTATCATTACTCGTTTGAAATACTAACGTATTTCCACCGGAAATGATTTTTTTTTTAAATCAGTGCTAGAGTAGCAACACTTACGCGTTACTACATAGTGTTATATTGTTAGGTCGGAAAAGGTAAGTATACTAATCTCGAGGACGAAGCACGTAGCTCCAAAAAAACCTCCTTTTTTGCGAGATTTACATTAATTGGGTACATACTTACTTAAAAAAAATATTTTTTTTAGCCTTATTAGTGTTTTGAAGAGGAGCTCAGTGGCGTGGTGGTTTAAGTTGAGCATTCTGGTTTCGATTACGTAAACAACGCAACTTTCGCCTAGGTCGATCCTGGAATAGGTCAATCAAAAATTTATAATCTCGAGCTCCTCCGTGCTTCGGTAGGCACCCGCATTAGGCCGGCGTGGTGGGTTTATGGCCCAAGCTCCTCATGTGTTTCTCCCATGTAGGAAGGCCTGTGCCCAGCAGTAGGCTGGTGATGATGATGAGTGTTTTGATGTCGGTTTTTACTTGTTTACTTAACAATCTACAATAATGCAATTACACACGCTATAGAGTTTTGAAGTTTTTATTGGTAAAAAATATTATTCACAATTATTTCTAATAGTAAAATATAATGTAAGTATCTACTGAATTCTTAAGAAAATAATTAAACTATAATCTGTTCTAGTTTCCAGTCAGTTAACTTGAAGTACTTACTAGTACACAATAATAACTTGTTCACTTATTAAGTGACAAAAGTGCTAATTATACCTATTTATTCTGTGGTCATACTAATTTATAATAAATCTCAATATATTAATCTGCATAATGTTAAACTTCTATACAAATCGATGGGTATAAAGTGGGTCATATATTTTGTCATTCTACAAAATAGTAATTCTATGTATATAAATTATCTTAAGTAAGCATTATTAAGACCTATATAATACTATTAATTTCTTAGCATATGTATGAATAAACCAAGTATTAACAACAAGACACTGGCTACAACGCTGGTTCCGCTACTGAAACATCCTAAGTCTTGAATTTGAATATTGTAAGCTATTTCGTATGGAAATCTGCAGATATTGGTATCTGTAAGTAAATGAAAAACAATATTAAATTAGATACTATAAATTATTCGGCAGAAACAGCAAAGAAAGAGGTGCGTCGCTAAGTGGGTGAGAGCCCCACACAACCTCTTTCTTTCCCCGGGAGTTGGAGAATAAACTGGTAGAACTAGAGCCTTCCCACCGCGAAGAAAAAGAGAATAAAACTTACTTACTGTAATTAAAATAATATAAAACTAGAAAAATTTCATGTCCTGAGGCGGGAATCGAACCCGCGATCTTTCGCAATCCAGGCGACTGCTCTAACCACTGAGCCACCCAGGACTTGGGATATCCCTGTGAAGTTCTTCAAGTCTATTTGTATTTGCGTTTATGAGCTAACGTCCACCCTACAATGTCGAAATGTTCTATTTCAACATCCCAAACGAGTATTTTTACAAATACCTACGATTCGGTTATTCTGGGGCAGTGCTTTCAAATATTCCTAATTTTTGATTTTAACATTATTATAAATGTTTAAAAAATTACTTAGTAATTAAAATAATATAAAATAATTTTTTTCTAGTTTTATATTATTTTAATTACTAAGTAATTTTTCAAACATTTATAATAATGTTAAAATCAAAAATTAAGAATACTTACTTACTGTTCTTTAACTATAATAAGTAGGTAGCTAGTTATTGAATGGGCTGAGATCTTTGATAACTCCTCCAAAAACTGATGTAAGTTTATTATTAATACATTAACGGCTGGTTTCTATCCACAGAAAGAAGCATAAGTAACGAAGTTTTGATTCCGAGCATTTCAATTAATTCACAAAAATAACTGAAGTTATTCGGTAGCCAAAATGTAGAGTTATTTCTGTCTGTGGCTAGAATATTAAAACCGGTCGTTAGTAAAGATAAAGCAAAGTTACCAACGTTCCATCGTAGCCAAATCTAGCTTTGGATAGGTACAGGTTGATCCCTATAAAGCTAGATTAGACCAGCCCCAACTCAAATATTCGATTTTTGGTAAGTCTATTCACAAACTAACCACCTTTACCAGCTAAGGGATACATGAGAAGTTATACATATGGTATTTATGTCGCCGCTATCTGGTTAAATTCGTCGCTGAATTGGATGCCTAGCCCGTTGATTAAACGCCAGCATTCAATAGAATGCCTAGCCCGATAGTTAATTGAACTAGACACACTCAACGTTTAACGACTTGGCTTATTTAATATTGAATGGATCGTCTTGTACTGTAAATTTTTGCTTTGATTGGTAGGTTCAAGGTTATTTTTATGACCACTTATAACCGACATCGTTTTGGTTCTAAGTGGTCATAAAACAATTACCTTTAAACCTACAAATTAATCAAACAGCCACACAAAAGCTCTTTATATAAACGATCTGCCTAGAGTGGCTAATTTAAACCAGACGGTTAATATGACATTCAGCCATCTGGTTAAACGTTGCGCTCAATGACTTGGCTAGTTGTACTTCAACCGTTTGATTGGATGCCGGCGTTCAATAAACGGGCTAGATAAGCGGCTGATTTAACGAGACGGCTGCGACATTTACACCATCAATGATGTGATAAGCTTACACAAGCGTCTGTATATAGGCCGTAGCCTGTTAATCAGTGAACAAACTACGCGCTCGCGCGCTTGATTGAATTTCAATGAAGAATGGCTGCAGATTGTCATGCAGCTACTACTTGATTGAATTTCAATGAAAAAAGGCTGCAGATTGTCATGCAGCTACTACTCGATCAGTTATTATCAACTGCAAGCTGTCGGTGTATTGCCAGATGGACTAATCATTAGTTGGCCACCTCTAAGTACACCTAATCAACATTTTTCTAAAACTCCCTTAATGAGGTATTTTTCTTAAAAAAAACCTGTATTATCCTATAATGAGATAAGTAATAATGGCTTATAAATATGTAATATAGGCAAATATATACTTGTGCAAATGGCAGTCAATCCAGTGGCCGTGGTGGGTACGACAGACTCTACAGAGAAGAATAGTGGGGGGCAGGAGCCAATGAGGGAGTAAGAATCACAGGCATTTTGGAGCAAAATATCTGTAGTGCCTGTAGCTTGCAAAGTCTCACAAGTCACTGCATTATCGTCTACACTGGCAAATGTATTATTTTGTCTGAAAACATAAAAAGTTATAAAAATATCGTTAAAGTAAGTATCGTATCTATTTATTTACTACACATTCAATGAAGGCCTTACTACGAATATTTTTCAAACTAACGATGATGTATTTATACAAACTATATAATAAATGTCAAAGGGAGCTCTAATTTCCATTCGATTATGAGCCTATTTCTAATTTTGAAACACAGTGAACTCTATTATCAGGGTTATAGAGTTCATGCTGTATCAAAAAATAACCAGACATAAAACAGAATGGAAATATGAGCTCATAATACAGCACCCTGATGACAAAATTTAAAAATCGCAGTAAATCACTGGTACTGCGAAAAATTTTTCCAGTTAAAATTATGGTAGTTAGTACCGTGGACACTCATTATTTAAAATGGCACCAAAATTTAAAAACAATTGACAAATAGATGAAACAAACTGCTTACACCAAAGAGTTCCATTTTCAAATGGCAAAATTACACGTCAATTTTAATTTTATAAGTGAGCAGTTCCGGAATTTTTTATTATGCTCTATGTAATCAAAAAGTAAATATTTTACTGAGTCCCACCTTGGCACAGGAATCACACGAGAATGGCAGACGACCAGGCTGCCCACTCCCGCTCCTGTGCGTGACACTCGCACTCTTGTATTAGCATTGTTACCATAAAAGTAATTCGGGCTGATTCTATAGTAGTTAACGTATCCCGGCTCCAGGTATTCAGTAATCTGTTTTTGGCCTGACAAACCTCCCGTGAAATCAGCACCACAATTAGGATTGATAATTCTTCTTCCAACTAAAATAGCAACAATTTCACTTTTAAATATATCCAGAAATTACATAGCTAAAGTCAGATTAAAACTTTTAAAATATGCTTAGGTAGGTACCATTTGATACTTTCGAGTGTGAATAGGTAGACACTTACTGTTTTGTATATTTACGAGTACTGGACGCATTGCTACATCGGCATTCGCTCCTGTAGATGAGAGGGCGACGGTCATAATATCATTATGCCTATCACGTACTAAATTCCAAAGATTATCTTGTTGGTTTGTAGACGTGGCGAAAAGAACTCTCAAATCTGAAATATAGCAGTCATATGATAATTTAATTATCTTACATTATATAAAGAAAGTAGTAAAGCATGTGCCCAGCAGTAGGACTTATATAAGCTGGTGATGATGATGATGGTGATGATATAAAGAAAAGTTTTGCATGCATATGAATACATTAAGCGTTTACTTGTCAATTACCTACCTGGGACAGTATTATTTAGAATACGAGCTTCCTCATAAATATTTTGGTTATTTTCAACGTTACCGCTGAGTAAGAATAATAAAACTGTAGAATTTCCACCTACGTAGTCCATAGCACTCTCAGCTCTTAAATCTTGTTGCATTCTTTCACGAATATTTGTGAAAGTTGTAAGTAGGTTAACTCCAGTCATATCTAAAATAGAAACAACTTATTAAGGGATTTCAGTTTAATCTGCCTTCAATTTTTAGATTATTATCTGCAAGGCAAAAATGCGTTAAAATAGGTCTACTCGCAGAATTAATGTATTAATCAAATGTCCTCACATACATGTTTGGTGCTGCGTATATTCTGAATGGAAATCTGCCTGAGAGAATGTTTTGTTTATAAGAACACTTCCATCAAATGCGCTCAAAAGAGTTATACTCGATCCAAATTTCCCAACTTCTATAGAGTCAACCAAGAAAGAGATAGCCGGATATATCGTTTGATATGGAAATGACGCATCCAATACCACATATAAGTTAGTTCTTAGCCGGGATTCAGCTCTAGTGCTTGCTGTGATTTCACAGTTTAGATCATTTAAGTTGTTATCTGAAAAAGAAAGTTTAATTATTGAATTATTTTTAATGTAGGTATCTCACAAAACTAGAACAGTATATTTTTTTTGTATGTCGACTATGCAATAGCTCAGCCAAAGCTCAAACACAGCTTCAATCGTAAAAATCAGTGATTTACAAAGTTTAAAAACAATGAAATCGAAAATTTAGAATAAAATGGTAAGTAAATGAATGCCACTCACTTGTATATGATTGGAAATTTGTTACAGCACTGTTTACTAAACCATCTAAACCATCAATTAGTGTTCCTTGTAACGGTAAAACAGCATCTAAAGCAGATACAAAACCTCTAGTCTCAGCAACTAAATTTGGTAATGTAATGTATTGTTGGCTGAGCTCGCGACGATTGCATGCTCTTAACAAAGGGTTGAAAACTCCATTCTGGAAATCATAAGTAATTCACTACATAATTTAATTTAAATGACAAGCTTAACAACGAAGCTGTTAATTATTAAAAATAAACTTTGGGTTCGTACGACCACAGCAGTCTTGCAGCTAGGGATGGTACTGTTCCTGGGAATTTTAGGAACCGTTTTTTCTTGGGAATTTCCGGAATGTAGAATCCGTTCAGAATCGCAATTCCCGGAACTGGAAACTGGATCATAACTGGATCTTGGCGAAAATGTCAAATTCACTAGGTGGTAGACCCGTATGTAGGGTCGTCTGGGTAGGTACCAAGGCCTTTCTTATTTCAGCCGTGAAGCAGTTCGCTGTGTTTCGGATTGAAGAGAAAGGTAGCCAGTGTAATTACTGGGCATGAACGGCATTTCATCTTAGGCCTCAGGATGACAACGCACCTGCAATATCAAGTGATATTCCCTTGTTATTGCAGGTGTCTATAGGCGGCGGTAACCGCTTACCATCAGGTGGGCCGTCAGATTGCTTGTCATCTAGTTGTATAGAAAAAAAAACCTTTCGGTGTTTTTGGTAGTAAATATTTAAAATCTCCTAAAAAGAACTGTAGCTTGTTTTTAGATCATTTTTGTAACAGGACCGCTACTACTTTGTCATTGACAGCAAGCAAAAGAGGGCGCTAAAGATACCGAGTAGAGCGTATTTTCTATTTTGTAAAAAAATATATTTAGTTTCTAAGAGATAAAGAGGAAAGGAGGGGACATCATATAAATGTCGCAAACTAACTGGTTATATTAGCCACTTATTTGGACGCCTAGGTCATTGATTAAATACCGGCATCCAATGAACGGCTGAAGGACAACTAACCAAGTCATTCAGCGCAACGTTTAACCAGATAGCCGAACGTCCTGTCAGCTATCTGGTTAAATTAGCCAATCAATTGGTGGCCTAGGCAGGTCGTTGAATCGAAAAGCTTTTGTGTGATTGGTAAGTTCAAGGTTATTTTTTATCCACATATATTCGAAATCGTTTTCGCTTTTAGTTGGTCCAATTGAGCTGACTTTCAATATGCCAAGTTGTTCGACGTTGGGTTAGTCTAGTTCAATTAACTATCAGCCTAGGCATTTAATTGGACGCCGGAGTTTGATCAACGGCCTAGGCATCCAATTAAGTGGCTAATTTAACTAGATGGCTGAGATATAAATATTGCTTCTCATATATAAATCTCATTGAATTTTCACTACGAATTTTTTTCATAATTAACTCAAATAAGTTTGAGACTATTGAGATTAATCCAACTTAGCGTGTAATTTTGAAAGTTTGTTCCTCTCACACATAATTATTCTTAAGGAAAAAGATAAAACATATTATAGAAGTCAGAATTTCGTAGCTCTCCTCAGTTTCGGTATGTTACGACACGGTGGTCGTTATGGTCGTACGTCGTACTAATCTATAATTTTACCTTTATGTAAAACTAGATACATGACACCAGCGTATAAACGTCTCACTGCTGGGACGAACACATGAGGAGCACCTACATGGGAGAAACACATGAGGAGCTTGAGCCATAACACCACCACGCTGGCCCAATGCGGGTTCGTGGGTTTTGCTTTGTTTTCGTATCAAAACCAAAGCTCTCAAACCACTACACCTACGAGCTCCTCATTCTACGAACTCCTCCGACAACCACTATTTTGATCAAGTGATCACTTGCGTTTGTGGTATACTTTTTCCAAGATTCATTACTTTAGCCCCAAGTGCAGTAAATATTTTTGTATTGAAATTAAAAGTGAAATGAAAGAAATCTTACTATTGGTGTGTAGTACATATCGAGTAATTGTGACAATTTCAGTGTGCTTAAAGTACCAAGTGCGTTTGGTATAGTCGACCCTAGAATAAAACCATCAAGACCACCACGAATTTCTGGATCAGTCATTTCTAAATTAGTGCCACTGCTTAACATGTAGAACCTGGTAGCTTGTGAGCTATTCCAATTGCCAGCATTTCCAACAGCTATAGAAGTTTGTCCTCCAGTTCCTTGTATAAGGATAGCTTCAGCTAAGTCACCTATAAGTAAATTTAACTATATGTAAATCATATTATAAATCGTGTACAAATTTAACATAATTGAAACAAAAAGATGATTGAGATTTTAAAGGAGGAATAATTTTAATGTCGATTACCTGACAATGTTGCAGGATAAATAGATGAAATAGTTGTTTGAGCAGCATTCTGGTAATTATTATGTGGATTTAGATCCTTGACGAGATCTTCAATGGACACTCTCTGACTCTCGGCTCCTGCTGCAATACCACTGATAAGATTTCCTGCGGATACTGGTCCCCATCGAGTATTCACTACACCCGTTAAGATAGGACATGTACTTCTAGAATCTACCTGTCGAGAATTCTTAGCTCCCATATATTCTACATCGTTGTCGGGACTTAACATTTGCATCTGGCCATTTTTGTCAGCGCTCCTAATATATAAAATAAATAAGTTATGATTACCATTTGTTAAGACGTTATGACATGTTCTATATATTTCATTTGTCAGATGGAATAGACACGAAAAGACACGTGTTTTGAGTTGGCTAAAAATCAGGTCAGTATTTTCAATTATATTTAAATTATACCTTGTAATAGACACTTAAGTATTACAAAACTTTGCAATTGATGAGTGCTGAATTTCAAGACTTACAACTTCGACATGTCCATAAGCTCAACATCATCGTCAATAGAGCGAGCCGTCCTCAAAGCTCGGTATTGTGAAAGTTGACCACAACTGCTTTCATCTCCTCGAAGACGAGCGTCCACAGTCGTCGATAGAATGTGATGAATAGCGCACTGAAGACAGAAAAGACTAGTCATAAAAATGTTTTATTTATTTGAAATTAATCAGGTCACTAGTGGATCATCTTTTATCCTGGCAAGTCAGGAGTTACATAAGAACTGGAAAAAGAGTGTTTGGAATATGCAGCTCTACTTATAGTAAGACATAGGGTCTGAAACATAAAAGATAGTTACGAGGCTGGTGATGACAGTGCGATAATAAATACCTAAAAAACCGGCTAGCGCTTTAGCGCACGAAGGGTTCCGTACCATTATTTCTAAACAAGCGTTGTTGCCGTTATCAATATCGAGCAAAAAGAAGCAGAACATGACGTTTGATGTATGGCCTAATATTTATTTTATTCTGTTTAATAGTATTTGTTGTTATAGCGGCAACAGAAATACGTCATCTGTGATAATTTCCCCCATTTCCCAGTAGTCTTACCAGTTGACATACACTATCAAGGTTCAGTAGATACAGCCTGGTGACAGACAGACGGACGGACGGGCAGCGGAGTCTTAGTACTAGGGTCCCGTTTTACCCTTTGGGTATGGAACCCTAAAAACTAATAGGATGTGATTGAAAGTAGCAAAACATTTCTATGTATGAACTAATATAGCCCATGTTAATTAATTGTCGTATTGTTGTCTATCACCACTCTGTACAATTTGGGTGTGCGGAGGTGACTAATTGGCAAGAAAGGGCTCAGAAAACACAGAAGGCCCGGAGCCCTTTACCTCACTTTCACAATAGTCATTATGTTAGGTAGGAGGCAAGTTCAATCCCTGCATCAGGAAAAATCTAAGTTTGCAAGATTACGTAACTATATCTACTCCTAGCTTGAGTGAATAGTTTCTAATGAATTTTTAGACTGCAAAAACTTTACAAACCTTTAATTCTAAACTTAAAGTATTATTTGGTAGGGTCTGTTGATTGCTTGGAATCATTCTTAGCACCAGTTTATGTCTGTGGAAAGAGTGGAACGTTGGTGCGTACGGTAATACAATCGACGACGCCGCGACATTTGTACTTCTTTGATGATACACAATACCATCCTGCCGGTACCTGTAATTATTTTAGTAAAAGTATTAAAATAATTTTAACTACATTTTCACTAAGTTGATATAGCTTTGAGAGAGAGAGATCTTTACGTTTTCTGGAATTTTTTTACGGTAATAAAGTTCAAAGACTGATGAAATTTAAACTCTAATATTGAAAAAGTAAGGGTGTACAAACAAGTGAACCCTTTAATGTAAATTATCCTTACGTATGAAGCATCTGCGTCGCAAGCATCCGCAGGTCTAAGTTAATATTAGGGTTGTCCTCGATCTTGCGTATAATGTCAATAAGAATCGGCATAGTATTTGGAGGTAAATTATTCCGGTTGAGTAGATTAGTGTCAGTGTAACATTCTCGGAGCTCGGGAGCTACGCTGGACTGGGCGGTGGCTTGCGCCTGGGCAGAAGCCGTGGCAACGGCTATCAATAGTAATTGTAACCACATTTTTTCTGAAAAAAATAAAAAAACTTATTTATAATGTTTTATAACTCGATAAGCATTACATATTTTCAGTTACTGGGCATAGATATGCTTATTTTGTTAAGAACCCCACTTAAGGAAGCAAACGTGGAATTTGTTTAAAACACAGTCTAAGTTTTTTGGAAGGTACTATTCCGTTATATGCGAATGTATTAATCTTCTACAAATTTTAGACTAAGGAACTCACAAATTTTAGACTATGTTTAATAAACTACTTATTATTTAAAATCTACTGCGGCGGCACTTTTGGTGGCAGAACCGATGCCAGATACAATTGGATTTTAATTGTCATAAGAACTCCGGACTATACTCCGAAAGTCTTAACCGGCTTAAAAATTACGGTGTTACGGTCCCTAAAAACCAGGTATAGGTACATTAACTGCATCATAACTTTGGGAATTTCATGCAAAAGCATTATTAAATCTAAGATCTCGGAAAATCAAAACTAGAATCCGGGTTAGGGCACAGAGGAGAGAATTTTACAGCATCGAATAGGTAGATACTATCCTCATCACGGAAACACTTTTCTTAAAATTACATACTTACAGGGTGGTGCCGTCAATAAGACAATAAATTAAAACATGGGCTATATAATAGGTTGGGGAAAAAGTTTCTTCGCATTTTTTAAGAAAATTCTAAACATTTTTTAATATAGTTCATTTACATTTAACTAAAATATGTAGGTACCATTTTGTTCGATAACTTTTTGCCATCTTGTAGGTAGGGACATGATCCCATTGCTATAGAAATTTTGGGGCTTCTGATCAAAATACCGCGACAAGTGGTTTTGGCAGTCCTCTCGTGATGTTAACCTGACACTGCCTAGAGAATTCTGAAGAGAGCGAAACAGGTAGAAATCTGAAGGTGCAAGGCCAGGACTATACGGCGGATTCATAAACCCCTCCCAGCCAAACTCTCTTAATTTTTGCTGAGTGGCTAAAGATATGTGAGGTCTAGCGTTATCATGATGAAAAACCACACCCTTCCTGTTGAATAATTCCGGCCGCTTTTTCTCAACTTCTTGCTTTAATCTCATCAGTTGTTCGCAGTAGAGTTCAGAATCGATAGTCCTGCCTGGTGGTAACAGCTCATAATGAATAATGCCCTTCCAATCCCACCACACACACAGCATCACCTTGTTGCGAGTTAACATTTGATTTTGCGCAAGTTGTAACAATTATCATATGAATTCAGCGATAGCATAAATCATCTATTTGGCGGGACCAATGTTTTAATGACATAACTTTAATTTGGCACATACAATTGTGTTGAAAATTGAGTATATACATGTACATATGTAGTACTAAGTTTTTGGGTGTGAATTACCTGCCGCTGAGTAGTCAAAGTCAAAGGTCGCGCCACTTTGACGTCAAGTTGGCGGGATCAGAGAGATTATGACATACTTCCTTTACCTTTAGAGGTACAAATGTCTGGTCCGGGGTACAAATAGTACATATGTAGCACAAACATTTTAATATTATACATTTCAAATTGGGGACTTGATCCCGTCATCTTGATGCTCACCCTTGTTGCGAGTTAACCCGGGTTTCGCCACAGTCTGTGAAGCCTGCCCGGCCTTTGACCACGACCTTTTTCGCACGTTCTTGTCGTACGTGATCCACTTTTCATCACCAGTTATCAGCTTCTTCAAAAATGGTTCGGTTTCATTACGTCGTAATAAAGAATCCTAAATGAGTCACGGTTCATTATGTTTCTTTCAGTGAGCTCGTGGGGTACCCAAATATCGAGCTTTTTTGTGTACCCATTTTTTTAAAAATGCGCCTTAACTGTTTTGTGGTCAATTCCCAGTTCTTCAGCTGCGTCGTAACTGCTGATATTCCGATCTTGCTCCAGTTTTTCAAAAATTGCATCAATTTTATCCGTAATAGGGCGACCAGAGCGACGTGCATCTTTGACATCAAAATTTCCGGATTAAAAACGCTTAAACCAAATTTGTGCTACGCTCACAGACACTGCACTAGGTCCTTAAACATCGCAAATTTTTTTCGCGGCTTGCGTTGCATTTTTACCTTTTTTGTAGTAAAATTTTAAAATGTATCGAATTTCTTCATTAGATTCACTCATCTTGACAGTACGAAAAACAAATGAAAAACACACATTTTCCTAATTTGAATTTGGAATTATCTTTTTTAATATCTTTACTTTTAATGATACCAAAACCAGCCAGATACAAATAGTACAGCCAAAGAGATTTTATTACAAGTTCATACATACTATAATGCGAAAAGACTTTTTCCCCAACCATTAGTTCATAGAAATGGTTTGCCACTTTCAAAAACATCTTACTTACTCATTTGATAAAATCATGACATTTGTATGAAATAATGCAGCCAATGTTATGTAAGTAAATAATCATTATTTGGCCGCTGTAGTCAGTAAGGCGAAGGCTTTAATAAGGGTGGAGATGAACTAAAATTTGATTAAAGATAATATACATAATACGTGCAGAATGTGTATATAAGGTATAGTATTTGATGGAGAAAACAAGTAAATCTAGGTAGGTATAGGTAAGTGAGATAATTTTGAAATAAATAATTTTTCAGATAGAGAAATCTATGTAGAAAACATTCCGATAACTCTGATAACGGTATCGACATGTAGCGATGCGAGACCTTTATGCCATTTGTTGTTGATGATTAATCGCTGGCTTTATCATCTTTCGAGGGAACGGTTTTACCTAGCTTGTACTTATTACTTATAACAATATCTAAACTAGAAAAATTTCACGTCCTGATTCGGGAATGGAAACCGCGACCTTTCATCTGAGCTACCCAGTATTTGGGGCAACCCCGTAAAATTCTTCTAGTCTATCTGTATTTGCGTTATAATCTAACATCTTACCATAAAACAAAAATTAAAACCGACTTAAAAAAAAATCTGAAAAGTATAAAATAATTAAATTAAAGTAGGTAGGTAGGTACTCATCCCATAGAAACATATTTTTTGGAGTCGGTGCTTCACTTTCTATTGTTTTTGGAAACAAATTAGCACCAACTCCAAAAAATATGTTTCTAGGGGATGAGTACCTACTTAAATTTAATTAATTTATCCTTTTCAGTTTTTTTTGAAGTCGTTTTTAATTTTTGTTTAAATTTTTTTTTCACAATTTTTAGTGATAACTTTCTAAGATCGAAGCTAGATGGGTGACCGTCAACTTATATTGTTTCCTACTATCGTATCGTTTCCCTAAAAAGTCATATGAAAGCAAAAATCCGCCAATTTCGCATACGTAGACGACTTAATAAATTCAGTTTTTTTTCATATCAAAAGCAAACTACCCAACTGATTTTGAAAAAAAATCACAATTTTTAGTGATAACTTTCTAAGATCGAAGCTAGATGGGTGACCGTCAACTTATATTGTTTCCTACTATCGTATCTTAAAATAAAAATTATGGGACCAAATGGTAACTATTCCGCATCGAACAAAAAAGAATCACGTAAATCGGATCAGTAATCTCGGCGTAATCGGTGTACATGCATAGAAAAAAAAACATACCGGCCGAATTGAGAACCTCCTCGTTTTTGAAGTCGGTTAATGAAAAATTTTAAGTAATTCGTCTAACACTATCTTATTGAGACTATTCTTATGAGCTAAAATACGATATCGGCTGTAAATTGACCATCCCGCAGATTTTTTCATGTACAAGAGCAGCTCAAGGTTAGCATGTCTTAGAAATACTACCGAAGTAACAGTAAACCAAATTTCAAATGGTTTGGATCTGTGAAATTTATAAAAACTCTTTTGTCAAGTAGGAAATGAGCTGATAGTCATCAAACGCCTGAACTGATCTACATAAATTATAGCTAAGAAGAACCATTTTATCACGTCAGCTTTCAAACAAAAAACCTATATATGAAGGGTCTGTTAGTGGCCCTTTAAATATTATGTATGACTACTCATAAATGACACTCTGAATATGTCCAGCTAGAGGCTCTAGTGCACGTTTGTAAAACGATTCTATCACGTTAGCGTATTGGAAACAATTTTGTTTACTCCTTATACGATGAACGCGATCGTTGCGTTTGACGTAAAACTCATACTTGAGACGCATAAAGCTTTAGAAAATAGATTTTAGCTTTAATTATCTTTTTTTAAACATATTTTTATATTGTTATTGTTATATTGTTTTTATTTATTATTGTTTCCAATATTGCCACAAACGTGGGGACTTTTGACCTATACTTTTTATTATGAAAAACCTTGGAGGAGTTCGTCACATAAACTCTAGAACTTAATATGCCATTGATGGGTGATGGGTGACCGTGTTAAGACGGTGGAAATGATCGACTTTAGCGATTGCTTCATTTTATGATGTTTGTTTGGTCTACTTTCGGTTCGATTCATTAGGCTTTATTATCTTTATGTGCTTATCGCTCTACGCTGGTATTCTTTATCAATGAGTTGGCAGGTAACTAACTCATTTACGTATAATATGGATTTATGAATCTATTTACTTATAATGGATTTATGAATCACGTTTCTATAAACATTCAAAATTTTGTTACTTTCACAATATACTTAGTAGATATTTATGCTATGTAAGAAGCTAAGTAGGTAGTTAGACTATTAAAGCTATCAAAAGTCAAAATAATGTAAAATAAACCCTTTTGTTTGAGAAACATCTTTGTAGTAAAAGTCACCACATTAAACATGTGACTCTACACGCTGTATAAAAGTATTTTATTTCACATCAAATCGGTAATTAATTAGTAACAGTACTTTCTATGACTGTATTAGTCATTTATGTAACACTTAAATACATACTACACAAACTATATAGGTACATAGTTTCTTAACTGTATTCTAGCTATGCAAATCATACAAAGTAATATGGAGCCATTTAGTATTTGCTTTTGTAACGTATCAATCGTATATAATACTAAGAACCTCCTCGTTTTTGAAGTCGGTTAATAAATGATTGTGGCCATTCGTGGAGTGGCCGTTGTTACGGAATGTTACAATACAACACGTCTCACGTCAAAGTTAACTCTATGACTGTACAGTCACCAGTAAAAGTCACTTTGACAGTTGATGACTTTAATAAAAAATCGACAAAGAATTCTGTGGTATTGGTCACTTACTTTTGCTCATCACTTACATACCTGCTGTAATGTCAAAGCGTTTCTCTTTATCCACCGGTACTGAATAACATATTCTTCAGGAGTGAGATACAAGATTGTAAAAGAAACATTCTATACCTTGTTACACCGCAATCAATTTAGAATTTTACGATTTACGAAAAGCAAAATAAAACAAGACCAACCTTTCTTACGTAATTTAACTGTATATAGTAAAAATCACTGTTTCCTTCCACAATCGCGCACTTTTTCCAATCACATGACCAAAAAATAACGTCTTCTTTACACTGTCATACGTATTATTGTGCCGATTCAAAAATAAAAGTTTGGGCGCGGCCAACTTGCAGAAAATACTCATAAAAGTAACAGGGCACAGGTACACGATAAGATAAGAAAGCAGGTCTAGATAAATTTGTATCAAATGATGGTCATACACTCACTACCTGACTATGTGTTGTAGGTATTGTTATCTGTGTATTATCTGTTTTCGCCCGCGATTACAGTGATAGCGATAGATTGTGTCGAAGCGTATAGGTACTGTGAACTCAATTCAAATATACTTACCTATCTATTGATTTAAATAATGTTACATTTGACATATAAATATTTTTATTACAGTTCATTTGGTTTTCTCTTCATATATTGGATAATATTTACCTATTTACATAAAATGACTTTGTTGTAGGGTAGACCGGGGACAATAGTAACATTTTCTACATAAACTTCGATTGTGAGGACACCCTATTTAGATTTATGAAAAGCAGGACTTAAATTAAGAAACATAATTTATCTACCCACAGGATTTAGAAGCCAACATGTACTAAAATTAACCCCAACATGGTAAATTTTAATCTTTATAGTGAACACTGAATAGCGTTACTATTGATCCCTGCACAGGGTCATTTTTATGTAACACAAATTTAATTCAAAATAAACGCTGAATAATAAACAAATCAGTTTTTTTTTATTAAACAATGTAAACTATAAATCGTCTTTGGCGCGATTTTTTATAAGGCACTAGAATATTGTGAAATTTATTGATAAAATAAACACATTTAAACTAAACAGTCCATCTTCTAGGTATAATCTAACAAAAATACATAATTCTCATATTAATTAAATAACTCTGTAAATCTGTAATGCTTATCTTAGTAGCATGGCAATTAACAAAAAAACATTTGATTTAAAGTCGAAATCAACCACTAATATTCTCCATACAAATCAAGCATGTTACAGTTACAGTTGACCCAAGGTATTACCCGACTGCGGCAGTAAAAAGGTAGGGATAGGTTTATTCATTATAAAATTTTCGGAAAACTTTAATAACCTCATGAAAATAAGTCAATTCCCTAGTGACATTCTATTAACAAAATCATTTTTGATAAATTGCATCCTTCAAATCTCAAAATTTCAAAAAAAAAAACAGGCGGTTAATTAATGACTAATGACGAGGGCCTTTCTTCATTTGTTTTGTAACTTAACTGACGATTCTGTAGGACATAAAAAATGAACTGTAATTGTGTAGTAGGTCCTTATTATTTATTATTCATAAACTTATTTTGCGGTGAAAATTCTATCCGAAAATATAGAGACGAACGAAATAGTAAAAACACAAAGTTACCGTGAGTTTTGTTGAGATTTTTAACCGACTTCAAAAACGAGGAGGTTCTCAATTCTGCCGGTATGTTTTGAACCTTTCATTTAGAGACTTTTAAAGAACATTACCTAATGTGGTCAATAAAAATCCGTTACGAAACTCGTTTAATTTTGGCCCGAAATTTCGGAAAACATTTCATAGAAAGATAGTGAATATCGTTAGTAATGGTTCATCGAAGCTAAAAAAATATCGACGAGGATGGGATTCGAACCCACGCGTGCAGAGCACATTGGATTAGCAGTCCAACGCCTTAACCACTCGGCCACCTCGTCATATGTCAGAAGGTCCAATTTTACGGTTGCCTCAAAACTAAAAGTTATTGAATGTTTACTTTTCATTTTTATTATAAATAATTCTATTTTTTATCCTCAAATTATTAGCAATACTTATGATAAAAAGATATTTACAAACTATAGTCAATAAGTAACGCCATCTAGAGAATGTTCAAAATATTCTAAATAGATAGTAATTTTCTTATAATGGCATCGTCAAAAGATTATAATATTATTTTTTTGTTAGTATGGAATCAAACTATAGATAATTCAGTAGGTAGGTAATTTTCTAGGATTTATGGAATATAATATTTTATTATAGTAGCGCCCTCTATCGCCTCTTTGTGAAAATAAGTACTTAGTTCTATCCTTACAGTCTGGAAAGAGTGTGTGGCCATTGTAGTTTTAGCATTTGACACTAGATGTCACTATTATCAAAGTTTGCTATTTTGATACAATTTATATTATAATTTATGTACTACTCTTCTAAATTCTATAATCTAATATTTAAAATTAGTTGAGAACACGTGATAAAATAAAACGTTTTTGAAATAAAAGCTTACCCAAGTAAATTTTATGTAAGCCTATTAAGACAATTCGCTTGCTTCTGGTGCTTTACTTTGGTTTTTTGACACCGTGATGCTTTTTATAATTTAACTTGTACTAAAATTAAGTTTTATTTTTGTATTTTCATGCAAACTTTTACAATTTAGAGCACCTACAAGGTGAAAATAATAAAAAAATAATTAAAAGTGAAAAAATATATTATAATCAAAGAGGTAATTAGCAAAAAATATATTTTAATAATGACCAATGTTACCTAAGTTTAAATATGGCGCTTTTTTTAACAAATTCGGAAAATATACGCTATTGTTACCCATAAAATAATTAAAGTTTAAAAGTTATGGAATATTGTTGAAATTATTATAAGTTATAAAAATTATGTATTTTTATCCAAAATTTTTAAAAATAGCATCATTAACATGTATGTGACGTCATCTAAGCTGATTTTTTATGGAGCGTTTTAGACCATGAGCTGCAACACAGACATTTATCTAGAGCCGCAACATACATAACAAACATACCACATTATATTAGACACTATTGATTTTATACATACTATTTCTTTTGCAATATTTCTTCATGAGTTTTAAACTTCTTATTTATGAAATAAAAAATCTGGTTAACTACCCTATTATGCAAAGGTTGTATTTGATCAAATAATATCTTTATAATCATTCTTGTATGAGTTGAATGAGGTTGTGATTGTGAATGGAGGAAACACCGCGGCAGCCGGGCAGGCAGCACAGTGTGGATTTCGGCTGGTTGCCTAGCAACACGCCCCTCAGTCTCTGTCTACGCTCTACAGTCTGATCCCCATATAAGTAACTATTAATCCAGCTACAAATGACAACCGATTTATTGTTTTTACAAAATATGTTATTCTAACTACCGGGTGTTATGAGTTGAAAGTTTGTAAGCATTGAAAAAGTGTCTGTGAAGAAGCATTCTACAAGCCATACACAATAGATACCTACCTATTCTGTTGTTGAATAAGGCCGCTGTAAGGTTATAAATAATAATAATAATTTCATTAATATATCCATCCCAATTATCTTACCTAACATAAACACTAGCTGAACATAGTTTGTTATTCCTCTATGATGATACCTGTTTGTCTGTATCCTTTGCAACACAGGCAAACGCATCCAACTACTTGGTCAGGGGTCCCGGGTTCGAATCTCGGTAGGAGCAAAGATTTTTTATGATGAGTACGAGCATTTGTTCACGAGTAATAGATATATTTGTATGTTTATTTAGTATTTTTTTTTACAAAGCACGGCAAACGATGTATCTAAGCGGTAAGAAGAGTCCATATTCGAAGAGAGTTAGTGCAGCTAAAAACACACTGTTCTAGTCGCCGCCACCTTGCCGGCCCATAAGGTGCCTTTTCACGCCTCTTTTAAAGGAACCCATGTTAAGGAGGGAACTGTGCTGGCAAAGAATTCCAAGTTTTGGAAGTACAACATATAAACAAATTACTTCACATCTTTGTGCGTGATGTTGAGGTGGAAACAGTATATTGACGACTCCGAAGACCAGCACGCGTGCTCCTGAATTGGAAAGGGGAAGGTGGAATTAGGTTAAAAAGCACCTCATAACACTCCATAATAAAGCCGATAGAAGGCGCTAAGCGATGCAATATAACGCGGAATTGTAGAGGCTCTAGGCTGTTCGTGACCTCTACATCGTCAATGATACTGACAGCAGAACGCTGCAATCTGTCCAGTGCATCGAGGAGGTAGTTGGTGGAGCCATCCCACAAGTGCGAGCAATATTCAACGCAAGACAGGCCCTGAGTTTTGGCCAGGCATGAAAAATCGACGCACCTTGTTCAGGACACCGAGTCTCCGTGAGGCTACGAGGAGAATTCGCTTTTAAATTTTAGCTGGCGCACGAGTGTAAGTACCTAATGTAATACCACAGAGGAAAGAGTAGTTATAATACTTCACATCTTCGAATTGTTTTAATTATTACACGCGATCGGCCCCGTCCCAGTGCAAAATTAAAATCACTAATACCGAAAAAGGCTCAATCTCGAAGCACAGCTTATGAAATACTGAAGCTTGATTACTGTCGAAAATATTTTATTTGATAGAACTTCTAGCGACCAGCCTCGTCCGAAGTTAAATTAAAAGCACTGATTAAAAGGAACGGGAAAGCACATAAGGATGGAATAAACGATTAAAAGCATTTGTTTGCGTTTGTGCTTCAATCTGCTGATTTTCAACCGAATTCAAAAAGGCAGAGGTTTTCAATTCCGTTGGTATCTTTTTTTATGTATGCACACCGAGATTTTTAATTTGATTTATTTGATGCTTCTCTTGTTCGATGCGGAATAGTTGTCATTTGGTCAATAAAAAAAATATTTAAAATCGATAGTTTATTTTAAAAATCAAAATAACTGGAATAACTTAGTAAGTCGTTTAAACGAAATTGCGGATATTTTCTTTCGTATATGTAATATACTGACGGTCACCCATCTATGACCTGAGAATGATATCACTAAAAATTGTGTTTTTTTAACAAAACGAAAAAACCGACTTCAAAACAACTATATTTTATCTTTTTTATTGTTTTTTTATTTTTATTTATACCTATATTGATTTGTTCCATCCAACCTTCCCTAGCGTTCTACTTTGAGTTAATATTTCATGAAAGATTTATCGAAGATTGAGGACCTTTATAAAAGAGACGTTATTCCGTCTTTCATTGGTAAATTTTGAAATAATTAATAGTAAACTTTAGACTCATAGATATAGACCGACCATATATCACCAAATGAGTCAAAACCTAATAAAATCTTATAAAAACCATATACAACCATATACATTATCTATTTAAGATTTAGCTAATAGCACAAAAATTTAGTTATTGAGATAAATAAGTAGCTACACTTATAGAGATAACTGTTTACACAAACAGTGACTTCTAAAAGTGGTAGAAGAATAATATTTTTTTCGTACCACTTGCTCAAAAAAGTGACATTCCATGCCACAAAAAGCGAACATAACAATAGTTATTTTTAATCTGTTAAAAACAGGGAAAGAAAATTGTACTGAATTTCATTCATCCTCTAGGGGGAGAATGTGATTTAAATTTGGAATACTTACCGAAATTTATACTGAACTACATCTGTGTTTACACCATTGAGTTTGTATAATAAAGCATTATACATCTTTTTGAAAAAGGAATACGCACAAAAATGTAACTATGATCTATCAATAATTGGACCAATGTTTCGAATGTTAACTTTAACTTTTAATTGTCATTATTTTTAATAAATGCTTATCTCATATTATTATTGTGTAAATTTTTTCGCAAATGGTACGGAAAGTAGAGTATTCTCCTCGGTGATAAAGCTGTCTTAGTCTTGGGTGAACTTAAATCCCTCGCTACACTCAGGACTCGTCTTAAATTCACGAGCGAAAAATGTATTTGATCTGCTTTGTATAGGTACTTACCTACTACCTAAGTACCTTAGGTTTTTATTACAGAAATAATATTTCATGTTTTTATATTTTTTTATTTTTTCTTTTCACTCTAAAGAGACATGAAATATTATTTCCGAAGAAAAACAACATAATTCTCTAATACTTTTCTACTCCGCAGCTACCTACACAATATAGGTAATATTTGCGTTTCCCGAAGAAGACGTACAAACGCAGGACTTAACTTGCAAATGCCCAGATCGGCGGCGAAGACACCGAAGGGTCTTCAGTCCTGGTGAATTTCAATACATTAACACTAGCTAATAATAATAATAGTAAAAGGTACTGGTGTTTCGTCCTTTATTCATAGATATATTAATCTTTAATTTGAAATATATTAGTAAACTTTAGAATTACAAACAGACCATTATGTCACTCAATTAGCCTAAAAAAACCTAAGCAAAACGTATAAAAACAATATAATTATACTTTTAAGATTTAGGTAATAGCACTTATAGGAGATGTTTCATTTTTGCCTATGAGTATGTACAGTACACAAAAACCAAATATGGCAATATAGGAGGCCATATGAAGACATAATCTCTATAATCTGTGGCCATATTTTTAAAATGTTCGGAGAAATGTTCGCTTTTAGTCCAGTAATATGGCCTGAGTAGTCTGATAGACAGATCAATAAAGTTTTTTGCTTTCTTCTGTATATTTTGAGTGGTATAATTATAGAACAGTTTTAGAATTATTATATAATAGTAATAGTGTTACCATTATATAATAATTCTAAAACTGTCACATATTGTACGAGCAAGCTCGTACATTATCCACAATAATCACATCAGCACAATTTTAACCTACTTAGGGAAACACGCAACTTTACTTTAATTTTCACTTAATTGTTTAATTCAGTTCGTTCGCATAGATCAAGCCTTTCAGTCGCGCGTTCTCACCTTACCATCAAACCCATTCTAGTATAATCAAGTTATCAATTAAATTAGTGTCTTCTATCCAATCAAACAATCGTATAATTTTATCTCCAATATCAAATCGTACGGCCTCCCCGTACATGTGGTCCTTCGAGCAACCGTTAGCGGGACTTCTACACGGGTTCGTCAGTGACCTGATTACGTGTTAGTGTTTCCGTCAGGCGGCCTATCGCGACATAGTGCATTTAGTGACGTGTCCAAAACTGTGTTACTAAGCGATCAAGAGGGCAGTGACACATCAACAGTATTAGATCTGCGCAATCAAGCAGCACAGGTTATTCAGTACCCGAGAATCAAGATTGGGTACACCAGGTCTAAGCAGGTCAGCAGGCTTGACGTAACAAGAAGCGTCAATCTTGCAACAGCGCTACAGTGAGAACATCAGCATCTTTACTGCAGCACCGCCGCATCAGCATCGGCCTATCAGCAGGAGAAGCAACGGGCAGTATCTTCAGACCAAGTAAGATCAGTCCTTTTTATTTATATCTCCATAATGTCCATCAACGACATTCTCGCTACTCAGCAACAGCTCTCGCATGCAATTGAGAACATTTATACCAATTTCAAGAAGGATGGGTCAGACAGAAAAACAGGAGACTACATCAAGCGCAGGTTGGATACTCTAGACAGCTATTGGTTCGAATATGAGAATAATTACAGCCAGTTGTCACAGCTAGACATAGATACAGCAAACAGGGAAAGGATAAACCAGGATTACAATCGATTGAAGGAGAGATTCAGTAACATTAGAGCTCATATTCAAAATTATCAGCATTTTGCAGAGGGTAGACCAAGTACACCTCTGTTAAAGCCTCCGTCATTCGTAAGCAAGCAGAATGAGCCAAATACAGCTCAACATACATCGAAAGCATCATCTAGTAAAACAGAGGATATGTTAAAGAAACAGCAAAGCAATTTCAAGGCTTTTCAAAGAACGGCAACAAAAATCAACATAGACTCAGTTTCACAAAAATGGGAGTTCGAAGATCTGTTGCGTACTCTCCATTCTCGTTGGGCTGCTATCGACTCTTTACATTGGGAGCTAGATAGCGACCTAAGCGGTTCAAACAGGGAGTATGAAGAGACATTTTCTCAGTACGAAAAAGAATACGATACTTTAAAAATGGCCATTAACAAGAAGATGTGGTCTGTAGTGCATCAAGAAAAATCGACTCCACAAATGGAAGTTCCGACCTTTAGTGGAAATTATCACAATTGGATTTCATTCAAAGATCTTTTTAACGAAACCGTCCATAGCAATCCATCTATATCAGACGCCCAAAAAATGCAACATTTGAAATCGAAAGTTAAAGGAGAAGCAGAGAGACTCATTCACCATTTACATGTGAGTTCCGACAATTACAAGGTCTGTTGGGACATTTTAAACCAGAGGTATAACAATAAGAAGCTTTTATTTACATCTCACATCAATATATTAATGAATATTCCTATTACGCAACAACAATCAGCCACCCATCTTAAGCGAATTCATGATACCACTCTGGAATGCCTCAACGCCATAAAAAACCTAGGAGTTGATACTAGCTCTTGGGACCCTCTTCTCGTACATATTTTGACTCAAAAATTGGATACAGTATCATACACCGATTACGTAGAATCTGTAAAAGACCCAAGAGAACTACCAGTACTGCAAGAACTACTACACTTTCTCGAAACAAAATTCACCATCTTAGAATCTGCACGGAGAAAACAAGATAATACATTGCAAAAACATCCAGTCGGAAGTCAGGGGTCAAAGTATCAAAGTAATAATCATAAAATAAATCAATTTAAACATTCATTTTCAACAAGCAGCAAAATTACACCGCAGCCTACTTACAACAAGAAAGTAATGTCAGCGAAAACTGGCATGTGTTCGGTGTGTCATGGAGACCACGGCATTTATTTTTGTCCAAAATTTTTAGAAATGCCACCTTACAACAAACTCAAGATGATAAATAATCTCAACCTATGCCATAACTGTCTTCATTATCATCCAGGAAAACCTTGCTTATCAGAAAATGTTTGTCGTGAATGCAATAAAGCTCATAATAGCTTGTTGCACGCAGCGTTTTCGCAATCACTTCGCTCGGCAACAGACAGCAAAGCGGGGTCTGCGAGCGCGCACGGGGGGAGTGCAAGCAAAAGTGCTAACGCAGGGATTCAAGTCTGCAATGAAACGACTGTAACACATGCATCGGTCAATGAACCCGTCCAAGTTTTACTGCCAACCGCCGTCGTCAAGATACAAGCCGTTGATGGCACTTACCATGTCATGCGTGCCCTTCTAGACCAAGGGTCCCAGACCTCTCTTATTACAGAGCATGCAGCCCAGCTTTTAAACATACCTAGAATGAGATGCAAGGGAATAATTTCAGGCATAGGTGACAAGGAAAGCAATTGCAAAGGCATTATCAGTATCAAATGTCATTCAATGGTAAGTGACTTTACCTTTGTAACAGAAACTTTAATCATGAAACAACTCATAAAGAATCTACCAAGTCAAACTTTCTCCAAACCAGATTGGTCATACTTAGATCACATAAAATTAGCTGATCCCGACTTCTGCCACAGCCGCCCCGTAGATATTTTACTAGGAGCTGACGTTTATTCGACTATTTTAATGGACGGCATCTGCAGAGCAAACTCATCCCTTTCGATTGCTCAACAGACACAGCTTGGGTGGATTTTGAGTGGCAATGCCAAAACATTTCAATGCAACGTGGTTTTACAAGACCTTGACGAAATCCAGAAGTTTTGGGAGATAGAAGAAATAGCTGAACAAGTAGAGCTATCGTCAGAAGACCAACAATGTATTGACTTCTATAAGTCAACCACAAAAAGAAGGGAAGATGGAAGATACGAAGTACGCATACCATTTAAGCCTAATTATCAAGAAAAATTAGGGCAATCTAAAAATAAAGCTATAGCTCAGTTTTACAGGTTAGAACAAAAATTATCAAAAAATATTAATATGGAAAAAGAATATAAGTTATTTATAAATGAATACATTTCGCTCGGACACATGATACCCGATGACGATTGCAATTCAAGCTTTAAGTGTTATTTACCTCACCATTGCGTCATTCGCGAACAATCTACGACTACAAAATTACGTGTCGTTTTCAACGCGTCAGATAAAACAACATCAGGACTAAGTTTGAATGACGTAATGTGTAGGGGCCCAAATCTCCAACAAGATCTTCAGAGTCTCATTATCAAGTGGAGACAGCATCGTTTCGCGTTTACAGCTGACCTGGAAAAGATGTTTAGACAAATATGGCTCAATAAACAAGACCAAAATTTACAGATAATAATATGGCGAGACAATCAAACCAAAAAACTCATGGAGTACAAATTAGGAACCGTTACCTACGGTACTAAAGCGGCACCATTCCTTGCCATGATGACACTTAAACAGTTAGCTCACGATGAAAGAATAAATTACCAAGGAAGTCCAGCACCTCGAGTTCTTGAGGAGTCGTTCTACATGGATGACCTGATGGATGGATCCCATTCCCTGGAAGCCGCCAAAGAGTTGCAAAGAGATATGATCAATCTGCTAAGATCAGGGGGATTTCATCTCAGAAAATGGAAATCAAATGCCCCCGAGCTTCTAGATGCAGTAGATAAAGATCAGAAACCTCAAGATTTTGATTTTAAGCAACCAGAAACAACCAAAGCTCTTGGCCTTGGGTGGAATCCAGAGAGAGATCAGTTCACATTCCAATCTCAGATTTCTTCGTCAACATCAAACATTATTACTAAAAGAACACTGCTATCCAACATATCAAAGATATTTGATCCGCTAGGCTGGCTAGCTCCTCTTACAGTCAAGCTGAAACTACTGTTTCAAGATGTATGGAAAGCTACTATGAGATGGGATGAGCCTGTGCCTCAGGATATCAGTGAGAAATGGAACAAGCTAAAAGCAGACATACACGTCATAAGCCAATATCAAGTACCAAGGTGGCTGCAAACTAAAAACAGAGATCACATAGAGCTGCACGGCTTTTGTGACGCAAGCACTAAAGCTTATGCATGCGTCATCTATTGTAAAATAAACAAAAATAATGGTTCATCAATTGTAATAGTATCGGGAAAAACAAAGTTAGTTCCCATTAAGAAGAACACTTCACTGCCCCGTTTAGAACTTTGTGGGGCACTACTATTATCAAACCTCATGGCTAAAGTCAGGAAATGCCTGAACAATCATGAAATTACTGTCTACGGTTGGGTAGACTCTATGGTAGTGTTGGGCTGGCTCAATGGCGATGTCGATCGATGGAAGCCGTTTGTAGCCAACCGAGTGAGACAAGTCAAGACGTCAATGGACTCAAGTTGTTGGCGTTACATTAAGTCAGAGGACAACCCGGCTGACTGTGCTAGCCGAGGCTTGACAGATTCTCAACTCAAAGATCACTCTTTGTGGTGGCAGGGCCCTACTTGGTTAAGCACATTTAATTTTAAAGATCAGAAAAAACAGGATTATTACACTAATTTAGATTTAAAATCAACAAAACAAGTCAATGTAATGCAATTATCTAATGAAAAAATTATCACTGAACAAATATTAGAAAAACAAAGCTCATTAACAAAAACAATCCGGGTAGTAGCATGGGTACTCAGATTCAGAAACAAGGAATTTAAACCTAAATATTTAACGGCTCAAGAGTTAAATAAAGCAAGACTAGTGATAGTTCGGAATATTCAGCACAAAGAGTTTTTTGAAGAAATTAGTAATTTGATAGAATGCAGAGTCATAAGTAAAAAGGCCAAAATATTCAATCTAAACCCTATATTAGATGAAAACAATATCCTACGAGTCGGTGGCCGACTAAGACACGCAAACATGGACCCCGAAATGAAACACCCAGCTATTATTCCTAGCCATACCAGACTAGCAGATCTTATCATCGACCAAGCACATGAATTCACATATCATGGTGGAGCGCGCTTAACGACCGCTTATATTCGACAAAAATATTGGCTTATTGGAGGATACAATGCCGCAAAGAAGCGCCTCCGATCGTGTGTCAAATGTAAAAAGCACAGCCCTACTCCGTTAAATCAGATAATGGGAGACTTACCTTCAGCTAGAATAAATCCTTCGCGCCCCTTCTATCATTGTGGCGTAGATTACACCGGTAATGTCTTTATTAAAGCCAGCAAGGGACGTGGGATTAAAACCACTAAAGGTTATGTGGCTGTCTTTATATGCATGTCCACCAAAGCAGTACATCTGGAGCTCGTCTCAGATCTGACAGCTTCCGCCTTCCTCGCAGCATTACGTAGAATGTCAGCGAGAAGAGGAGTACCCGGTCATATCTACAGCGACCAGGGTACTAACTTCATAGGGGCTAATAAAGTATTACATCAAGAGTTAATGCAGCTTACTAGTTCCTTTAATCAAGAATTTATGACAGAAGTAGCAAGTATGGGCACGGAATGGCACTTTAATGCACCCTCTTGGCCCTCAGCTGGCGGTCTGTGGGAGGCCGCTGTAAAAAGTCTGAAATATCACCTTAAGAGAGTGATTGGTGAACAGAAGCTGACGTTTGAGGAATTCACCACTCTTTTATCTCAACTTGAAGGATGCCTTAATTCCCGGCCCCTTTGCCCAGTCACTGAAGATCCTGAAGACTTAGATTTTTTGACACCTTCCCATTTTTTAGCAAGTGGACCTACTTTGACTCTCCATGACACAGAAACAGATCTAAGAACCAGGTGGCATCTTACCCAAAAAATATTTAATGACATTTGGAAGCGTTGGCGAAGCGAGTACCTTACGCAACTCTCCACAAGAAGTAAATGGAAAGAGCCGGAAAGAAATATTCAATTGAACGACGTTGCCATTATCAAAGATGACAACCTACCAGCAGGCAAATGGGCTTTAGGTCGTGTTGTACAATTACACCCTGGAGCGGACGGTTACACAAGAGTCGTCACACTAAAAACAAGAAATGGTTTACTAAAGCGTCCAATAGTGAAACTATCAATATTACCAGTAAATCATAGAGAAAACCAAGATAAACAGCAAGAAAAGAAAGAAAATTATTCAGAACGAATATCATCCGGCGTAAATAAAAAGAAATCATGTCTCACAACAATATTATTATCCATGATGCTATTTTTATTCATCACACCTGTTAAGTGCTCATATAATACCATTACATTACAAAATAATAAGAGCTTATATTTTGATCGTATTTCAAACATGAATTTAATACGAGACGACTGGCGCCTTATTGTCTACTACGATACAAAACCTTATCAAGACGGGAATGCACCGTTAGCGAAATACCTTAGGTACGTAGAAGACATATGCTCAAGAATAAGTATGGAATCAAATTGCAATGGCATCATATCACAGTTACGTCACGAGGTTACGGAACTACAACACTATAATACTATCTTAATGAGTCATAATCATAACATGAATGACCCCACGAGAATAGTACACCGGAGCCGACGCGGTCTAATCAATGGCATCGGCTCCATTGCGAACTCTCTCTTTGGAGTTTTAGACCAAAGCTTCGCAGACAAATATGAAAAAGACATAACCCTTATAAAGGAAAACCAAAAGCATTTAGCGACCCTCTGGAAAAACCAAACTTCTGTAGTTGAGGCCGAATTCAATCTGCTAAAGCGAACAGAAAATATCATCGACCAGCATCATAAGCTAATCAATAAAAAATTTAACAATATAGAAAATTCCATCCATCAAATAAAGAGTGAAATCCAAAATGTATCTCTTGTCAATGAATTTATCACCACATCTATAATAACAAATAACATTTTATTAAATTTAAAAAACATTCAAGAGACGTTACTCGACACCGTTACCAACATTTACAATGGAAAATTCAATTTTCACTTGATTCCACCAGATCAGTTGAGACATGAACTCAGTGTTATAGCTGGACAGCTGCCCAGAGACTTGTCCATCCCTATAGAAAATTTTGGGGACTTGTCCGAGATATATAATTTGCTACAAGTGAGAGCAAGAATAACGAACAACTACATTATTTTTGAGATAAAAATACCTCTCATTGGCAGCGATACCTACGAAATTTTAAAAATCATACCTATACCTCATTTAACAAAAAATAATGAAGAGATAGTCGTAGTGCCAATATCGAAATATGTTGCTGTCAGTCTAAAAAAAGATGCTTTTATGACCATAACAGAACAAGATTTAAACTCCTGTTTGCAAAGAAATATCGAAAGAATGCTGTGTCACATCAAGAGGCCCATCTTTCATATTAAAGATGATCACAATTTTTGCGAGCGCCTGTATAATACAAGAAAATGCAAAACAATTATCCGCCCACAAATGGACGGAATTGCAGAAAATAAATACATATTTTTATTTTTGCTGCGAACGATGTCAGTTAAAATTGCTATGTGAAGATCAAGTTACCGCAGTGCAAATGACCCACGCTGGCCTATTTAACATCGGTCAAGGGTGCGTTATCAAATCACCTGACTTCTTTGTGTACTCACATAAACAAGACGTGAGTAAACTGAGTATCAGTCCTGATATACAAACCCCAGAGATATCACCAATAAATCATATAATAAATATCTCTATACCGGAAGAGTATATACCGATCAATGTAACTGATGATATCGCTCACAATCTTCACCTACAACAGATCAAGCAGCAGCTAGAGATAATGAAACGAAGTGATCCCATCATAGAAAACGTTTCTTATCATGACATTCACCACTACGTGGCTATATACGTCCTGTTCGCGGTTGTAGCCTGTGGCGGCGCAGTCCTCATATGGTGGCGCTGTAGGCGCGCCAGGGCTGCGGCCGCGGGAACGGCACAAGTACCAGGGCAACAGCCGCCAACTACGCTGCGTGTACCATCCCCAAGCGTCAATGTGCAGTGTAGTGAATACAATATGGGCAATCAGTGTAGTGAAACAAATGAATTACCAAAACAAAGTGCGCGTGTGATAAATAAACCAAACAAAAGCACATCGCCAGTGCAACTTCGTTCCGTATATACTATATCGGATGAGAGTGTAAACTAAGTGTAGACGTGTAGTAGATATAATAAACAAAATATTGTCAATCATCTTGTAAACATAGTTGTCAAGAATAACATACTAACACAAAACCATTTAGTACATAAAAAACAAATGTTTCATCCTTGTAATCATATATTCAAGCATCTAATCATCCCTACTAACTTCATCTTTCTCGCCCGGGAATATGTACGAGCAAGCTCGTACATTATCCACAATAATCACATCAGCACAATTTTAACCTACTTAGGGAAACACGCAACTTTACTTTAATTTTCACTTAATTGTTTAATTCAGTTCGTTCGCATAGATCAAGCCTTTCAGTCGCGCGTTCTCACCTTACCATCAAACCCATTCTAGTATAATCAAGTTATCAATTAAATTAGTGTCTTCTATCCAATCAAACAATCGTATAATTTTATCTCCTATATCAAATCGTACGGCCTCCCCGTACACATATCATCAGAAAGTAAGTATTAGGTACGGGAAAACAACAAAAAAAGAATGAAATCGAATTGAAAAATAATGTTTTATTTCCATTTCCATAACTTAAAAATTTTAAACTGCGCTGCTAAATACTATTACTGTGTAATTAAACATTGTAACTTAATGATTGAAAAGAGTGACTACACGAGTTTGTTGCCGGAATCTTCCCGGTAGTTCAACTTTTGGAACCGGTGTAAATTCAGACAGACTGACAGACAGACTGACTGACGGACAGACAGACAGACAGACTGACGGACAGACGGACCGACAGACAGACCGATAGACAGACTGACATAACATTCTTAGCTTACGTAGATCCAGATAAGACAGAGAGACAAACATTATGAAATTGTTAGTTAGTTAATATTATTTTTATGATAGACATAAGGGTTTTTTTTGTTGACGATTCGAAAGTGCTAATTGGGGGCCTAATTGAATAAAGATATTTTCATTTCATTTTCATTTCATTTCATTTCATAAACAATAATTAAAACCGACTTCAAAATACTGAAAAGTATAAAATAATTAAATTTAAGTAAGTACTTTATACTTTTCAGTTTTTTGAAGTCGGTTTTAATTTTTGTTTAAATATTTTTTTTTCACAATTTTTAGTGATAACTTTTGAAGGTCAAAGCTAGATGGGTGACCGTGAGCTTAAATTGATTTCTACTATCGTATCATTTCACTAAAAATTCATAGGAAAGCAAAAATCCGCAATTTCGCATACGTAGACGACTTGATAAATTCAGTTTTTTTTTATTCAAAACCAAACTAACAAACTGATTTTGTAAAAAATTTTATTGGGGCAAATGGCAGCTATTCCGCATCGAACTAAAAAAGAATCACGTAAATCGGATCAGTAATCTTGACGTAATCGGTGTACATACATAGAAAAAAAAACATACCGGCCGAATTGAGAACCTCCTCGTTCTTGAAGTCGGTTAAAGACTCCATATAAACCTGAAACATCTCCATTAGTTATTGAGACTAACAGCTAAGTACGCTTAAACAGGTTTACTGTTTACATAAACAGTAACTTCCAAAAGTGGTTAAAGAATAAGTAAAAATTATTTATTCATAAATAAATAACATTACAACTCCCTAAATTAAAAATAAAAAAGAGGATAGATATGTATGTGGTCTACTTTGTATAGGTACCTATTACTTTAGTAACTATAGTAAATAAACTAATATTGGACATAAAAAATATTTCCGAAAAAAAACATAGTTCTTTAAAACTTTTAAACATAACTTCTCTACTCGGCAGCAGTGGCGGCGCTAGACAAATCGAGCACGTCGGCGACATCAGCTTTGCGAGGCCCCTTTATAAGAAAGAAAATTTTGAATTAAATAAAATCCATCAAATATCCATTTTGATGATGTAGATGAAGTTTCGCATGGAGATATATTATATTACATTCTGAGAAAGGACATAGGCTAATCTACTGCGATAAATTATTGTGACTATTCTTATTTGGATATTTAAAGAATTAAGTAAGAGTTGAGAGAGAGTAGGTACGTTTTTAATTTTGTAGCAAGTTTCATTGTGTGTATTTTATTATGATTGTTATACAGTGCTTAGGTACATCTTATTTTTACCAAACGCTATATTAGACAAGCAATTAAGTATACTTAGCGCAAGCTGCAAAGTTTAACAAATTTAACAACATGTGTTAATACTTACAATCTTTCCTCATCAATTTTTCAAGGCCGGTAAAGCCCGAGTTATGCCTTTGGTATTTTATTAGTTTTCTTTATTTACCACCTATATTAACCGACTTCATAAAAGGAGGAGGTTATCAATTCGACCGTATTTTTATTTTATTTATGTTTGTTACCTTAGAACTTTCGACTGGGTGAACCGATATTAATGATTATTTATTTGTTGCGGAATAGTTGTCATTTGGTACTATAAACTTTTTTAAAAAAAATAGATTGGGTAGTTTGGCCTTTCAACCAAAATTTATTAACAATTATAAAAATAAAAAAAAATAAAAAAAAAAATAACTGGAATGAGCAAAGTGCTAAGTTGTTTTCAGAAACAATAGATAGTGAAGCACCGACTACAAAAAATATGTTTCTAGGGGATGAGTACCTACTTAAATTTAATTATTATATCCTTTTCGGTTTTTTAAAATTGGTTTTAATTTTTGTTTAAAATTTTTTTTCATAAGAAACCATAAAGACCTTGAATGTAGTCAGCCCAAGTCCTAAGTTTAGACATGAAAAAAAATGACATGGTCTGCAAATAGTCTGATTTAAAAAAAATGGCAGGTTTCACTTTAAACCTGCACTGAAAAAAATATTTAACCAAACTACTTCGGTTACATAAGTTATAAAAGCGAGGTGTATTTACAGCTTATTTGATTTGATTTAACAAAACGATGCATCTCTCTGCAACTCTATTTTCGGCTAGGTGTTACCGTAAATTATGTTGTCACTTTTTTAAGCTAGAGTAGCCGAAAGTTCAGCTGTCATTTTTTCAGTGTGTCTAGTTTCTCTTCGGAATAAAAAATATGCCCCTTCCGAACGTTCGAAAGGGGTAAATCGAGATAAAGAATGAAGGATGTCCTTTAACCCCGGGCGGCATGTTCAGAGGAGGGCCCTTCAACACCTCTCGGCTCCTGAAGTTTCTATGAGGAACCTCCCCTTACTTCACCTTACCTCTTTCCATAGCAGTTGGACGCTTTAAAAATTTCTAGAATTAATAATATAGACGTTTCTATTCGCTGAATTTTCAGTCATTTATGATATATATGTTACATTTATGTTTGATTTTGTGCGTTTATAATGACTACTTTATTGTAACTATTAAAAATAAAGAAAGAAAACGATGAAAAAATTTTATGCTTCAGGCCAGAATCGAACCCGCGTCTCCTGGGTTCCGGCCAGACCCAGGAGACGCGGGTTCGATTCCCGCGTTTGATTTAAAATCATGTTATTCATTTCATTTCATTTCATTCATGACATTTCTATGAAATAATGCAGCCATAGTTATATTATTTCATACATATGTTTTTAAAACTGGCAAACCATTTCTATGGACTAATATAGCCCATGTTTCAATATATTGTCGTATTGATGGCATCTTTCTGTATTAATGGCAAACCTAACAACTTTCTTTAAGGCAAATTTCCTTAAATTAAAACTTTACCTTTGACTGGAATCTTAACAAACTTCACTTCTTCGTCCGCACAAAGGTAACATAAAAAGTATTTTATTAAAAGTGATTTATTATCCACTCTCAGTATTGATGTATTATAATAATATGGAGCCATTCTGCGTTCAAGAAGGGCTTTTCAATATTTCTCGAGCACAACACCACAATGATGGAGTCTGGCTGAGGGATTATCCACTTTACCGATATGGAATATTTCCTAAGGTAGATTTAATATATCTCGATATAAATTACATTTCAATATTCTTATCCTTTTGTCCCTTAGCAACCCGCCGGCGCTCACACACAATAGAAAATATATCATGTCTGCTTTATGGGTACTTCACGTAATATTATGAAATACCTAATTTATTTTTTATTCCAGCTAATTTTCTATTCTCATATAAGTATAATATATAATAATATGTAAATATATAATATTTATTATATATTTACATATAAGTATAATGTAAATGTATAATAAATATTTGCAAATACATGATAACCAATTTGGTTTTAAGTTAGGGCTCTCTACTGAAACAGCCGTGTTGTGTTTAAAGCAGACTGTCAGGTACTACACCCATAGAAGCACGCCCGTTTTTGCCTGTTTCCTTGACTTATCGAAGGCGTTTGATCTGGTTCATTATGACATTCTGTGGCAAAAATTACATGAAACGTCAATGCCGGACGAACTAATACACATTTTTAGATATTGGTACCAGAGCCAGATCAATGTTGTTCGGTGGTCGGGAGCCTATTCCGTTCCATACAGGTTGGAATGCGGGGTGAGGCAGGGTGGACTGACTTCGCCCAAGCTCTTCAACCTTTATGTAAATGCATTGTTAGAGGAGCTTGGCAGCACGCATGTCGGCTGCCATATTAGTGAAACGTGTCTCAATAATATTAGTTACGCTGACGACATGGTGTTGCTGAGTGCCTCAGCATGCGGCATGTCGAGACTGCTTGGCATTTGTAAAAAAATATGCTGATAACCATGGCTTATCATACAATTTAAAAAAGAGCGTATATATGGTCTTTCGGGCCCGAGGAAGAAATCTTGATGATGTACCAGCTATTAAGCTTAATGAGTGTCCTCTAAGTAGAGTAGAAAAATTTAAGTATCTGGGACATCTGGTGACCTCGGACCTGAAGGACGACGATGACATTGAGAGGGAGCGTAGGGCGCTGTCTGTAAGGGCTAATATGATAGCTCGTTGTTCGAGAGAGGTCAAAATAACTCTTTTCAAGGCCTTTTGTACATCCTTTTACACGAGCAGTTTGTGGGTGAGCTATTCGTTAAAACAGTACAGCGCGCTACGTGTCCAGTATAATAATGCATTCAGGACGCTGTTGGGGCTACCAAGATTCTGCAGTGCATCTGGGATGTTCGCCGAGGCGCGCGTGGATAGCTTTCATTCCATCATGCGCAAACGGTGCACATCCCTGGTGCGTAGGGTGAGGGCTAGCCACAACGGTATCCTGAAGGTATTTGCAGAAAGGTTTGACTGTCAGTACCTGAACCATTGTAGCATGGGTTCACCTACTGAGAAATGTCAAAATATTATTTTGAAAATATAACTTGTGGTGACTTTGACAATATTGACTGTTATTATTTCATGTGTGCTAGACTTATTTAAATTTAATTTTTATTTAAATTTGTATTTTGATTTTAATTTAAATTTTGATTTTAATTTTTATTTTGATTTAAATTTGATTTTGATTTTAATCTTAATTTTGATTTTAATTTTAATTTTGATTATGATATTGATTATGATTTTAATTTTGATTTTAATTTTGATTTTAATTTTGATTTTGATTTTAATTTTAATTTTAATTTTGAGTTTGATTTTGATTTTAGATTTTATTTTAATTTTAATTTTAATTTATTTTAATTTTAAATTTATATAATGGATTGGAATTGTTACTATATGGGTGTAATTTGCCTGAAGTAAATAAATAAATAAAAAATAAGACTTTATTATTTTAATCCCTAAGTAAAGACAGTCGCATATTCAACGTTACACGTCAGAGAAATTAGTCGTAATAAAACAGTTGTCAAATCTTGATCCGCAAGCATCATCATGCCAGTCTATGATGTCCACTGCTGAACAAAGACCTCTCCCATCGATTTCCAAATGAAACGGTTCTGTGCAGCCTGCAACCAGCGGCTTCCCGCGACCCTGACCACGTCGTCTGTCCATCTAGTGATTCTAGTGGGAGGCCGTCCTACTTTGCGCTTTCCCGGTACGTGGTCGCCATTCTAGAACTTTAATGCCCTACCGGTCATCTGTCATGCTTGCTATGTACCCTGCCCACTGCCACTTCAACTTACTAATCCTATGAGTTCTGTCAGTGACTTTGGTTCTCTTACGGATGTCATCGTTTCTGATTCTATCTCGCAGAGAAACATCTAATGTAGCTCGTTCCAAAACTGGTTGTGCGACTGCAAACTTGCACAGAAGGCCTTTAGTGAGCGGCCACGTTTCAAAGCAGCATTACTCACTGGTAACACACACTGGTCGAAGACTTTCGACTTCAAGTACTGAGGAATTTTGGACAAGAAGCTCTAACGCAATTTCAACGCAAATCACGAAAGAAAAAATCTGCTGTTTCATACAAATTATAATATCTACACGGCCTGTTTGTATGGAACAGCTGATTTATTTCGCGATTACAAAATTTTTTTTTTAACTTGTCGTTTTTAGGGTGACCAGCACTGCCACCTGCGTTCGTTTCCCAGAGCGTCTTCTTATCACCCTGTATTTTGCATTTTATTACGTAGAGACCACTCGCGGCTCCACCCGCGTTGCAGTCGGTTAATGCGCCAAAAAGTAGCTTATATCATGTCCTTCATCAGATGTAATCTATCCTTGCCAAATTTCATCTAAATCGGTTTGGCAGTTCATGACAGACAGAGTTACTTTCGCATTTTTAATTTTAGTATGGGCTTTAGTTTATTATTATTAATATTATTATATAGTATATAGACACGGACAGTGTGATTGAAGTCGGTTTTAATTTTTGTTTAAAGGAAAAGACATGCCTAGGGAATGAATTGTTCAAAATGATCTGTAAAACAAAAATAAGTAGTTTATATACACAGAAAATTCACACATGTATTTCAATCAGAACATAAGAGGCAATAAAAACATAAACGAATGTAAGGAAATACCCTGTGGTGAAAAGAAAAAGATTTTAGAAATCCAACTAAACACTAAGTATATCTAACAAATTAAACAAAAAGTAGATAAAAGCTTCACAACTTATTTAGTTTAATCGTTATTAACGACCTCTACGTGTCATTTATTGTAGCTTTCTGTAGAGGGCACAATTCCACCACCCAATACAATTGCCGGCTTATCGAGTCGATTGAACGGCTGATCGTAAGGAAATTGTCGCAGTGGGGACGGAAACTGTTAGATAGGCGGCGCTTGGCTCCTGACCGCAGAGCTTCATATATTGCCGCATAAAAGATCAGTTGAGAGTCATAATTGAGACAAACGATTACAATATTATTCACAACTGTCCCATAGATATTGTTGTTCGGGTTATTTTTCAGCGTCTTGACTTTGAATAAGTATACCTGTCTAGAACTATTTTTAACTAATTTCTGACGTAAGTTTACGATAGGATTTGATATTATAATGCAATTGACATTAATTAATTTTAATTTCTTTGTATTATCGTTAGGTTAGTCAAGTGATCAATAATCTTTTAGTTTCAGAGAGTTTGCGTAGGGTGCACACCAAGTTTAACATGTCATATGCAAAATGAGTCTCATTAGAACTGTTATTATTATCCGCAAATATCAGTGTTTATTTGTTCTGCAGCTGAAAAAGATTCTGCATCAATGTTTATTTTTGTGTCATTCAAATATTAGAAAGAAAAAGAAACAAAATAATAGGTTTTAAAATATGAAATTGTCGTTCTTTTTTACTCGCCGTTTTTTTTTCAAATAATTTTAATTGAGTGTCTGCCTAAAATAATAATAGTGTAATTGAAAAGTGTAGCATATTACAAGCAGGCTTTTACTAATGGAATTAAGTACCTATTACGTTTTGTTAGATTTTATTAGTTGAAAATGAGGGCCAATTAGAGCTTGTAGAAAATATTATGTAGCCGATTTCAATGTTTTTTTTCACTACATCAAAATTTGAAAAAAATCGGTCAAGTCAATTTCAAATTAAATACAAAAACTAAGTAAGTGTGTAAAATACTAAATACAAAACGGCAATTTCTTAAAGGCCTATACTTAATATATTAATGTTTGTTATGTCATTCTTAGAAGTGCACTAAGTATTCTTAATTATAACTTTGTTTAGGGCATTTGAGAAGTGTTTCGAAGTCGAAACAATAACTTTTTCATCCCCCCATCTCGGAAAGAGTATTTTTGCTCTTCGATATCTGAGTGCAAAAGCCGTTTTTATCCGCTAGAGGATAAAGTCAAATTGAATTTAGAACATCGTGTGCACTAAGTTTGTGAATTCAAAATATCATTAAACCTCTTTACTTTTACCTCATGATGCCGAATTTATCATACAACCTTTTTTAACTTGTTAAAACCTCAGACTCGGCACCTTGTGTACTTTTTGTTTCATTTGCTTTGCGCGCGCCATTTTCTTTTTACCACATATTTGTTAAAACCATTGGTTTAAATCAAGAAACTTGAAAACAAGTAAAAAACCTAAAATGAGTGATTCTAGCGACGAAGAAGTTTATTTGACATTAACAGAATTGACTGAAACTGTTAATAATGCGCAAAGGTTTTTTTTTCATTTAGTCATTTCCTCGTTGAGGTGGGATGAAAAGTTACGTGTTGCACTTGAGTGCAAAGATTTTTCACCTTGTGCTCTTTTGATTCCCTCGCTAACGCTCAGGATTCTAATTTTAGAATCCTTCGCTTGCTCGGTCATAAAAATTGAGCACGCGGGTAAAAAGCAACTTTGCACTCTTGTATAACAAATAACTATTTCCCTTTACTTGAGAATGATATTTAAAGATGATGTTGTCAACGGGCCCTTTTTTTTAACCAGGAGAAATCCATTGACGGACCTACTCGCCGCTGGAGAAGCAGGGGGCGTGCTACTTGCCTTATTGACCCTGGGAATATCCGCTAAAACCCCTGGATAACTCCCATGACTTTCGCGTGGGTTTGCAATGCAAATTTACTAGACCACCTCCAGGCAACCCGGCCTTACGGACCGGCTTCGCGCTGATGGAGTTTCCCGGAGGTCCATGAGCAATCTCAGTCCTCGACCTGTTTGTATTGCGCGTTGTGGTTGACTGGAGTGGACTGTATATAGTTGGTGTACTTAATTGAACGCGTTTCACTTCTAATTACCACTATTTATTGGTTCGAACAAATTATATTAAAAAATAAGTATCTAAGCTTAATTTACAGACCAAATCTTTCACTGTAGTTAGGGCGGAAGTGACGTCACCAAACTAAGGCTGCTCATAACTGACTATTCAATCGGTTGGTGACACGCGTGTTAGCCACCCGGCGCGCGCGGCCGCCCCTAGGGAGCAGGCAGACGAGCGAACGCCGCCCGCCTTCTCGCGCCCACCCGTCTACGGGGCCCAATATACCTAATTAAAGCGAAAATAAAAAAAGCGAACCTATTTAAAGCGAAATAAATTCATTTCAATTTAATAATCCACAATAGTTGTTAACCGACTTCAAAACAGAGGAGTTTATCAATTCGGCTGTATGTTGTTGTTTTTTATGGATTTTTAAAAATCGCAATAAGTAGTTTACTTTTTATCTATCTGAAAGTACCTTTACTTTCAGATAGATCAATTCAGTGGTTTTAGTTTGGTCAATCTAAATATGAGAAATATTTTTATTCACTTATCAAAGTAAGCGAAATTGAGGAGTTTTGCATTTTGACTTTTCAGTGGTGCTTATGATAGTTTCATTTGCGTTGGAACACTGGCTTTGACCTCCTAAATTTATCACTAAAAATTGTGAAGAAATAAAAGGAAAAAATTAATAAATTTAAGCTTACTCATTTCATAAAAAGGTATTTTTTGAAGTTTGGTGCTAAGCTGTTTCCAGAAACAATAGAAAATGAAGCACTAATTTCAAAAAATACCTTTAAGTACTTCAGTATTTTAATTTTATATTTTTGTGTTTATTCTTGTTTGGTTCTCCAAACAAGAACAGCGTAAACCAAGATACCATGGGTATTATGCCATGTGCACAATTTCATTCGCAATATTTTTTTATACAACTAGATGACAAACAAGCTGACGGCCCACCTGGTGGTAAGCGGTTACCGCCGCCTATAGACACCTGCAATAACAAGGAAAAGCACTTGATATTGCAGCTGTGCGTTGTCATCCTGAGGCCTAAGATGAAATGTCGTCCATGCCCAGTAATTACACTGGCTACCTTTCCCTTCAATCCGAAACACAGCGAACTGTTTCACGGCTTAAATAAGAAAGAAAAGAAAAAAAACTTAAATAAGAAAGTAACGCCTACTTAATCTTTATCAATTCATTATTATTATCAATAATACTTAATAAAAATAAAAAGTTCAGCAGAAGCTTCCTGTACCGACAGTAAAGTTTCTTGTTATGTTTTTATTTGTACCTAAAGCAAAAATGGTTCTTCCCTTTTCTATAATTAATTCTAGCGCTGAAAGTAATTAGACCTCAGCAGGATTTATTTCCCCAGGATTCAAGTCTTACGCCAATTACCCCTCGTACTTTGTGCGATGTAGAGGCACCTACTTTGTTTCGCCTTGCTCAACTCTGAGCGAGGAAATTCTTTGTAGAGCTGCTTTGGCAGCAGCAACCAGACATAGTTGAAAAGGAATTTTATATAAAAATATAATGATTTACCTATTGTAAATTTATTTTATGAGACGTACGAATAATAGGCTAATTGTATTTCTAATTTATGACAAAGCTTCTAAAAAAGTATTTTTATTTACCCAGACAGATTAATTCTTTCTTTCAGAATAGATATTCTACATGAAAAGTTATTGATTATGTAAATAATTAGGAAATATGTAAAAAGCTAATTACGATAAATGTGGATGTTTTTAACAATTAAATATGGATTTGGGGGTAATATGTCATTGTCATTTGTTTGTAAAAGAAATTAGAACTTTAATAGAGTAAAGAAGTATAAGATTATGAAAGCGAAATGTAAAGGTAACTCGTTCAAAAGGGATACCAACGTTATATACTAGCACATAATAGGAGGCTGTTATCATTTTCTTGGCAAATCTAGTGATCTTTTCACAAATCTAATAATTTTAAATAATGTTTTGAAAATATATGAACTAGAAAAAAAGCATGTCCACAGGCCCCGACCGCGAAATCTAATAATCTCCTAATATTTTCAAACATTTTTATAATACTTAGTAAAAATTCTAATAAATGTGGTTCCAGTTCTTAACTTGTTCCAGTTCCAGTTTTAAACTGACTCGAGAATCAAAATACCTGGCAATAGGTAAATAGAATAGACGTTGGTAAAAGTTTATACTTAGAAGCTATATGATTACATTACATACCAACCCCACTTTTAAACTTACCATAATATCACAGAAGAAAGAATAACACTACTGTCATCGCTCATGGTGCAGGGTGCCATTACGTATATGTTTTCTTGCTCCGCCCTTCATCTAACTTGTCTAGTTATGCCTCAAAAGAAGTTCGAAAGAACTCGAAAGTTAGACGATGAAAGAACAGGAAAAGTATATACGAGTATGTAATTGATTTGCCCATATTACGTTTTCAGTACGACCCCTTGTACAATTAATTATTGTAGGTGTTTTTCACTATCAGATTTAGAACACTAAAATATTTTTCATGACTTTTGTTTTTGTTATGACAACGAACAGAATTACCATCAGGTAATTCTTAATTACAGTTAAGTGACACTTGACACTCATTATTATTAGTTTGATGTAGAAAAGGAGGAACGGCGTCAGTTGACTTTTAGTATTAGGTAAGTAGTAACTAAATAATTACCTACAAAATAGGCACTGAAGTAAGTTTCTGTAATTATCAATTTGATTAGCATCTATTCGTATGATAAAAATTGATAGTATTATACTTCCGGTATACCCAATGAAAGATATTGTTTCGTTCCAATCTAAAGTTTATACACGATTTTAAAGCAAAAGAGTATGAGTTATAAAACATTATGCATGACTTTGATAAAATCATATAATTTGTTTCAATTTCCCAGGCTACACGTCGGCGTGTGCATGATGTATGAACTTTCTTAGGTTGTCATGTTGCTTAGAATATTACCTGTCCAAATATAAGTCCTTTAGTCAAAATAAATAAACCTTATTTATTTGAAAAATAATTACGTAGCTTTATGTGGTATCTAACTTTGAACAATTTTAATGTAACATAAATTTTCATGACACGCCAAATCTATCATCTGTGCTAGAATCGATCACTTGGCTACCATATAAATGGCATTATCGTGGATTCGCAAAGGAGAACAAATTGTTTTTTTTTTCTGTAATTATTAATCAATAAGCTATAGATGAATAATATTGTTGAACACTATCTAAATTCTGTACCTCAGAAGCATTAAGCTACCTATAACTCACATTTCATAAGTATACAGAAGTGACAATGCTTAGGCGAAATATACTGTGTGGAAACTTCAATTTAGCATATAATTAAAACGACTGGCTTTATTGCAAAACTTTGTAAATATTTTCTAAGAAAAACTATTGTAGATATTGGTTGATGTAGTTTGAGATCACATTTTTCATTAAATCAGGTTATATTTCAATAATAAAAATATTATCCATAACACAAGCCCCTAGCTGTGAAACGTATATAGGCTGGTGATGAATATTATCATTATTTCTCCGTAATCTAGTATCCATAACACAAGCTCTTAATGATGCTTACTTTGGGTTAGATAATAGGTGTGAGTGTATGAATATTATTATTATTATATTCATACATTCACACCTATTATCTAGCTATGGACACTTGCAATAGTGTCATTAGGTACTTAGTACCTATTTTATTGCGAATTTAGCTAGCAAGTGCGATGCATTAGTAATATCGGTGCGCTTCTATCCGAGCTTTCAGCTTTTAATACGGTTTTGCTCGGACAACACGACCCATTCACCCTAGTAATCCGGCATCCCTTTTAACGTTGCCCCGACTTGCCCCTCGTACTAAATAAGCACAAACACGGTCAAGGTTGGTACCTCTGCGTCGGCGGCACAACATTTGTAAACTGTTCCTGCAGTAAATTCAGTTTCTATTTGAACATAAAACACAATATAATGACGCTCGCAGCTGCGGTTCTTATGGGTAAGGAATTTTCTTTTATCTCATAAATATAATGCCATTGTTCTTTCCACATAAATTTTATATGCGTTAAATACTGAAAAGGCGAGTAGCAATTAATGTCGAGTGCAGGTCTTCGTGTGCTGCACTTATTTATCTTTTCTTTTGTTTCCACAAAAATATGGCGAAAATAAAACAAGAGTTTTTTGTTGAATAAATCTTTATTTAAAAAATAGTTATTACTGAATGTGTGAGAATACATAACAGATAACGTCCTTATACGACATTGGTGCGTGTGATGAACTGTGATGACCCCGCCACGACCGAGGTGCCGGCGACCGGCGGACTGCGACCGCACGGGTTATCGCTCTGCGGTCTGGCCCAGGATACTGGAATAAACGAAAGTCTGGACATCAATCAACAGACCTTAATCTCTAATATCTTTGTTCTCTAAATCGAGACAAAGAGTTTGTAACAAAAGACAAATTTATGCTGGCGGGGTCTTAACCTTAACGTCTCAGAATATTTTAGGGAAATTTGTTAGCAGTAAATGGAGTTAGTATAGTACGAACGACAAGTTTAGTCACGCTAGTTACTGTTTGCAGGAAGAATTATTTCGTTATTGTATTAGTAGGTATACGACTTAATATTATAAATGATCAATCCAAGATCCCATGATTTTTTCTTCTTTTCTTTCTTCTATTTCTTCAAAATACTTGGGATTTTGTGTAGCTCATAAAAAATATGTTTAGCGGCTACCACGGCACTTATTTTATAATTATGTTCTGAAAAATGGAAATTATTAAGGAAACTGTTAGCCACAGACAGGCCTCCACCGCCCGCCACATGTACCGGTCTTCTCTTCAGTGATCTTGAAAGTACTACACACACATAAAACTTAAAATATAATCCAAAGCGACGACTCGAGAAGCTCTTATTATGTATACCTCTGTCTCGCCAGCCGAATTGGATTTTTTTTATGCAAATTTCTAAACAAGTAATTTAATTTTCTTTGAAAGATAAGCAAGGGGAAAGTTCGTGGTACTCTGTTAACCTTGCCTCGTGCTCGTATATATCAGTTTTATTCTTGTGAATTTCACTAAGGTACCTCATTTAATATAATCTATTTAGAATTAACAAAGGCTCCATACGGGTCTTGGCTGCCTTCGCATATGGACTTTACTGCTTTCATCAGGTTGTGTCGAGTCATTTGCCTTGCTTTGTAAAAATGTATATACTTATGTTACAGACAACTTTATAAGGCCGGTGAGAGAACAAAGAACTTTTTTACGGAAGCCCGACGTGGCCGTGGTAGGTTAGAAAACTAAGAAAAAGTAATCACGAGCGACCAAAAATTATTACAAAATATAAGGCCTTAGATTTTGCGGCAATTTTTTTCGACTATCAAATTACGTTGTCTGTAGCTTACTAATAATGTTATTGTTTGCAAGCAACTATTTCTGTAAGATAAATTAATAAGCAATCAGACTTCATGTTTTTAACCGACTTCTAAAAGAAAAAGGGTTATATGTTCCACTGTTTGTATTTTTTTATTAACCGACTTCAAAAAGAAGAGGTTATATGTTCCACTGTATGTATATTTTTTTTGTATGTATGTTCATCGATTTCTCGGTCAATTGTGAACCGATCTTCTAAATTCTTTTTTTATTCGATAGAATATACTTCTGAGGTGGTCCCATTGTCACCAAGTCCCCGATGGGATCCCAGGAAAATCGAGGGCAAACCTCAAGTTTTATAGGTACGTATGGCATTTTTTACTTTTTTCCAAAATTATTCAAGTACTGTCAGTTACTATTTTATGTTGATGAGCTGGTGATGAAAGGTACAACTCCTTAACGGTTAGGAGTTGGAAGATAATTCTTTAAATATTACAGGTACGTATTGACAAATAGTTGTATTCTATCGGTTTATTGGGGTGAACTGATGGTGGAAGGTAAAACTACGTAACGGTTTCAGTTAAAGGAACAATATTATGTATTTTCACTAAAGACTGAGAGACAGACAAGTCGATAGTGCTGACGGACACTCATCTAGCTTTGACCTCAGACAATTACTTAAAAAGGTGAAAAAAATTTTTTTTAACAAAAACAAAACCGACTTCAAAACTCTAAAAAGGAAAAAATAATTAAATTTAGGTTCCAAAGTACTTACTTTCTAAAAATGTATTTTTTGGAGTTGGTGCCAAGTTGTTTCCAGAAACAATAGAAATCACCAACTCCAAAATGTACATTTTTACAAATTTAATATTTTTTTCCTTTTTAGAGTTTTGAAGTCGATTTTATTTTTGTTAAAAAAATATATGTCTAGAAGCACAGATTTATAAATTACACATGGAAATCCACACCAACCTGTGTACCCCGAATATTTTCGTAAACAATACTACCGCTTTTGTATTATATGACGGATCAAAATACTTTATTAAAATTTCATATTTTACGAGAATTCAAATTGAAAAATGTTTGCTATGTTAGTCGCCAAGACACACCTTCTACCAATCTTTATCAAACTTCTTAGTTAACCAAACCTAACCATAAATATACCTATTGTCTATTGCCTACTTATGCCGTCGTACACCGCAATCGAAAACCTACTTGTGTCTGATAAAAGGTACATCACTGACTAAGACAATTTAATAAACTTCTAGACCCTAAGACAGTAAAAGTCAATATTATACAGGATTTTACCTTTGATTTTACATAGTTAATTTATTCCGCCTGAGTTTCGATTCGATTTGGATGATTTTTGACATTTTTTGATTAGCCCTTCCAGGATCGACCATGGTGAAAGTGGCTTTGGCCACTATGCCTCCGAGCGCCTCTTTTAAATTAAACTAGTGGGTACTTTAAATACATCATATATTGTAATAAAGACAATACAAGTAATATAGGTAATTCCCATCTGATAATTTCAATCCAAATAAATACCTAACCAATAAAGAAAATACGTTTTGTATTACGTGAGGGAAATTGAATCCTGGGGGATGCGAGACGACTAACAACACGTGTGGTTTTCCTTGATCTACCTACTCAGTTAGGTTAGGCGAATGTTAGGCGTTATACAGGCAATTTGTGTTGTTCTCTAAGTGTACAATATTTAGTTTATTTAAACTTATATATAATACTTTTCTTCAGACAACAAGGGTGGAAAAAAGCATATGGCCCGCCTAGTGCCATGACGATGATGCCGTTCTATTAGCAGCTTAAGAGGAGTTCCTAGGCTGTCAACGCTTCATAGTGAGTTCAATTGACACTACAAGTATACAAAGATGTTACAAAAAGGTGTAGGCAAGGAATCAGCTGTTCCATACATTGCGTCGAGTAGGTATTGAACCTTACTATGGCACAGCTTATTTCATTTTCGCAATTTCGTAGTTGTCCTCATAGTAAAAGTTGTTTGTATTGATGGGTAGAATAAGCACTTAGAATATGGCACCCTTTTGTAACACCTTGTATGTAAACTATGGTTTAACCAAACAAGGTTTAATCGCTTACCAATCAGGCTCCCAAACTCCCTACGCAACGCTTTGCACTGCAACACGCAGCAAAGCACTACCTTTGCTATGTAGTGTTACATTAGGCTGCGTTATTCTGCAAGGAAAGTACAGACTCATAGTACTATGTTCTAGAGATATTTTTAAGTGATTGCGGGGAAGTCCGTATAGTCAGCCAAAACGTATAGGCTGCCCAAATGCAACTGAAATGCAGGCATTTCATGGTTCACTTTTTCTCATTAATGAGATGCTGTATTATCGACTGAATCGCAGAATGCCGGAAATAGACTGTAAGTTGCATTTTGGCTGCCTATATCTACTGACTTGCCCTATAAACGGACTTGTCCCATAGACGGACTTCCCCGCTGTCACCTACTTAAATAAGTTAATAACTATCATGGTATTCATTGTAAATTTCAGATTATAATCAAATGGGAATAAAATAACACTGTAATACAAAATTTCCGCTTTCATTCGTCATGCATTTTCATGTAATTTGCATGACAAATAGTTTAATAGTATAAACTGTAAAACGTAATAAAATCTTAATCGTAGTTAGTACTTACTTGTTTTATGAAACTCAAATGTGTTAATATAAAGCAATGATTTTTTTTTAATTCAACATGCTGTAACGAAACTATAAGTTTAAAACACTCCAATGAAAATGAACTGCAAAGCCAACCATAAATTAATAAATCCCGATACTCGGTGTGACTGTGATGGAGTTCAATGACCCAAGGTTTCCCTACCGTCATTCCTGTCGGGTGTTCGTCTACGCGTAAACATTTCCGAGTATCACGCACCCTCCTATGGGGCGAAAATAGTCATACAACCGAGATTTTTTTTTTTACTGTTCCATCCTGTTTATATAAAATGTTTTGGGAAAATTCTATTCACAGTAAAAAATGTAGACCTACAATACAAACTAACTGACAAATAGACAAACATAGGTACATTTATGAGAGAAAAAAATTTGTTTAATTGGACAGTCATTGTTTCTGGAATGTGTGGTTTAAAACCTACATTTTAAAATTTGATATTCTGCGTTCAATTAACCTGTAGTTAATTTTTTTGCGTTCTATTAACTAGGATATATCGTGGCAATACTCGGAGACCTGAATGAATTGCCCGGAAACTCTCATATTAATAATGTAAGCACGTCTATGATATTCTTAATTTTATTTTAAAATTAAGTATCATAAATGTTTGAAAAATATATGTAACTAATTATACTTAGAAAAATATCTAAACTACAAAAACTTTATGTCCTAGACTGCTCTAACCGTCCGAACTACCAAGAACTTTGGGATAACTATGAAATTCGAGTGATTTTTATAAGTTTTCTAACGTCTGTGACATATTTTGAATAGTATAATAATACCATACGATAACTGTTCTGAAGAAGAAAAATGAAGAACTAAAGAGCTTTTCTCGGAATAAATATATTCAAAAGAACTATCAAAGTAATAAAAACGCTCTCCAGTACGGAACACTGAGTGCGTGTCCAAAGCGCCGTTAGCGACTTTTTCGCTCGTTGAGACAGCCGGAGGGGGTGAAGAGACTGCCCGGGGCCTTTGAAAAGTCATGAAAAATTCAGGCTCCTTCGGCAATATCTGCTGACTATCCGTCGGGCCGCCACTTACTGCTGAACACACTATACTACGAAAGAATATGTAACATGTAGATAAAGTGCAGTAATCGGGTAGAACCTAGCAAAAAGGTCTGACATAATTTTATAAGTAATCGGATAAAACAAAGTTTCTTCCATTGAAATTTAAATTTTATTTGTACTTACACGAATAACATAGAAATATTTTTACTACTATGTCGGTAGGAGACAGTGGGGTCATTCTGATCGCGGGTAGTTTTGAACAAGTGTACGTACACACATCATGATATAAAATTATAGTTGATACTTCTTATCTCTTTCTGCTTGCTGAAAAGGAGACTCATTGTCATGTCCAATCCACAGGCACTGAGCCCCATGCTCACTCTATATCCTTTTCTATACTAACTCAGTCTGCTTACCTGTTACATATTTAAGCTCAAGGCGGTACAGACGACAGCACATCAAGTGTACCAGTTGCATTTCGAAAGCCGCCTCTATTACGAACTCAGAAAGGGCGGTCTCAAAGTCAAACTGTTACGCTTGATGTGCTGTCGATTGTACATTGAAAAAAATCGCATTTTTATATGTAATGCCATAGGTCGCCAAAAGATCTTACGGATCTGCAAATCAGATACTTATATTTTTTTTCATATCTTTATCTAGTAGGGTTGCTGAGGATTCCTCTTACGCTTCCTCATAATGCGGAAGTTCCGCAATATTTTGAGTTCAAATAAATAAAATAAAATACTTTTCCTCAAAATTTAAGAGGAATTTAAGAGGAATTATACTGCGCATGCGTATTGGTATTCATGGCAACGCATATGCCGCGCGGCATGATGCCGGGCCGAACGGTCAGCGAGCGAGCCATCGCCTCCCGGCACCCGCGCTCTTCCTTGCTTGTTTTGACAATTGACAGAGCCTTGTTTTGTTTAAAATTCAAAGAACATTTTCGAGTGGACCATTTAAATTATACATTCAAAAAAGTATAACGGTAATGGATGATTTGTTTATGGTTTCAAATATATTTTTTTCTTTTTTGTTGTTGTTGTAAGATTGGCACAACTGTTTTCCATTTTGGCGCGGAGTTTGAGTTGCATCTGTTATTTATATTAAATACAGTGCTGTTTTTAGTTATATCATAACTAGTGTGTATTGCGAATTTTTAAATGGACAAAAACATCAAACAAAGAGTTTGTCTTAAGTTTTGCATCGCCAATGGAATTTCGTGTTCGGAGTCACTGAAAATGTTACAGAAGGCTTACGGTGACTTTATCAAAAACACGTGCTTATGAGTGGTACAAAGCGTTCAAAAGCGGTCGAGATGTGATAGAAGATTTGCCTCACTCTGTTAGGCCATCAACGTCTGCAACTGAAGTTAACCTCGCGAAAGTGAGGGAAATAGTGACTGAAAATCATCATTCAACTTTGAGAGAGATAGCCGGCGAACTTTCTGTATCTCACGAGTCGATTCATACTATTTTAAATAATCACTTGGGTATAAAACATGTTGCCGCTCGGCTAGTCCCAAAAGACCTGAATTTTCTCTAAAAACTCAATCGTATGAGAATCTCAGCGATTCTGGACATGCTAGAAGCCTAGAACGAGTCAATTCCGACCGAACATTCATGAAACGCACTGTCACTAGTGACGAGACGTGGGTTTACGAGTTTGACATGCAAACTATTCAACAAGCTTCGGAGTGGCGCCTTCCAACTGAACCGAAACCGAAGACACCACGCCAAAGTCGATCAAAAGTGAGCATTATGCGGCGTTTAAGAGAGCAAATTCGACGAAACAGGGCAGATTTGTGGAAAGAAAATTCTTGGATTTTGCACCACGATTATACAAGGCTATCATTGTGAACGACTTTTGGACCAAACACTCAACAAATACCATCGAGCAACTACCACATTCACCAGATATGGCTCCAGCCGACTTCTTTCTTTTTCCTAAACTCAAATTGCCACTTAGTGGCACCCGTTTTCATTCGGTTGAAGACATAAAGGAGAATTCGCGGCGAGAACTGAACTCAATTCCGGAAACAGCGTTTAAAAAATGTTTTGATGATTGGATTATTCGTTGGCGTAAGTGTATCGTTACTGAAGGAGCATATTTTGATAAAATAAATAAATTTGGATGTATTATTGATCTTTTCCCGGTACTTTCTTGACAGAATAGTATATATCCTCTTCTTCTTCCGCTTCCTCATCCGCATCCTCTTCCTCATAAAAACATCCTCATCCTCAGTGCTTGACACTTCCTCTTCCTCCTCCTCTTCCTCATAATCACTTCCTCAACAACCCTATTATCTAGACACGTATGGAGAACGAATCGATTGCCGCCAAAACACGATTAAAGTATATATTTTGCCTCGATACATTTTATTTCCGAAAAGACCTCTTGAAAATAAGAAAACTTAAGATTATAATTCTCTCGGCTGAAATGATGATGATAATATTTATTCAATAGAAAATTACTTTAAATAGTAGTTATCGTTAATATTCACAATCGCGTAAAAGTAATTTTAGTAATCTTAATGGTTAAATTTTTTTAGTAAAATAATTTGTGTATTTTTGCTTATTTTTCACGCGCGATCACTATTTAGTCTTTTTTCCTCCCGCTGAATCAGTTACATCTCTATCCGTGTCTGTCTCAGCCAAAACAACGTTTCGATAAAGCGCCTCAAGTCGCTGAATCGACTTAGATGTAGAAATAAATTGAGACCCTGGGAAGGACCAATTCGGATCAATTAGTTCTCTGAGCAAAATGTCATCAATAAAAAAATATCCAAAGCGTAAAACGGCATGGGAGCTAAACGCCCTCAATTTAAAAGGAACTGCATTAAAAAGCGAAATATCCTGATTACAAAACAACTACAAATTTGAATAGTCATATGGCTTCGTTCAGCATTGATCCACACTCTACCAAACCCAAAGAAATTCAGACTCCGCAGTTCGATTACCAGCTTGAAGATCCATCATCCACGTGAAACTATTTTAACATAAAATTTTCAATTATTAATTCAAACATAAGAATCAGAATTATGAAACAATCATTTTTTACCTTTAATACCTACTACAAATATTTGAATTGTCGTATTTTTTTTTCTAAGTTTTGGCGTAACATATAAGTATAGAATAATGTGAGTGTTCAAAGTAACTTATTGAAACGTCTTTGATTTTGCTATTATTATAATCAAAGCAAAAAGTTTGAACTGCAGAAAAATGAATATAAATGAATATTTCAGTGATTCTAGACTGAAGATAATTGAAAACTGAATTTTTATGTAGCGACGTCGTCTCGAGTACTGGACAATGCAAATACGCAGTCTATTCACAAATGTTAATTTCATTCGTAAATATTTATGTAAATGGAAAACGTTCGGAACACTCTCCTTCTGTATGCGTAGTTTTATTACATTTGTGCCTAATAAAACCCGTGTAATAATGCAATCTCCGCGCTCTATGAAGATAGCGAAGAAATATTGCCTCCATATCTCTCCTACGAGCCGGTAAATTGATGGAAAAATGTTGTTGATCCGTCGCACGGAATGAATGTACTAATACATATTTCATAGACGTTATCATAATGACATAGTCGAGAATACCTCGAGGATGTATCCCCAGATTTTTATGAGCATAGAATCAACGAAATTTGGAAGAATTACACAAGTTATAATTTTGGAGTTATTACAGAATTTGGAAGCCTTATCTTCCAAGCACTAATATATACAAGAGTTCAATAAATCTGGTATTGCATTCAGAGTTTTTCAAAGTTTAATAACTAATAAAATAAGTAAGTAATGTATATCGTAGTTCAATGTATGAAATGTGTATGTGTTTACCTACTTGTAAAGGCTCTCGCGGTGGAGGTGGTCAGTGTCGCCCGACTTCAAGACGAACAGAAGAGATGTTGACGCGGCCGCTTACGCTTTAGTATTCAGTTGAAGCGTACATTAACACCAAAGTTTGATACTTCGCACGATACAAAGCACAACACAAGGTGTGTTGAGCTTTGCATCGTAACGTGATGCGTCTAATCGTCCTTAAAACCATGACCACATTTTAACAGCATAAGCAAGTCGTGTTCTCCTCCAAGTCATGTCCTATCTAGAAACCAAATGCATGTAGACGTGTCAGAAACATTGGCAGGCCGAAATTAAATCAGTCACGGATGAGCATTGACTGTGCCGGGGATTTCTATGCAAATTAGTTTACCAGAACGGGAACGTGATTGGTGTTGAGTTTATGGTGTCTCTGTAGCTTTCACATTCAATAATCCTTTTGAAATGAATTGAGTAATTCATGTAAAAGGAGAGTTGAATAGTAGTTAGAATGTCTTTTGAACTGATCTGTATATGATTGAATAAGTAATGGACCTAGAAGTAGTAGTAGTAGTAGTAAGTGAACTGCCTCTACTTAGTACTACTTTTCTACACAACTTTATTCATGTCAAAAAATATATTAGAAGTAGATTATTTAACATAATGTTTATTACATGGTTTATTATTGACGTGTTAAAGGAAAGGACAAATTTTGGTGAGTCTAAAGCTCATTATATTCCATTCAAAACCAACATAAACAGAAAGTAACTAAATGTCAAATACTTGAATAACTTTTCTTGCCAGCACGTCATCCACGAAATAAAACTCCCAATGAAGAATGGCACGTGCTCTGCATGCATCTGATGAAACACAATTCTTTTACAGAAATCTACATAATTATATTATGGTTTATTTTCGTGTACGTGTTTGGTAAATAACAATAAACCTATAACGTTAAAGCTCTTATCTGAATATTGCACATTATTTTTCATTAGAAAATGAATACAGGTGATCTTAATATTGAGTAACTATCTTGGGTGGCTCTTTTGAATTTGAGTTTTAACAAATGTCAGATAGGTTCTAATAATGTCGATTGACCATACTAAACTGTACAATTTTAACGCATATGAAAGGCTGATAGAATGCGCGAAGATACTTATCTAAAAGTGTAAAAAATGTCATCCAATTTGACGTTCCTAAAGTCTTTCAATCCCTCTCTAATTGTTTTGAAACTAAGCAGAGGATAATTACTTAAAACAGATGTTTCATATCCGGCCAAATGTATGTACAGTATCTCAAAAAATCTGAGAAAATCTGAATTCACGAAAAATACTAATAATTCGTTTTCATACATATTTTTTTGTACAAAAGTTGAAATTTTTCGTCGATATCACCGTTATTCACTATGGCGGGCTACATGGAAGTCAACTAAATGTCACTAAAGTGATATACCTTCCATGATGAATATTTGGCTGTGTTGCAGTTTTTTCTATAAATATTCTTGTTTTGTACCACGCAACAAAGCGAATAAAAATAAAATGGACAATTGATCACTGTTCTACATATTTTTCCTGTATTTATACTGTATATAGACCTAGCCGGGCTCCATACATTAATGAAACATCTCTTTTAAAGAATGACAAGAGAATCGACAAGCTAATAAGCATCGATCGTCAAGCCAGAAACATACCTAGATGTTCTATTGAGGAGGAGACGTAAGCGCCGCCGCCGGCTGGCAGGCCGGTCAAAATGATTGTTATATACACGGTGTTAGGTAAATAGCATAACAAGCGGGCACCTATCCATTGTTAACATAGTCATATAAATACTATAAATACTAAGGTGTTATTAAAAATTCCAAATATGTTTGGCTGATTTTGACATCGAAAATCTATTTCGCCTATAGGGTAAAGTTACGCCAATCGATTAAATTTAATAGAATGTGACTTCGGTAAAATTCGATATTAAATACTTCGGACATCGGAACTCGTGCATAATAGGTAGTACCCATAAATTATGTTGAATTTGGGTTATATAACTGGGTTAAAGTATTATTATTATTTATGTTGAAAAATCTCAGCTCGGTGCTGGTAAATAAAAAATAAAATCAGGTACGGGTTATACCAAGTATTATTATTATTATTAATATCGACAAGCGGTATTTTTTACGAAATAGGTAGGAGGCAATCAATCAATTAGTAAAGGAACTTAAGTTGTACATTTATTTCTCGTCTGGATCCGTTTCATTATGGCAACCGTAAATAAGGCGGGATGTAAATCATGTCGTTTAAAGCCGCGATCGGAGAGAGGCTCTAATTGAAAATAAATTTCATCAGATTAGGGAAAACGACGGTGGCGCTATTTGCATTTCTCTATCCTATTTTCGTGTTATTATTGGTAATATGACAATTACACTTTTTATGGTTTAATTTGTGAAGCAACTTGACGAGGCGTCTTGGAGAAGTGACCTTACTTCTTCATGCGAGGCCAAATTATGGATGTGTTAGAGTAGTTCTTGCTGTTTTCCTCTATCTCACAAGTTTTTAATCTCAGCTTAAATTTTGATGAATATCATACAATAGAAAAAAAACACACTAGATACTTAGTTAAAAGTAAAGCGTACGTATCGAAATATCTAGAGATAGGATTGTGTACAAGCTTCCAACGATAAGGATCATTCAGAGTCGTAACGGGGTGAACAAAGCCCGGAGCTGTTTGACCTGACTCAGATATTCCGGGATGGAAAGGGGCGATCGAAACTATGCTAGCAGATTTCATTTCACATGAAAACCCGACGTATTGTTTCGAAAAGTGCAGCGCCGATGTATCTGGAAACGGGACTTTTTTCAGTTTTGCTTCGTTTAAAATCTAGACCATTAGGCCGAGTTGAAAGCTGTGCATGTAGAGTTTTGATGCTCGTTTTCATTGACCTGATTGCAGATTGAACATTAAAAAGGTTTACGGCATAATTTTCAAAAATGTAACTTGATATACCTACTGTTGACTGCATGTTTTGATGAATTATATACACATTTGATGCCCATTTTTGGAATGATTATCTTATCTAATATAGTAGAATCTTTATAATAGGTCTTTAAAAATAAAATTGCCGTTTTTTAACCGACTTTGAAATGAATTATCATTTCGACCCGTATGTATCTAAAATTATCAGAATTGCAAAGGCGACCTATCACCCACAACTGGTTGATATACCAAACATACGCACTAAATGCTTTTCGTCATCTTTCATATCGAGCACTGCCAGGGAGTAGAATTCTCTGCCGGCTTCGGTGTTCCCTACCACATACCTTAATTTCTCCATAGCTGGACTAAATAGGCACCTTCTGGGTAAGTTTCATCTTCGACCCCCTCTTAAATTATCTCGGAGCAAGAACGGGATTAAGAGTGAAACCATTTAAAATTTTAAAAAAAACCAATGGAGTCGCATCGCGTACTCCGTATATTGAGACAGCCCTTAACTAAGTCGTACGTCGAGTGGCAGTACTATAGCGGGTCCGTTTACGAGCACACATGTTTCAGTGTCATTTCTTTTCGTGTTAGTGTGTATGTCGCAGCAAGTTTCATGGGTACGCGGCGTTATTTTTTTTGGTGACTTTTTTTAGTAAATTCTGAAAGTTACGTAAAAGTAACATTTTGAGGCATGTAACATGAGGGTAACATGAGAGGGTCAAATGTAACATAAAATGTTACAAAAGTTACTTTCTACTAACGCTGCTTCCAGTCATACTGAGCGTACTTTCAGTTACCGAAATTAACTCAAATATTTACATAACAGTCTTCTGAAAAGCTCTGGACTACGGAAAGTCAAGACCGTGTATTTTTTTATACTACTACTTAGATGACACACAAGCTGCCGGCCCACCTGATGGTAAGCGGTTACCGCCGCCTATAGACACCTGCAATAACAAGGGGAAATCACTTGATATACACACTTATTACACGGTTAGAATTAAAACACAAAGTTTTTGTGGTCTTAATTATTAATTAAACAAAAGCACATCGACATCAAGAGTATTATCGGTAAAACTCCATTAACATGCCGCATGCTAAGTGCATCGATATCAAGACCCATCAAATTAATATTTAACGTGGTTAGGGAAACCCCTCGATCGAGGCCTGGCGTGGGAAACCCTCACCTGCTAAGAGAAACATGCATTATTACAATAAAAATAGACTCTGGTGTAACCTTTGTCGAAACGATCAGTCATGGTGATTAAAATGTAATTAGATAAGCTTAAATGCTTTTTGGATTAGCCAGCGAAACTACTTACGAAAACAAAGTAACTTTCGCCATGCCGATCTCGGGATGGGTTAACCAAAATTAAGTTAAGCCGTTTGTCCCGGTTGTTACTGCAACCGCTTTAACCCACCAACCCGCATTGGGCCACCAGGTGGTGTAATGGCCTAAATTCATCATGTGTTTCTCCCATGTAGGAAGGCTAGCAGTGTTTGTGATAATTCTATTTATCCGCTAAAATATATTTTGTGCGATATGTAAATACTTCACAAAAGGACATGTTACTTAAAAAACAAAAGAGGTCTGCCCATAATAATCCTATTAGTACTACATAGTTTTGTTATATCGATTTTCGTAGATTTTCGTAGCAAATAATTATTATAGATTCTACAAAAGCACCTTTAACCTGTAACATGCAGTTACGGGTTAATGTAATAAATACAAAATAGGATAGCTGACAATTATTTAAAAGTCACATACAGGTTGGTGCCGTCAATACGACAATAAATTACAATATGGGCTATATTAGTTCATAGAAATGGTTTGCCACATTCAAAAACATAATATTCATTTGATAATTTCATGACATTTCTATAAAATAATGCCGCCAATGTTATATTATTACATAGAAATGTTCTGAAATTATCAAATGAATGAGGTGTTTTTGAAAGTGGCAAACTATTTCAATGAAATAATGTTGCCCATTTTTAAATTTATTATCGTATTGACGGTACCATTCTGTATTAAAATTGCTTCTGAATTAATTATCATCTATTAGCATATCTGCAATTCATAGTTTCTTTAGATATTTGTTTGAGGTGAGGTTACAATAATAAGTTTAAAGAAAACGCTCCATAGAAAACAATGCGAAATAGTGACGTTACTGATTAGTAGTGGCCACCGAATACGTAAGCGCATAGCCAAAATTAATGATGTCTATGTAACTTATGCGTTTAGGTAACGTGTATAATTGTGAGCAAACGGATAGTACAAATGTTTTTTAAAAAAATATTTCGTCATTTTTTGAGAATTTCTCAGCCACATTAAGTTCGTTTGAATAAAAAAAAATACTTTACAAATCATTTTTTAGTTATAACAACTCATATTTTTGAAATATAGGTATTTGAAAAACCCTACATTTTCACATGTAGGAAACACCCCCATTAATAAACACCTAGTTATACCTACTTACTAAGTACTGGATGAAGCAGAAACATTCACCTCAATTTTTCATTTCAGTGCAGATAAACAAACGGCCGCGGCCGTCTCTCGCCCACCACCTGCCTCCGCTTTTTCACAGTGCACTATACGCCCTCATCTTTTTTATGGGTTTTGATGGACTGCAGCCTCAAAATGCATTTTCCACTCCACTTGATGTTTACAGAAAATAAAAAGTATGGGGTATGAAAATCTTTTTGTGACATTCGGCTTAATGGGCTTAAATGTATTTCTAATAATCCGAACTACTTAAATATAATTGACTGCTATGCTATGTGATACCCAATGTTGTAAAGCTATGTGTACGCTAGTAAAATAATTCTTTTTAGCCATTAGTTTCGCTTAAATACATTATGAACACTATCTATTATTGTATTACTTTGATGTGGTAGATAACATTATTGACATAAATAAAAAAAAACATGAGACGTAATATTATTTCTTTAAGCCATAATAATATAAATTCAGCTTATTTGAATCTTTGACTGGGAGAGATTCCGAGCTGGGTAAGTTTTTATTAGGTTGGGCGTGTTGAAGTACTGGACTCGGCTGAAGGCTTACAGGAATCAAACAACTTTCCCGCTGAAACACCTTTACAAATCAAGACGTTCATTTAATTTAGTTACTTATCTTGATTTCTTTTACACATATTTTGCAATTTCGATTTAACTTTTTTTTGTGGATAAAGTAACAAAACTTTTCTGTAATTTGAAAATATTTATACAGGATGTTAGGGGGATGCTCTCGGAAACGAAGCCAGGTGGCAGTGCTGGTTAACCTAAGCACGATTTGATAAAAAAAAATTGAAATCGCGAAAAATTCAGCTTTTTCATACAATTTGTAATATCTACACGGTCTGCATAATATTCAGTAACTATTAAATAAATTTCAACATAAAGGAACTATTTCTTGTCCAACGCGTAGGTAACGCGATAAGTATTCGATATTTTATTAGAAATTATCGTTAGTTTTGCCCCCAATTATAAATACAAATCAGTCATGGTACCCTATTAAAGCGTGATCGTGACGCGATAGCGCCAAAGAAACTGATGTCATTAAATTAAAATCTCGTTTTAGTTGAATTCAGCGTTGGTTAGCTTCGTCGATTCGATAGTGGTAAACTCCAAATAGATGAAGTTTTTATTAAGTTGAGCTTGTTAAATTGCAGTGGCCGTCCAGCTCGGCAGGTTCAACCAACTTCTGAGCAAAACACGATTTAAGAAGTTTACTCGGTCCGTTTAATATCAAGGTGCTGCGTACACTGTGAAGAAAATTTCTGTCGTTTATTCAAACTAAGTGAATAACATCTAGTTTGATAGTTACACTAACATTTTTTTTTTTTTTAAGATTTTGCTTCAAAGGCCTTTCCCTAATCAACGTCAAGAGATGGAATAAGTACTAAAATAACGATTAGGTACTAGAAAAGCTTCCCCATTTATATATTTAAAATATATAGGAAATTTTAGGTAAGTATATGGCATTTGAACAAATATTTTACTTGTATCAATGATTGCATGTAATAAGTATAGATATTTGAATCGCATCAAAATAATAAATATGTATAACTCTCTTGATAAGGCTACACGAAAATAGGCGCAAGATTATTAAAAAATGTAAAATAATCCGTAAAAATGCGCGCAGCCTGTCAGACAGTTATAGATAAAAATAATAATAATAATTTATTTCAGATTTTCATTCATATTCTTGTTAGTTTGTTAGTAACAATTGTCCTTAGAATTAAGTTAGTCGGTTAGTTATTTGTATTACAATATTATTTAATTAAATTGATTAACTAAAATTACATTCTTAATTTTTGATTTTAACATTATTATAAATGTTTGAAAAATTACTTAGTAATTAAAATATAATAAAACTAGAAAAATTAACCTAACCACTACCACCACCACCACCAACACCACCTACCTATTAATTTAAACTAGAAGAATTTCACAGGGATATCCCAAGTCCTGGGTGGCTCAGTGGTCAGAGCAGTCGCCCGGATTGCGAAAGGTCGCGGGTTCAATTCCTGCCTCAGGACGTGAAACTTCTAGTTCTATTATATTTTAATTACTAAAATTACATTATTATTAAATTACTATTTTCCAAATTATTTCAACTGTCCCGTAACTATCTCAATCTATCTCTATCTTTTGAATGAGACAGTCTGGACGACTAGCTATGACAGTCAGGATGCTGTTACTGCTTGCTCTTAGACGACGCAGAAGGGAACCCGCTTTTTTGCGAATGATGGCATGGAAGCCATCAGAAGAATCAGTACGTGCCTCGGTAAACATGCCACTAGCACTGCAACGGCCCGGCAGCTGCAGCAGCATCCTAAAAGTATTATTTTATTGGACGCGGAGAGCGTTATCGGCCCGTAGAGTGTAGCTCACCCACAGACTGCTGGAGTAAAATGACTGGCAAAATGCCTTGAATAAGATAATTCTTACTTCTTCGTGCATCGAGCGAATCTGCGAGGGAGCATGTTAACCCTCACTGCCAACGCCCTCCTCTCCCTTTCAATATCCTCGTCATCATGGAGACTGTTAGTGATGACATGTCCTGGGTACTTAAATTTGTCGACTATACTTAACATTTCCTAGTTATGTACCACCGATTGCCTTGCATGGGGCAAGGCAATCGGTGGTACATAACTAGGTTTACGTTGCCCTGCATTGAATATAAGCAACTTGCTCTTGTTGGGGTTATAAATTAAGCCATGTTGCTCCGCATACGACTCACAAATAGAAAGGAGACTTCCGATACCACCGATCGAAGGACTCAGCAGCACCATGTCATCGGCATAACTCAAGTTGTTGACAAATTGTCCGTCTATGTAACATCCGGTATGAGTGCTGCTAAGTCGCTCGACCAGCTGGTTGATGTACAGATTAAAAAGCAATGGAGAAGTAAGCCCTCCCTGTCTTACCCCGCATTCCAACGAGTACTCTTCAGACAACTCACCTGCCCATCTCACTTGGTTTCGCTGATTTCTGTACCAGTATTTCAAAAGTGAGATACACTCCACCGGTGCACCCGTGAATGCCCTGCAAAAATGCTTTAGACAAATCAAGGAAGCATGCATACACCGGTGTCTTTCTTTTAACATTATATGCAACAGTACGTTTAAGGCTTAAAATAGCATTTTCAGTGGACAGTCCTAGCCTAAACCCAAATTGAGCATCATGTATGTCTACATATTCTGTGAGACAGCTTCGTAGCAAGCTATCAAGTATCTTAGCGGTGGTGGTAGCAAGTGAGATGGGCCTTTGTCAGACGTATCTCCGGTTTGGTTTTTTACTATGGGCACCACAATGGTACGCATCAAGTCTTCAGGTAAGTAGCCGTGACAGAGGCTTAGATTAAGAAGCATCGCCAGAACTCGTGGCATGTGTACCCACAGAACATAACTACTCTCTATGTTCTGTGTGTGTACCCCAGCATATTTATAATGTTCTATGCTGAGACCATCATGTCCGGGTGACTTTCCCCTTTGCATATTCTGAATCACACTAGCTACATCATTACATGAGAATCTGGCACAGTCCCCGGACCCAATAGTCCCGCCACCACTTAGGCCCACAGTAGACAAGGGAGACTTAACAATAAAAGATCCCTAAATATGTTTGCTATGGACTTGTACGCCCTCAATACTCATAGGCAGGCTTGATTTCGCATTCATCCTGTTTGTATTTTTCCAAAAATTTCAAATATTTTTTTCCTTTTACATCCCTCGCTAATATGTCCATTTTTATTTAATATTGCCTATTTTGGCACCACTTTAATTTATTTTTAAACTCTTTTCTACTTTCTCTCATTTCATCGTAAGCTGTACCCAACAATGGTTTTCCCTGCAAAGCCCATAATTGATATTTTAGTCTCGCCTTCCTATGAGCATCGGCGACATACCTATTCCATCCTACTAGATAAAACCGATAGGACACGGATAGAGTTTATCGATAGATCACGTACCAAATTGAATTTTGTTGTTGCATCTGTTTAGTTTATACTGCAGCGAAACTGTAATACTAAAAATCAATACTTGTCTAGTGTATTCACATAATTATGATGTTATATTTTGAATGTTGACTAGTGTGTTGAGTGCCGTGGGAGGAGTTTTATATCAAACGTAATGACCGCGTTTATCGTATGGGCTGCATAATAAATATTTGTTCCTTATTCTTCACAGCAGAGGCGCTGCTTTGACGGCTGAAAGCAGACGCGATAGTAACGGTTTACTAACGTTAAAACTCGCACTAGGTCCTGTATTTAATTTAACAAGCAAAAGACGATCACAATCCTGAAATAAAAACAATTTATATAGAAAAATAATACCATATGCTATGTAATTTATATAGCAAAAATAATATCGAATTACAAAATTTGGGGTCGACTTTATATAACATAAATTTCCGAGATTAACGGAGCTCGTTGCAATAGATTCACATTAACCGCCATTAGTGGTTGATGATTACGAAATGAACAATTACGAGCCGAGTTAGAGCTGAAGGTAAATCTTATTAGGGAGGACTTCGAGCGGTATGTTCCTGTTGGACACCTTAATCTTTAATTTAGGCGATACCTACATTGAAAAAATCTAATTTTTAAGTAATTTATAGGTCGCTGAAAGATCTTACGGATCTGAAAATCAGATATACGTTACTTTATATCTTTATCTAGACACGTGTAGAACAAAAACACGAATAAAGAATTTTGCTTCGATACATTTTATTTCTGAAAATACCTTTGAAAATAAGAAAACTTAAGATGATTAGTAAAAGACAATTTGTATTTAATAGGAAATTAATTTAAATAGTAGATATCATTAATATTCACAATCGTGTAGAAGACTTTTAATGTAATCTTTATAGTTATTTTAATAGCTTACACTACACGCGCTATTTTGTCTTTTCTCCTCCCGCTGTGTCAGTTATATCTCTTATCCCTATCCTATTTGTCTCGGCCAAAACATCATTTCGATTATAGTTAGATAAATCACAAAATGTAATGCGGCGTGCCGCATCATTCAACCTGTGCGGCTGGCCGCAGCCTCAGAACAACCGGAGCGGTTGACAACAGAACTGGCCGCAAAGCAGTGCGTTGCTATCATGCGGATTCATGTAAAAATTGATGCGCGATGATGCCGCAACGGCACGCCGCAACGCGGCCAGCCTCTAGTGCGTTCTAGGCCTTAAACACACTCATCACTTTATATCATGTGATTTTTTTTTTTTTTTTAAATAAAAATAATATTAACAAACATAAAAGTGGAGGCCTTGCTTATAATCCTTAAATAAAGCTTTGCTTATGATCACCCTTAGTCAATAATAAAATATAATAAATATTTTTGATTTTATAAATTTATTTAAGATATAATTTTTACTTTAGATTAAAAAATGCAGAGCCGCGATTATTTAATGCCAATGCAATCGTTAGTACCTCGTAAAGTTATTTGTAACAAAAAAAAAAGACAAAAAACAAAATGTCCAAATGTAATCAATTAAGAGTGATTAAACAAATAGTAACTATGGTGTGGGTTTTGTTGCGATTGCGACACAGTTGTAGTTTTGAGTATTATTAAAAGAACCAGTTTCTTATGTTTTACGTAATAAGGTGGAATATGAGCGGATCTCCTGTGGTAGCATGCCCATAATCATTATTAGTAAAAACCGTAAACTAATTACAGGCAGTAGGCACTTATTATTATGAAACTAACTATTATTGTTGCTATTTAGCGAGGAAATGGAACCATCCTTACGGCTTCCTACTTTAGAAAAGTTAGACGGCATTTTTTATTTTATTATTTTGTCTGTTACTGTCCCGCCGGTGTCTACTATACAGTAGAATATCTATTGTCTAATTTTTTTATTGTTTTTTACCTAAGTATAATTAATCAGTTTATGTTTTTTATGCTCAGAATCTTCATTATTATTATCAGAATAATTATTACACATGTGAATGCTTTCCAAAATAAAGGCAGAGCTGTTCCGTTAAAAAAAAATGTTGAAAAAAGAAGCTGTTTCATACTTAATTACAATAAATACACGATATGTTTGTATGAAACAGCTAATTTTTTTCGCGCATTTAATTTTTTTAACAAGTTCTGTTTAGGATCATCTTCTATTTAAGCCTTGAGCGATGGCCAACGGGAAGAACCGGTTTACCTCCTGCAGCAGGTAGTATTCATTAACCTGGAAAACTCTAGGAATTTTCTTCGTGGAATTTGCTTTCTTTCTGACATTTTTAAAAGTAAAAATAGTGAAAGTTTTGTTTGAAAAATCCGCATTTAGTGAATTTTTGTGCTGACAAGTTTGATAATGAAGTATAACTTTCGTATTTTTATCAATCTGAATGTCAGTAAATAAGAATTTGACAAAAATCCAATCGAATATAAAGCTTCCATTTCTATTCAGACTTATTTAATATCATCTTTTCCTCTATATTCTGCTCACACTCCATTATTGCAGCAGAAATCGCGCGGTGAATTCCATTTATATGGAGCAGCCGAATGTAATATGTGAAGTCTGTGTAGTACAAAGCGGCACCTAACTACAAAAGCATTGTGTCCGTCCGCTCTCTGCCAGCGCCAGACTGCCAGCAGACGACGCAGACAATAATAATAAGTATCATGAGTCTATCCTTATCTTGGTTTAGAGTTTAGAGAACCCTTTGAAGAAGAAATGTATGGTTACTTGTAAATGTTACATAGTAGCTATACAATATGCGTTTTATTTTGTTAAATTTTGTTTGAATATATGTGTTCAAAGGAGTTGTTCCAAAAACGTATGGAGACCCAGCCAGGTCTATGTACAAACAACAGCACATCAAGTGTAACAGTTGCACTTTGAAAGCCGTTTCTATTACGAAAGCAGTAAGGGCGGTCTCAAGGTCAAACTGTTACGTTTGTTGTGCTGTCGACTGTACAATTGCAGAACAGTTTTTAACTGTCCATTTTCTTACATTTGCTTTGTTTCGTGGTACTAATTAAGAATTTTATAGAAAAATCCGCAACACAGCCAAATGTTCATCATGGCGCGGCATCACTTTGGTGACATTTATTTGATTTTCTATGACTCCCGCCCTATTGCCATATTGAATAATGATGAAATCGACGAAACATTTTGAATTTTGTACAAGTGAACTAAACAGGAAAAAGATTTATTCGTATTTTTCCCGTATTCAGAAGCTTTTTCCTAATTTTATGAGAAAGTGTAAAAAGTGTGTAAAAGTGAAAAGTGTAAAATGTTGCCGAATATGAAACATCTCCTTATATATTTTTACACACCTTCCAAACCTTACATAATGTTGGACATGAGCTCAATTGAAACGTAGATAGAAAAATATCTAAGCTAGAAAAAGCCTTGTCTGGTTCAGGAACCGGCCCCGCGAAACACTGCTCTAACTACTGAGGTATCAAGGAATTAGGATAACCCTGAATTAAATCTATTTTACTTGTACAGGCCGATAAGCTCACTTCTACCCTCATTAAAATTTCAAAAAATACTCATTCAGCCGTTGAAATATAATGAAATGTTGTTAGGACCACGGGCAAAGAAAGATTGTTAATACCTTGTGTGATTGTGACAGCTGTGACGTGCTTGCTTGTGATTGTGACGTGCTTGGTCGTAATTGTGCACTGCTTCATTGTGATTGTGACGTGCTTGGTTATGATTGTGACGTGCTTGGTTGTGATTGTGACCTGCTTGTGATTGGAGCGAGGCTGAGGACGTTCTTGCTATGTTGTTGAAAGGCATAGTCGAAGCTATCTAAGGTACTTTGTTATATCTTCACAAGAAGGTAGACAGACATACTGACATATTAATATACGCCATTACTAACAACTTGTAGTGTCTTCTTTGAAGTGTTTTTTGGTGAATTGATTGCAATCTTTGAAAGGTGTGAATGGCAGGGCATAATGGTATTTATTTACAAGTCTAATTTTAAGCGCCAGACCGGGGAAGCCCCTTCACCTTACAAATATCAGCTAATCAACACTACTTTGTAGTATTTGTTCCTGCGGTGAGTAAGGTCGCCAGAGCTTACTTTAAAAGCTTTATGTTGGGAGTATGAGACTTGTCTTCGATGCTGTGAACCTGAAGCATTCTCTTGCTTTTTACAGGGTAGGCAACGCGTGATAGTGCCCAAAATGCTACGAGTGTCTACCAGGCTAAGGAAATCGCATATCATCAAGCACGCTGTAGAATGTAGCGCGTTGCCATTATTGTCGTATAACGAGGTTACGTAGTCTAAATAGTCTAAAGGAACCGGTGTAAATTCAGACAGACTGACAGAAAGACTGACAGACAGACTGACAGAAAGACTGACAGACAGACAGACAGACAGACAGACTGACTGACTGACTGACGGACAGACGGACCGACAGATCGACTTTTTTTTTGACGATTCGAAAGTGCTTCTTGGGGGGGCCTAATTGAATAAAGATATTTTCATTTTCATAAATTCTATGCTCTACATCTCATGTCTAATAATATATTTTTAGTCTTTATGTGGCTTATATTTTTAGATGCCGCAAAAATATTATCTATTTACTGAAGCCAGTATAAATATCAACAGGCTGAAAAAGCAAATCAATTTTGGTTAGCCGCACTCACGAAAGGCCCAGAAAAACAGGGATTTCATATTTCATAGAAACTAAGTAAATATAGAAAGATTACTTTGGTGCCTGAATTCATTACGAATGGATTCATAAATTGATGTGTGATAGTATTTAATTTAACAGCACGTAATTTATTTATAATACTTATTTCTTAAAAAAATTACATAATTTCATATAAATTGTACATTACACTGCCTGAATCAACACATAGTCGTCAGATACTGCCACCTAATTACGTAACTCTGCATTTAACAGTGATTGCCTTCATTAGACATTTATTGTTTAAGTATTCACTGAGGGTTTTACTACGATTTGTGATATCAATCGGTGAAACAGTATGTATATTTAATAAATCATATAAGTAAATATTAAGATGCCCATCACGATGAACAGCGTTATGTAAGTAGGGCAAGTCTATCTAAAGCAGAGTACTTTTATTAGGCCTTACTCTTCTTTGATTTATGCGAGTATCTTTTTTTACTAGGTACATACCACCTAGTAATAAAAGATACTAGCGTGTATGTAGGATCGTCTGGGTTTGTACCACCGCCTTTCTTAGTGCAGTCGTAAAGCAGTTCGCTGTGTTTCAGATTGAAGGGAAAGGCAGCCAGTGTAATTACTAGACATTTAAGGCATTTCATCTTATGCCTAAGGATGACAACTCACCTGTAATACCAAGTAATGTTTACCTTGTTATTGCAGATGTGTATAGGCAACGGCAACGACTTACCACCAGCCCCCTTATTCTCAATTGTCGGATGACGGATTCGATTCGAAAAGTCACATGCCGTCTCGTTTTGACGCACCGCGATAAAAAGTGTCAGGTATAGAGTTTCCGAAATTTGAATACTTTACGACAGTTGAGAATAAGGCGGCAGGTGGGCCGTCGGCTTGTTTGTCATGTAGTTGCATAAAAAAATCCTTCAGTTTACTCACACTACATCAAAAAACCTGACTATATAAGACTTCCTAGTTAACCCACCCTTGATATAATTGTTATACAGTAAAGTAAAGTAATCGACCTTTTATCCTTTCTCAATCAGAACAAAATCTATTTTCAAAAATCTAAATCGTTATATGCAATTTAGTAGTAAAAACGTAGCAGACAGACAGCTATTTTTGACTTTTTAAAATATTAGTAAGGATAGAGACTAAATTGGAGGTTGAAATGAAATTAGTCTCGTGTGCAAACGAACACTGGGCATTCACGTCGTCAAACACGGAGAGGCGCAGGCGCCCCGATATGCAAACACACTGTTAATTGCAAAAACGATTACTCGATCCATATCCATATCTAACATGAAAACTATCTTATGAAAGGATAATTGCTACTTTTTTACGAAAAAAGAGACAAGGAGGGCTGGATTAACTTAAAGGTAATAAAGTGCACATAAGTCCTAATCTTCTTCTCCCGCTAAATGGTTAAACACAGAATTTTACAAGGGGCATAGTTTGTGGATTTTTTTTATACTACTAGATGACAAACAGGCTGACGGCCCATCTGATGGTAAGCGGTTACCGCCGCCTATAGACACCTGCAATAACAAGGAAAAATCACTTGATATTGCAGGTGCGTTGTCATCCTGAGGCCTAAGATGAAATGCCGTCCATGCCCAGTAATTACACTGGCTACCTTTCCCTTGAATCCGAAACACAGTGAACTGTTTCACGGCAGAAATAAGGGCCTACCGCCTGCACCTAGTAAAATCTTGTCTTGTACCACGCAAAAAAGCAAATAAAAAGAAAATGGACAATTGAACACTGCTCTGCATATTTTCACCTATTTTTAGTATTTATAGTGTACATAGACCTGGCCAGGTCTCCATACATTTTTAAAACATCTCTTCCTATCACGAAATACCCATTTTTAGCCGTCGCATCTCGTTACTATGTACAACTGGAGCTTACACCCACCAACCCAGATATTGGGCCGGCGTGAAGGCACGTGCCCAGCAATGTGACGTATAGTATAAGCTGTTGATGATATCACAATAATATGTAGGTACCTAAATCATAATGTTTTCCAGTGAAACATAACACATACGTATAACCATAAAAATGACGTCCTGATACAACGTTTAATGGTTATTTAAGAGATGTTACATTTTCTGTGTTTATAAAAGGGGCAAATTCTGATTGAAACATTATAACATCTAAGTCACGCATATTTAAGAATTATACATTCAATAAATCCTGCTGATATTGAAAGTGTTCTGTAGTTTATTCTTTTTGTAATTAAATATTAAATTTATAGAAACTATGATGAGCATCTCTTTGGTTTTAATATAGAAATGTAGATTCTAAGAGTCATCGATCTTATATTCCTTTTATTTTGTGGCGAGTTGCTTGAAACATAGAAATTTCACATTATAGTCATGATTGACATGGTGCTTACGACAACTTGGTTAATTACTGTTCCAGAAAATTCTGAATTAAAAGTAAATTACAATCAAGAAAATGCTTAGAAACGAAACCAATCAGCGACAAAGGAAATGAGTCAGATGATATCAACTTCATCTAAACTTGACATTAATTAATGCATAAACGTCCATAAAGTTAGCCAGTATAGCCGGGTAAAAACTTTGCTAGTAAAAAAGATTCTGAGATTGCGATATATATATATATATATATATATATCTGTAATATTATTTTATTCTTCTTTAAAGCATTCCTATTAATCTAACTGGTCTCTAAAAGAATGTTGTGAAAATATAATCACTTGTACAAATTGCTATTAAACCGTGTTCAATATTAAAATAAAGAAATATTCTCATTCAGATACACAGTAAATTCTAACACATTCAAGAGTGTTTGTGTTGAGGAAGTTGTTGAAGAAACGTTACCATCTATAATGTGCAAAAATTTAGCTTTATATCTATGTTGCATAATAGGAATAACAAGTACACTCACCTACGGTTTGTATAAAAAACCAATGATTTAAGTGTTTTTTTAATCAAGTAATGCTATAAACATGTTTTTTGTTTATATGTGTTCAAAAATTTCAGATGTTAACACCTATTATAATGCTGGATACGCTAATAATTACGTGATGGATCCCTCAAGACAAAACTACTTAAATCAGGTAAATATAGTGGGTAGGTATAGGTAAGTAATTAAATTGAAATCCTGTACTTTTTTGGACCCTTGATTTTTAATTCTCTGTATCTTCTATACACTTTTAATACCATATAATGATTATGAGTATAGTTTCTCAATTATGTTGATTATTTTAGGCCTAGATGATTTAAAAACTATAACTACTACTCAGAAGTTTATTCTCATCAATGAGATCCTTACTCTCATAAATGGTAAAAATCAAATGGTTGTAAACCGGAAATTTATATGTATTTGTCAACATTTGCAATTTAAACATTGTGTTTGATTTCAGTTTGGCAATAAGAGACCTCGACCTGAAATAAGAGTATATCATGAAAGCAAATGTCCGGAGTGTATACGTTTTCACGTTCCCTTTATGAATGTGATACAACTTTTGGGACCGTATCTTGATATTTTGACCTATCCTTACGGTAATGCACAGGTAAAACATGTTTGTTTTTAGTAATTAAAATATAATAAAACTGGAAAAATTTCACGTCCTGAGGCAGGAATCGAACCCGCGACCTTTCGCAATCCGGGCGACTGCTCTGACCACTGAGCCACCCAGGACTTGGGATATCCCTGTGAAATTCTTCTAGTCTATCTGTATTTGCGTTTATGAGCTAACGTCCACCCTACAATGTCGAAATGTATTTGTAAAAATACAGAGTCCCTGATAATAATGTGGGGACTCCCAAGTAGAAGAAAAAAGTAGTAGAAAGTATTTCTCTTAGGCTCCTCACTATTCATGTCACTCTGATTGATTTTGATTTATTCTAGACGTACGACTTCGGTAACGGTACCATTCAGTTCAGCTGCCAACACGGTCCGGAAGAGTGCTACGGTAACAAACTGCACGCGTGCGCTATAGACAAAATCCCTGACTACCAACAGGCCCTGATCTTCAGTGGATACTTGATGAAGGTGGGCTCCACTGACGCTGGCGCTGATCAGGTGGGTAGTTATTACTTTTACGACTATACTAAGACTACAAGACACATTAGACCACAAGGCACTGTTATGGATTAAATGCTAACAATCCATCTTTCAAGATGCCGCAGATGGTGACTTGTTTAATTAATACCTTCATGTACGGAATTGTATACCAGCGTGCGTGTTCATCAGATTAGTTGCTTTAAAAAAGGCATGATGATGGCGGCTCAGTGGCGGTGGTGGCTAGCGGTCATAATATGCACTGTCTTACTCTTGTTACTGCTTATCATGACGTCATTTGACTCGTTTGCCGTACTGTGTACAAAAACACTAGGGAAAGGTATCTATTCCAAGAGTACTTTGATAAATGTAGGGTAAAATAATTACTTCTTGTTTTTTTAAAATTATTTAAACATAGTTGTCGTTAGCCAGTCTATTATATCACCTATAAAGTGATTCAACGAGATAATCAATTCGATCAGCTTTTGAGAATTCAATTTAGTTTTTGTTACAATGTTGTTTCCATAAATTACCTTATTTTATTTCAGACAGGTGCCATGATGCGTATCAACCCGGAACCAATAAAATATTGCGCCAAATCATCCAGAGGGTCTGAACTCCTTAAGTATTATGGACAAGCGACCCACGCCCAGAACATCCGTTCAGTCCCTCACGTTCTCATAAACGGTGAGAAATGGGAAGGAAACCATGAAAACCTTGTAAATGACGTCTGCGCAGCGTTTACGAGCCCACCGGCCGCCTGCAGACCATATTTATAAACAACAATAAAAATAATACCCACTTTCCCTCACAATACATTATTCGTTATGCAATGCGTCGCTCGGGTCGAATTTTAGGTCTCGCACCCACTCACCTTTAAAAATCTTTATATTTACCTAAAGATTATATCTTATCTTTGTCAAAATGAACAGATCCAACTCATCCTTGAATTATATTGAAGACTAGTACAGTTGCAAAGGAAAAGTATCCTACATTTTCATTTACTAATTTCGAGGAAGATAATTGCCAAAAAATCGCGATTGATTAAATTTCCTAATGTCGACACGATCATATTTGTAATATTAATTTTTGAACTTTCAGGAGAAAAAGAAAGGAAATTAAGCGTTAAGTGGATATTTGTAGTACTTTATGGTAATAATATGAAATAATAGACTCATTTTCCACATTCTCCCATTACAAAATTAAATCTTAGCGAATGTTAAAACGCAAAAATGAGTTTGTTTGTTTGTTAAGCTTTAACGCCTAAACCACTAAACCGATTTAGATGAAATTTGATATAGAGATAATTTGAGACCCTGAGAAGGACATAGAATACTCTTTGGAGCAATAACTGACATCCACGCGGGCGAAATCTGGGCGGTTGCAAGTATATAAATTCTATAATAGATTAAAAGTAGCACTGTCGTTCTAGAATATAGTTAAATAATAGCACAGAACAACTATAGTTCAAGCTTTATTGTTATTTTAAAGCTGCATTGCTCATATAAAATAAACATTTTTACCATATCTAAAGATGAGTCCCTAAATATAATTCTAAAGATGAGTTTCAAAGATGAGTGGGTGCGAGATCAAATTTTGGTCAGCAGAAGAGAGTACAAAGAAAATCATAATCTATCAATCATATCCATTAAACTTGCTTAAACATGGACCAACTTGAAAACAAACAGATGATACCAGCAAATAAACAATAAAGTAAGTGTTCAATAAACATTAGCCCAACTTTGTTGTTGTTATTTTTAATGATAATTAATTATGAACAATTATTATGAACACAATTTTAAAGGCTGCCAAAGTCACTTGAAGTTAGCAGACAAAACCAAAAATACCTTAAAATCTAGACATTAACAGGCGCAGAGTTTGGAGGTTTTCTCAACCAGGTATCACTGTTTTATGTTTTAATAGAAGAAGGCATTGTTTATATTATTATTTAACTAAAAGGCTTTTTAAACAATTTATAATTTAGCTTTAAAAATACAAAAACAAATAAATATATAAATAAATAATTATCTCTCACTATACAGGTTGGTGCCGTCAATACAATAAATTAAAAAATGGGATATATTACTTCATATAAATGGTTTGCCACTTTCAAAAACTTCTTATTCATTTGATCATTCCATGACATTTCTATGAAATAATGCAGGCAATGTTATATTATTTCATACAAATGTCATGAAATTATCAAATGAATAAGATGTTTTGAAAGTGGCAAATGATTTGTATGAACTAATATAACCTATGTTTTAACTTACTGTCGTATTGACGGCACCGCCCTGTATACTTACATATTAATATTATTGCTGTTCAAATTTTCAACCAATTTTGATCTCATTCTCTATACAGAGTGTTTGGTACTCACCATAACAAGCGGACACCTATCTACCCATTTTAACATAGTCATGTATAAATGCTATAGTGTTGATAAAAATAGATATCAAATTGCTTGCACACAAAAAATAATTCGGTCAGTTAAACAAAATGTATGGGAAAGGAAATGTTTCATATCTGGCCAAGTATATGTAGAGTATCTCAAAAAATAATTAGTTTTCATGCATAGCTTGTTTGTACAAAAGTTGAAATTATTCGTCTTATTCACTATTGAAAGATGGCGGACGACATAGAAGTCAATTAAACGTCACCAAAGTAACTTAGGCGTCAGTTTTTTCTATAAATTCTTGTTTTGTATCACGCAACAAAGCAAATAAAAATAAAATGGACAATTGATCACTGTTCTTCATATTTTCACTTATTTTTCAGCATAGTGTCTAGTACTACTTACTAGTCTTTTCAAAACTAATTTTGAACTTTTTTATCAAACAACATTTCTATAAAATAATGCAGACAACATTAATAGTGCATTAATGTATATAATTTTATAGAAATGTCATGAAATATCAAAAGAAACGAATAAAATGTGTTTGTAAGTTGCAAATGCAAAACCTTTCTAATAAGTAATACAGACCATGTTTTAATTTATTATCGTACCTATTGTCGTCCGTCACCACTTTGTATAGATACTAATTTTCGAAAATTTTACATTATTGATTGTTGTAATTTAACATTATTGATTGTTGTACCTACAGAGTTGATGAATAATCGAACTAATTCATGAAGATTTAAATGGAAAAGTGATCTATACGTTCAATATTCTAGACTAATATGTTTATGACTATAACATTGAAAAATAAAGATAAGAAAGGTAAAAGGGAAAGGTGACATATAACTAAAAAGCTAGTTTATAGTTCAATTTGGAGAAGTCGTGCACGGTCAGAATATGATTCGCTACACCTTTAAAAACGTGTATTTTTTAATTTCTTTCTTTTTTAAGTAAATACACGAAGTTATGTTCAGACATTCAGAAAACATTGTGGTAATATTTTTGACAGCAGAGATATCGTATTACTAAGACCATTATTTATGGGGTTTCAATATTTTGGTTTCATCTTTTTATTGTATATGTATTTAACTAGATAAATAAGTACTCCGTACTTACAGTTCAAGGTTTTATTTTATAAAACATCACAACATAAATTACGCAATAACAAAATTCTATGAAATTAAAAAGATTTTTTTTATAAATGCCACATTTACCCCTCTAATGTGCCGTGCGACTTATGCCGTAATGATAATAACTGTGTGTCTGTAAGTATATCTATCTATAATTAATCGAACAGTTACCATCGAACTGATATTGTTATTTATTAAGAGTCTTGATAATTTTAGAGGCGTTGATTACACTCTGCATTGAGTACGTATTTGTAGTGTGTTACGTCCACAATAACTTCACTAGTATAATTGATAGCGCGTCGAGAAACAGTCGGTGATTATTACGTTTTATATAACAATAACGAAAACAATGTTATTTCTGTGTCTAATATTATTAACCACAATTATAACAAGATCGAATACCCAAGAAGTTGGTAAGCAATTATCTTTAAATCACTTTTTATAGTTGTTGTTGATATCTGAAGCTTATTATTACTATTAATTAACCTTCTTATTTTACCATATTTTCAGAAATATTGTCGAACATATTAGACAGTGCCAACTCAGCTATAAAAGTAATCGAAGCCGATGTATTACTTATGGAAAATAAGGTAGATAACTTTGTCTTGTTGTAAAGTAACTTCTAATCTAAAAGTAAAGTTTTCTAAGCGTTGTAGAGATAGGTTGATGAATGACTTGAGTCAATCGTACCTAATCATTTTTGACGACCAATACCTACTGCATCTGTTTAATGAAATACGTTGCAGTTTTTCTGCACAAACAACTCTATCATCATCATCATCATAAATCTATGATGTCCACTGCTGAACAAAGGCCTCCCCCATCGATCTCCAAATAAAACGGTTCTGCGCAGCCTGCATCCAGCGGCTCCCCGCGACCCTAACCAGGTCGTCTGTCCATCTAGTGGGAGACCGTCCTACTTTGCGCTTTCCGGTACGCGGTCGCCATTCTAGGACTTTAACGCCCCACCGGCCGTCAATTCTGCGTGCGATGTGCCCTGCCCACTGCCACTTCAATTTGCTAATCCTATGAGCTATGTCAGTGACTTTGGTTCTCTTACGGATGTCGTCATTTCTGATTCTATCTCGCAAAGAAACACTCTATGCTTAAGAATATAATTTGATAACTCACTTACGATGCAATTCTAGTTAAAATAATGTTCGCTGTCCTATTATAACATTAGAACAACTACTTACCTAAATTTATTTTACTGCCCAACATCTCTTTCCTCATTGTCTATTGAATTTTCCAGATTAAGCTTCTACGTGAAAAAGTAAAACTGCAAGTATATTACGAGTGCCTGTGTCCAGACTGCAGGCAGTTTGATACAACAGCGTTTCTGCGTGTTTATGCATATTTGATCGACCACCTCGACGTTCATACATATCCTTATGGTAACGCCCAGGTAAGATAGATCCAAAACATATTTACGATCATTAAATTATTTTTTACATAATAGTAATGTTTTATTGATTTTTTTTATATGACAAGGGTGGCAAATAGCGTACGCCCGCCTGGTGGTAAGCGGTTACCATAGCCAATAGAAGCTCGTAACACCTTGGGTACTATTCACGCGTTGCCAATATGAAAAAAAAGTTCAATATTGATATGAAGATAAAATGTGCTAGGTTGGCAGCATAGAGACTTGTCCCCGTGCTACAAATGATATCATAGGACATAAAAGACTTGTCCCCTAGATCCCAATATAGCGTTGTCTTAATGAGCCCTGGCGACCTTACTCACCGTAGCAACACCGTATCGATATTCGCTAAGGTAGAGGCGCAATCCCAGTCAGGCGCTGTTATACGCCCTACCTCTAAGAAAATGATAAAAATGTTTACACTAGAAAGAAGTTTGGAATGGAGCACCAAGACCTTTTCAATTCTGGTGACGGCTTCCATCGAGAATTTAAGAGAACCCATTAATTCAATTCTATTCTTTATGTTTTACATTAAAAGCTAACTTCTCCAAACATAATGTTCAATTGTGAATGGTGGACTTGCATCGCGCTGTAAGACTATTGTTTTTCAACAAGTACTGCAGGCAAACGTCCGTGCAGCCTGTCTGATGGTATGCGATTGCCTCCACTAAAACCTGTAAACGCTTGTAACTCTAAGGGTAGTGCAGGCGTAACATTAACATCACAATTACTGGTACTTTATTAATCAAGTTTATTTATTAATCTATCGAATGATAACTAAGTAGTTCTGAATATTATTCCTGCATTGAGGGCTATACACCATTGAGGGCTATACACAACGTAAATTTTTCTACATATTCTTAATTTTTGATTTTAACATTATTATAAATGTTTCAAAACTTACTTAGTAATTAAAATATTCTTCTACATGTTATGATAACATGCTAAAGTAGAGAATGGTGTTTTATCATAAATTCTTTAAGTAACTATAGATATAATACTTAGCTGACAAGAGGATCCAAATACATATGGGCATATTATTTTCCCCAGACTATTAAACATGATAACGGCACAGTAGAGTTTAAATGTCAACATGGACCTGAGGAGTGCTACGGTAACATGTTACACGCATGCGCCATAGATATCATTAACAACACCACAGACTCCATCTTATTCAACACCTGCTTGATGAGCTATAGCAACGAAGGAAGTGGTTCTGACGACCGAGCTGCTGATAAGGTGAGAAATTATTGGTATTTTTAAAACGTAAGCAGTTTAGTACATCGTCATCAACGTCCAACTGCTGGGCGCAGGCCTTCCATGGGAGAAACACATAAGGGATTTTGGACCGCAGCACCACCGCACAAGTTGTAGTTAACAACCGGCACCAACGGCTTAAAGTGCCTTCCGAAGCACGGAGGAGCTCGAGATTACATAATCATATTTTCATTGACCATCCCAGGATCGACCATGGCGAACGTTGCTTGGTTTTCGTAACCGAAACCAGAGCGTTCAAACCACTACGCCACCGCCTCCTCGAGAAATGGACTCATGTTCAGTTTTATTTAGTTGTTATTAATACCACCACCATTTTACCACCTCTTCGACCTGTGGAGAAGAAGTGGAGCAAAAAACATTTCGGGCTTTTTAATTTATTACTTAAATATATTATGGCGAATCGTAAATTATAACTATTATTTATAATTCATGATTCATTTATGATATTTTCAATCTTTTAGTCCTTTAATACCTCTCCGGTGCTCACATAAAACAGAATATCTATATTTAGTACATAAAAATCGATGGGGGAGGCCTTTGTTCAGCAGTCATACACACATCATAGGCTGATATGATGATGATGATTTAGTACTTTATTTATAGTAAATTCATTCTCAAAATATCAATTGTAAGCTTGTTATAAAAGCGAATTACCTACATTGCTCCCTAAAATAATGTTACGTACACCTTATACATGACCGTGTCTGTACATAATATAACCAAATTCCTTTATGTATTTACTTGAAGAGTAGGTAACGGTTTTTTCATAATGTGTGTAATAATTTTTTTGTCAAAATCTTTTTTATGTTGTTCACTTCACTACTTGATGGTCAACTAATTTTCATTTAAAACTTACTTCGTGAAGTTCCTACAAAGCAGAGACAGTAGCATTTATTATTTTTGAGGAGATGCCAACAGATTGATATGAGACAAAGACGCCAACAGGCAGATATGAGACAATATGTTAACTTTAAATCATTTTCTAGTGCGGCGGTGTACTTCGAATTTCACCAGGCCCTATAAAAAGTTGTGCTAAAAGCAAAAGAGGCATGGATCTTCTGAAATATTATGGCGACGAAAGTCATAAAGTGTCCTATAATTACGTACCTTACGTTCTCATCAACGGAGTGGAGTGGGACCAGGATAAGAATCCCGATTTTATGAAGATTGTCTGCGCAGCGTTTGTCGAAGCACCACCAGCTTGTGCTAAGTATGTGTAGATAGATTAAGATTATTATATATGTATTTGTACAAAATTAATGTACTTATTGCTTTATATGTATTTCAACTACCTACTTTTAAATTAAATAATCTACTATAAATTAATTAAGTACAAATAAAATACGAAAAGTAAGTGAATCCTGTTTTTGTTAAGCTATTCTGTGGCTTTAGTAACAATAGCCAATCAGATTCCAGATATAGCATACGTCCCACTGTTGGGCCTGTGCCCAGCAGTGGGACGTATATGTCGGCGCATGGCCAAGGGTCTCCTCCATATCCATCGTAAATAAGACTCCTAAACGTTTTCACACTATTTATTCCCGACTTAACTATTCACAAGTTTCACAACACAATATTACGTGGCGAAAATTTAAACAGCAATAATAAAATAAAACAGCGGGAACCATATTTATAGTAAAAAAATCAGTAACAAGTTTAGTTTAAGTAACAATCACAAAATAACACATAATAAATTGATACAATTAATGTTATAAATGTTAAATGTAAATTAAACACCATTCGATATGTAAATATTGTCTAATAAATTGTTATTACATATAATTCGAAATACAAATTACAGCGGAAGATAAAATACGCGCCAAAAACATAAAACTTGTTAAAAATGCTTTAAAAGGTCTGCAATACTTTTAAAATCATGAAAATTAATTATTATTATTTTTAAAACACATTTAATAGCTTATTTATACTGATTTATCAACTATTACTTTTTCACAGTAACCAAAACATTGCTTATACAAATATTGAAAATAAACTAATATAATTACAAATATAGCTTCGAAATTCATTACATAATTATTTAATCATTTTTGTGTGTGTATAAATATTAATATAATCAAATAATCACTTATAATTTTAACTAATAATTTATGTGATACTAGCGCCATCTCGTTACTACAAGCACGCGTTACATCAGCCGCAGTACGGTTGACAAAAGTCACCGACAGATGGCGTTGTTATATAGAAAACAATTTAACTGCGTAGGCGCGCCCATACGGCCATACTGACACAAGCGCGCTCTCAGCGCTTATTGTACAAAAAAACAACACATCAACATTTACAACAATATCAAATTAACACACAAACATACAAAAGTTGGCATAATAATAAAAATATATTTTTAATACATATAAGTTACAAAAATGAAACGAATAAAATCAAAAGTAACAACCTTACTTAACTTTTTTCTTTTACAATTGCATCACCCATTCCGGGATCTAGCTAGCTAACAAACAAGGCATCACCCACTTCGGGACCTGGCCAATAAACAAGGCATCACCCATTCCGGGATCTAGCCAGTACACAAGGCATCACCCATTCCGGGATCTAGCCAATACACAAGGCATCACCCATTCCGGGATCTAGCCAGTACACAAGACCTGGATAAGGATACGCTTGGTGGCCAGCCAGCGTTTTGGGAAGGGTGTTTGGATAGGTAAATAAAACAAACAAAGAAAAACAATATAAATTAAATAGGAAGTGCATCCACGTTATCTTTATTATAATCTGACGCAGAGGTGGAAGCACCGACCACTCCAGGTACCTCCGAGTGTTCGTCATTTGCCCATACGGTCGATTCCTCCAAATCACTATCAAAGGGGTCAAATTGGGCAAAGGGGGCAGGTCTTAATGAATCGTGACTAGCGATCTTTTCGGTACATCCACGGAGATTAACATGTTTTATTTTGTATCGATCATTCGGCAAAACTTCTAGGATTTCCATAGGCCCTTCGAATTTTGATCCTAATTTTGTTGTGTGACGTTCATGACGTCGGAATAATACAAAATCACCCACATTAAATGGCCTTATCCTAGCTTTTCCTTTGTCAAAACGTGATTTGTCCTGAAGAGATCGCTCGTCCATCCTATTTTTACATTCTAATCTCAAAGACTCTAAATCGTCAGATCTTTTATCGTCATCTATCTGTATGAGCTTAATACCTGGCGGAGAACATTTCTTACCAAACAGAATTTCCATGGGACTTTTACCTGTACTTTTAGATACTGTACTGTTAATTGCTAATTGTAATTCTTGTATTGCTAAATGCCATGACTTGTTAAGCTCTACAACCGACATATTATCTTTAATTACTTTCATAAGACGCTCCACTTGCCCGTTTGCCCTACTGGCACCCCTTGCTACCACGTGATGTTGAATACCATAATGTTCACAAAAGTTTTTGAATTCAATAGATGTCATACTTTTATCTTGGTCTGTAATTAATCGTGTAGGCGTCCCAAAAATAGATATTAAATTTTGAAAACATTTAATAGCAGTTTCTGTAGTTCGATCGTTTGTATAGATCATATGAATATACTTTGTAAACGCGTCTATAAAAACAAAAGCGTACTCAGTCTCGTTACGTTTTCCGTTCATACGACCAGTTATATCACCGTGCACAGTATGGAATGGTACAGCAACTTTATCTATTGGGTGTAAAGTAACCTGACGAGCACCCGAAACGCCTTTCCGTATTCTACAACTAACACAATTTTCAATAAATTTTCTTACTAACCGAGACATATTTGGAAACCAATATTGTTCTCTTATTTTTGCGAGAACTTTTTCCCAACTAAAATGTTGCAAGACATCATGATAATGGTTGATAAGATTCCATCTATAATTACGAGGTACAATAATGAGTTTGAGAGTTTTATTACGGATTTGGACTTTACGTCTTAATAACTTATCTGGAGAGATAACGTAAGTGTCAGCTAAAGTTTTTGGTATTGAATCACTTTTCAGTTGCTCTACTATTTTACTTAGCAAAGAGTCGCGTTTCTGTTCTATAAGTAGCCAATTATGATCAAGAATAGCTGAATTAACAGAATATCTAATTGCACTTTTATTTACACCTTTAATTGTATTAGCTTTTGATAGACCGGGAGTTTCAATAGGGTTACGGCTAAAATAGTCTGCATGTGCTAAGCGATTTCCCTTACGATATTCAATTTCAAATTGGAAATTTTGTAAATAAGCCCACCATCTATGTACCCTCGGAGTTAGTTCACGTTTGTGCCGAGATGCCTTTAAAGAATTGCAGTCAGTTACAACCGTGAATGTCCTACCATGTAGAAAATGTCTAAAATGCTTAATTGCTTTAACGACTGCTAGAGTCTCCAATTCATATGAATGGTATCGACTTTCACAGTCAGTAGTTCGCATGCTATAATAAGCTATCACTAACGGGTTCATATTCTGCCTTTGAATCAATACAGCACCATAGCCAATGGAACTAGCATCTGTGTGAAGTTCTGAAGGAAGATTTGGATCAAATATAGTTAAGACAGGGGATGATGTTAATCTGTTAATAATTTCTAACCTAGCCGCCTCATGACGCTCAGACCAATTCCAAGGAACATTACATTTAGTCAAATCGTACAAAGGAGCCATTATTGTAGAGAAGTTAGGGACAAACTTACGAAAGTAACCAGCCAATCCGTTAAATTGCCGAACTTGTTTAGCATTTTTCGGAGTGGGTGAATTAGCTAGGGCCTGAATCTTTTTTGGGCTAGGCTTAACCACGCCGTCTTCAATAATATTCCCCAAATACTCGATTTTCTTTTTTAAAAATGAGCACTTGGAGACATTTAAAGAGAACCCAGCTTGGGTCAATCTACTCAAAACTAGTTTCAAATTACATAACCCTTCATCAATTGTTTGTGACGTCACCAGCACGTCATCAATATAGACAAGGGCTATATTATCTTTGTAATCACCCAGTGCTACATTAATGGCACGCTGGTAAACCGATGGTGCATTGCAAAGACCAAAAGGCATGCGTAAATATTCAAATTGGCCATCGGGTGTTACAAAAGCAGTTTTTTCTATTGAATCTGGAGCTATGGGTATACCATGAAATCCAGCAGCCATGTCTAAACAAGTGAAATAATGGGCTTTACCTAACTTATCAATTTGGTCAGAAATAAGAGGTATTGGATAGTGATCTCTAAGTGTGTTAGCATTCAGTTCTCGAAAATCTACGCAAAGCCTATCAGTGCCATCTTTTTTTTTCACGAGTAATATAGGGCTACTGAATGGAGAAGAACTATCTCTGATAATACCATTATTTTTAAGATCATGAACTATTTCTTTAACTTTTTCGCGTTCCACAGGGGACAATCGGTACGGTCGTCTTTGTACAATTTTATCGGGATTTTTCAATCTAATTTCCAACCGACCAGTTGTCACCTGTGAAACACGGTTCCCTGTTGTAAAGCTATTTTTGAATTTACTTAATATTTGTTGCAACAGCTCTAGATGTTGGGGGTCACAGATATCTGTATCTAAATTTAATGTCGGATCTATAATGTCATTCACGCACTGGTTTACAAATAAATCTCGTGTTAATGAAATACTATCTTTTCTGAGAGTTACACTAAGACCTGGCACATTCAAAAGATCAAAACCAATTAGTATGTCAAATTGGGTTTGATTATCACCAACTACATAAAACTCAAGTTCAACATGAGTGCCGTCTATGGTGACCAGAGTAGTTATGCTCTGATCGGACGTTACCGGTGAGCCACCAATACCGGAGAACTTAGCTTCCACGCATTTACGCCTTCCAGGTATGGATAGTGAAATACGCTCTCTAATCAGCGAGCAATCAGCACCCGTATCAAAAAGACAACTGTATTTCTTTCCCCCAATCTCTACGGTTGTCATACTACGATCGAACGAACTACAGTAGTTAACAGATTTTACAGTTTGGGTTTTCGTTCGTTCATCATTTTGACGACGAAAACAGTTTTTCTCAACATGACCATTCCGCTTACAATAGTTACACTCTATTTTTCCGACACCTACATTGCTAGATATGTTAGAAGATTTAGATATAGAATTAGAATTTATCGAGTCTGATTTCAAAACTACCCTTTCCCTGCAATCTCGGGAACGATGCCCGGGCTTGTTACAATTGTAACATGTGATTATATGATCCCTTTTGGACGTATTGGATTCAACAACACGTGGTTTTTTCGTATCATATCTTTCATTAAAAGTCTTAGAAGGTTGATCAAGTTTACGTTTTCGATATGTTTTAAGAACGGAAATCAACTTGGGCAAAGAATCGGGCGCATTACGCAATAATTCAGAACGAATAAACTCGGGATAAATACCTGTTATCAAAGCCTCGATCACCTCTGCATCAGATGCCTCGGGCCTCACTCTCTTGAATAAGGTCCAAGCTGTAGTGGCATACTCAGCGTAGCCAGACGCTTGGTCAGAAGAGTAAGACCTCCACTTATGGACATCATCAGCATACCGGAATTCCCTGCCAAAAGTTTGAATTAGCTCAACTTTTACTTGTTCCCACGTGGTAGATTTTAAGGACCACGTGTCAGCCCACGTTCTTGCCCTGCCTTTTAATTGCAAAATAGCTTTCATTCGAGCCTCGTGTGAAGGTATTTTTAATTTTAAAACAGTTTCATCTACATGAGCACACCAATCTCTTATATCATGTGATCTTTCATCCGGATCAAAAGGCGGTAAATAAAAATCATTACGATGTCGTAATGGCAAACATATTTCAGATGAAAGAGCAGCGGTTACTGCACTAGAAGCTGCTTGTTTAGTAACAGAATTAATAAGATTCATAACCTGCTCCATAGTGAATGTGGGATCCGGAGGCGTTGGTACTGCATCTTTGGCTTGTGATCCCACCGCTGCTGTCGGCGCATGGCCAAGGGTCTCCTCCATATCCATCGTAAATAAGACTCCTAAACGTTTTCACACTATTTATTCCCGACTTAACTATTCACAAGTTTCACAACACAATATTACGTGGCGAAAATTTAAACAGCAATAATAAAATAAAACAGCGGGAACCATATTTATAGTAAAAAAATCAGTAACAAGTTTAGTTTAAGTAACAATCACAAAATAACACATAATAAATTGATACAATTAATGTTATAAATGTTAAATGTAAATTAAACACCATTCGATATGTAAATATTGTCTAATAAATTGTTATTACATATAATTCGAAATACAAATTACAGCGGAAGATAAAATACGCGCCAAAAACATAAAACTTGTTAAAAATGCTTTAAAAGGTCTGCAATACTTTTAAAATCATGAAAATTAATTATTATTATTTTTAAAACACATTTAATAGCTTATTTATACTGATTTATCAACTATTACTTTTTCACAGTAACCAAAACATTGCTTATACAAATATTGAAAATAAACTAATATAATTACAAATATAGCTTCGAAATTCATTACATAATTATTTAATCATTTTTGTGTGTGTATAAATATTAATATAATCAAATAATCACTTATAATTTTAACTAATAATTTATGTGATACTAGCGCCATCTCGTTACTACAAGCACGCGTTACATCAGCCGCAGTACGGTTGACAAAAGTCACCGACAGATGGCGTTGTTATATAGAAAACAATTTAACTGCGTAGGCGCGCCCATATATATATGCTGGTGAGGAAGGCCTTCCTAGATGGGAGAAACACTAGAGGAGTTTCGGCCATAATACCGCCACGCTCTGGCCAAAAGCGGTTGCAGTAACAACTGGGACCAACCAACGGCCTTTCGAAGCACGGAGAAGCTGGAGATTTTTAAGTATTTATCACCCAAATTCAGAGCGATCGACTGTTATTCAGCATAGTTATTACGTAATGACAACTTTTTATTTTATTTCATAAAATATAAGAAGTTGAGAACTCATTTCGATCATATTGCAAAAGAAATAGTATGTTTAAAATCTATACCTATTAGTTTTACAGATACATGTGCTATTTTTGATAAGTTGCAGTGCATCGTAAAAACACTCCATAGTGGCTCCATATGAAATCTGCGGAACAGCTTACTTCACATGTTACTTTATTACTAAAAATGTATGGGCATATTGACAAAATTAATGATAACTATGTAATATGTATGTTTTGGTCGTAGTTGACGTACCTATTAATAGTGGTTTTAATTGATGTAAGCAGTCTAATATTATTTTTATTTGTGATAAATTTTGTAAATAAAATCGTAAATATTTATAAATTTTCTAAACCGTACAATTCAACAATATTCCATAACTTTTAAGTTTAAATTGTTTTTATGGGTAAAAGTATTTTGAATTTGTAAAAAAATAGAGCTATATTCAAAATTAGGCAACATCCCTATTGTGTTCCTGCGTTAAGTAGGTACTAGGGTCTCCAGAACGTTGTGTTGGGACCAGAGAAGAACTTCTTTATCTTCTTCTACTTGTCTTCTATTCTGTCCACATTTTTGTGGGCAATGCGTGAGTAGTACCCATGGTACTAATAGCGCCGAGTGTGTGATGATGACTCTCCGAACGGATTGTCATTTTTTCTGCCGAATGGTGTCGACGAGGAACAGACTTTTAGTGGGTGCGAGTCCCCATTGTCACTCCAGATCCCAGGAAGATGGATATCTATACGATGGAAAGCCTTATCTCTGCAATAGCATAAATGTAAACGGTAACTACTTAGCATTAGGCAGGACGTGTGCAGCATGTGCTAGTTTTTAAAAAGGTTTTTTTCTTAAATACAAGAGTCAATATTTAAGAAAAACAACTTTTTACAATAAGGTACAAAAACATATTATAATTATTCATCAGCTATCATCATCATCATCAGCCTATATACGTCCCACTGCTGGGCACTTCCTACGTAGGAGAAACACATGAGGAGACTGGGCCATAACACCACCACGCTGGCCCAATGCTGGCTGATGGGTGAAAGCGGTTGCAGTAACAACCAGGATCAACAGCTTAACGTGCCTTTTTTTATACAACTAAGTAGATGAAAGACAAGCTGACAGCCCACTTGATGGTGCGTTGTCATCCTAAGTCCTGAAGTGCCTTCCGAATACGGAGGAGCTCGAGATTATAAATTTAATTGACCTATCCCAGGACCGCCCATGGCAAAAGTTGCTTTATTTTTGTAGTCAAAACCAGAGTGTTCAAACCACTACGCCACCGAGCTCCTCATTCTACAAAAGCTTTTTTTTCAAAGTTTTTCAAATTTTAAGCCGTTTAATCTCAGTTTCATCGGAACCATATTGAATATGTTATGCATTATGACAAAATTAAGTACATATTTATAAATATATAGGGGATACCTAGAATTAATAGCCCTTGTCACCACCTTGTCACTCCCCTTCGGAGCATAATGTACAAAAAGCAAAAAGTGCACCATACTCAAAATGTACAAATCGCAAAATGAACAATACGCAGTATGTGCAATACGCAAAATGAGCACCACACGCAAAAAGTACAAATCGCAAAATGAACAAGTAAGGTCATGTTCCATGCAAAAGGTTTTGAGCAACCTTTAATTTTAATTATAATAATTATCAAGTCTACCAGCCAACTCTACAATAACAACTCTACTCAAATATTCAACAATTAAATCTATACTTAGAAATAAAAATCCATCGATCAGATTGTGATAAAACTATGGCTGGGTGTCCTGAGGACGCTCGCGAACAGGACAGTAAGGACAGTATCTTTACGGGCAATTAAAGTTTTAGGTAAGTAATCGAAGGAATGCTTTTTATTTGAAATTTTACCTTGTACTTAGAAACTCATAGATAACATACTTGACATTTACTTAATTTTATGTCTGCTTGAAATAGTATAAATACTTTTGAATATTACTTTTAACGTTATTGTTATAATTTTATGAACACAAAGTGAGTATAGAAATAGAGAAAATACATTAATTCAAAATGATTGTTTATCGTTTCTTATATTTAGTGACGGCTTTAACAGCTGTTACAACCAAAGATTTCCATACGACTGGTAAGTAGATCTAAGTATTTAAAAAATCGTAGATTTTTATGTACCTAAATAAATACATGTATCCATTGACTCATGCACCTGTATGATCTATTAATTTATTAGTGATTATTTTTCATTTAAAGATGCTGTGCTCGATGCAAGACAAGTACGTTTTTTTAGAAGTAGTTAGATTTTTTTTCTAGTTTGAGACGTGTACCTACTACAGTCCAACTTTCGCACTTTAGTTGCGTTTTGCATTGAATAAACTGAACAACGTTGATTGCATGTTGGGTGTAGTCTGATTTTCCAAAAGGAAGATAAATGCACTATAACATATTAGTTTAATGTATTGATGATTTTTCAGAAAGATCTGCACACTGACAAAGTTAAAATACAAGTGTACTACGAATCACTGTGTCCAGCTTCAAGAGAATTTGGTCCAATAGATTTTCTGAATGTGTATAACAAATTACACGATTATATCCTTGTTCATACATACCCCTATGGAAATGCTAAGGTAAGTATATTAATTTCTCGTATTTTTAATACAGTAATGAGCATATTTAATAAAAATGTAAGCAATTTATATTAAAATCACATTCAAGAAATTTGCATTAGAACTTAAATGACCACTATAATTTAGAGGGAGATTTGTAAAGACAAAGCAAGATTTGTAAAGGCAAAGCAAGATTTGTAAAGATAAAGATAAAGACAAAGTAAATCATCTCAGGTTCATCAAATTAAGCTATATTGACAGCACATTTGACCACCTGATATGAAGCGGTAAGAAGAGTCCATCTGCGAAAACATCTAATGCAGTTAAGACACTGCTCTAGCCGCCTCCACCTTGCCGGCCCTAAAAATACTTTTTCAGGCCACTTTTGAAGGAACCCATGTTATATCTACATTTAATAGACTAGTGGCCGCTAGCGTGGATGTCGGTTTTCGCGCTAACATGTAGATATGTCCTTTCTTAGAGTGAAAACATATCAAACACAGACAGATTTACTTTCGCATTTATAATATCAGTGTTGTTTGTTGTAGTAGAGTTTCAGTGCCAGCACGGGCCAGCTGAATGTTACGGCAATAAACTACACGCATGCGCCATTTAATGCCTCGGCAACGACTCCTATGCCTTCAATGGTTGCATGATGGACATGGATAGTGGCTCGGACGACAAGTCTGCTGATAAGGTAATCGTTGTTAGTCATTCAGCCAACATACTTCGGTTACTGGTCATGTTAAATTAAACACTGCTGACCAAAGCCTTAGTTCTCTTCTTCTCCTGTTTGAATCTAGAATGTCATGTTATTTTCAGAGGAAAGTAATTTCAGCCATAATTTTTAGATATTTATCTAGTAAATATCTAGTAAATTTATCTAGTACCTACACTAGAATCCCAGATTTCTCAGCAAATAATTAAAAATTTGCGGGCAAACGTGTAAGTGATTTATTTATGGGTCCTGGTGTCACAAACGACTACTAGTTACGGTGACCGCTAACCATCAAGTGGACATGGACAATATGCATGATTGCCATCTTAGTCGTACAAAAAGTCAAATAATAATAATATTCATACACTTCCACCTATTATCTAGCCCAAAGTAAGCATCGTTAAGAGCCATGTCATGGATACTAGATAACGGATAATTAATGATAATAATATCTATATAAATATTAGAAATATACTAAATAAACATATAAACATTCATGACTCGTGAACAAATGCTCGTGCTCATCATATAAACATTTGCTCCTACCGGGATTTGAACCCGGGACCTCCCGACCAAGTAGCCTGTATAGCAAGGGGCACAGACCACTCGGCCAGCCGGCCGTCCGAAATATTTCATAGCACTACTTTAAAAAGCTTTATGGATAATAAATATATTATATCCCCTTATACATCGCCGTACGTATCATATAATTAGTACATTGTCCTTTTTTCTAACGTCTTAATCTCAACTAATAATCATTGCATAAGCCTAAAATAATTTCACAGTGTAGTAACTACCTAAATGAGAAGCAAGCAAGTATAATTTATGTTTGTAATTGTTTATTTTTTCTAGTGTGGTATCAAACTGAATACAAATGCATCCCCAATCAATGTATGTGCTAAGAGTAAAAAAGGTGACGAACTTCTGAAATACTACGGAGATGAAAGCCACAAGGTTAATTACAGTCATGTACCCTATGTGCTAGTCAATGGCGTTTATTGGGACGGGGACGAGAATCCTGATTTCATGAAATACGTGTGGGCAGCATTTAATGAATCGCCGGCGCCGCCACCATGCGCTTAATAGTCGCAAAACCGATAAGAAAATAAAAAAAAATGTATTTAATGAATTTTCAATCATTAATTAGGTTCTAGCTTTTGCCCGCGGCTCAGCCCTCGTGGCTGTCGGTTATTGCTCCAAAAAATATCCTATATTCTTCCCAGGGTCTCAGACTATGCCTATACCAAATTTCATCTAAATCGGTTCAGTGGTTTAGGCGTCATTAACCATTCACATCGTAAAAAAAAAATTCAATAGAACATTACGAGTAGGTAATACTCTCTAAAGCTGCCTTATACCTCTGCAGGTCTATGACAATTGAAAAATCAATTGCGTCTGGAATCTGAAGCTTGACGGATTAATTAAAAGTTTGTATTACCACAAAGAAATACCAATGTATTACTAAGTTTTATTTCTAAACTATATTGCTAAGATTAATAAATTAATAATCTAACTAATACTGGTTAAAGTGATAGAGTTAAACAAAACAATTTAATGTTACAGTAGATAAAGTTATCTGTAGTTTATACATAATTAGCCTAAATGGTCAGTAGGCTACTGAAACACTACCGCAAAGTAACCAAGAAGCAAGTCTTCTTTGCGGATTTCAATTATTTTAAGCTCAGTCAAGAATTAACCTTATAACAATGAATAGCTGCTACGCAGTGCTATTTTTTCAAATATTAAGTGTGATACTGAAGTTAAGTTCACTATCTGTGTACTACGGTGAGTAAGGTCTAAATAAATAAAAAATATTGATTTTATAAAGTAAAATCCTAGATTTCGCGCTTATTATAGGTAAGTATATAAAATTATCAATAATCTAAAATGTAATCAATGCTTTGTTTCTTGTATTTGGTTACTAGCTTCAATGACTTAATTGGTATAGTTGACAATTGTGTTTTTTAGGAACTAGGAGAAATGAAAGGAACGATTGGGAGGTATGTAAGACTTTCATTTCATTATAAATATTAACTTGCAGTTTTTATTCTACATAATAGGTACAAAGATACAGACGTTCTAATAGTAACTCCAGCATCCACACAATAAAAAATTGTAGACGGTCAATGAACTTCGCTTCGTTGATATGGATATTTTCATAACACAATCAATAGGTGCTCAGTACATTTACATAAATATACATATTGCAGACGATAATTTTCCATTATTTTGTGTAGCTATTTCATTAAAGTTTTTTACAAAGTTTTACAACTAAAATTTCCTTTGTTCACTTATGTATAGGAAAACTTAGAATTTTTTTTTATTTATATTTTCTTTTTTATTTATAAAGTATAAAGTTTTACAACTAAAGTCTCATTTTCCTTTGCTCACTTTTGTATAAGAATTTTTTTATTTATTTATATTTTCTTCTTTTATTTCTTATATATTTTTTTTCTTCTAATTTTTCTGTTATTTTTATATATACCTACCTAGGTATTATAGAAAAATGTGTACACTAGTCGAAAGGCTTCGATGTTTCAGAAGTTAGAGCAATAACCCGGATTATGAACAGGCGCTGGTTCACATCCCACTCCAGTACGTCTTTTTTTTGTACTTGAATGTAATTGCTATTTTCAGGGTATACCACAATCCAATAGAGTCTCAGTCAATGTATTTTATGAGACGCTGTGTCCTGGGAGCATCCATTTCTTTGTGAAAGAACTTCGGCCAGTTGTGGAACAATTATCTTCACACTTGGACTTGCATTTAGTCCCTTTTGGATTTGCTAAGGTATTTTAAAGTAATTATAGTTATTTTTTTTTGACTTTTCAAAAATGATGGTTCTTAAAAAAAGATATTTTCATTTCATGTCAAATGATTTAAAAAAAATAAGTGTTTAAACAAGCACGAAGCAATACATAAATGACTGTCTTCTAACCATATGCTCTTTTTATAGTCTTTATGCAGATAATTATTAAATTGGGTTTTCAATGACAGTTTTTTTGGATGCAGCCTTGTACAATCCGGGTGATATAATAATCTTAAAATAAAATTACAATATGTATAGATACCTAAATATCTTCCAAACGTTTTATTTTAAGAGCGCTTACGCCGCACGGCTTTTTATACAAATTTTCAATTAGAAAATATTAGAAAAAAGAACGAATCAAGATTTGCAATTTATGGTTTGTATGAAAGGCTCAAAAATTCTCTTACACAATAAGATTATTTTTCGTAAAATCCTCTGACAACTCTTTAGACTAGCTTGACGTGCATAAGAATGTAGAGTCTTATTACAATCTGTTTGTTCGTTTCCTATACTTCCGAGTTGAAAGTTTGCCGTGCGGCATATTAAGAGCCTAATACTAAAACAAATTTTTAGAAAAGTAAAGCGATCCCATATAATTTTTAGACACGCACTTCTATGTTCGGTCGTTATGCATTCCAATGCCAGCACGGTCCGGACGAATGTTACGGCAACAGGATCCATGCTTGTGTGCTGGATGAGTTGAAAAACAACACGAAAGCTGCACTTCTCAATTCCTGTTTGATGGAGTACACGAAAATTACGAGAGTCAATGGGCTCAGCTATGCATCCGTAATGAATTGGGTAAGATAGTCACCATCCCACAACTGCCTCACCCCTCACCGAAACTGCTCATAACGAAATAGGGTCCATCTTATTTTTCCGCACTGTAAACACACAAAAAATTAAAACTGTTTATTTTGTTTAAATTACCCACAATAATGCATAACATACTGTCAAATTAAACTTTTTTAACCACTATACTTAAGCAACTTAATGTGAGCCAGTTATCTAGTAGTGAGTAGTAGGTCCTCCTCTACTTCGTATATACTCACTAAACCATCTGGTACACTTTCGATCACATGAGAACATTCGGGTACGGCATTTCTTGCTGAATATTGACACGGCTGTAATTTTATTTGAGATTCCATTTGCGCTGATCACATTGCGCTCGTAACTCGTAACCATGTCTACAAAAAGTTTTAAAGCTTCTTGCTGCTAAAGATAATTACTTATAGTTGGGTCCTATTATGTTTTTAAATATTCATTCTCACCAATCATTCCTTAGCTTTTAGTGTCTATTTTCTCTGTATACCTAAAATACTATAAACTTAAAGAAAGGAGATAAAAAGAGTAAAAAATCGGTAAGTGACACATAAGCCAACGAGAAAATAGGCATAAAACTCACATTTATTGTAGAGTTCTGCAAAACAATCGAACATTTAGTTACGCTATGATTAAGCTTTGATAAAATAAACATAAGGTGGCTCGTTTTGCAATACGATATAACATCGATTTCAAAACGTTTTCATAACATTATTACTGAATCAACTCGGTATTTTTTCAGGTATATCCGAAAATACAGTATCAAAAATTACCGGAGCACTTATGGCACATTTGTCACGCTTGGCTTCCAGTTATTATTCTTTGCTTCTTAGAAAAACATTGGAAAATATTGCCGGAATCTTGATTTATTAAAATAATTTATTTGTGTTGCAGTGCGCCTATCAACAGAACATAAAGACTCATAGAATTTGGGATTGTATACACAGTGAACGAAGTTCAATTCTCCTGAAAAATCATGGTGAGGAGACGAGAGCTAGAAGGCCTCGCTATGTACCATATGTGCAGATATATGATAGCCAAGGTATCCCACGGGAATTAACTGGTGACCTCATGACGGAGTTGTGTGTCAAGCTAAAGTTTCAACCCTCACCTTGTCAGAGATACATGCAAAAAATTACTTTAAGAATTAAATAATTTTAGTCGTGGTTTTTTTAGTCTTGATTCTTATTTCATTTTAAACGTGTCGCCGATTTCATATTTCTACTACTTACATAAAGCTTGTTTATAAGAATTACATTTTTGTCATTTTTATAGCAAATGTTATACTGTTTATATAAAAATGCTATTTCTACTTATTCGCTGAAAGTGACGACAAAGAAATATCTGATAAAACACGGTAGGCATGCCGCGCGGAAATTGTGAAGGTTCTGATTTCCTTGAAGTTTGTTATTTGAAAATTTTATGCATAGCAGAATCGAATTTCTTTATTATTATGTAAGGCCTATCTTTCACTCAAAGCTGGTTCTACCATTTTCTTGTAAAATTCCAAATAGGCATTACTACAAAATTTTATTAGGGTAATTTTGATTTTAAAGACGGCAATATAGTCACAATACGTTCTTATATTACGTTTACCGTATAATCGGTATCATATCGCTTAAAAAGGAGGAGATCTTTCTCCTCCATTTTAAACGATATAAGTAATTATTTGATCTCGATCTCGTCGTCGGGTGGTTAGTATCTATCCCTGTCTGTCTACGAAAACAGAGGCCCCGGGTTCAAGTCCCGTTATAAAAAATAACTAAAATAGTTTACACCATATGATTTGGTTGATATCGTTATCCACAATGTAAATTCTATTTTTCTATGCCAATATTTTCAAGGTAAGTGGCAATCTGTACAAAAGTTTTTACAAGTCTCATTTGTGTCTAAGGAAATAAAGCACGTACACGATTCTAACAACACAGCCCAAAACGTGATTCTATAAAGCCGAATTGGAGTATAGAGTGTAAGCTCCTATTCAAGAACAAAAGCTCCTGAGACCCGGGTGTCGGCAGGTGAAACAGAATCGATTTGCGACACGAAACCGCATCAGTATGTGATACAACACAACTAGTCCACAGGAGCGCTACTTTCTATTCTCGAAATTCCAGCGCAATAATAGTTAGGTAAATAACCATTAATATCGTAAAAATGCCCGTAATTTTTTAACATCTGTACAATGATCTAAATGCGCTTTACGCTTGTACAAAATTTTGAAAAGTGATCACTTATTTATGTTTATGACTCTCCATGCTACGTAATGTCAAGCGTGTTTTTTTGGTCGAATATAAAAATGAAGTTTAGCGTTGAGGCGTACTGGCATTTCTCGTGTAGATACTGCATTTATACATTTTTGCATTGAATTTAGCATCACAGACCCACCATCATGATGCTATTTAAATGAGGTGGATAACTGATAAAGTTTTTAACGTCTTTCATTCATCATCGAAAAGGGAGGGGTTTCTCAATTCGACGTGATTTATAAAGTAGGTATGTTACCTTATATCTCCGTGGAATGTAGATCTATTTCTATAATTATTTTCTGTTTGATTAAGTATATCACCAGGTTGGTTCCATATAAATTATCTATCGATCTGATAAAAATCTTTGGAGATAGAGACAAAAAATTGTGACCAGTGGCTTCGGCCCAAAAGCCGAAACTTGCATAAATGACAATTATTATGGTCCGATTTTATATTTTTTTCTTTTGAGAAGGTCAAAGATGATGATGTGGCAAAGAAGAAGAAGATAAGACTTACATAACTAATTTGAATGTATTTTTTCACTTTCTCTTGTTTCTGGAAACATAAACTGTTTATTTTTTTGCCTTTTTAAAAAGTATAAAGGCGGTTTTTAGTTTTATGTTAATTTTAAAGATATAAACCGAGATCGGTAGCGTAGTGGTTTCAGCGCCCTGGTTTCGATTACGGAAACAAAGCAACTTTTGCCACTATCGATCCCGGGATGGGTCACGTCAAAATTTGTTATAACGAGATCCTCCGTGCTTCGGAAGGCACTTTAAGCCGTTGGTCCCGATTGTTAACTCGCATTGAGCCAGCGTGGTGATTTTATGGTCCAAACTCCTCATGTTTTTCTCCCATGTAGGAAGGTCTGTGCCCAGCAGTGGGGCATATTTGGCTGGTGATGATGATGTATGTTATAGTCCTTTGTAACAAGTTATTATTTCCTTAGTAATAAATTAAATTATAAACATTACACTAACTTATATTACAACGACTACCTACTCCCATCAGAGAAATATTTCTCTAATGGGAGTAGGTAGTCACAACCATAATAATTTTATTTTTTCACAAAATAAACGAACTGCAAATAAACCTACCTAAGCATAAGTTCAGAATGCTCTGGACATTTAAAATAAACAGAACTAAACACGAATTTCGGTTGCAAATACCAGAAAATGTTACTTGGATTCTGCAAAACATTGTAAAACTGCAATCCCAGTAGGTACAGAGTTCTTCGCATTATCACGGTATTATTGTTCCGGGGTTGTACAACCAGCGGCCACTAGGAATTCTCCCAGGTGGGATCTTTCCCACGCGTGTTGGATTCCTACCAAACTGTTATTGCCCCTCACCTTAGGACACATGTGCCGATATTCGCGCTGGTAAAACTGTCCAGCCCCCTTATTCTCAACTGTCGGATCACGGATTCGATTCGAAAAGTCACATGCCGTCTCGCTTTGACGCAGTGCGATAAAAAGTGACAGGTATAGAGTTTCCGAAATTCGAATTCTTTCCGACAGTTGAGAATAAGGGGGCAGGAACTTACCTACAGTTTCATGCTTTGTAGAACAAATTTATAAATTGTATAAAATTTTGTATCCACATAGCAATATTCTATTTTATTTTTATATCAGGTAAGATGTTCTATATTGTAATTGCATATGTGACTCTGGTCATGATTGAAATGAGATAACAACTTACCCCTCAAACATACAGCCATGATGACAGGGTACCTCCATAAACAAATTTATTTAAGTATGGTAAAATCTCGGTGGCGTATTGGTTTAAGCGCTCTGGTTTCGAATAAGAAAACAAAGCAACTTTCGCCATGGTCAACCCCGGTCAAGGAGCTCGAGATTACAAATTTTGTTTGACCCATGTTAAACAAAATTTGTAATCTCGAGCTCCTCCATGCTTCGGAAGGCACGTTAAGCCGTTGGTACCGGTTGTTACTGTAACCGCTTTAACCCACCAACCCGCATTAGGCCAGCGTGGTGGTGTTATGGCGCAAACTCCTCTTGTGTTTCTTCCATGTAGGAAGGCCTGTGCCCAGCAGTGGCACCTTATATAGGCTGGTGATGTGATGTGATGTGATGATAGGACGCCTAATTATTAATTATAACTATAGATGCAAACAAAGGAACATAGAGTAGCCGAATACTTCTAGTCAATAATTCCCCCGCTGTGAGCAACGATAAAATCTAATTCATTGTGATATTGTCGTATTATTTCAGGCCTTCCCGTTTAGAACATTAACGCCCTAATGCCAAGTTTAAAACGATAACAGAACGTTACGTCACCCGTTCCCGAGTTTGTAATTACAGGACATTAACAATAGGAATTTATTTTGCATAAGCAATACAACTGACAATAGCATAGTTACGGCTGTATAGGACATGGTCACTAACATTCAATACTACTTACCTACCTACATATAAGTATAGTACAATTTCACTTTCCACTGTCATGATATTAAAAATGAAAATTTGATCTCACAAATCGCTTGCCTGACCACTGTATAACTTACTGTATGCCCTGATTTGTCTACTATTACGAATAAAATAATAAGAAGTGCTTCTTAAAAGTTAAAATCTACACGAGGCTTTAACTTTGGATGCTTTGCGAGGCTTTGTTATTTGTTGTTGTTATCTACCTTAAAAAAAAAGACTTATGTATATAAATTGTGAATTTGTTTATATTGCGATACCCTTACAGGGTCATGTTCCTTTTTTAATCCATAGACTCTTTATAAAAAATGTCTATGGATTAAAAAAGGAACAATTATCGTACTTAGTGAAATAGCGGAAAATATGCACAAAAGATTATAGACTTCTGTTGATACTTTTCGAAAAATTTTAAAGTATCTATCGGATTTGGCCGTCCTACTTGCAAAACTCTCCTGTACCTATATTGAAAGTGATAAGCTGTACTGACGTCCACACATCAAGTGTAACACGTCAAAGAGCTGCGCTTGATCTGACGTCATGTCTACTTAAATTTAAATCTCGTCAGCACCTTCAGAATCTTACAATGCCTAGGCGCCTACTAACTAAAGAAAATTAACACGGTTCCTTCGACTTAATGAGTAACTTTATTCCAGTTGAGCGATATTGGTGGTCGCAAAACTGCAGGCGTAACCTACCGATAGAGACTTTAGACAGCCTTAGAGAAATGTCAAATATTTCTAGCATGAAATATCGGGACGACTTTTTTTCTAGTGTACACATTTATAGAATTATCGTTCAAACATTTATTATAATGGTTTTTTATACAAAGCACGACAAATGACTCAACACCACTGATTTCAAGCTTTTTTACGGACTAAGTATTGCTGTTGGCCGCAGATGGCCTTTACAGCGTAACCGGGGTTTAAGGAGGCGAGAACTTTGGTGAGTCCTCAAGTCTTGAGGGGCGAACTCGCCTCTGGAGGATTTCTAATCGCTACGTATCACCTCCGGGGGAGGTGTCCCGCTGACTCTAACACCCTTATTATAAAACGCGGACTAAAGTTCTTCTTCTTCTTCTTTATTTAATGGCCTCTCTTTATTACGAATTTTGCCAATGTCAAGTAAAATTAATCTGCAAATAACTTGCGGCAACGTGTACGGTGATTGGGCAAGACGAATTTGTTTTCCGAAGAGTGTGGACGCCGCCCGATAAAACTGGGTTGGCTGTGGTTGCGCACAACCTGTCGATTTCACAGTTGTACGGTCATTGAACGTACATACAAAATGCTGTATTTACTAATTTTATTATTTAATTGTTAATGCTATATTTAAGTCAGTCTGCAATCGAATACCGATGCGTTTGTAGCTCATATTTCAGTGTATTAAATAATTCAAGTTTCAAGTGATTATCAGTGTTTTCATTCTTAAAGATCTGTGTGATAACAAGAGATCATACATCTTAATGGTCCTTCGAGCCCTTTAGTATTTTATTGGTCTCTTTGTGTGGTAGCGAATCGGTTCTCTGGCCTCCCACCAGCGGGTCTCACCAGGCGAATTGAGAAGGCGCAATTATCCACAGAGTGCCTTAAAGTACTAATTGGAACCTTCAAGGAAAAGCAGCTTATATTTCAAGAATAAAAATGATGGAGCATTTGCTGGTACGTCAGAAAGAACTTCTCAAAGAAATTGAGAGATTGAATATCAACTTTGGGAAGGACGGCCCCGGCAGGAAAACTCAAGAGTACGTTCAGAAGAAACTCGATACTTTGAACGATTTGTGGCAAGAGTTCAGCCGAAATAATGAAATTTTACAAAAGTGTACAGATAAGTCGGGTGAATATTTTGTTAAAAATGTTTTCGACAATATGAAAAGTTTTTACGAAAGCACTAGAACTATTTCCATGTCATATCAAGAATCGATGTCGAGTCAACAAATTCATGATGTTGACGAAAAAATTCAAGAAAATTCAGGCCCTTCGTTTGAAATCCCGACGAATAGCAGCATCTCTGCAAGGAAACAGGATCAGGGTACCAGTAGTAATACGGAAGTTTTATTGAAAAAGCAAGCCAGCAACTTTCGTGCACTTTCAAGAACTATTTCAAATATAAATCTTAATATAATCTCTGAGAAGTGGGAGTACGAAGATCACCTAAAAACTATTCAAGCGAGGTGGTCTATTATTGACTCTCTTCATTGGGAGCTTGATAGTGAACTTGATGGCTCCAACGAATCATATGATAAGGCGTATTCACACCATGAACTGTCATATTTAGAAATTAAGAAGGCTTTAAACAGTCGATTGTGGTCAGAAAAACACAGGCAAGAATGTGTGCCAAAGATGGAAATTCCAGTTTTTTCAGGAAGCTACCAACTCTGGGTTTCCTTCAAAGACCTTTTCAGCGAAGCTATTCACCGAAATGCATCATTGTCTAAAGCGCAAAAAATGCAGTATCTTAAAAGCAAGGTGAAAGGTGAGGCCGAAAGATTAATTCAACATTTGTCTATCAGTACGGACAACTATGACGTATGTTGGGAGATCTTAAACAATCGGTACAACAACAAGAAGTTGATTTTTAATACTCATATACAAACTTTAATGAGTATTCCTACAATACAAAAACCAGTTGCTAGCCTACTTAAAAAGCTACACGATACAACTTTAGAGTGCTTAAACTCCGTCAAAAATCTGGGGGCGGAGACAGAAACGTGGGATCCACTAATTGTGTACTTGCTATCTCAAAAGTTAGATTCAGAAACTTATACTGACTATATGGAATCCATTAAGGAACCCAGGGAGCTACCTAAGCTGAAAGAGTTCTTGGAATTCCTGGAAGGTAAATTTACTGTCATGGAAACCTCCCGGAGAAAGCAAGATTTGGCCCCACAGAATAATTCAAGGCAACAATTTCAAGCCGGTCACAAATACACAAACCCTAACTATTTCAAGCAATCCTTTTCAAGTAATCGAGTTCAAGCGAAACCTGTACAATATGGATTTACAAGGATTTGCCCGCTATGCGAAAAAGATCACAGCTTATTTTTCTGTAAACAGTTCTTGGAGATGGTGCCCATCGAAAAATTGAATACAGTCAAGAAACTTAACTATTGCCAAAATTGCCTGCATGATCACCATGGCAACCCATGTACAGCGAAAAAACGATGTCGAGATTGTCACAAATATCATAACAGTATTTTACACGAAGCATTCAGCATGGAAACAAATGCGCAAAATATGACGAAATCGATAGCTACTAGGTCAAATACTGAGTCCGCGCCACGAGTGAATAATAGTCACGTATCACTGCAACGTGATGCGCCGGAAATATTGCTAGCAACTGCGTTGATCAAAGTTCAAGGGATAGATGGGACATACCACACCATGCGCGCATTAATAGATCAGGGATCACAGCTGTCCCTTATATCAGAAAATGCTGCTCAGATTTTATCATTACCACGTGAGAGTTTTAAGGGTGTGATATCAGGCGTTGGCGTAAAAGAGAGTAACTGCAAGGGTAGATTCAGCATTAATTGCCAATCAATGGATGGTAGTTACGATTTCAGCGTCAATGTTCTGATTCTAAAGAATCTCATACGTAATTTACCGAATATATCCTTTGAGCGACCGAATTGGAAATACTTAGACAGTATAACATTGGCTGACCCACATTTTCATGTCAGTCGCCCTGTAGATATTCTCTTAGGGGCTGATATTTATTCCCAAATAATATTAGAAGGCATGTGTAAATCTCACGATGCTCTTCCTGTTGCTCAACAAACCCAGTTGGGTTGGATACTATGCGGTACTGTAACAACTTTGCAATGTAATGTTGTCTTGAATAACATTTATGACATAGAAAAGTTTTGGGAAGTAGAAGACATTCCCGAAGAAAATGAATTATCTTCAGATGATTTATATTGTATGCAGTTCTACCAAGAAAATACGGTACGCAAACAGGACGGCCGCTACGAGGTTAGGCTTCCGATGAAACCAAAATTTCAAGAAGAATTGGGTCAATCAAAACGAAAAGCAGTCGCTCAATTTTTACAATTAGAACGAAAAATATCAAAACTCGGAGCGATAGAATATAAAAGGTTTTTCGATGAATATTTGCAATTGCGACATATGACGCCGTCGGTCGGTAACAAGACACCGGAATGTTTCCTACCGCATCATTGTATCGTTCGTGAGGGGTCATTGACCACGTCACATCGAGCTGTATTCAATGCTTCATCCATGACTTCGAGTGGGAAGAGTTTGAACGACCTAATGGCTCGCGGTCCCAATCTTCAGCAGGATCTTCAGTCTTTGATCCTAAAATGGAGGCAGTATAAGTATGCATTCACAGCTGACATTGAGAAGATGTTTCGCCAAATTTGGATGCATCCTGAAGACCAGCTTCTTCAAAAAGTAATCTGGCGAAATTCTTGAGCAGATAAACTACAAGAGTTTCAGCTCACAACCGTCACGTATGGCACTAAAGCGGCACCATTCCTAGCAATGATGACGCTCAGGCAGTTAGCAAGAGATGAGCGCCTTCACTTTCAAGATAGTGAAGCACCCAAAACTGTCGAAGAATGTTTCTACATGGATGACCTTCTTCAAGGTCACCACTCCATAGAGAAAGCGAAAAAATTACAACAAGATTTAATCAAGCTCCTAAGTTCAGGAGGGTTCAATTTGCGAAAGTGGTCTGATAATCATCCTCTCTTATTAGAAAATGTGAAAAGCAGTAAAGAAATACAAGATAAGTTTGAGTTTCAACAACTCGAGTCAACAAAGACCCTAGGTCTACGCTGGGATCCACAGCAAGATTGTTTTTCATTCGACGCAAACTTGAAAAACGTTGAAAATTCAATAATTACCAAAAGAACCTTATTATCGGATATTTCAAAAATATTCGACCCTCTGGGCTGGTTGACGCCAGTAACAACAAGTTTAAAAACCTTATTTCAACAAGTTTGGACCACTGAGATTAGTTGGGATGACGCCATACCGGAAAATATCTTATCAGAATGGATAAAAATAAAATCAGATATTATTCAAAACATAAATAAAATTCAAGTTGCAAGATGGCTCTATTCCGAACAAAAAGCTGATATAGAATTACATGGCTTTTGTGACTCATCTATGAAAGCATATGCCTGCGTGGTTTATTGTAAAATAAATAAATATCAAAAAGTGATATTAGTTGCTGCAAAGGCACGAATTATTTCAGTTAAGAAAAAGATAACACTGCCACGATTAGAGCTTTGTGGAGCCGAACTTTTAACAAAGTTGATGAGCAAGGTACTTCAAACGCTCTCAAGTAAAGAATATGAAATATCTCTATTCGGATGGTCGGACTCCACTGCTGTCTTAGGCTGGATACAAGGCGACATTAACCGCTGGAAGCCGTTTGTGTCTAACCGTGTCAAGAAAATAACAGCAGTCATTAACCCTCAATGCTGGCGTTATGTAAAATCTGCCGAAAACCCAGCTGATTGCGCCAGTCGAGGCTTACTTATTTCTCAACTATTGCAACATCAATTATGGTGGCAAGGACCGCCCTGGCTAGCAAAATTCACTAAAAATCAAGACATTCAAGAAAAAATTACAACTACAGAAGAATTAAAACAATGCAAACAAGTCAACGCGGCTGTTTCGCAATATAATGACGCCAGCGTCATAGATCAACTACTTGAAAAATTCAGTTCAATTACAAAAATTGTTCGCATTTTGGCTTGGATGAGGAGAACATTTCATAATAATTGCAAAAACAAAACAGAACCACATCTTTCAGTTCAAGAAATTCAAGATGCCAGAATACAAATTATAAAGTATATTCAAGAAAGATACTTTTCATCAGAATTAAATGCACTTAAAAATAATAAACAGCTAAACAGGAAAAGCAAAATACTGAATTTGAATCCGTTCTGTGATGAGTTGGGAACTCTTCGAGTTGGAGGGAGATTAAAAAATGCACAGATTGCTGATTCTATGAAAAATCCAATAATACTTCCTCATTGCAGCCGACTTACTGATCTACTAATTGACTCAGCACACTTACTTACCTTTCATGGCGGTACTCGTCTGACCTTGTCTAATCTACGGCAAACTTATTAGATTATTAGTGGCAATAGAGCTGTTAAAAAGCGCCTACATTCATGTGTTACACGAAATAAGCCCAGTATGCAAGAACAAATAATGGGTGATTTACCTGCTGTACGAGCGAACCCTTCGAGACCCTTCTCTCACACCGGGGTGGACTTCACGGGGCACGTCGAAGTCAAAACAAACAAAGGAAGAGGCGTCAAGACAACGAAGGGCTACGTTGCCGTGTTTGTGTGCATGGCAACGAAAGCGGTCCACTTGGAGCTAGTTTCAGATTTAAGCTCCTCAACGTTTATCGCTGCACTTAGAAGATTCGCCGCCCGCCGAGGTACCCCACATCATATTTACAGTGACAACGGGACTAATTTTGTTGGCGCTAACCGAATCCTGAAACAAGAATACGTAGACCTCCAACAAACTATGGACAACTTTTTTTATAAAGAAATTGTAGATATGAAGATCGAATGGCATTTTCAAGCACCATCATGGCCCAGTGCCGGAGGACTCTGGGAGGCGGCAGTTAAAAGCCTAAAACATCATTTGCGACGTGTCCTCGGAGAACAAAAATTAACATTCGAGGAATTTACCACCTTGCTGTCACAATTGGAGGCATGCATGAATTCAAGGCCCCTTTGTGCTCTCTCCGAAGACCCAGACGATCTCGACTATCTTACCCCATCGCATTTTTTAACAAACGGTCCGATACTTACTATTATCGATACAGAACACGATCAAAGAACACGATGGCAGTTGACTCAGAAAATATTCAAGGATATTTGGCAAAGATGGCGAACCGAATATTTATCGCAACTCACTGCACGCTCGAAATGGAAGTCTTCAAGAGAAAATATCAAACTTAACGACATTGTGACAATACATGACCCTAACCTACCTGCGGGAAAGTGGCCGATGGGTCGCGTTATTCAGTTGCACCCAGGCAGCGACGGTTACGTCAGAGTCGTGACGCTCAAAACAAAACACGGCGTCATGAAACGCCCTGTCATCAAATTGTCGACACTGCCCGTTCACGATATTGATATGAATCATAACTCTAGTATGATGTCACAAATTCAAGACACAGCACAAAACGATACAATACCGACATTATCGTCATGGCAAAGTAAACAAAAACGAAATGGAAAGCAATGTAATCGAATTCAAACTTCAACATTTGCTTCGATACTCTATTCATTTATGTATTTCATGATGATATTTACAACTTGTTTTTCTCACAAAATTATGGCATTGGACGACAGTCAAGGACTATATTTCGACAAGATTGCGAACATTCAACTTATCCGCGATGAATGGAAAATTATAGTATTCTACAATATGGAACCTTATTGGGCTGGAACTACAGCATACAAAGGGTTTTCAGAACACCTTGATAACATATGTTCAAAAATCAAGAAACAATATCATTGCGATGTCCTCATATTACAGCTACGTCACACATACGCTGAACTTGAATACTACAATACTATTTTGATGAATCGGCAAACGTCACGTGCTCGAAGGCGTCGTGGCCTTATCAACGGTGTCGGATCTATAGCGCGCAGCCTATTCGGAGTATTAGATGAACAGTTCGCAGAACAGTATTCAAAGGATATTGCCCTTATCAGGGAGAACGAGAAACATCTAGCAACACTTTGGAGAAACCAAACTTCCGTTATGGAGGCGGAATACAACTTACTTAAAAGAACAGAAGAGAGTATAAGAAGTCAACATAAAATATTTCATCAGCATATTCTCTCTCTTGAACAAATGACAAATACCATGAAAGCAGAGATGACACTTCTAGAATACATGAACGAGTTCATGCTCTCAGCCATGTCTGCTCATAACATGCTACTCAATTTGAAGAATATTCAAGATACATTATTGGACACAGTCACAAATATTTTCAATGGCCAGTTTAATATTCATCTTATAACGCCACAGCAGCTTCAAAATGAACTGAATATTATATCTAGACAATTAGGAAATGACTTGTCTCTACCTATCAGCAATATTCATACTGATATTAGAGATATTTATCATTTATTGAAGATCAAGGCCAGAGTGACGGAACAATATCTAATTTTGGAAGTCAGAATTCCACTCATAAGTCGAGACAAGTATGAGTTATACAAAACGATTCCAGTGCCAAAACTAGAAGGGAGAAATATGACCAGCATACTTCCTATTGCAGAATACATTGGGGTTAACCTACAAAAGGACTCTTACTTTCCTACTTCACAAGAAGAGATAGAAAACTGTATTTCTCATGAATCTTCCACTTATATTTGCAAATTACGAACACCTATCTACAGAATGAAATCCGATTCAGATTTATGTTTAAAGAATATAAATAACGATTGTACTCAAAACAGCGAAGTATGCAAAAATCAATGGATTGGACTTAAAAATATAAACACATATTTTTATTTTTGTTGTGATGAATGTCAGCTGAGAACTTTGTGTGGAGATCAAGTTACCGCCGCTAAGCTGACGAATGCAAACATTGTAAGCATATCAGAGCAATGTGTAATCAAGACACAAAATTTCACCGTCTTTCCTCATAAAGACTTATCAAGCACCGTGAAATTGACAATGGAACTGGATCAATTGGAAATACCTCAAATCAACAACATACTTAACTTCACGATAAAGTCTATCAATAACTCTGATGTAATAGACAACGAAAAGAAAAAACTTTTAGAAGACCTTGGGCAAAGGATCGAGAGACTGAAGAATTCAGATATTTTGACTGACCAAATATCTTATCACGACATTCACCATTACAGTATTATTTATTGTTTGGTTGGATTAGTAATCATAATTGGAATCGTTATCTTATGTAGAAAAATAAATCAGCGACGGAAAGCAAAATCTTCGAGAACAACTCATGACTCACCGTCAGGGAGCCACCCTGTTCGAGAACATCATCAAGACTCTGCTATGGAGATGAGCGAGCGAACAATGGACAAGACAACTTCTCCTATATTAAGAAAAGTGATTTTTAGTGATAATTTCAATTAATATTTTTATAATCGAATTACTGTTTCAATTTAAAGTACTTCATTAATATGATTTATATTCTACTTTCTTTCTCCCTCGGGAGCATGTACGGTCATTGAACGTACATACAAAATGCTGTATTTACTAATTTTATTATTTAATTGTTAATGCTATATTTAAGTCAGTCTGCAATCGAATACCGATGCGTTTGTAGCTCATATTTCAGTGTATTAAATAATTCAAGTTTCAAGTGATTATCAGTGTTTTCATTCTTAAAGATCTGTGTGATAACAAGAGATCATACAACAGTCATCCGACAACAACCTGGACTAAAGTTACTCCAGGTCTAAAACTAATGCTGTCACTGTCTTTCTTTCAACAAATAAAAGTGACAGCATCAGTTTTAGGCCAGGACTAACTTTAGTCTGCGTTTTATAATAAGGGGGTTAGAGTCTCCAGCACGCGTAGCACAAAGAACAAGAGAAGCTCGAGAAACGGTTTTGTCTACACCGTAATGTCATTTTTCTCGGGTTAAGGCCCACAAAAATGACATTACGGTGTAGACAAAACCGTTTCTCGAGCTTCTCGTGTTCCTTGTGCTACGCGTTCAGGACGCTCGAGCCATGAGGGAACTGATGTGGAGCGGTATTATGCGAACACAGTTAGTGCAGCTTGGATACACTGTTCTGTCCGCCTCCAACTTGCCGGCCTATAACTTGCTTTATCAAGCCTGTTTTAGAAAGAAATTTAAGAAAAATAGGAAAACAAAAAAAATCTCCTCTCGTCTGCTCCTAGTGAAATATTCATGTTATAGTGGCTATATTAGCCTGGAGGCATGTACCCTCTAGGTCAGTCTAGGTATTTGACACCCTTATTATTGAGTTATACTATCTCAAGACAACATGAGATAATGCGTCAAGCAATAGGTATCTAATAATCGGGAATATCTTTTTCAGCACATTTGCTCAAAAAATGCTGAATAGTCGAATTTTTTATGTGAAAGAAAAGTGAGATGAAAGATGTAGTTCTAATTTTCAACCCGCGCATGTGCGCCTTTTCATATTAGGAACGTCAAAGATTGCGACTTTCCGACTGTTATTTAAAAACAATTGTACTGTTGTACTGTTTTCTTGCAAATCTGCTGAAAACAGTTGTATGACACACGTGACATGGTTTTAACCCCCGACAAAAAAGAGGGGTGTTATAAGTTTGACGTGCCTGTCTGTGTATCTGTGTGTCTGTCTGTGAAATCGTAGCTCCTAAACGAATGAATCGATTTTGATTTAATTTTTTTCGTGTTAAAGCTGACGTGACAAGGGTGCTTCTTAGCTATAATTTATGAAGATCAGTTCTGGAGTTTGATGACTATCAGCTCATTTTCTATATGATAAAAGGGTTTTACAAACTTTCACAGATCCGATTGATTTGAAATTTGGTGTACTGTCACTTCAGTGACATTCCCGTGACATACTAACCTTGAGCTGATCCTATACCATCAAAAAGTCTGCGTGATGCATAATTCTTCAGAAACTTAAAGCATATATAGCGTGTTTGTACTCTTATGAATAGTCTCAATAAGATGGTATTACACAGATGATTAATGAGGTTGGGGGTTACTTAAAATTTTCAATTTTTTGATTTTTACAAACTTACTGCACTAGGATCATAAATAACTATTGCAGCCTAGTATATTATTATACCATTAAAAAAATATAATGTAAATAGAAGATAGAAGATTTTTCCAATACATTTTTTGATATTGCTCACCGCAATCACCTTAATAAGGTCCAAGTGAGAGGTTCGGAATGCAGCTTAATGCACTGATGAATCACGGGGCAAACATTTAGAATATTCGTTTCTTATGACTAACCATTGTAGTCATTGCCCATAAAATTTTATATTTAAAACCAGTAACGATAAAGGTGTTGCACAGCTACAAAATGTCAGTTTGTTTCGCATAAGTTATGAATGTGCACCACGACAATGTGGGTGTATCTTAGCCAAACAACATGTAGTTGAAGCGTGTTTGGCAATATTTATTGAAATTATTCAGGATTCATTTTAATTTCTTTGCCATTGAAAATCCACTCGGAAATGTATATTAAAATTATTGTAATAAGTATGCTATTCAAATGACATTTGTTTTACAGTTTGCAATGAAAAAAAAGTTTTTAGGTCGTAGTGGCACACTGATAATATCTATCCGTGCCCTAGCTGTAGGTAAGTAAAAGAGAGAGGTATAAGTACACCGTAAAATGTAAATACTTATTTTAAAAGGACCTAAATAAATATAAACAGACCTTTGCAAACTTAAACTCATCCTGACTAAAATGAACCAGTCTTATTACTTATTCAAATCACTTTGTCGCAGATGCCCTTCATGAAAAAGTTAAGTAAGTAATTAAACTAAATTTAAATAAAGTACTACTTATTAAAAAATACATAACCTACTTCATTATTTCTCTTAACAAACAGAAACAAAAAATAGATACAGTAGATACTAAAACTATTTTTTTATTATTTTATCCTATTTGCACAAAAACTCAAAACTACAATTGGCAGACTTAAAGCTTAAAGCATTCTCAACCTGTATGATACGAATTAAAGACATGTATGCTGACTAATGGGTAAAAACAGGTAAAAGTCACAAATAAATTAAATATATACTTAAAAGAAACATAGTCACTGCAAATTAAAACGGTACATAATATATTAAGTATATGCCTTAAATTAATACAAAGTTAAATATAACACCTATGTACATACTGTCAGATCTTAAAATCATGAATCATTTTTAATGGGAGTTTTAACCGATTTCAGGATATAAGAAAGCCAAAATAGCAAGTGTAAAGAATAAAATATTTAAATGAAACGAACTGTTTGTTTCACTTGTGAATTCCAAATTCGTCCCCGATCTCGGAGGAAAACTAATTAATACTCTGAACATTACTCAAACACCGTTACGTTGGAGTAGACAATACCCTGAGGCCCAATTACTTTGGATTCAGGCAGGTCTCAGTCACACTATACATATACATACATATATACATATATATATATATATATATATATATATATATATAACATGACAATATTTTAAGTGCTTCTTGCTCCTCGTGTATCATGAATTTTATACAGGTAGGTTATATCTGTAAACATTTATATACTGCTTTGTTACTAACACGAATAAAAATTTCATTTAATTCCACTGTATTTTTTTGTAATAAGTATATTTCTTCAGATAATATTTTACTATACTTTGATAGTTTGATCATCAGTTGACTTTTATCACATGTAGGTAAGTTAACCAATTATGTTCCGTAATCTCGTCCTCATTTTGTACTGTGTAGTATGCACTTTGCACTACTGCGCTGTCACAATCTTTAAAGATGAACTCATCAGATTTAAAACATTTTTTACTATGGTATACTTTCTGGTCCGACGCTGGCATCCCCCTACCTGTCCGTGCTTGTCAATGTCATTGTACTTTTTTGTGCGATTGCGTTGTTACATACATTTTGCAAAAAAATCTTTAAAACAAGTTAATTTCAGTGTATTAGCGTTGGAAAACGAATAAATGGGCAAACACAAGAAAAAACCACGTAGTGATACTGTAGAAGATCTAAATGACAGGTTACGAAAGCTAGAAGAGCGTTTTTCGAAAAGAAATCGTTCCCGTATTGGTAAGTTTTTACTTTATCATAACTTTCGGTCAGAGAGTTCTAGCAAGAAAATGTTATTGAAGATTTATTCGCACTCAAATCTCTAGAGTTTTCATGAGAGGTTAACCATGAGAATGTCGTAGTGCATTTATACAACAAATTGACACCACATATGAGCTTTCACGAGAGGTTAGCCGTGGTAACAGGTCAAGAGATGTTGTCTAGAGATGTTCAAGCGTCATGAAACTCACTTTAAAAACATCCTTAGAGCTTTCACGAGAGGTTAGCCGTGGATATTTAGTGAGATTTCACCTGGTTCAATATAGCCCGTTCTGTTTTAGATGACTACCGCGAAAGTCGCCATGGCACGAGCAGATCAAAAAGTAAAAGGGTTCGGAGAATCAGTACCTCGCCAAGCAGTAGATCATCATGTAGTAGGACGCGCAGCAGGTCATCACGTAGTAGGATGTGCAGCAGGTCCTCACGTATTAAGTCACACAGCAGGTCATCAAGTAGTAACAGCAGTGGGACGCCTCTACGGTTAGTTTATTCGTCTTCACCCCCATGTGAATACCCAATAGCTGAGAACTCTTTAGGCGAAAAAGAGGGGGGGACAGTAGTCTCAGAGGCAGTGCCAATTCCAACATCTGATATAGAAGATCCTTGTGCTCTACCACCTCTCATTGAGGGACTTCTAGGGCAGGAAGGCCAAGAAGACACTGCCAATTTATTTAACCTCCATGAGAGCCTGGCCAAAAGATGGGCAATAATTCTCCGGGATGGGCTTAACCCAGAGATTAAATCAAATTTAATAAAAAAATATGATCCTCCTGCTAACTGCAGCCTTTTGATTCCACCAAAGTTAAATGAAGAAGTTGCAGCTGCTATGAACGAAAATGGAATCAAAAGAGATAACCGTATAAAGGATCAGCAAACGCAACTGGCTACTGCAATCACAGGGCTGGGAAAAATTCTCAATGAAATGCTTTTCTCAGGGGACAATCACAACATAGAAACAATAAGCGATACCTCAAGACTACTATGTGGATTGTTTCATGAGAACACTATGACAAGAAGGTCCCTTATACTCCCAGGCCTGAACAAAGATGTTAAGGAGACGCTAGGGCAAACTCCTGTCTCTGAATATTTGTTTGGAGACAAGTTACAGGAGAAAGTTAGTGCTTCTAAAGCAGTTAAAAAATCTGCTCAAGAATTAAAACACACCCCAGCTCGTCCCAAACCAAACCCATCTAAACCTACTTTAAACTACCGGGGCCCACAAAGACCTCAAGTGCAACGTCAGAGTGGGCAGAAATCGAACCAGAAGCGTGCTACGCACTACAGAATGATGGCGAGTCGTCCGAGGCGGTCCCCTCAGAAACATTACCACTCACAGCGTCAGGATCGTCGTCGTCGCTGATGCAGGTACAGGCAGGACGATTAAAGTATTTCACCCATTGTTGGTATAATATAACAACTAATTATATTATACATAACTGGATTTGTGGATACAATATACCATTCTTTACAGCTCCTACACAAGAAACCATTCCAAAAAATGACTCTTTTACACTAAAAGAAGATAGCCTTATTTCTTGTGAATTAGAAAAGTTATTACAGCTAGGTGCTATAGAAATGTGTTCACCTGTAAATGGACAGTTCTGGTCTAAAATATTTTTACATCCTAAGTCAGATGGCACTTGGAGATTTATATTAAATCTAAAACAACTTAATAAATTTATTAATACTGTTCACTTCAAACTCGAAGACATCAGGACAGCAATAAAACTTATGACACCGGGTTGTTATATGGCCACAATCGACTTAAAGAATGCATACTATTTACTATCTATAAATAAGCCTGATAGGAAATATTTGCGATTCTTGTATAAAGGGATTCTCTATGAATTTACTTGCCTTCCTTTTGGACTCTGTACGGCACCCTACATTTTCACCAAAATAATGAAACCGGTCATACTTCACCTGAGGTCATTGGGTTTTGTTTCTTGCATATATTTAGATGATATTTTGTGTATTGCTGATTCATATGATCAATGTTTAAGAAATGTGAACAATACCAAAAAGTTTCTAGAAAACTTAGGATTTATAATAAACATAGAAAAAAGTTGCTTGAAGCCAAAACAAGTCTGTCAGTATCTAGGATTTCTGTTAAACTCTGTCCAGTTCTCTATTGCTCTTCCTCCTAAAAAGAGGAATGCTATTCTAAAGACCATTAAAAAATATATATTTAAACAACAATGCAAAATAATAGAATTTGCTCAGCTCTTAGGTCAACTTGTGGCTGCATGCCCTGCTGCCTGCATGCATTACACTAAAATAATGGAAAACTATAAGACAATAATGTTAGAAGCTAACTATGGGAACTATGAAAAAACTATTCCCCTATCAAAAGAAGTTTTATTAGATTTAAAATGGTGGTCTTCACATATTCAGACCGATATTATGAAAATAAAATCATTTGATTTTAATTTGGAAATTTTCTCTGATGCTTCACTTACAGGTTGGGGATTAGTGTGTAATAATAGTAAAAGACATGGACACTGGACAGAGGATGAAAAATCGTGTCACATAAATTATCTAGAGTTACTAGCAGCTTTTATAGGTATTAAAACATTTGCATCACACTTAAGAGACTGTGAAATACTGTTAAGAATAGATAACACAACTGCCATAGCTTACATTAATAGGATGGGTGGCACTCGCTTCCCACATTTGAATGACTTAGCCAGAGAACTGTGGCAGTGGTGTGAAATGAGACATCTATGGATATATGCATCTTACATTAGTTCAAAAGACAACTCTATAGCAGACAAAGAATCTCGACGCCCTAATTCTGAAATTGAATGGGAGTTATGTGATTTAGCCTATAAAACCATAACGGACAATCTTGGTGTCCCAGAGATTGACTTATTTGCAAGTAGGTTTAATGCTAAATGCCATAAATATGTGGCATGGCTCTCAGATCCAGATGCATATTGCATAGATGCCTTTACTCTCAAGTGGTGTGACATGTTCTTTTATGCTTTTCCACCTTTTTCCCTTTTAAGTAGAATTCTACAAAAAATAAAGAGAGAAAAAGCAAAAGGAATTGTTGTGGTTCCATGGTGGCCATCACAACCTTGGTACCCTGTCTTTGAGTCCATGGTTATATCTAAAACAATTATATTAAAACCTCGTTTTGATCTGATATTATCTCCTTCCAGGGATTCACACCCTCTACACAGGAGTCTCACACTGATTGCGGCAGTATTATCAGGGATGCATTCCTGAGAAGAGGAATACCACCTTCTTCAATGAATATATTGCTAGCTTCATTGTCAGTTAGTACTAGGAAACAGTATGAGTCTGCTTTAAATCAGTGGATTCTCTTCTGTCAAAGTCAGGATGTGGATCCCCTTTCGGACTCAATACCTACAATCATATCATTTCTAACACAAAAGTTTAATGAAGGTTTATCATATAGCACACTCAATTCAATCAGGTCAGCCATTTCTCTAGTAATAGGATCTCACATTGGCACAGATGAGAGAATAACAAGATTTTTTAGAGGTATATTTAGACTTAGGCCAAAGCAACCTAAATATGAAGAAGTGTGGGACCCTGACATTGTATTAAACTATTTGTCTAGTTTATTTCCCAATGAATCTCTTAATATGGAACTGTTGACAAAGAAGCTGGTAACTCTTCTTGCCCTTGTTACAGCCCATAGAGTACAAACTTTATCCTTAATTTCAATAGATGACATTAGAATTAATGAAGATAATGTGAATATTAAAATTCCAGCTCGGATTAAAACATCTGCTCCGGGTAGATTTAATCCTACTTTAATTTTGCCATTTTTTAAGGACAATGTTAAAATATGTCCAGCATCAACTTTACTATATTATTTAAATGTTACCAGAGATTTAAGACAACATTGCAAAACTTTAATTATTACAATAAGAAAGCCTCATCATCCAGCTTCCACTGCATCTATTAGTAGATGGATCAAACAAACTTTGGCTAGTAGTGGAGTGGATGTCTCCAAGTTCTCAGCACATAGCACTAGACATGCATCTACTTCAAAGGCCTCTGAAGGAGGTATTAGTATTGAAGTAATCAGAAGAGCAGCAGGTTGGACTGCAAAATCTTCCATATTTGCTCGTTTTTACAAAAGACCAATAATTTCTAATGATTCCAATGTTTTTGCTAAAGCAGTATGCTCTTATAAGTCTTAGTTTAGATCATTAGAATATCAATTAATGTGATTATCTTAATTAACCTTACGATTATGAATGACTATGTATTATTGTTCTTATAAAAATAATTTTAATTGATCATAACAGATTCTTGTTATGATCAAAAGACTGAGTTTAAATAATTAAACTGTGATTAATATGTTATGTGTGATTAATATGTTGAGCTACACATTAAAAAATAATATAACACAACTTTCGTCTTTGAACATCTACACAGTACAAAATGAGGACGAGATTACGGAACATAATTAAAAAGATCGGACTAACTTACCTAGTGACGTCCGATCACCAATTATGTGAAGTAATCTCGTCCTCATCCTAGCCCAACCCTACCCATTCACAATAAATTGTGATTGTGAATATTGATGTATTATAATAATCAATCACATTAGTTATTTTCATAGGTACCCCCTAAGAAAGTTGTGTTCATACTTTGAAATAATGACATTGACAAGCACGGACAGGTAGGGGGATGCCAGCGTCGGACCAGAAAGTATACCATAGTAAAAAATGTTTTAAATCTGATGAGTTCATCTTTAAAGATTGTGACAGCGCAGTAGTGCAAAGTGCATACTACACAGTACAAAATGAGGACGAGATTACTTCACATAATTGGTGATCGGACGTCACTAGGTAAGTTAGTCCGATCTTTTTAATTATAAGCAAATTTCTCTCAAACACAATTTAAATGTCTTAAAATTTAAAGAATAAAGGTTTACATAGTTAAACTAAAAACTTCATAGAAAAGGTTAATATCAAATTATGTAAATGCAAGGCAAGTTAGCCAGAAATATAACATAGTTATTGCTCCGACCTTAAAATAATTAATGAAACAAGACGTGTCTTTCACAGAATGTGCAATGATTACTTGAATATTCGCAGTAACTATACCTGCAACATTATGGGCACATAAATAAATTATTTGATGGTAGGTATGTATTTTCATTTACTTACATAGTTGTCCGTTACGATATACATTGAAAATAGTTCATATTCTATAGTATAACTTTATCAGATAATATAAATAAGTATAAAAATGAAACAAGGTTTTCTGAATTTATTACAGTGGACAAATAAAAAAATATTGGTACTGAATACCGTATCATGCTCAAATATCGATCCTTCAAATCCATCCTGTACGGAACCACCGGATCAGCGGAACCATAAAATATAGAGCAGTCGGACGTGACAGACGTGCTCAATCCAAAACCTCGTAAGGAATGGCAGCCAGTCGTTGTATTTTCTTTTTCTTACTGGCAAATATTTGAGTCTAGTTTTAGAATGAAAAGAACAAGATGAGTCTTAGCAGTGTTATGTTCTTGGGCCGATTAAAGTTTAATCAAACCATTTACCTGTAGTGCCCAACAGTGGGACGTATATAGGCTGGTAATATGATATAGAGTAATTAATTTCAATTTAACTTTTAACATGTAATTTAAAAAATATTTTTATAAAAATACATAGTAAATAAGTGGGTGCACTGGTTAGGAAATTTAAGAGAACCTTTCGTTGTCCCCGATGCTGCTTTTAAAGAGCTTCTGCTTATCTTCACAAATGAATAACTTTAGGAGTATTTTAATATGTTACCTTCAGGCAATGTCTAATCATGAGTGCTTTTATAACAAATGTTTGAATTTTAAGTTCTTCTTCATATTATTTTAATGTGATTAATCACCGCCATAACACGGAAACACCAATCGATGTACTACTAAATTTTAAACTCTTGTACGTATTAATACCGAGCACGTGCACGCATTGTACATACCCTTGCTTAATTTGGCAGAGGGGACCACTATATTCGCCCGCAGCTTTCACGCATGACTTTAAATTAAAAGCACCCTGCCCACTACACATTAGTCTTTCAATTAATACATATAAATGGGAGCCCAATTGAACATTTTATTATTAAATCTATTATCATTAGTACTTAAATGAGAATTCATTCATACAATAATGAATCTAAAATCAATACAAAATTGTTCAGAAAATTGTTGAATGTATTTTAAACAAAATAACAATATTTCTTGTTATTCCATTTAGTAGTTAGATATTCCTACACTAGATAGGTATATAAGGTATGTATATAGAGCATTTATTAGTAAATAACTCTATAAATAAACAATTACGACCTTTATTACAGATATTATTCGGTACAGTTTCCTGCTAGTAATGCGGTTTCCTATCTATTTCCTACGTTCCCTGAGTGAATTGAAACTCGACGTATGTTGCATAAAGTTCGAGGATCCTTACAAAGTTCTCACTACCTACACTCCTCATAGACGCATATTATCATACATTTAGGTTACCATATGTATGTTTTCCCGAAGTTATGTCAAGTTATATCGGATTATAATAACTCTGTCAGTATAGATCGTACCACGGTACTATGTATTTAACAAGGTACATTTATTTCAATGCAAGTATATTTTATTTGATGATCTTTAAACGTTCTAAGTCGGGTTTTGGTTGAAAACCAAGTGTATTTAATGAAATTTCAGTACAATAAGCACTTATTGCTAAACACTTGAATGACATTTATTACAAAAAGGAGAGACACTAGAAACTATATTTATGACCTGCGGCTATTTATGATATGAACCAAACACAGTCATTGTTGTATTTAAAGCACAAAATTGTAGAATGAATGCTTAGATTATATTTAGTACTTTTTTTGTTTTATTCTTTTGTGTTTTATTATGCCGGGGTAGCTTTTGGTTTTCATCTCACATGATGTAGTAGGTTGAGTAAGAAACAAAGCGTAAACACTAAATTTTTCTTAGTAAGGACATTGAAGAAAAAAGCGGATAGAGAGGAGAAAAAGATAAAAATAAATGAAATAAAAAAGATGAATATAAGTATGCGAGTAATGGTTTCATGTTGTGGAAAAAATATTAAAACTATACAACAGTGCCTAAGTATGTGCTTTTAAGAAACGGTTTACTAGCATGGGTTTGCTTCAACTCTTAAATTATTGTATGAAACTAGATCAAAGCCTCTAGCAGAAGAAATAATAGTTATTTGTTATACAAGAGTGCAAAGTTGCTTTTTAACCGCGTGCTCAATTTTATGACCGAACAAGCGAGTGATTCAAAAATTAGAATCCTGAGCGTTATTCAAAAGAGCACGAGGTGAAAAATCTTTGCACTCGAGTGCAACACGTACCTAACTTTTCATCCCACCTCAACGAGGAAATGACTCATTTCGAATAGTTTTAGTCAATTCTGTTGGCGTCAAATAAACTTCTTCGTCGCTAGAATCACTCATTTTAGGTTTTCCACTTGTTTTCAAGTTTCTTGTTTTAAACCTATGGTTTTAACAAATATGTCGTGAAAAGAAAATGGCGCGCGCAAAGCAAACTAAACAAAAAGTACACCAAGAAGGTGTCGAGTCTGAGTTTTTAACAAGTTAAAAAAGGTTGTATGATAAATTCGACACCATGGAGGTAAAAGTAAAGAGGTTTAATGATGTTTTGAATTCACAAACTTAGTGCATACGATGTTCTAAATTCAATTTTACTTTATCCCCTATCGGATAAAAACGGCTTTTGCACTCAGAGATCGAAGAGTAAAAGTACTCTTTCCGAGATGGGGGAATGAAAAATATTTACTTCTGTGTATAGTAGCATACTTCATTCACGCCATAGTTTGATATAAATTTGCCACCTAGCGCTCAAAACAGGGTTTTGAGCGCTAAACCTGAAAACAACTACATATCTACACAATAATGTTAACTACGCTATGTCCTTTAAAATTATATATTTTTTAATTTACGCGCACAGTGGAGGAGCTCGACGGCTTAGTGGTATGAGCGCTCTGGTTTCTATTACAAAAAGAAAGCAACTTTCGCCATGGTCGGTCCCGGGATAGGTCAATCAAACTTTGTACTCTCGAGCTCCTTCGTGCTTCAGAAGGCACGCTAAGCCATTGGTCCCGGTTTAACGTGTCTTCTCGGGCCAGCGTGTTGGTGTCATGGCCCATGTGCCTCAAGTATTGTTCTGAGGCTGGTGATGATGACTCTCATAGTAGCAATTTAAGAAAATTTCTATTTCCGATATCGACCTTGAGTGTCGTACAGACGACAGCACATCAAGTGTAACAGTTGCATTAGGGAAGCCGAATAAGGGCGGTCTCAAGGTCAAACTGTGACTGTGATGTGCTGTCGACTGTACTTTCATCATCATCATCAGCAGCCTATACACGTCCCATTGCTGGGCACAGGCCTTCCTACATGGGAGAAACACATGAGGAGTTTGGGCCATAACACCACCACGCTGGCCCAATGCGGGTTGGTGGGTTAAAGCGGTTGCAGTAACAATCGGGACCACCGGCTTTACGTGCCTTCCGAAGCACGGAGGAGCTCGAGATAACAAACTTTGATTGACCCATCCCAGGATCGACAAAAATTGCTTTGTTTTTCGTATCGAAACCAAAGCGCTCAAACCAATACGCCACCGAGATCCTCGACTGTACCATTGAACAGTAGTATATAAGTAATAGTTAACATAAAAGTTAAGAAGTAAGAACTTTATACGTAAGTGCACTCTGTACGGTGCTCTAAAACGTTGTCTGACGCGGTCTTCGTTTTGCTCGTTCTTTAGAGCCGAGAAACGCGCTATATTGCTGGGATAGTAATAAAACTGCAAAACTTTAATAAACATACTATTTATTTTTCAACCGACTTCAAAAAAGAAAGAGGGTCTATCTTCCACTGTATGTATTTTTTTGTATGTATGTTCACCGATTTCTCTGTCAATTGTGGACCGATTTTCAAAATTCTTTTTTATTCGATAGAATATACTCCTGAGATGGTCCCATTGTCACCAAGTCAGGATCTGATGATGGGATCACAGGGAAATCGAGGGCAAACCTCAAATTTTATAGGCATGTATGACATGATTTACTTTTTTCCAATGCTAATTCAAGTATTTCCTTCTGTTAGTCATCATCTCATGTTGATGAGCAGTTGGTACGCATTTTTTTTTCCAAAAAAGGAAAATAAATTAAGTAGGTAGGTATTTATTGGCGGAATAATATCTACTACTACAAAGGAACATTTACAAATTAATAAAGATGTTACGTATTTGTGTCTGCAGTTCAGTTCATCTAGGTATTTCACGCACTCTTATGGAAACAGTCATTTACAAAGTCGAAATAATTTGCAGCACTCCTGAATGTATTGCGGTAAGAGCTTTGACAACCCCTGCGTATAAATAAAAAAATAATAACTCCCGCTCAGTACTTGGAAATGGGTATTTCGGTAGAATAAATAAAAACAGAAATATTGCAGTTGAGCTTCAAAGAGCTTTAGACCCCAGTTCAATATGAAGGAAAATAAATAGTGCACATTTTATATAATTTGTGTATTCGTATTTTTAACCGACTTCAAAAAAAGGAGGAGGTTATCAATTCGTCTGTATTTTTTTTTATGTTTGTTACCTCAGAACTTTTGACTGGGTGAACCGATATTGATGATTCTTTTTTTGTTCGATGCGGAATTGTTCCCATTTGATCCCATAAAAATGTTTTGAAAAACCATTGGATAGTTTGATTTTTAATTCAAAAAAACTGGAAAAATTAAGTCGTCTACGTATGCGAAGTTGCGGATATTTGCTTTCCTGTGAATTTTTAGTGAAATGATACGATAGTAGAAAACAATATAAACTCACGGTCACCTAGCTTTGACCTTCAAAAATTATCACTAAAAATTGTGAAAAAAAAATTAAAGTAAAATTAAAATCGACTCCAAAAAACTGAAAAGGATAAGATAATTAAATTTTAGTAAATAGGTACTCATCCCCTAGGAACATATTTTTGGTGTTGGTGCTAAGTTGTTTCCAGAAACCATAGATAGTGAAGCACCGACTCCAAAAATATGTTCCTAGGGGATGAGTACCTACTTCATCATACCAGCCTATGATGTCCACTGCTGAACAAAGGCCTCCCCCATCGATCTCCAAATAAGACGGTTCTGCGCAGCCTGCATCCAGCGGCTCCCCGCGACCCTGACCAGGTCGTCTGTCCATCTAGTGGGAGGTCGTCCTACTTTGCGCTTTCCGGTACGCGGTCGCCACTAAAATACACGTCCCCACTTACTAAAATTTAATTATTTTATCCTTTTCAGTTTTTTGGAGTGGGTTTTAATTTTGATTATTTCTTATGCTTAAGTAATTTTGTTGGCTCCCGGTAGTCTTTAATTAAAGTCGCCACCGGGAACTGAGCCGTATACAGTGTGTTGTAAAAGTCCGAAATAAGTATTTAAGAGGGTGTTCCTTGTCACCAGTTACCTCTGAAAGTTTGACCACTTTCATTTTTCGATTAAATTAATAAAAATATTGCCAACCTTGTTTCTGTTCAAACAATTCCAAGAATAGCAGAATTCCAAATTTAATTTCGGAATTCGGTAACAGCCGGTATATAAGCTTTTCTTATAAATAAGTATCCGAACCATGAGAAAAAAGCACTAGGCTTATGACGGTTGATAGGACTCCCATCTTGTCAGATTTACAATACACTTAGTCGGTTACATTTACTGAGCCTTTGAGAAAAGGGGACTCCCTTTTCTCAAAGGCTCAGTTAATGTTATAATATATTTAATATATTATTAATAATAAATATAAAGTTGAACTTTTTTAGGAAACCCCAGCCTCATTATGAATCTTCTATCTAACACCATCTCATTGAGAATATTCTTGTGAGCCCACACACGCTATACTTATCTGCTGTAAGTTTCTGAAGAATTGAGCATCCCGCAGAGTATTTCATGATACAGGATCATCTCAGGGTGAGCATTGCTTGAAAATACCACGGCTGTAACAGTAAACCAAAATTCAAATCAATCGAATCTGTGAAAGTTAGTAAGGCTCTGGTCAAGTAGGAAATGACATGAAAAGATCTTCATAAATCGTAGCTAAGAACCATCTCGATCACATCAGCCGTCAAACAAGTACACAGATGACTGATACTTACACATACACACAGTTACGTCAAACTTAAAACACCCCTTTTTTCGTCGAGGGTTGACAAATTAAACCACAACACGTGGTTGTATTTATTTTAATCTTCATTAACGAAATTTGATTTCATTGTATTGAAATCTGAATAAATACAGTCATTGTTTGTTTTACACAGCAGACTGTTTCAGTCACCAATCATTTCCTGTTCCAGGTTCGTTTTCAGTAATTGATAACGATATTTCCACAAGTAAATTAACTTAACAATTAAATTGATAACGTCGGCTTTAAATTAAAATACTGACGCTGAAATTTAGCATTCGTTTAATATTGCTGAATATTAAAGATTTACATTCGAAATTAATTTCATGAGAGATAAATAATTCTACGAATTCATTTTTTTTGCTTCTCTCAAACAATAGTATTTCCTGAAAATCTATTTAGAAGTAGGTACTTTAATTATTAATTACTTCTTATTGTAAAAAGTAACGATTTAAAATATTTACATGATGCCTAATTACTTATCTACGCATTTTCAGTCTTCATTTAATAAAACATAGATATTATAATCTAAGTCTAAAACTGAGGCTGTGTCATTTTTATTCTCAGAGGCAAATGTCTAGCCACCAACCACCATACGCCTATTAAGGTCTGTCAATCATTTTAACAAAGGGAGGTCGAACATTAGACAATAATTTTGACTATCTAACATACTAAATTATGATTTACTGCTTACTTGTATAAAATGTGCCACAACTTGATACGTCGTTTCAATATAAAGGTTTTATACTGTTACCTCTTAGTTGAAAGTATTTATTAGGATAAATACTTAGGTGTGCATTAAAATTTTCCTTCCATCCGTGATGGGTAACGCTAACGCATGACTGTGTTAAATTGTTAATGTATTAAGCAATGTTTATTATATTTTACCAACCTACCAACAATGGGGGGACGTCACACTGCGGCATATTACGAAGGCCTCCACCATTCAGTATTTTACGCTATAATAGTTCATTAAAGAACCAACCTTGACGAGGCCGTTGAAATTCGACACTGTAACCGCAAAAACTTTATAGGTAATCAAATGTAGGAGTAAATAATATTTAAACATACTCGATGGCACATAGTAATTAATATTATGTTTAGTCGCGGTTTGTTGTGGTTGACAGGATATGTATTTGTTACAAGCATTGAAACAGGATAACTACAGCCCTATGTCGTTTTGAAAACGTCTCCTACTTGATGGATACGTACCTATAATAGTGAAAGAATTATCTTCCAACTCTTAACCGTTAAGGAGTTGTATTTTCCAACCAGCTCATCAACATGATATGATGACTAACGCAAGCAAATACTTGAAAAGCTTTGGAAAATAGTAAAACATGTCATACGTACCTATAAAATTTGAGGTTTGCCCTCGATTTCACTGGGATCCCATCATCAGATCCTGACTTGGTGACAATGGGACCACTTCAGGAGTATACTCTATCGAATAAAAAAAGAATTTTGAAAATCGATTCACAATTGACAGAGAAATCGGTGAACATACATACAAAAAAAAATACATAGAACCTCCTTCTTTTTTGAAGTCGGTTAAAAATGTGTACTAATCTGTCTGATAGTATGGGGTTTAAATATCAATTAGGTACAAATCATAAAAGGAGGGGGGGGGGGGGGAGTTGGGTCAAATTTAGTAATTTGACCTAAAAATATGAGTATACATTTATACAGAGTGGTGCTGTCAATAAGACAATACAAATAAAACATGAGCTTTATTAGTTGATAGAAATGGTTTGCCACTTACAAAAACATCTTTTATTCATTTGATAATTTCCTGACATTTGTATGGAAAACTATAACATTGGCTGCATTATTTCACAGAAATGTCCTGAAATTACCAAAAAATAAGATGACAATGAAAGACTTGGACTTTATTAGTTAAAAAAAATGGCTTCCCCATTTTTTTTAACTAATAAAGTCCAAGTTTTAATTTATTGTCGTATTGACGGCACCACTCTGTATAAAAAAAACAGGTTATGCTAATAACAGAGGAGTTTGAGTAATAATTTTAGTTTCTTATTCCATGCAAATCTGTACACAATACGTCAATATACGATAAACGACAGCAAAAGTAGGCTGAATACAGATTTTCCCGTTTTCCGCAAGTGATTATGAAAACAAGGTTAAATCTAGAAATAAATGCTCATTTTTCACGACATTGAGTCGGATAATGCGCTCACGCAAGGCCAAGGCCCAACCTTTGTGTTGCAAACGATAGAGTTTGAATGGGTCAGTCGCGTATTTTCAACAACTGTGGTGATCCACGCATATAATGTATTCATGTTTTGTTTTGTAAGAAGTATATCCAATGAGAGGCTTTTTTGAACGAGTACAGCATTCTTAAAAAACGTTCGAAATTTTTTTTACAGGACCGGCAACGCGCTAGTGATCTGATGTTGCAAGCGTCATAAGCTACGGTAACCGCTTGCCATACTTTAAACATAATGCCGTCTCTATTTGCATTATTTATAAAAACGAGACAGGTTCAGTTCTAAAGCATGGTGTCGCTTTAAACGAGTTTTTATATAATACGGATTGTGTTTAACGGAATAACACAATAAATCTGTAATGATGTTTATGTCGATTTTACCTGTGTATTTTGTAAAGTTCGCATTCATTGTTCTAAGCACCCTATAATGGCGTATCTTTTTAGAGTTAGGACTGTAGGTAAGGTACGTAAGTTACCTTGATTTACGTCAAAACCTTAGAATAAATTATTCTAAGCTCAAAACACTCAAACTTTGCAAAGCCTAATTTACGTTAAACTGTCAATTTCTTATGAAAACTTGTGCAACAAATTTTATTTCTGTCCACAGTATTATTGATTTAATAAATGTCAAAAATAAGTACATGGCTATTCACAACTATCACTCCTGCGATATTTAGAATTCTGTAATATCCTGTAAATCTTAATCTTGTGTATTTAAGTACCAATTTCCAATGTTTGAACTTGTGGCATACAGCGTTTTTAACAGATTTGCAAGATAACAGAATAATAATCTACTTAATAATTATTTTGTTTTTAAATAGCAGTCCGAAAGTTGCAACAATTTTTGACGTTCCAAATATGAAAATGGCGCATATTTGCAAACAGCGCCACGTCTGCGTGTTGAAAATTAGAACCACATATTTCGTCTCATTGTTACTTGTATTAGAAGAAGACAATCGTATTGAACTTAAGCGCTTCCAAAGAGGTTCGATCATTCTGCTTATTTTTTTTATAATGTGAAACTCTTTGGTGGAATTTTTCAATATTTTTAAAGATATTTGAATTGTATGGTGCTAATATAAGTTTCGAACAGTGTATTCTGACTTCGTAAATGCACTTTTTGAGCAATTGAGTAAAAAAAGGAACCACGTTTGTGGAGAAACCATAGTTCCAAAAGATGCGGCCGGTAGCCGATAATCTGCGCTAATGTGACGTGCCACGTTACCGAGCCATGTACGGTCAACAACATATAATATAATCATTACTGCTCCACATTAGTCGCAAAGTGTGTTATCAGCTAATTTAGTAGACACTAACGTTGAACAAAGTAAAGTAAATACGATAATTTAAGCAGACACGGGTTCTTCGAATCATTCGATTTGCTGGTTTTTTGTACAAAAATACGTTTTGTGATTTCCATTCTACAGCCCCCTTATTCTCAATTGTCGGATCACGGATTCGTTTCGAAAAGTCACATGCCGTCTCGCTTTGACACACCACAGGTATAGTCTTTCCGAAATTCGAATATTTTCCGACAGTTGAGAATAAGGGGGCAGGACAGGTTAATTTCTGTAGCTGTGCCGATTCCTATCATGTGGCGCCATTTAAACTTTAGTCCCTTAATAGCCCATCAGACCGCCTTCTCTTTAGCAATAAAATACATTGTTTAATTTGTAAGTAACTACTTCGGAAATTACAGTGAAAATAGGATCATTAAAAAACTATAAACTAATCATAAACTGATTAAGACAGACCATACTCGTCTTTAACCAGATAATCGTCGAAGTACAATTTAATATTTTCATTCGTATAACTTATGTAGAGTCATTAAGTTATACCTAAACGACGCAGTAAGTTACAATATCTAATCACGTCACATTTGTAAATAACTATGGGTATTTATGTGATAAAATAACTATATACTGGAAATTACACTGATGATGTGATTATTACCTACTAGAATGAAAAGCGAAACTTTTGCTCTCGCGATTGGGGATGTTTTGGAGCCGGTCAACTGATGCGTTGCCAATGTCTCGGAATACTTTTGTCCTGCTCCCTCTAATCGACAGATATATGGGTGACAAAGATAGGTGATTTGACAAAAATCCGCAGCAATACAGGGGTGTGAAGGTAATACCCTTGTCTGGCGTGGATTTGGCACTGTGCCCGCCGGCCGTGCCAAGCCACGTGCTGGGAGTTTATTTAGGGTCGGCATTCACCAGGATCTCGCTGGAGCGTCGGCGGGCATTTCGCAATTTAGTCACATTTTTGGACCTTAAAGTCCACTGTCTTTTATAAATATAAAACCTAAAAGCCCGCCTACTGTTTATATTGAAAATAGCTCTTTATGTAAGAAATGTTAAATTCGGGTTACGAACATTTACTTTGACATACTCTTTCTGCAAAAAAAAACTTGATTGAAACTGAGCTCTTTAGTTAAGAACTGCTAAAGTCGTAACTTAGATTCTATTACACGTAAGTACTCTACATACGTCATCCATTGGCAACCCTATCTTTGTTTATTAAAAACACAACAAGAATAAGTCGCGTGTATACTAATTTCATTTAGCGCATTGATGCCCGTAGATCGGCGCACGGCTATCAATCAACGTGGCCTCATTAGCGTGAAAGTACTTTCACGTTACATTTACTATTGGAATTCTTTCCATTAAATGTATTTTATTTACCGAAAAGGATATTTATGATGATAGAGTTAAGTGGTGAAACAATAAGATCGGCGTTTTTCTCATTTCTTTTTATTTCAAAGGGTAAAGTTTACTTATGTATTAGTCAATAGTCCAGCTACAACAGAACTATAGTTCTGATTTTTTTTATCAAAACGATTAAGTATTTGTACTTACTAGAATAATAGACGCGTATCTATCAGCTGAGGCTTAAGAGTTTATTTTTAGCGCTTATTACACTATCCTATTTTATAACTAGAAACAGTTAGAAAGCTAGCTATGACACTACACTAAATAGGATATAGGATCCTAAATAGGATTCTAAATCGGAGAGAACACGCAGTGGTGTTGTTGAAGCGCTCAAAAGAAGCGCGCAAATTTTAATTTAATTTCAATAATAATAATAATATTATTCGACTCACATAATATTACCTAACCTTAATTGAGTATCATTAAGAGGTTGTCATCATATAAATATATTTTATACAAATATCAGCGCCTACCGGGATTCGAACTCGTGCCGGGTTTTGTAAACAATTTAAAGGGCTGAATATTTCAGCAGCTTATCACAAAAGTAAACTATCTCATATGAATTTTGTGTATACTATTGGTAACAGACGATATTCGATTTTTTTAGGGATTAATACCTAACTAGAGATCCTATAGGATTAATAAGAAACAGTTAGGACCCTGATTAGAAATACTTAGGAACCTTTATACTTGCATGGTTCATTTGGTTACTATTGAATTAGAATTATATTCGGGGATTTCTACTTAGGAACCAGTACCCCTAGCACAAACATTTTTAAATTTCGAATCGTAATCGTATCGTTCTCGCACGCTTACAATTTCAAACAAAAGCCAGACAAAAGCAAACGTAACTACTCGATACGATGGCGATTGGAAATTTAAAAGTGTTCGTGCTAGAGGTACTGATTAGAAACAGTTTAAACCATCTCTGTGGTTTAGTGGTGAGATCACCTTTTTCAGATCTAGAGGTCCGGGGTTCAATTCCTGTGGGGGCAAAATGTTTCTGCTCGGTTTGGTTCGTGGTAAGACGTTTCTAAGTCCACCTGGCTAGCTACCGCTATATTAACTAAGTCTGCCGGCATAACAATAATGATAACAGCATTGTTGTGTTCCTGCAGTTGGAGGTAAGACAGCCGTTTCTCTGTAGTTGTGGAATCCAGGTGTAGCTTGCTTCCATTTTCGACCTTATTATCACTTACCATTAGGTTAGATAAAGTCCAAGAGCTACCCTGTTAAGAAATAAAAAAACCGTTTTCTAAATGGATAAACAGAATTCTAAATGAGTAGTGTTTTAACTCTTATTAATTATTATTATGACTATTATTTACAATACCGTAAAAATATTGTTGATTGCACAATGAACAAAATACATTACTGAACAAATTTACACACAGGACAGTACAATAGCCGGCCTTAATGCTAAGCGGCAATCTCTTTCGGGCAACCTGCAGTAGAAGAAAATATAAGTAGTATATATGCGTTATTTACTTTATTATTACTTAAAGATACTCAATTATAGCATTATCTATTGAAATATGAATTTGTTGATTGAGTTAAATGAGACAAATGAGCAAATATATTGTACTTAACTTAATATGTATACTTTTCTAATATATATACAGACAATTATAAAAATAAATTAATTATACACTATCTATTGGTTATTCAACACTCTATTAATAAAAGTTTTACAAGTTTCATGATTTCTCAGGACGATTAAATTTGGTATTTTTATATTATTTTTAGCTTCAATGAACCCAGTAATTAAAACATAATAAAACTAGAAAAATTTCACGTCCTGAGGCAGGAATCGAACCCGCGATCCCGCGAACCCGCGATCTTCAATGAACCCGTAAAAAAACTATTGGAATCGTTGGCCAGTGAGAACATCGGAACTATTAATATCTGGGTCGGACAAACTAAGGTCAGTTTTCATTAGCTCCAGTTATCATTCTGTGATTCAACTACAAGGTTTTAAGAAATTGTGTAGTATAAATGTAATATTTATTACAGTTAGTAAAGTTAGTTACTCGTATTATCGGATATCATCGTTATCATCGGAAAATAATTTAGGTTATTTTATATGATGGGTAGATCATGTCGTACTGTCTAAAGATAAGTTAAATAACTCTTAGGTAGTTAAGTGTATTATTAACTAATGCTAGAATTAAGAGCGTTAACGTAAGCGTTACGACTTTTCATACAAACTCTCAAGTCGATGATATTGAAAACGAACAAACCAATAATAATTCTAATAAATCTTTACAAGCATAGGTAAGCAAGTTAGGCTAGTCTAATCGTAAAAATTGTCAGAGGATTTGTTGAAAAACAGTTACTATTATATCTAGTTGAGTAAGAATTATTTTTAACCGACTTCAAAAAAGAAGGAGGTTATATGTTCCACTGTATGTTTTTTTTTGTATGTATGTTCACCGATTTCTCTGTCAATTGTGATCCGATTTTCAAAATTCTTTTTTTATTCGATAGAGTATACTCCTGTGGTGCTCCCATAGTCACCAAGTCAGGATCTGATGATGGAATCCCAGGGAAATCGAGGGCAAACCTCAATTTTTTTAGGCACGTATGACATGTTTTACTTTTTTCCAATGTATTTTTGCTTCTGTTAGTCATCTTCTCATGTTGATGAGCTGGTGATGGAAGGTACAACTCCTTAACGGTTAAGAGTTGGAAGATAATTCTTTGACTATGTATTTCAACCAAAGACTGAGAGACAAGTCGATAGTGCTGACGGTCACCCATCTTGCTTTGACCTTAGAAAATCACTTAAAAATGTGAATTAAATATTTTTTTACAAAAATAAAACCGCCTTCAAAACACCAAAATGAAAAAGTAATGAAATTTCAGTACCCAGTACTTGCCTACTAAAATGTATTTTTTGGAGTTGGTGCGATGCTGTTTCCAGAGACACAATAGAAAGTGAAGCACCAACTCCAAATAATAGATTTTAGGAGGTAAGTACTGGGTACTGAAATTTCATTATTTTTCCTTTTTGGTGTTTTGAAGTCGGTTTTTAAGAATAGCCTGACTTTGCTCTTGAATTTTAAGTCTTGTTAGAATCGGTTTGTTCATTTAAAATAGGTGCTTTCGACTTAAATTTTTTCATTAAAATGAAAAATCGTTTTTTATTATGCCCGGCTATTTTTATTATTTTTTATGATTTGTTTGTTAAACTATATTTTGCCATAAAAAGAAAACAATGATGCTAAAGTAAGAGAAAACAGAACAATCTGTCTCGCTAGTCCCAACGAAGTTACAGAGAAGATAAAGCACCAATACTATGTCTCTCTCATTGCTATGTTCCATGGAAGTACTGAGAAGAATGGGATAAACAGCAGCACAGTATTTATACTGTATGTGATGGAACCTAATAAATATATATGAATATTTTATTGCACATGTTATACAAGAACTTATGTCAGTAAGTAGCTCGATGCAGTTACTATAATAAATTCTATTCATTACGAATGTTCATTTGCAATGCTTGTTATTCCTTATTTATTTAATACTAATACTATTAATGAATTCAGTTTATTGTCCCTTTGAAACCAATTGAAGTTAGCGAGTTTCGTATACAAATAGTTCTTGTCTACAGTGACAAATGGTATTTCGCCTGACCCTTGACATTTTTGGCATGTTTCGAAAACGCTATGGATGATAGAAGTATCTATCATCCTTGGATATACCAAACATAATTTCAAGTGACTCCCACTGATAATTGCTACGATTATAATGAAATAATATTTCATGGGTGTAAAAAGTCAACCAATGATGTTTGAGATTGTTTTATTTAACTTTCGACCTCAGCCCGAAATTCACAACCAAAGGAAAACTATTGTGTATGATACGTGGGTACTACATAGATGTAATGTTATTGTAATTGTTAATCAAATATTAATTATTGTGTTATAGATGCCTACCACGAAAACTGTGTTGCTAAGGTAATATGGTGCACGATCAGCTCGTCTCTACATGTAATGGTATGAATAAAATATATTTAAACAATCAAACATATCATGAATCATGGCTGTAAATCTACATTATTAACCTGGATCAAAACGTTCAATTACGAACAAATTGAAATAATGTTACAGTAAACGGAGTGAATTGTGGCTTATATAGACACACACACAACACACCAGAGAGAGAAATAGACTAAACAATAAACTAAAACAATTTGTTTGTTTTGTTTTGTTATGAATAAATCATTATAACATTGTCAAATTATGAAAAGCGTGACGTTGTAAAACTATATAGTTTTAAAAATTTACATGTCAAAATTCAAGTGTCATAACGTCATAAGAGTATGATAGTGAAGCCTTCTGCTTCTGACACAGTATGCTCTGGTTTGCTAATTAGTTAAAGATGTGCTAAACAATCAGTAGGTTATATAAGACTAGACTGAAACCAATACAAACTTGATAATGAACAAAACTTAAGAATAAATACCCAGAAAATGTTGAAATCTTATGTGCCAATCAAAATCCGTACTTTTCAGTTTTTACATTTGAACAAAGTGCTCTTGTATTGACAGCACCTGATCCATCCATAGGCTGTGATGCAGCATCATCGCCTCAACCATATGTCTAATACTTCAAGCTTCGATAATCATAGGCATCGATAATCACAACCATCAGGCGAGGCGAGCCCTACATTTGTTTATCATCATTATTGCTTAAACAATATTTTATTAGCGAATGTAGGGTACATAGTATTAAGAAAAAAACTGCGAATTTCTCTTTTAGTAACTTTTCTCTTTGATTTTTCCACGTACAGCAAGCATCGTTTCCGTACTGATTTATTAGCCTGTACATATCTGAAACAAATAGGTTGGAAATATCTGAGTATTTTGCCGATACTTAGTAAGTTCCACATGAATGCTGTTTTTGCAAGAAATACTTTACATGATTTTTGTTCATTAACTTCATAAAAATTAAGAGGTTTCCGACTCCCGTTTACGGAGTTGGCGTGATATTAAATTATTTTAAAAAAATCTTTTACCACAGAATATTACAGTATTTTTTCTTATTTCTATTTTTGTTCTAGTAAAACAACAAAATCCTCATTTAACTTTCAAACTTAAATAATGGATAAATCTTTAGAAAGTTCATACGCTGTCACTACTCGGCTCCTCCCCCAAGGATCCCAAACCGATCGGTATTGCGCTGCCGTCATACATGGGTTTCCCACGACCCTCACCAGATCGTTAGTTCAGCTTGTGAGGCCCCCCAAAAGATGTACTGACGATCTGGTCACCCGGTGCGTCTCCCGGTACGCGGCCGCCACTCGAGGACCTTTCCGCCCCAGCGACCATCAGTCCTTCTTGCAATGTGGCCTGCCCACTGCCACTTATGACTCGCGATTCTTTGGCCTATGTCAGCGACCATAGTGTTCTCCTGTGGATCTCATCATTTCTGATTCGATCACGCAGAGAAACACCAAGCATAGCCCTCTCACGTGATTAGGATGGTTCTTAGTTATAATTTATGAAGATCAGTTCAGGCGTTTGATGACTATCAGTATCAGCTCATTTCCTACAAAAGGGTTTTAACAACGTTCACAGATCCGATTGATTGGAAATTTGGTACTGTTACCCCTACCCTGTTGGTATTTTCCTAGACATGCTAACCTTGAGTTGATCCTGTATCATCAAATAGTCTTCGGGATGCTTAATTCTTCGGAAACTTTCAGCAGATATAGCGTGTTTGGGCTTAAAAGAATAGTCTCAATGAGATGGTGTTAATATATTTTATTAATACAAATAAGTACCTTGTTTTAGGTAGCCTTTAAATCTTTATTATTTTTGAGACAGTGTAATCAGGTTGTCCCGTTCCCCCATAAATTAAAAGGTATATTTCGCAGGGAAATGAGAATACCAGAGAATTCGTGGAATCCCAAAAGATGACTAAACGAAATATATAATTATAAGTATTTCGTCTTGAGGCTTTATTTTGAATACTCATAAAAAAATAACCTTGAACCTATCAGCTACTTAAGCAAGTAGTTTTAAAGTTCCTTTTTTATGTCCTGTTAGGATCGAAACATGTACTCTACTTATACAAGGAAAAGGACATTTTGACAGCTTCCGAATCCCTGGTGTCCTTATTTCCCTGCGACACATACAAGCTTTAAACGTCGATATTATAAGCATGTTAAAAGTTTGTATTTGATCCTTTATTGTTGTTTCTATTTATACGACGCCGCTTTGTCTGCGTTTTCATTGAAACGATTTTGTGCGTAACGACCGGTGTTCCTGGCAGACCTGGCAGTACATCATCTGATGCGAACACACTTCTAAGAAAGACAATTTCGTTTACCTGTTGCGTCGTCGCTTTTGTTTATCCAAACTGCAATATATCAGATACACGTGTAGTTATTGTAAGTGAAAGCCCAGGGACGACTATAACATTTTAGGTAGAACCTCTGCAGTTGGCGCTAGTGCTATCTGGATCTCGAATATGGCAACGATATTGAGGGGCTATATTGACTTATTGGAGTAAGTCAGGTAAATATAAAGTAGATAAAGCAATAGTGTAAAATTTAATCAATTTCAATACAAACATCAGGAAAACCATATTTGTGTAGGAGTACATGACGAAAGTGGTAACTTTTCACGTTTGATGTTAAATTCAGACTCAAATAGACTTATCTTTATGAGCGCTTATCTAAATAATAAATGATGCGTATTGGTCACCTGATAAACCTCAACTAATCTAAGGGAACCAGTTTGTACTCCGTCTGAATCAGAGCACTGAGTCTACATTCTGTAAGATCAGAGTAAATATATTTTCACCACTATCGCTTTCCACTATTTTATTTTTATGAGTCTATAATACACTGACATGTGGATGAACTGTAAAGCGGACACACTAAACTTAATTTAAATCACGCATAAATGCAGGAAGTCATTAAAATCTGTTCAGTTTGGAACAGTACTATGCGATAGAGGTATTGGGTACGTCTTTTAGATAAAAAATGGTCACGTTTAATCAAACAGCTAGTGGAATAAATGAAGTAGATACAAATAAGGTAAATTTTCACAAAGGAAGTTTCATAAAAAGGTTTAATTAAATTATCAAAAAAAATTCTCCTTCTTTTATGCGAATGAATGCGAGTCAATGAATCCGAGTGTGAGGGACTTGTCTCCCATACTGTCTAGTGTCAATATAACGCTCCTCTTGATCTTTTCACTGTGGGCTACGCTTAAGTAATGTAACCAACCATTCCTTGGTTTTATAGGCTGCGGTAACCGCTTTATTGGCTACTTTATAATAATAATGTTCCAAAATTGTTATCGATTTTGCTATCATGTCATTTCATAGAATTTTAATAGCTTTGATAGTCGTCAATGTTGGATAATGTTACGTGATAATCATTAAGATGCAGTAGAATAATATGGAAGGATGTTGAGGACGTGCCATGCCGGTGACGTCATGGCCTGATTCACGCGGTTCGGTCGGTATATAACCGGCGCCGAATGCTGCGCCTGCGCTGCCACTTGCCTCAATAAGAGGAATGTTATCCATAATCAATTTCTTCGTTTCAAACTGCAGCAAACACCTGTGAAACCATATACCAAATGTAGACACGTAGCTTCTAAAATTTCTAAACTCGTAATTGAGATGAAAAGCAGCATTTTTTGGGAAGCTGATAATAATAATATTATTTTTTTATTTATTTTAACTACTTATTCTTACCTATATTCGATTTAGCTCAGATTAGACATTATTATTAAATAGTAGATTAAATTGATTACCGATATGCTTATTCTGATAAACTTATGATATCTTAATTACAAAATAAGACGTTGTAATTGAGAACTAGGTAGTAAATAATAAAACTAAAATACATAAATTACAGCTTGAATGATACTATGTTGCTGAGACAGTCTGCGCTTACGCATTCTATACCAATGAGCTGCATCCTCGTCTACCAGTCCATATCCATTCACACCAATGAATAATGTAGGTCCCCATACTGAACGCAAGTCGATTTTAATTGCATGCAATAAATTATGATCAAGTGTATTATGTATCATCTGTGTGTAATTGTTTCGGCTCAAATTCGTACACATGTCTCTAAGAAACTCAACCCAAACGGTGACTCACGTCTTGAGGAATCATTTGGGGAAAATATTGTGGCTGAAAAAAATGTAATGGATCTTCATTTGCAATGTATTTCTTTAAGCTGTGTGTAAGTAATATATATATATGTACATAAATAAAGAAACAATGAGATCCGCAGGAGAACTAAGGTCGCCGATATAGCCCAAAGAATTGCGAGCCTCAAGTGGCAGTGCGTGGAAGTCATTAGGGGAGGCCATTATCCAGCAGTGGACGTCTTCGGCTGAAATGATGATGATGATGAAGTAGTATCTACTTATCCTAAGATATTTTTCGCAGACGGTGCTTCACTTTCTATTGTTTCTAGAAACTGCTTGGCACCAACTCCAAAAAAATTTAGTTTTTACCTACTTACTTAATTTGATTTTTTTAGTGTTTTAAAGTCGGTTTTTATTTTTGTTTAAGCAACAATTTTTTTTTACAATATTCAGTGATAACTTTCTAAGGTCAAAGCTAAATGGCATATATTGTTTCCTGCTATGTAGTCGTACCACTAAAAAGTCAGAGGAATGCAAAAATCCGAATTTCGCATACACAATGACCACTTTATTATTCCAGATATTTTGATTTAAAAACCAAACTACCAAACCAACTTTGATAACATTCTGAAAACATAGTGTTTCGATCAAAAAATATTTTCCAAAACGGTTTACAAATGACGGATTTCTGAGGCACATATACAATAAAAAAGCCATCAGTGCAAGGCCAATAGGCCCTTGTCTCAACACTTAGCTTCAACTACTACCTTCGCAGAATGCCACAGAAACGCTGATATTATGACAGGGCCCAGGCGATGACGCGAAGTGATATATAAAATACGAAACAGATTAAAAACAAAGAAAAAAATTAAGTAGATACAAGTAATATTTTTACAAAATAAGGTATGCCTACAAAAACAACTAAGGGGGAAAACAACAAGAATTTACATTACATTGCTCATTTTATACTTAATGCTAATTCAAGAACATACATACTTAAAGCATTAAAGCAACATACCAATTATGAGCGAACGCGCATCATCACCTTTTCCTTCATAGTGGAATCTATGTTATGTAGGTAGTTATGTATTTTGTGTAGTCCTGGGTGTGTCCAAGTAAGAAGTGATGTGGAGTAAAAGGCCCATCGTCATCTGAACTCACGGGAGCGCGAGTCAACGGTTCTCCGTTTGTCAACGGCTATAATAACCCCAGGGTTTTTATAGCCCCAGCTTCAGTCAGTAGCATCTGCAATCTCCTCTCTTGGTGCTTGTTTCTTGAGTATTACCCTGAGCACAGAATAACTTATCCTAAGCGCTATTTGACACTGCGTTCAAGTCGGTACTAGCAATCGCTTATTATTGTACTTACATCTCTTTATGATAGATATATATCTAAGCACAATTTTATTACCACTGTGCATTAATAAATAGAGTAGTTAGAAAATCCTTAATATACATAACAATATGTACATATAAACCGAAGGTCAATGTTGCAATTTACGGAAAAAATTGGCACCTTAGTTCCAATTAAAAGAATAACAATCGAGCACGACATCGGACACACGACAACATGTGGCCAGCATAACTTGGACAATAACAATGGCTGTGACAATACCATAGTGGAAGTCTAGACAGTAGGTATAAATTAAATGATTCTATATAGGCTTAGGACTTTGTCAAATTAGGAAGTCAACTATCTTGTTCAGCGGTGCCGTAACAATGAACTTGGTGTAATGTAGTGACAAGGTTCTCAATTGTTAATTGTATTATGTTTTTGTACAGACAACAACACATCAAGTGTTACAATTGAACAACGAAAGCCGTTTTTATTACAAACAGTGTTAGGGCGGTCTCAAGATCAAACTATTACGCTTGGTGTGCTGTCGACTGTACTTACATAGAAAATTCGCGATAAATTATATAATGACTTCATTTAAGTAAATGAGTCGAAAAGTAATAAATAAAATTTATAATGTCATAATAGGTATACCTACTATATGTATAATGAATGACCCTTTATTTTCATGGTTATTTCTAGTCTTGCGCGCAGTCGAGGGTGGTCGAGGTTATCGTAGGTAGATATGTCACTAATCTATGGTCGAGGTTTTAAAGCGAGTGCAAAAATAAGTGCGGCGTATCTCGTGGGTCGCGGGGGATGTTGGAGCAAGCTTGAGGCTGCTGAAGAATGTCGAGGATACCAGGACCAAGGCCGAGCGGGTAGAGCCACGGTCGCACATGTTTGTCTGGGTTAAAAGGTTTCTTTTAATTTTATCCAATAATAATAATAATAAAAGAAAATAATTAAATAACGATATTATTTACGCTGTACTTTGTGTTGCACTATGAAATGTTAAGTTGCATTGCCAATCCGAGCACGTCCCCAGAGGCGCGCGGCGGTCATCCGGCTCAGAAGCCATTCGATCAACTGTAACTGACGGTTACGGACAAAAATAAATCTTGATATTCCTTTGAATATGACAATTTATTACTTGCGATTGTACCTACTGTAGCAATGGAACTAAGAAAATGGAAAATTCTGTCTTAAAAACTCTGCTACAATTTTAGGATAAAAGTTGTCCATGCCATTGGTGGAACTCGACGAAGCCGAAAGTGTTCTTTGCCTTTGTACAATTTTTACTCAAATATCGTTTCCTTTGTTTAAATCATAAATTATAATCAGTAAAACAGCAGTATCTATTTATGAAGCATATTCAATATTAAAACAAATAAATGATTAAATGGCTTCATAAATATTCCTTCTCGATTGTGCTCATTAGCGTTTTATCAACGTCGTCCTAGTGTCACACACGCCATGGACGCATTAATCACACCAATGCATAGAGATAAGAGTTCAGGCCTACTGCAAGTGCAAGGGGTGTAAATCACTCGAAATATTACATTTATTGCCCTTATTGTAAAGTATAACAACAAATTATATTAACTACTCGGAGAACCGCACATTTTATACAATATAAAAATCCTTCTGCCTTCTACATAATAAAAGCGTACATTTCCACGTTTGATGGTCGTTGTTATATCACAAGACATAAAAAAATACTTACTCATAATTACGGCAGAACAAAGGAATTACTTAGTTGAAAATCGTCATACATACTTATGCGTTTTTGTCTGCGCTTGCTTGTTATCTCTCGTAGCGTAGAGCCGTCCTTCTTTACCTTTAATCTTATATGTGGTACCACCTGCGTAGTCTCACTTATTTGTACTGTAGAAAATTATTTGGAAATGATTAAAAATTCAAGGAAAAAAATACTGCAATAAATAAATAGCAATAAGGTGTTATAGTAGTAGTCTTAATTTTTTATAGCAAAAAAAATTCTTCTTCTTTGTATAATTTCTAATCTCTACACAAAATGTATCATTCTTTTTTTAAATATACTATTATATTAAGAGAATCAAGCGGTAAGTGGGGCAGGCCATAAAGTACATTAAATATTGGATACAACAGGCTATACATGCTTTATATATAATTGTTATGTGTAAGTACTTATTATTGTTTTCCACGGAAGTTTAGATTAAAATTGGCTAAAACTCTTTCAAATAAATAACAGCAAAAAATAAATATCAATATGGGTCAAATCAAAATTATGGAAGTAAGCATGAATTGTTCGCATGTAATGTTAGGCACATTGTTACGAACCTGGCTGCTTAATGCGCCCTTTTTGGTTTATTTCATAAGAAGTTGTGTTATGTTTAGTTTGATGTCATTTCGCTGTCACTGCTCAGGTTTTCACTGCTTGTAGCCGTTTGTTTTTATATTATTTTACCAATAAATCCATTTTCCCTGCTACCAGCCATTTTACATCCTATTTACCTTTAAGTCGTAATAGAGTCATATTACATGACTTGAAAGGAGAGAGAAGTTCAATCTAAATTAAATTTCATAAGAAGTTGTGTTATGTTTAGTTTGATGTCATTTCGCTGTCACTGCTCAGGTTTTCACTGCTTGTATCCGTTTGTTTTTATATTATTTTACCAATAAATCCATTTTCCCTGCTACCAGCCATTTTACATCCTGTTTACCTTTAAGTCGTAATAGAGTCATATTACATGACTTGAAAGGAGAGAGAAGTTCAATCTAAATTAATAGTGATACCAACTGACACTGATTTACTTAACATCTTCTTGTACGCTTAACAAAGGAGCCTAATAAATACATCGATAAATTATAAATTATTATTGCCATAAAGTTGACTATTAAGTAAAAACCACGATGATAAACGAATAAGTTTTTGTTATTATTATCATGAAAATAACCAAACTTATCCGACCCCTTATCGAAATTTAATCGTATTTTTGATAAACATGAAAATATTTCAGTGCACGTACAGATATGATATGATATTATATCTTATTAGCACTATTAGGTTCTAAATAATGTAATATTTAAACCAACTTTCTCGTCTTTGGGGTGGGTAGTCGTATAGTTCGTATTTTTATCATGTTTACGACCGCTTTATACCGCGATACCCTGTGGGTTAGAGCTCAATAGAGTATTTCATTGAAATTAGAAAAATAATTAAACATTATAACGTATCTAGTGTTATTATTCTCTCTGGATACACATACGAAACCGTTACTGCTGTAACAAGATTATGTGAATATTGTTTTTAACCCCCGACGAAAAAAGAGGGGTGTTATAAGTTTGACGTGTCAGTCTGTGTATCTGTGTGTCTGTCTGTGGCATCGTAGCGCCTAAACGAATGGACCGATTTTGATTCGTTTTTTTTTGTTTGAGAGCTAATGTGCCTACGATGGTTCTTAGCTATAATTTATGAAGATCAGTTGAGGCGTTTTATGACTATCAGCTCATTTTCTACATGATGATAGGGTTTTACTAACTTTAACACATCCGATGGATTTGAAATTTGGTGTACTGTCACTTCGGTGGCATTCCCATGACATACTATCCTTGAGTTGATCCTATACCATCAAAAAGTCTGTGAAATGCTTAATTCTTCAGAAACTTACAGCAGATATAGCGTGTTTGGGTTCTTATGAATAGTCTCAATGAGATGGTATTAGATAGATGATAATTGACGCCGGGGGTTACTTAAAAAAATTAATTTTGTATTTTATTTATAAACAATTTTATGAACTTTCATTTTATTTTGAACCTAATTGTCAATGGGTTTTTGATTACATTTATTTTTATTTTGGCGCTATCAATCACGCCGGGCGGTCGGCGCCTGGCGCTCCACTCGACGCTGTAGACAGGACAGTTCCCGTAATATTATTCATTCGTTACTAAGTAATCAATTCGATTCGTAATATACCTACACCGTGCACCCACATGCAACAGACAGTGTCGCCACCGCTGTTATTTATAGTACTTTATTCCAGGATATAAATAGTTCCACTTTATGATCATCTACACTCCAAATAGTAATTAAATAACACTAAAAATTTACTGCTATTTACTTAAGTTCTCTAAAATTTATTTGATGTTGTTGCAGAGCACATATTTTTCAAAAGTTTATGTGCAGTAAACCTAGATTGAAGCATCAGACAACAAGCCATTATTACTACAAAAAACTGTCTATCATACATAAACGAACGGCAAGTTAACGAATGATCAGATTTTCTTCTAATAGAAACTTATCTGTACTATACATTTAGAATTAGAATATACGTATTTTAAATATACTTACCAAGATATTAATTTTTTTAACAAAGGAAACTTTTTTTTGCATAAATATACAATATTCAAAGAAACGTTGTATCATTAGTCTACGACTGTGTATATGAAATGCGAGTATAATCAAAATGACGAGAAAAATGTGTTTTTTATACCACTAAGTTGGCAATCAAGCACTCGATCCACCTGATGAACGGTGCTGAAAATCACTTCAACACGAATCCAACTAAAATCCCTAGCGTAATCACTACAAATCACAGACGATGAAGTCGAAGAGTTGATTGCAACCAGCAAAGACTGAGTAGCGATAGCTGGAGGCACGTGCGTGCCAGTACCCCAGATTATGAGGTTAGCAATGCGGCTTGGGTGCAGTGCATAGAGCAGACGTTCTACCCCAAGCTGATAAACCATGTTTACCGATCGTTATAAATCATGGACGAACGCGCGTCCTCTGACCCCTCGTTAGTATTTGATGCTGGCAGATGGTCTAAATTGATGATGAGTAATGCTACTCCCACTGCATACAGTTATTTCCGGGCATTCAAATAAAATATGTTTAAGTTGATTCTGGGATTAGGTACAATATTTCATCATTTTACATTCGAAAAATACAGATTTGGCTTTCCTCGATGCACTTGCTGCGATTGATTCTCGTTGTCATCTTAAAAAAAAATTGCCTATTTAAAAACCATAGTTCCATGTATAGTCGCACTCGGACTTAAAATAAATCAATACTCACGTTAAATACTTATTGGACAGGAAACTGCGGATTTAGATATTTCAATGTTCCAGCTGCATCATAACTAATATTATAAATGCGAAAGTGAGTTTGTTTGTTTGTTACGTTCTCATGACTAAGTCACTGAACCGATTTAAATGAAATTTGGTATGAAGATATTCTGAGATCCCGGAAAGGACATAGAATACTTTTTGGAGCGATAGCCTACATCCACGCGGGCAGTTGCTTATATAAAATAAATACTTATTCAAATACACTTATTGTAATCAATCTCATTTCGGCAACAAACGTTAAATTCTATGTTCGTTAGAAAGTGTGCACTAAAATTTGGCACAAAGACGATAAACTAAAACACTAAAATTAGCTATCGGGTTTCTAAAGGCTTCTAAATAGGGCTTAATTTTACTTTTATCTGCTCCTACAACATGGAGTGGGGCAATATAGTCAAGAGGTCTTTATAGTAAGTTTTCCGCAAGACTCGTTTTTTGACGTAGAAAAAAACATATAATTTATGTTTTTAATAGTCACCGTGTTGGGTGTTGCCAACAGCAACTTGCTGTTGGTAAATCCTATTCGGTAAGCATTACAACGTCCTAATTGTTAAGTAGCTACTGTAATGTCTGTTTGATAAACATTATAGACTTCATAAGTAGAGGTACAATAGTCCCGTTTATAAGACTTAGTTGATGTAACAGTTAAAAAAAAATTTTAAACAAAAATTAAAACCGACTTCAAAAAACTTAAAAGGTTAAAATAATTAAATTTAAGTAGGTACTGACACCCTAAAAACATATTTTTTGGAGTCGGTGCTTCACTTTCTATTGTTTTTGGAACCAACTTAGAAATAAACTAACTCCAAAAAATATGTTTCTAGGATATGAGTACCTACTAAAATTTTTTTTTTTAACCTTTTCAGTTTTTTGAAGTCGGTTTTAATTATTATTTTTCACAATTTTTAGTGATAACTTTCTAAGGTCGAAGCTAGATGAGGACCGTCAACTTATATTATTTCCTACTATCGTATCGTTTCACTAAAAAGTCATAGGAAAGCATAAATCCGCCAATTTCGCATACGTAGACGACTTAATGATTTCAGTTTTTTTTATATAAAAACCAAACTACACAACTGATGTTGAAAAAATTTTTATGGGACCAAATGGCAACTATTCCGCATCGAGCAAAAAAAATCACACAAATCGGATAAGTAGTCTCGGCGTAATCGGTGTACATACATAGAAAAGAAATAAATATCATACCGGCCGAATTAAGCACCTCCTCGTTTTTGAAGTCGGTTAAAAATTAAATAACCAGTAGTCACTTACAATTTATTTGCATATCTGTTCATTGGCTTGATATCGTTGTTTAAAAAAGGTACTTTACTGCCTAAATAAAGTGCCTATTTGAAAACTTGAATTTCATTATTTGCACGCTTTTAACCTCAACAATCATATCTATTTAGGGTTTACCAAATTCACCTAATTTAATTTTCCCTTGGTTTATACACAGGTAGGTAATATTGTTTTGTTTTCAAATAGATTGATTTAATGTCATTTTGTTTATCTTGCTGTTAGTATGACCTAATAAAAATAACCTTGAACGTTTAAATTATAACCAAATACAATTACACTGCCTTCGTATTTGTATTTCAATTTCAAGCTGACAAATTTACTATAATCTCAATAAGCAGTCGTGCAAAGCATCGTACTGCTACACAAGAAAGCAATTTATTTATAATATCTAGGTAGGACATGTTCGACGCAATGTCAATATTTAAGTTTAGTTATATTTGACTAGTAATTGTAATTTTAAAAAGCGGAACTTTCTTTGTGCAAAGCGATGAGTACAAGTCAAGATCAAACTGTATAGTAAATATATACTACAAAATACAGGGTGGTGCCGTCATTACGACAGTAAATTGATACACGGACTGTATCAGTTCATAGAAATGGTTTGCCACTTTCAAAAATAATGCCAATTTCATAAAATCACCAAATGAATAAGATGTTTTCGAAAGTGGCGAACCAATATACTGTCGTATTAATGCACCATTCTGTATATACAAATTCAGACGTTTGAGAGCAGAGCACAGGAACTTTGCAGATGAATTATGTAAAACCAAAAAGTCTAGGTACCGATTGACGACGGTGGAGTAGATAGTACCAAATACGAACTTAAAAACCTATTATGATATCGGGAGTCTCGTGCCATACCTCAAAATGATAAAATGGTACCCTTATAGGAGATAATGGTATTTCGAGTCCGTCACGTTGGATTTTCAAAACGTTGTAGTTTTCGTAATCAGCGACTTGATAAAGCACACAAAATACCCGTGTTGATTTTCAGACTTTGTTATACTATTTCCCCTGTAAGGGATTGAATTCTAAAAAAAAAAATACTTATTTACTCATTTATCGATAGAAGTACTCCTGTGTAGTTTCTAATAAAATAGTATTTCAAATCTTGTTTCCCCGTAAAAACTCTGGACCGCCTTTCACCCCTATAGAAGGTGAATTTTGAAAAATCCTCGCACCTCCTGGTACCGATTGACAAATACAAATTTCTATTGGGATAATGCGAGTCTCGTGTCATACCTTAAAACGAAATGATAGAACCTTTAAAGGGGATAATGGTACTTCACGTCCTCCACGTTGGATTATCGTTTGGTTTTTGTAATCAGCGACCCGATAAACCATACAAAATTACTATTAAGGGTTGAATTATGAAAAAACTTGATTACTCATTTATCGAAAGGAGTACTTCAGTGAAGTTTCGAATAATCTTATTAGTCTAACTAATCTTATTTCCCTATACAAACTTTGGACCCATTTCACCACAAATACAAATTAAAAACCTGTTAGGATAACACGAATCTCGTGCCATACCTCAAAATGATAGGGGTATAGGGTATGATGGTATTTCACGTCCGCCACATTGTATTTCAAAATCGTTGTTGTTTGTGTAATCAGCGACCCGATAAACGAAACAAAAATACCCATGTTGATTAACAGACTTTATCACCCCATTTTCCCCTTTTAGGGGTTCAATTCTGAAAAAATCTGAAATACTTGTTCACTCATTAGAGTACTACTGTGAAGTTAATATTAGTCCAATTAATCTTGTTTCCCCATACAAACTTTGGACCCCCGTTTCCCTCCACTATAAGGGGTGAAATTTGAAAAATCCTTACATATGTAACACTAGACCTCTTAAGGACGTTTGTTGTGTGTCAAATTTGGAATTTGGTAAGACCCATCGGTTTGGGCTATGTGTTGATACGTCAGTCAGTTAGTTTTCCTTTTTATATATTTAAACTATATGAAAAAGAGCATCAATTGGCAAAATTGCGTATAAATTGTTTATAAATGCAGTAACTTAATGTTCTTTTTGTTATAGTCTTGAGTCTTGAGTCGTGGCCGATTCAGCCACCATCAGCCCTGAGGTTACACATTTCACTGCCCATTGAGGTCATTGGCTCATGGATCTGTAAAAACGAATGAGAACTTATTAGGTATATTATGTTATTGATTTTTATTAGTTTTCAGGTAACATAAAAATACAAAACAAACTTCAACTTGTAAGAAATTAATTTAATATAAAAACGGACAAGTGCGAGTCGGACTCGCCCGTCTTGAGCAATTTGTTATTTAAGTAATTAAAAATATGTGGCTTTCAGATTTTTTTCTCCTGTACAAATTAGCAAAAGTTAAAAAAATCTACGAAAAGATTTGGTCACTCATACAATTATGACCGTGCATACCTTAACCTCGATGATTGATTACAAATGTAGTTTTCAGATTTTCCCTGTACTTGTACTTTACGACGATATTACTTGCCAAGTTTCATAGTTCTATATGTCAACGGAAAGTACCCTATAAATGATGCTCTCGACTCGAGAGCGTCGAATTGTACGTTTTTTGTGGCATAAACGGCCGTATCTTTTTATAAGGTAACATAGAAGTTTGATTTTTTCACAGCGTATAACAGCGATAACTTCACGCGTTCCCGAGATAAAGGGTCTTACTTGACAGACGGACGGACGGACAGATAGAAAGACAGACAGACGACAACAAAATGATCCAATAAGGGTGCCGTTTCTTCCTTTTCATTAGAGCACCTTAAAAACGATAAAAAGATTTTTTTTTAATCTCAGTTAAGTGTTGTGTCTAGCTTCATTTTAATCATATAATCAATAATCATTGATGAATCACTCCGTAAAGTAACTGCGCTGTATTATTGATGAAACAAACTATTTGTCCTCTATCATCTCCGGCAGTATAATAGCTGTATGTAGACCATATTATGCCGGAAGCTTGAATAGTGCACAGACCCGAGCAAGCACTTTGCTCCACCAAACCTGCATATTAGGGAGACACAGATTGACGACCTTCGTTGGTAATTTGATTATTTCTGGTATTGAAGTAGGTAGGTATGTAATCTTACATATAAAACTCTCATGTCACACAAATTTAGTTACCATACTCCTCCGAAACGGCTTGACCGATTTTCATGAATTTTTCACATGTATATTCGGTAGGTCTGAGAATCAGCTATTATCAATTTTATTTTTTATTTTTTGATCATTTTTTTTTTTCGGCAAAACAACGTTTGCGGAGTCAGCTAGTATTTTATAAAAGCTAAGCGACGCTCAGCGACGCATTGCGTCGCTTAGCGCCTTCTATCGGCTATATCACGGAGAGTGTTCTGAAGAGCTATTTGACCTTATCCCACCTTCCCCCTTCCTACTCAGGAGCACGCGTGCCGGTCTTCGGAGTCATCAATTCACTGTCTCCACCTCAACATCACGTACAAAGAAATTTAGTAGCTCTTTTCTTTGTCGTACTTCCAGAACTTGGAATTCTTTGCCAGCACAAGTGTTCCCTCCTTCCTATAACATGGGTTCCTTCAAAAGAGGCGTGAAAAAGCACCTTTCGGGCCGGCAAGGTGGAGGCAGCTAGAGCAGTGTCTAAACTGCACTAGGTGTCTTTGCATATGGACTCTTCGTACTGCTTCACATCAGGTGGTGTTGAGTCATTTGTCGTGCTTTGTATAAAAATAAAAAAATAAAAAAAAAAGCTTTCGTACCTTACCATTCATCCGAAACCTATTTTGTCTGGTGGTGGATATTTTACAAAATAATTGTAGTACTCTTCTTATCAGGTATAGAAATTCTCTTTGTTTATATATGCGGGTCGAGGAGTCATCGGAGCATGGTGAGGGGCGGAAGCCGGCTTGTTTATCGAGAGTGGCGCGGGCGCTGCTATCGAGCGGAAGGGCGGTCACCGGCCAGCGGGGCGCTCGCAAATCATACCACGACTGCTGCACGTTAACAAGAATTGCAACGATAACATTCCCAGTAACGGACTAAGGGTAATCAATGGTTTGCCCTCACGTTCACAAATAGCCTTAGTACGTCCTGATGTAGGGCACACGCGTTTCTTAAATGACGACGAGAACAGCGTGAACCACAGTCATCAAAGTTAGAAACAATCATACCATACAGGTTGCATGCACTGATTGGTAACTACATGATGCAGGTTGTATTACCAGTAGTTTCTTCTATCAAGGCAAAGGAAAGAAAGGGGCGAGGAATGATAATAATAATAATGACGTAATCACCCCGTTAAAAGGGTAAAAAATAAACAAATAGGAATAACAATAATATTCATACAATAGGAAAATGTAGATAATAATATTATTTTTAAATGCACTAAATACGTTTCCCATGAGGATCCTGATTCGATGTTATAATCAATTAACGCATGCAATTCTCGTTACATTATTGCACACCGATATGTAATTTTCACACGCAATAAATGAGGTAATCGTCGTATAAATCCTCATTTTTAAGTGCACAACGCTAACTAACTTTAAAAAATTATCGATTCTCGTAACGTTTCACAAACACACTTGCATAAAACTTTTAATGCTAAGAGCCTTACAAGACATTTTCACGAACTATTTGCCAATGGCCATCAGGCACTGCAAGAAATAGCATTCGCCATTGAGCGGATTTATCACATATTGCTCCCACATTTGGCCGGTACACTGCCATGAAAGTTTTACAGTTAGAAACTACAACATCGGGAATACGAATCGACCGTAATACTCTGTGCTGAAGCAGTATCAGCAACTTGGTACCGTTTGTATATAGAATTATATTCGTACGTCATTAGTTTACTTATACTAAAACATGATTTAAAACTACGTGTTGTATCATATGTCATTTTCATCTCAACCCAAAATAAAAGAAATTGGCTTGTAATTTAACCCGAATTCCTTGATCCATAAATCATATATACTATATGTATTAAGTATACATAACAAATAATAATTGTTTTTTTTATATCTCTAATTTTTTTGTGGACAACCTCAATGTTTCACTATTCTCCGTGATTTAGAAAAACTATAAACTCAGCGGTATCTTTTTATATAACTTTTTCACCTCGCAAGCTCGGAAATAATTTGTGTATCATTCGCAAAAAAATGAAATCTGCACGAAAACGGCATGAAAAAAATGTTTTACAAATGTTCTTCTATTCCATGTATTATTCACTTCGCATCATTTTGGTTTTAATAGAATTATCGTATTTAGATATCACTAATTTGTGAATAGAATATAAGCGAGTCCCAGCAGCGACGAAGATATTTTAATACCTGACTGAAGAGTTAGTGCCAGCGGTACATAATGCAAAGTTGAGTTTTCTTCGAAAAAAAATCGTAAAAAGTACTTAAGAATTGTACAGTCGACAGCACATCAAGCGTAACAGTTGCACTACGAAAGCCGCCTCTATTAGGAACGGAATAAGGCGGTCTCAAGGTCAAACTGTTCTGTGTTGGCGACTGTACTTTTAATATTTAAAAGAAATAAACACTTATTTAATATATTATTTAAGCTGTTTTTTTGCACCTCTGAAAATGCTAGGTGCAAGTAGGTATACACCTACTAGCACCTAGCATTTTCCTCGCTGTAGTGAGGTGAAAAATTGTGGGTTGCGCTCGACAGCAAAGTTATTCTGCGTCTCGTACCTCGCCATAATAGCCCTCGCTACGCTCAGGATTCTTTATCACCACTTTGTAGCCATACAAAACAAATAACTATTATTAGTAAAAATATTTGCCGCCACATAACTTTACTGTGAAAAAATTGATTAGACAGAACGAGTCTAAGCAAATGGGTCATTTTGTTGCCTGGCGATAATTCCGTGTCAACAGATATTAAGGTCAATTGCCTTGTTCTGTATGTTGGGTTAGTCTCTGATAAAGCTATTTATACAAAGCTACTACCGAATGCCGATGTCTAAACAAGCCGATGAAATTGTGATTATATAAGTAACTTATCACTACGACACCAATTTTAAAGCCAAAATTAATGCTAGGAATGCAGAATGGCAAATGTTTGTTAAGAGAATATTAACTATTAATAAAGACGTTTGCATTGCTTATCAAAAAATTAGTGTTTTGTGTGGTCTCTGAGATCTAATAATAATAATGTACATAAACATTAACTTATTTATATATCAGTATTGTGTACATAGAAAGAAAGTTTTTTTAATTAAGGAAAAAAGCGGATATTCCAATGAGTAAGTTTTGAGACAAAAAATCCAATTACGTATAAAGTTCTCGACAACCACGTACTTACTAATATGATCACCGCTTATTTATAGAAAACCTGTTAAGGTAGTTCGATGAAATCAAAAGGACTTTTGGGTATTAAAATATTTTATGATAATATCACTAACCAGATGTGACAGTGTTCACTGCTGACGACAGGCACTGCTAGAGAAAGATTAATGGTAAAAGCTGCTATGAAATGATATGTTATTTGTGAAGTACACCAGATTGTTTCACAGTCATACGATTAAATTCATCCTAGAAAAACTCAAAATATACTTTGCATTATAAAAGTTCTCATTTTATATGATATTATTGGCTCAGTTCCAATAGACGTTGCTGAAGATAAAGCGGTTATTTTTTGCTGATTACATAAACCTGACACTTTTTATGAAGATTTCTTTTATTTCATGTCATTCAGTAAGACTATTTTCTTACATTTTATTTACGGGTAAATTACAATTTGATTTCTCTGAGGTTGAAACCGTATCTTTACTTGCTGATCATTTTCGTTAGAAATCATTCTCAACTTTAGACCGTGAACCTTATTTTTTGTTAGTAGCTTCCTGCTTCACATCACGCTTCAATTGATATTAGATAGGGTACAAAAAACGGCTCTACCTGCATCTCTGAACACGAGTAAAGTTGATGATAACCGACAACGCTTTGTTTTATTGTATCTCTCCACAAAGATTACTACTACAACAGATTTCAAATGTAACCCCAATAATGATCGATTGAAACAAATTAAGCTCTCAATAAAATACGAATGCGATATGTGTCGAAAGAGAGATATTTATCATGTTGCACACCTATAACTGCGACTTGATAATCAAGATTCTAAAGAACCTAGCTCATTTGTTAAATTCTATAAATGTATATAAAAATAAATCCCCGTTTCCCTTGGTCACGCCATAACTTGAGAACGACTTTACCGATTTAGTCATCTTATTTTAAGTTTTCTAATACATACTTTGTAGAAGGTTCTTATAGAAAGAAAAATTAAGAATTGATAATTTTCCAAAACTTAACGACTGTTTTTGGTGAACGTGAATTTAGCAGACAGCTGTTTTTACCATGATTATCATACCATTTGGGCGGGGGCGGTACGAAGTTCGCTGGGACAGCTATTCTTTGATAAAGATCAATAGGACAGGACAGATTCGGATCCCCAGGAACGGTAATTTATAATCATAACTCAAAACACTTTATCATGATGAACAAATTATTTAGTTAGTAAAATGATTCGTCTCATTGAGTCATGCCTATAGAAACGTTTCCTCTCGAGCGTATTAGATTTACGCATTTAAGCTTTGTTGGTGTTAATTTTATTATTCACACATGATGACTGATGTAATGAATATTATTGAATGTACAAATTCAAAATGTCAATCATATCGTCACGATTAGCTCTTTTTACAAAATAAACAGTAAACGAACATCCGCGTATGTTATGTATGATTCATCATATTAGATTTTTTGTTTATCAATTTATGATGCATGCTGCGTTAAGAAGTGAAGATATTCTAGCTTATATCCAGTTGAAATTGAAAACGTCAACATTATTCATCATAGTCGTAGTGTCACGGTGGCGCCCGCCGCTGGCCGGTGTCACGGTCACGCGCGGTTGCGTCACTTCGGCGCAGGCGCAGCGAGCTTGCTCCACTGGCCCGACTGACCACTGACCACCAAAATGCAAAACTGGGTTAGGCCGTGCAATTTGTACAACATTACCAGATTTTGTTTATGAAACTTCTTCCACGCACGTTCTTCATAATTTGTGAAGTTCCATAAGCCAAACACAATGGATATTCTATCCGGGCTGCATAATGGTCAAAAGGTTAAAATGAAACAGGTATAAAAAATTTACGTTAAATTGATTATACTATCGGTAGTTACGGAAAAAGTGTGCACTAGCCAAATATAATCAATAATAATGCAGGAATAATAATAGCACTTTCATTCATTTTTTGGTCGTAGCTATGATAGTTACTTCCAATATCTACTACTTAGTTCTCATGAATCTATGAGCAGAATGAAACCGTAAAATATCAGTATATATATTTAATTTCGTTTTATTTAAATGGTGCTAAGTAGTAGTTGTGTTAAATGCGCGAGACACGATTTATGGTTACTCAAATGTATAACATACATACATTCGGAGCATTAAGGAGTGTGCTTAGGTCTGAGCTTTCCTCACTGTACTGTAGAGTATTGAGTTTATTTTAGTTTTGCAAAAATCTTTTTCGTATTGTGACTTATTGAACCTACACCTAAATAAGCTCAGGTGTATACTCCATGATGAAATGTCAATAACCTACTTACATAATGTATATTTTATGAGATGTCCAAAGGAGTAAATCACAACGCGTATCGATACAACAGGACTATTGAGTAAGAACTGAAATATAGTAGTTGTCGCTCTAACTACATAAACCTTTATATGTTTCCGTAGGTACTATACCTCTACCATTGAGATCCTATTTTCAAAAATTTCATCACGGTTGCTATAATCCCCAACGTTAGCTACCGAGGAATTTACTTTACTTAATATTATTTCGTTCCGATATACGCGGGAAAGTTCTTCCAGAGTAAATTAGGGGAACACGTAACACGCATAAAATAAGATTCTACTGGGGTTAGTATTATGGTCTGCGAGATATATCTATGTAATTAATAGATATAGCTATATTATTAAATTTAATCCAATAATATCGTTTTATTTGACCTCTCGAAAAAGGAATACTTGCCTACTATGGCGGATAGATGAGTGACGTTAAAATACTTCGAAGGATACTTGCCTCATGCAGGAATAGAAGACTCACTGTGAAAATACTTCAAATTTTTGGATTTTCGGTCTATTCATTATTCAGAACCTTTTACTTATCAGAAAAATATCAACATTGCAGAACATTTTAAGCGCTTTAAGTTTAGATAAGTATCAATAATTTTAAGAACAATATGAGGTAGGTCTTTGGTGTGGGACGCTACTTTTGTCGACACCTTAGCCATGTCCCATCTTCCAAGTACCTCGTCGGCACCAGGATCGGCTGCTGCTTCCGCTGAAACTCTTAAACGGCGCAAATATGCTGGCTTATCTAAAGATTACATATTTGAACCGTTTGGAGTTGAGACATTGGGACCTTGGGGTCCAGGTGCTCACCGACTGTTTAGGGACATTGCAGATCGTTTGTGTGAAAGTTTAAGTGACAATAAGGCTGGTATGTATTTCGCACAAAGAATAAGCCTCGCAATTCAGCGAGGTAATGCGACCAGTCTTATTGGTACACTTCCATTTTCAGTAGATTTAGGTAGTGTTTTTTATTTATAAGTTCGGTTAATTTTAGTTTATTTATAGGCCTAAGTTTATTTTAATTTTTATTTCCATTACATTAAATATGACAGTCAAGTTTGGCATATATTTTAGATAATTAACAGGCTGGCGAAGGTCACCAAAATAAATTCGATTGCAAAGCCAAAGCTTTCAATGTTCCACATGTCTTACAGTTTAATTTTTCTCCACCTGATACAAGAAATCTTTAAAGAAATAGTGGTTGCCATGTTTTTGTTCCCTGAAGGGCGATTAAAGTAGGTATATGCGGCGACTATCCTTTTCGATAAGGATTCGTGCCCTTTTTATTTAAAAATATAAATAAAAGCTCACAATAGACTGTAATTTTTACTCTAGTGTATGCGAAGGAACAAAAATTGACTGAATCCACAAAAATAAAAAAGATTAGAAAAGAAGAAGATTAGAAATCACTGACAAGTAGGTATACTTCGACGGTCGTTGAGCACTCACTGCAGAATATTTTTGTTCACTCAGACTAAACGCATACGCGCTGTCCTGCAATTTATGTGGCCTATGAGGCCTGCTGGAGTAGGGTTTTTAATCATTAAAGAGCACTTAGTCAGGGACATCTCTAACATAGTGTATTCCAAACCGAGGCATCTATCCCTTCGAGGCACTTTCCGGCTTTTACCCTACTAGCAGTTTTTTACACCGTCCACCCCGCCCGTTATCAATCACTCAGTCACGGCGTTATTTGATATATTATACTTAAAAACGTGTAAAAATCTTCAATCGAAATATAAACGACTGGTAAAAATATCAGAGCCTTGCGACGTAAACAGAGCGTATAATATCTTTATCCAATGTCAGGAATAGTTCCGATCCAACATGTCCGCCAAATAAATGGTGACACCAGCCAGACGGATATCAAACGCACTAACGGGGCACGGTTTACCGAAACTGATTTTCCAATAATTAATTTGGTAACTAACAGAATGTGAAATGACACACTGCGTTCCGATAATTTAGTGAGTCCAACGTTACGTATCGCAGTTTTATCGGTAATAATGAATATTTAAAGGAAAAGTTGGCGATACCCAACATGACGTCAACTGCTATTCATGAATGAAGGTTGGCGCAAGTTCTACTGACGCGCTACAGTGAAAAATTTATTAGAAACAATTCATATTGGTGAATAACAGAATGAAGTTTCCGCCTGCTTCGAAAGTAAGACGTAAAATTTTGTTATTGTCTTGTAATGTTTAAACTCGTACTGGCTAATACAACAATTTAATGATTCTTTACTAAATTTCATAGTTTATAACATAATATACTAACTTGAAAATATCTTGCCGGAGACAATTTGGACAGTAATACCCACATGTAGCGTAGAAGCAATTTACAAACAACCTTGTACATGTGCCTGCGTTTTTTAAACTTGTTTTTAAATTGTCCATGGTTAAATTACTTATCGAATCAATATCGTGATTTCTTGAGTCTTTTTCAGAAACGACGATTTCATGTCGATTATAGTACCTACCTATGTTTTAAAAATATAAGCATTATTGTCGATGATTTGAGTAATAGTAGGCACGAAAATGCCAACTCATAAATAACACATAATTATAGTAGATAAGCTATCTATACATCACATCTTGACACAAACACACCGGGAGGAAATAGTAGCTAGGATCAGCGACCCATTATTTAAATCCCTTTGGACCAGTCCTATCCCGTTATCCGTCGACGTCTCGCTATGAGTGGACACGAGAGAGTAAATATTACATCGTCCAACAAAGGAATAGCCCCTCTTGAGCACGAAATAGCCACGAGCATTTTACTGAATAAGCACGCATAAAACTTTTACTATAACTAGCTCTGATACAATCGCTCCAGCATTAGCTAATAAAATAAAAAAGAATAGTAAAACAATAAATTAAATGTGATAAAAATAAACACATTAATTAAATACATACCTACGAAGGTATGAATTTATTCTTATCCTAAAAATACTTCATAAAAAACCTTTTAATGAAATATTTAATTACCATCACAAAACTTATGGACCGAAACCGAATTTTGCAATGGCTACAAAGTTCGATTGCGGAATATTCCTACTTAATTATAATTAACCTATTGAAACTTTCGTTAACGGCACCATCAAAAAGAGTTAAAAATCAATTTAGGCTGCTTTGTCGTTCACTTCGTGAAGATTTTGTTTGATGAAGCAATAATAATTAATCAATTCACGGAAGGGCAGCGGCGCGGGCGGTGTGGTGCGGTGCGATGTTGTCTATTTACTACTTCCTCTCGGAATCAGACGTCTGACAGAAAAGGGACTGGTCGAATTTTAAACACAATTTATGTCACACTAGATACTCCCTTGCACCAACCGACATAATTGGAAAATAATAACGTCGGAATATACCTAAGCATCATAAAGAGAAGGTATTGTAGTACTTCGTTATTCTACTTGTAGGTACTGACTTTACTGTGCTATTGTGATCTAATTTTGACTGACTCGTAACAGAAGATATTTAATGAACTTTGATACAAAAGAAACAGAATTTAAAACTTTTATGAATTTAATTAAAATACGCAAATTGCAAACACAGAGTTACCACGAATTATTTTAGGCCAGTGACAATCAACAACTCCGTCGTCTTGGTAACCATAGGTGTGACGTAGTATCGTCTGACTTCCAGTTGGCGCTACAAATCTGATTTTGGTGAATGCGTTGCTACATCACTCCCCTGCTGAGACCGTAACTACGGGCGATAGTGATCTGGAAAACGAACTGTTCTTCCACTTCTGGTTTTCCGTTCGGCCTGTTGAGTTTCGGTTTGGATGGTTGGGTGCTCGGTAGGAGATGGTTCATCGTTCTGTGTAGTATAAGCAGGCTTAAGGCGATCGATAGTAACAGTTTGTGATTTACCGCGTACGTCTATGTCGAATGTCTTCGTGTCACGTTGTAACACCCTGTGCGGGCCTGTGTAGGCTGCTTCCAACGACTTCTTTGTCGGACCTAGGCGTAGGAATACGTGTGTTGAGTGGTAAAGGTCTTTGGGAATATAAAAGCTGCTTTTATTACTGCTGTGCCATGCTGTTGGTCGTGGTGCTACCTGGGACATATGTTTCCGTAATCTCCCTGCAAAATCAGTAATGTCTATGGGCTGTTGCGGTGTGGTCTGGAAAAACTGTCCAGGCAAGCGTAATGACTCGCCGTAGACTAGTTCTGCTGCTGACGATTGTATGTCTTCTTTCCAGGCGCTGCGTATCCCAAGAAGCACTAGTGGCAGTACTTCGGTCCATTGATGTGTAGCGTGACAGACAATTGCAGCCTTAAGCTGCCTATGTAGTCTCTCGACTAACCCATTGGATGCTGGATGGTATGCAGTGGTAGTGTGATGTATGCTGCCTACCAGCGTTGTGATAGCTTTAAAGAGCTGCGACTCGAACTGCCGGCCGCGATCCGTTGTCACTCGTTCTGGACAACCGAACCTCGCCACCCAGCCGGAGACGAAGGCTGCTGCACAGGTCTCAGCGGTGATGTCCTGCAGGGGAATTGCTTCTGGCCAGCGAGTGAATCGGTCCACCATTGTCAAACAGTACCTGTAACCAGCTGAATATGGTAATGGTCCGACTATATCCATATGGACATGTCGAAACCGAGCTGCTGGCATCTCGAAGGGTTTCAGTGGCGCTGACGTATGACGTGTTATTTTACTGCGCTGGCAACTGTTACACTCTCTGACCCAATTTCTACAGTCTTTTTTCATTCCAGGCCACACAAATCTTTGCGTAACCAATGTGATAGTAGCTTTAGCTCCTGGGTGGCTAAGATTGTGTAACATGTCGAATACTTGTCGACGGTAGCTGGCTGTGATGAAGGGTCTCGGTGTGCCCATGGAGACGTCACAGTATACCTGTACTCCCGACGTGTCTGTGTTTACCTTCTCCAGTTTGAGGCTTGAGCCGCTCTCGAGTATAGTCTGCAACTCAGCATCTGTGTCCTGGTTACTTGCGAGAGCCTGGTAGTCAAGTGGTGCTGTCAGCTCCTCTATTCGGGACAAACTATCAGCCACCACGTTGTCTTTACCAGCCACATAACGTATTTCGGTGCTGAATTGTGCTATGTAGTTAAGGTACCGGAACTGGCGAGGTGAGCAGTTATCTCGTTTTGTGCTGAAAGCGAAAGTCAACGGCTTGTGGTCGGTATAGATGGTAACTGTCCTTGCCTCTACCATATGCTTGAAGTGTTTAATTGCTTCATGAATTGCCAGTAGTTCCCGGTCGTATGGGCTGTATTTCTTTTGCGAGGGGCTAAGTTTCCTGGAGAAGAATGATAGTGGTTCCCAGCTGCTACCTTTCTTTTGCTGTAATACTGCTCCTATGGCTGTGTCTGAAGCGTCGCTGTGGATGGCTAGTTCAGCATTCACATCTGGGTGGGCGAGTAACGTGGCTTGAGTAAGACTGTACTTACACTTCTCAAAGCTTTCCATCAGTTCAGGTGTCATGTCCACTGGTTGTGAACCTTTCGTCTTTGGCCCGCTGAGCAAGTTGTTTAGCGGAGCCTGCTGCGACGCTGCGTTGGGGATAAACCTGCGGTAGAAGTTAATCATTCCTAAGAATCTCCTTAACTCTTTAACCGTTTTAGGTGGTGGATACTCCAATATGGTTTGCGTTTTGGCTTCGGTGGGTTGCAGACCGGCAGCGGAAACTTTATAGCCTAAGAACGTTACCTCTTCAAGCCCAAATACACATTTGGCTGTGTTTATCAGGATTCCGTAATCTGTCAAGCGCTGGAATAACTGACGGAGGTGGTCCTGATGCTGACTGATGGTGTCAGAGAATATCAGGATATCATCTATGTATCCGTAACAGAATTCCAGTCCCCGAAGAGCCTCGTCCATGAAGCGTTGGAACGTTTGGGCTGCGTTCCGTAGTCCGAATGTCATAAAGGGAAACTCGAACAGCCCAAACGGTGTAGTAATTGCTGTTTTCTCGATGTCATCTCTGTAAACCGGTATCTGGTTGTAGGCTTTTATGAGATCTACTGTGGAGAATACTTTCTTCCCGGCTAACTGGTATGTGAAGTCCTGAATGTGCCGAACTGGATAGCTGTCCGGTACCGTTCGAGCGTTTAGAGCCCTGTAGTCCCCACAGGGACGCCAACCGTCATCTTTCTTCTTCGCTAGGTGTAACGGAGATGACCATGAGCTGTCTGACCTTCTAGCTGTGCCGTTTTGTAGCATAGCCTCAAACTCCTGCTGAGCAATCGTGAGGCGGGCTGGATCCAAACGACGGGGACGACTCGATACTGGGGGTCCTGGCGTTGTTCGGATATGGTGCTTGGTGTTGTGCTTTGGAGCCATTGGCATACCGGCTGGTCGCGTGATGTCTGGGTATTCTCGAATGATGCTGAGATATACCGATTGGTCTTGTGTTGTTGTGCGGATCGAAGAAATAGCTTCCGATGGCTGTTTTTGGACTATTGATACTGTCAGTGATGTGACACCGTCGACCAGGCGTTTGTTGCGGCAGTCGACGAGTAGATTATAAAAACCAAGAAAATCGACACCTATTATAGGTTTTGACACATCGGCGACGACAAATAACCATTCGAACGCGCGACGAAGTCCCAGGTCCAGTTTAAGGTTTATGTGGCCGTACGTTGATATCACCGTACCATTCGCAGCGAACAGCTCGTACTGTGTTTTTGTGCGTAGCCCGTTGAGACGTGAACGAGGGTATACACACAAATCTGATCCAGTATCGACAAGGTATTGGACTTTAGTCTTTCTGTCGGTGATAAACAATCGGCCTGGGGAAGAGGAGCAGCTATTATCGGCCACTAACGGCTGCTCTTGTCGTTTCCCGCCTTGTAGCTGCAGGGTGATACACATTTCCTGGCCCGATCCCCGAAGCGGTAATGGTACCAACAGTGTGGGTGCTCCTTAGGGCGGGTGCGTGATTGTGAACGGGAACGTGAAGCGGAACGGGAAAGTCCTCGTTTATAGCCGTTGGGCCAACTGTTGCGTCTATTTTGGCTGAGACTGAGTTCCTCTACCTGCCTGGTTAATTCAGCTACCTGCTTACACATGTTGTCAAACGCTGAAGTCGCTGTAGACGTGCTAGCCACCTGTGCATAATCTGGTGGTGCAATATCGTGAACATGGTCTACCAGGTCTGCTACTGCTTCCAGCGGACTGCCCTGCTGCATTGCTACAATTGTCTGGAGGTTTGCTGGCAGACGGCTTGACCAAATTGTGCGCATTAAGTCTACTGAAACGGCTTGTCCTGCTAAGCTCTGTAGATGACGGAGGAATTGTGAGGGTTTTCGGTCCCCCAGTTCCTCGTGCATTAATAGTTGTTTTATCTTTCGTTCTTTGGATGTGGTAAGTCGCTTAATGAGCTCAGTTTTTAGCTTCTCGTACTTATCGGTAGGAGGTGGTGACACGATCAGATCCTTTACCTCCGCTGCATATTGATGGTCGAGCTGACTTACCACATAGTAAAACTTTGTCGCGTCGTGTGTGATGCCTGACAAGCTGAACTGGCCCTCCACCTGCGCAAACCAGACTGCTGGTTCTTCCGGCCAGAAAGGTGGCACCCGTACGCCGACTCGATGTACAGCCGCTCCGCTTTCCGCTCCGCCGGTTTCGTGGCCACCCTGCATACCTTGTTTTTGTTGTCGTTCCACTGTAGTTTGTTGCTTTTATTGCTTCACCTGATTACGCGTCCGTTTCTAGGGGTCACCAGTGTAGTACTTCGTTATTCTACTTGTAGGTACTGACTTTACTGTGCTATTGTGATCTAATTTTGACTGACTCGTAACAGAAGATATTTAATGAACTTTGATACAAAAGAAACAGAATTTAAAACTTTTATGAATTTAATTAAAATACGCAAATTGCAAACACAGAGTTACCACGAATTATTTTAGGCCAGTGACAATCAACAACTCCGTCGTCTTGGTAACCATAGGTGTGACGTAGTATCGTCTGACTTCCAGTTGGCGCTACAAATCTGATTTTGGTGAATGCGTTGCTACAGTATAATTACTCTACAAGTTAAACAGAAATAAATATTTAAAAGGTGACTCAGTTATCTCTTCACTACCTAGATATCTTAAAAATCATCGGAGTATTCCCGTCTTTTGTAAAGATAAATGATATGAATGTCACAAAAACGTTCATAAAATTCGAAGTACAAACGTACCAAGAACCAACCTAACTATGTCATAACCATGAATCAAAACATATAATGAAAAAATGTACAAGTTTATTGGTGTCAAGACAAATTCTGAGTATCAATGAATGAATTACACTAAGCACTGGTCAAAGTGACCGAGATGACGCGCGCACGACGCGCAATATGAATTTCTTGCGATGACTAAGTAATGTCTGCCTTCCACTATACCTACTGAATAGTGTGTTTTCGTATTTCAATGACAGGTATTACCATTGAAATACAAATGCATTTACTAGAATTTTACAGTCAGAAACGCTTTGGATAACTTTATATGACCATAAGCATGCACCGTGCAGTCAATGTTACAGAACCTATGAACATCACTGCGGTTTACCTAGGTACATTATTATAATACGTAAGCGCTGCAGAATATTCAAAAAAATCCCATACTCTAAAACAAAAATACAATTCAGAGGCTATTTGTAAAAAGCTTAAAAGCTTACCAAACGAATTGTACAGATCACATATGCTACCATAATAATATTATCATCAGATCTAAGTAAACGAATAAAGACATGTACCTACGAGTAATATGTTATTAAGCGTTCTTACCTAACAAAACTGCCCTCTTGCACGTAGACCACAAAAATATTTATCCAAAGCCAGAAACGGGGTTATTAAATAACACAGTTTTGCTGGTAACACCCACCTGTGCGTTCGTTAAATATATCCCTCCCGCGGCATCAATCAGCGAGGCCCCGCGTGCGTGACCCCTCAGGGATCATGCAGGCACCCGTAAACGAGTTAAATGTAAAAATGTTACTCTGAATATTCTATACTTCCTACCTATATAACTTTGGTTCTTAATGTTCAAAAAAAATAAAAAAAAAACCCGTTTATTTTTTTCTAACAATATGGTTGTTGTCGGCTGTGAAATCGACGGGTTGTGCGCTTCTCTGCCATCTGACAGCATCCATTTTGTTTTATCGGGCTGGCGACCACGTTTTCTTCGGAAAAAGAATTCGTCTTGCCCAATCACCGTACATCGTTGCCGCAAGTTATTTGCAGATTAATTTTACTTGACATTGGCAAAATTCGTAATAACGAGAGGCCATTAAATAAATAAGAATAATAAGAATTTCTTAACTCTAGTGGTCGGAGCCGACTTTTAAGCATGAAGATGCTTGAAATCATAATGAAAAAGTTCCCTTATATTTTTTAAAAATCTTAACGATTTGGTATATTCGTAATATTTTGTGCAAGTTTTGTATGTTAATAAGGTTTGCCTTTCCTGTCAGAAATTCACAATCAAAGTTTAAAGTTATCTATAACACATAAGTTTAATTATTATTTCGAGTCGCAACTTGAAGTTAAGTATATAATTTTCGACAAATTGCGATTGCGATATGACTTACATTTCATGATTCGTGACACGCACGTTGTACAAAATGTTTCTATCGTTTGTCTGTATTTGGTAGGAATATTATTTATGGTAATAAATTACATTTGCATTTTTTTCCTGGGGACCAGGCTTTCCCTTGTGAAGAAAACAAATGGGCATTACAAATTGTGGAATCATTATAAGAGGTTTTAAGGGGGTTTACGCGGAACGGTTTTCCATACTTTTCAAGTCGAAAATATTGGAAACGAACAAACCGATTCTAACTAAACTTGCCATGCATAAGCAAGACACGCTAATCTAATTAGTTGTACGGGGATTTTCGGTTTGTATGAGAAGCTAAAAATTGCTATTAGACTTTAGAATTATTATTAGACTTTACAAAAAATCTTCTTGCAACCAATTAAACTAGCCTGACTTTCTTATGCATGTAGATTCGCTTTGTACGTTTCCAATATTTTTGACTTTTCATCTCTTTCATTTATCTCGTTAGTTGTATATTTTTATTCATTTGTAATGTATCACATGTAGGTATGTTTTATTTGTCTCTTTTTTAAGTACAATACAGTACAATTAATTTACAATTTTCCTTTAAGTACAATACAGAAATTTTTAAATTTTTCATCAATTTAATTCTTGCACCCTTTTGCGTTTTCATTCCTTTATCACCTTGTTGGAAGGACCACCCTGTTGGACTGTTTTGTTTGTAGTTGTAGTTTTGTATTTTTTATTTATAATATATATTTATCAATTATATATCAATATTGTTATTTAAAATTATTTATTATTTTTAGAGAAATATTTTTTTAAGTCCTCTACAAGTATATTGTCGACAATTCTGAATTCACATTTCCATTAGGTTGGTCTCATATATACAGTGTAGCGTTGTACTAAATACATCGATCTCGTGCAGAGCTTTGGGGATGTGGAATGTACATTCTACATAGTACCTAGCCATAAATAAATTGGGCAACTCAATCAGTCCATATTTTTGTCAATATACGAATACATCTTTGTATTTAAAAGGGTTGGTTTCATGAATATTAATTTTGTATCGATCTCATGAAGACTTCAAGAGATAAATAAGAAACTGCTTGGTAGATATCTGAACATACGTACAATACCAGATTACCAGCTCCCATCTCACATAATAATTTAGTTTTGTGAATTGTCAAAACGAGAATATTACTTAAATATTACAATTTATATTTGTGCTATCCGGTTACTACTACTCCAAACGTTAAACGATATAAAAATATAACTTCAACACAAGCATCAAGGGACAGTATAGGTAATCATATTTTATTGTAGTAAGGAAGGAATGCAGGGAACTTGAGTAATATTAATACGTTGTCAACCTTACTTAACTGTCAGTGTCATCGATTGTAATATTAGCCGGAAAACTACTTTCACCTTAATTCACCTCTATTGAAACAGCAAATATCTTGCTATAAAAATAAATACATAAGGAGCAATGAGACAAGGAGTTGCGTGAGACGTTATTACGGTTCGCGTTTTATGGCATTTTGTACCTAGTTACTAGAACGGGAATTGCAGTGTGATTTCAGAGTAATGTTTAAATTAACATATATTAATATTGCCTTCAACTATATCCGCATGGGGTTAGGATAACGTCAATTCTATCCGCCAACATCCTATTTGAAATTCCGGGGCACGAAATACTCGAACCTTTCGCAGAGTTGATTAATTGGTTTTAATTTGAGTTATATGCAAGAAGTTAATGAATGTCATACTCCACTATGTAGACACAACAAATTGGTTAAACTTTCAACTTACACACTTACATTTAAAGTTTCCTTGTACTAAATTTTGTAACAATATCCAACAGATTTTTTTTTGTTACTCAATACCTTTTTTTGAACAAATACCGTTACATTCCCTAGTATCGTCTGTCGCTTTCATTGCTAGTCCTAATACAAAAGAGACATCTCGTCATTCACAGCTTTTGTTTACCTCAAGAAATATCTTGCAATAAGTCAGATTGTCGCTTAAAGGGCGTTTACACTTACAATTTTTTTTACTAAAACTGTCTTTTAAATTTAAAACTTTATAGGCACATATACAGGGTGGTGCCGTCAATATGACAATAAATTAAAACATGGTCTATATTGGTTCATAGGAATGGTTTGCCACAATTAAAAACATCTTATTCGGTTGATGATTTTATGACATTTCTATGAAATAATGCAGCCAATGTTATATTATTTCATACAAATGTCATGAAATTATCAAATGAATAAGATGTTTTTGAAAGTGGCAAACCATTTCTATGAACTAATATAGCCCATGTTTTAATTTATTGTCGTATTGACGGCACCAACTTGTATATGTATAATACTAAGCTACAGATGGTAGTCCAAAACAATAAACTTTAAATTATTTATTTAATTTATCATATAAGTGGGTAGAATAAATGCAAATATGCAACCCTTGACCATTCGCGACTTGAATAAAAATACCCATTATACTGACTACGTTACTTCTTCGGATACTAAGCCTTTGAACCAGCATCCTTGCAGATACTAACCGGAGCTGTGGTCATGAAATGAGCTCCTTCATGTAACCGAATCGACAACGTCCCAATTTTAAACGCAAAGTTTTCCGTTAACTTTGATATAGTTTGTGGTCTCGTGATTTGGTAAGAATGAATGATTTATAACTTTATTTATTAAATATTTATTCACTGCAAATAGTATCATTAAGGTGATAAAAGACGGTATTCTTAATTTTGATTTTAACATTATTAAATGTTTGAAAAATTATTTACTATAAAAATCTATCTAAACTAGAAAAATTTTAACGTCCCCCGCCTCAGGACGTGAAATTTTTCTAGTTTAGATAGATTTTTATTAGTTTTCAATTACTATTGCAAACTTAAACTTTTCTAGAGGAATGTACTGGACAAAAATTAATCTTTGCTTGAGTTTAGTGCAAGGTCCTCGTGTGTAGAGGACCTATTAGCTTGCCGGTCGTAGGGCAACGCGGGTACGGCCCGCGACAGTAATTATCTGGTGTCGTCGACTTCCCGAGCGTTCACCCCAGGGATCGTGGACTCGCTCAACTCCGACTGATCCCTTAGTCATATCATTTGTAGCTGCTAATTTGTCTGAGACCAGATTTAAGTTTGCGGGGATCACTTACTGGAAATTCTAAATAATTATAATAACGCGACGTTGACTCAAACTCTAGCTTTCTCGGTTAGCAAACTTTTTTTATATTTATCTGACACTAAATAAGAAAATGTTTTAGGTAACAATAAAGATTCGGTAGACACACTAGAACTTAATATGTCACAGAAATATTTCACACCCAGGGATGACTAAACGTTGCGGATCACGTACGCAACCGTTGAAACCTTTTGTCAGTCGATTAAAAAGTAACCCAACACGCATTTGGTAGGTATTGTGAGGATAACGGTGTGTGACCACTTAGCGGTTATTAACGTTCTTTAATTTGACAGTTTCAATGTATACAAGCGCAATGAAACCCGAGAACCGACTCGCATTGATCGGATAACATGTTACGAAACCGAATCAAAAGAATTGATATCGATGTTCACATGTAGGGTTTTTATCAACTGATCACAGAATAAGGAAAATATTTTTTATCACAATCAGAAATGATGATAAAACACTTCTTACTTATTGTTTTTAGGTAAATACTAAGATACTGACTGACTAATTAGAATGAATTCATAGAAAAATTTTACCTATATTTTTTGATGTCAGTAGCTTCACAAAATCCCAACAAAGAAGTAAATAGATTTTGTAGAAGCTTCTGGTGTTTTAATGAAGTCTTCAACGATTTGAATATTAGTTTAAAATTGTGTGCAGTATTTAAATCATAATAGTAATTATTTAGGTAGGTATTATTACTGTCGCAATGGCGGACTCGCCTAATCGTGCAAGCGGCTGCTCACGGCCAACCGCCGCCCACTCGCCGACTCCATTTAAACCCATATACAGTGTTCCTTCTATATAATATTCATATTTTTATACATCCAAATGAAGCAATATGTTAATTGAGAAACAATTACGTTGATACTGATCTGGGTTTAAGTTATTACGATATGGCCCACGGCTTTATCTGGAATTTTGCATAGAGATTAAATTCGTCGCTTGTTTCACTAAAAATATCAAAATGATGCCATCAAAATTCAGTTCATTTTATTCTAAATAAGTAATTAGTAAGTTCTAAGAGAGAAAGTTTTGTAAGACTCTTAAAATATCTATATGTAAATATTTGTAAGATTTTAAAGAACTGATTTCATTTTCATAAAGAGCCTTATGATTTTTTTTGCTTTCCGCATGAAGTAACATTTTTTATTTGTTTTATTACTATAGCGGGATCACAAAATAAATTAAATAACAGCTTAGAAAACCACTCACGGTAGCCTCCTATTGTGCGATGGCGAATGTTGATAATACAGTTTAATCAGTCATTGTGCTAATGTATTTAATTTAATAATGCATAACTGCGTGGTTTCTGAGTTTTGAGATAATGGTAATAGAGTTATATATTTATTTAAAATTTAATTGCAGACCCTTACATGTACCTAATGCTCCTGGAATAATTCACTTTACATTACACATTGTTTGTGTCTGGACGCGTGTGTTAGAAAATAGGATTTATTGTTAAAAAATATAAAATTGAAAATTTTCAGTAAACCCCGGCCTCATTAGTCATTTATCTAACACCATCTCATTGAGACTATTCTTATGAGCCCAAATACGCTATATCTGCTGTAAATTTCTGAAGAATTAACCATCCCGAGGAGTTTTTGATGGTATAGGATCAGCTCAAGGCTAATACGTCATGGGAATGTCACCGAAGTGACAATACACCAAATTTCAAATCAATTGGATCTGTGAAAGTTAGTAATCCTTTTATCGTGTAGATCATAGTTAAGAAGTCACGTCAGCTTTCAAACAAAAAAAACAAAACAAAATCGGTCCATTCGTTCAGGAGCTACGATGCCACAGACAGACACACAGATACACAATCTGTGTGTCTGTCTGTGGCATCGTAGCTCCTGTACTGTATATCTGTGTCATTTTTTTTAACCTCCGACGAAAAAGATGGGTGTTATAAGTTTGACGTGTCTATAGTTACACAGACAGACACGTCACACTTTTAACACCCCTCTTTTTCGTCGGGGGTTAAAAAACTTGTTTTAGTTATCCTTTTTTTTATTTTTTGTTGGTGTGGTTAGATAAGTGTAATGCTTAGTTAAATACATGCCAGTAAAAATATGTTTTACAATAGCAAGAGGTATTCCTCTAGATATTTTTAGTAGGTATACTTATTAGTAGGTAACTATTAAAATAAAATATAAATGGATAAAAAGGTAAAGAAACTTAAGATATTTTATTAATTTTATACAATTTACGACTTAAAACCTAATCAAACCAAGCCTAAAAGCAGAAAGAATATAATATACACAGTAACAATAGAGTCATAATTATGTTAGACTTGTTGTCAGTGTCGGTTTTTTCTGTATGTAGAAAAACAGGAAAATTTTATTTTCTTATTTATTAAAATATGTCATAAAACTGACTTTAGCTTAGTAATCTGTTACAAGTCACGTAACCGACTTCAAAACACTAAAAAGGAAAAAATAATTCAATTTCAGTACCTGTACTTACCTCCTAAAATGTATTTGTTGGAGTTGTTGCTTCACTTCGCTTCACTTTCTATTGTCTCTGGAAACAGCTTAGCACCATCTCCAAAAAATCCCCTATTCCCAGTTGTTTTACTGAGTAGGCTTACCAGTTGAAATACTGGAAGGCTCCTTCCCAATAGACTTACTGATAGTAAGACTTCGCTGGTGTTATTTTTTTCCCATTAGTTTTACTTTATCAAAATTTATAAAACATAGACCTCGTAATTTATAGACAGTCGCTCTATTAAGTCTAAGAGAAAAAAATGCATTTTGTTTCAAATGAACAAACAATAGGGAACTAAATTTTGAATATTAGTTTAATTGAAAAAATAATCCATTTCACCAACGTAACTTTTCAAAAAAATGTCTAACGCTTATATCCCCATTAATTAATTGCATTTAGTTAAGGAGTTGTACCTTCCATCATTAGCTCATTAACATGAGATGATGACTAACAGAGGCAAATACTTAATAGCTTTGAAAAAAAGTAAAACATGTCACACGTGCCAATAAAATTTGAGGTTTGCCCTCGATTTTCCTAGGATCCCATCGTTACATCCTGACTTGCTGACAATGGGACCACCACTGGAGTATACTCTATCGAATAAAAAAAGAATTTTGAAAATCGGTTCACAATTGACAGAGAAATCGGTGACAATACATGCAAAAAAAAATACATACAGTGGATCATATAACCTCCTTCTTTTTTGAAGTCGGTTAAAATACGTTTGCATTGAAAAACCTCCTCCTTTTAGAAGTTGGCTTAAAATCAATACGCAGGTATTACGGGCTTTGCTAGCAAGATACAAACTGAATACTATTATTATTATTTATTTATAAATTCATGTACCTACGCACACAATCAACACAACTGCTCGTGTACAATTTTTTGTCTGCAAGGATTTAGATTTATAGTTATGTACTTTAAATTTTTTAATACCTATTATCCTCTTTTTTTTATAAAACTCTAGCCTTGTAAGAAGTGCAAGTTCATACATTTTAAGATAGGTACACATATTATGTAAAACTAATGAACACACCGTCTCTAAGTATATAACAAAATACTTATGAAAAATGTGCTAGCAAGAACCCACTCTATTCTCAATAAGTACTCAGTTTTAGCAAAGCAGTTTCGTGTAAATAAGGGGAATGTTAAACGTTTGTCTTCAGGTGATGATGAATGACAGTGTCACTAGCTAGACCAGGTTGTTTTTCAGAAGCGCTGTCCAGCTCGACGCATTGTTCTAGTATCGACTAGTTTATCAACATTCCGTGTTGAATGTCTGACAACCTGTCTTGGATCGTACCTAAGCTGCTTGTTATGGGGAAACAGTATTGTATAAAACATTCGCAATCGAAGATAGGCGAAATCCGACCTATCTCCGAAGTCATTAGAGATCTGATTGTGTTATAACAATGTGTCGTTTGGTCCCCACTTGGGCGGATTCCCGCGGTCTCGACTCAACTCAAGTAATTACAAACTGCGACACTTGTAGCGAAAGCTTCCCGTGCACAACGAACGTACCAAATACGAAATGATTATTCTCTAATTTGAAGTTAAGTATAAGTACACTATACTGTCTACAAAAAATACCGTTATATAACTGTTGTTTCCGTGGTAGAAACCTGAATATAGGAAAATCTCAGTGTACTGTACTCAAACGAATTGATAAATTAATATTCATTTTAAATGAAAAAAAGAAACTCTCGCATAGTTAACTATATAATAATCATTAAAAACAATAAAATTCTCTTCCATTATTCTATTCAAAGTAGACAAATTGAGTAAGTTCTTTAAAAAGACTGCCTTTAGATTCATACATAAACAGCCATGTTAATTGCTTTGCGTACAGTAATACGATTTGAATACACTTAAGGAATTACTCTTGGTTCCAAGTTTGTTATTCAAGAAAGTTGAAGGAACTCCATAAAGACAGTAGAAAAAGAAAAATGATAAGTTTAAAGGTGCAAAACGAACATTTGCCTGCCTTAATGAGTTTTCTTAGAGCTTTCCCGAGACCAAAGCTCTTTTGATGCGTTAAAACTGTCCTTATTTCAGTAAATAAGGACAGTTTTAACGCATGATTACATATACGAAATTCGAAATCAAATGAATGAATGAGGCCTCAGGATGACAACACACTTGCAATATCAAGTGATTGTTTCCTTGTTATTGCAGATGTCTATAGGCGGCGGTAACCGCTTACCATCAGGTGGGCCAGCTTGTTTGTCATTTAGTTGTATAAAAAAATGACATATATACATTGTAACAATTACAAAAAAAAAAGCTTGTTCGAGTCCCGCCTGGAGCATATGATTTTTCATCGCTTTCTTTCTTCATTTGTAATTATTACAATAAAGTAGGCGTTTAAACGCATCAAAAGTGACCATCACTAAAATGTGATATGCTATATACATTATTATTTTTTTAGCATATTAATTAACTATAATTATTCCAGATAACCCTGTCTTCTGGGAGGTAATAAACGTGCCGAAGTAATCAAATTTAATATGTATGCTAACTATCAAAATCAATACTAATTCTTATTAAAAGACATTATACTTGTATATATAATGAGATAATGACATAAAGAATATAGGTATACTCGTATTTATCAGAAAAAGAATATCTTCCGTGACCGTTTCGTTATGCCTTTGCCTGTCAGACTTTTTTAAAGGACTCTACGCCGACTCTACATAATATACAGGTTGACCGTAGAGGTGACGTCCAAAGCTAAGATTTAGATGCTTATTCTTAATTTTGATTTTAACATTATTATAAATGATTGAAAAATTATGATTATTTAGATACTTACCATATATTGAGTACTCCACGATTATATTTCTAATAATGGTCTGGAATGTGTGGCTTGACAAATTAAAAATCAAACCTAATTTGAAAATAACACAATATTAAACCCTGAAATCAACCATTACCATTTTTCTAAACTAACTACCCTTCTAATTTTGAGTACGGACGATCATGGCTAATTAAATATATTAGGCTTGGTTCAGAAGATTACGCAAGAGCCTATGTCCTTATGATATGACATCTGAGAACTTTATAAATAGACAGGAAAAAATTGACAACCCGGCCTCTGCACTTCAAACGGTGCTCAGTGCTTACCTAAGTGTGCAGCGACCCTTCAAATGGTCCGTTTATTAGTCGCGTATCGCCGTATCATCGTCTACCTGATATTTAAAAGAACTCTTTGTTCGGCAGTTCGTTGACCTCCTTATCTAGGAGTGCCCTACTCTTCTTGTCGACGCAACCCATTTTTGTATAATTTCATATAGATAATATCACTTTATGGACTTGTTTGTATTGAAATATGAATGTCTCACTTTCATACATATGTAAAGCTTTCAATCCTCTTATAAGTCGACTCTCTGCTTACATACGTTTTTCAAGGAAATAACTTGTTTCAAATAGGTTCAATTCACATCTTGTAGTTAGGTACATAAATTCCTTTATTTACATTATAGCACCTACCTACTCCACTGTGCATTATCATCATACATATTAAATCTGTAAAGTAATCACAAATCAGACACAACAGATTTTTTTATTGTGTGTGAGGGCCAACGAACCAGTTGTAAACGAAAAGACTCTTATATAATTACGATTATAATTTAAAATACTGCGTACCCAATACCCATATTAATTTACACACATCAAAAAATAGGTCAGCCTCTAATTATAAATAAACATTTATAGCCTCAGCGTGTCTTTGTAAATAGATTATAAGATTTGAAAACGAAGAATTTAATTACAAATTATAAAAACAAAGCCGAGCTGTAATACGATGAAGTCGATTTCAGACATTCAGACGAGGTTGCTGGTTAATAAATTATTGCCAGCAGTGTACGTGACGGGCGATAATGCTTGTGGCTCGCATGCTAGACGCATGCCGCATGCTATGCTCACGGAGGTGTATTCCCGACGGCCACATGTGCAGATACATAAGCTCTACCATAGGGACTATTGTAAAACCATGAACTGGTGTGGAATTCTTAAATTATAATTTGGTGTTTACTAATTGCATTTTTATAAAAGTAAATTGTAACTTTTAATAGAGGTAAGGCATAGTGGTATTTACTACGAATATTTCGAGCTCTATTGGAGTGGAGTGGCTCTCATTTTCACCTTACAAAGTGTGGTATATTGCTACTAACTGCGTAATGCTGACTCTTGTTTTCATAGGGTAGGCAGCGCGTGAGTGTTGCTACGGCAAGGCGACCGCGACGATAAACGTTTTGCATCAACGCTTGTTTCCCACCCTTGTCTTATTATTTTTATACTTCAGCCGCTCTTTATGCTTAATTTTCGGTCCACCTGCTGTTTTAAAATGATTATCTATTAGTTTTCCTTCCATTCTTAACAAAGAAAATAATGACACATTGAGTACCTACTTACCTTATTATGATCTGAAGATTAAAAATTCACATTACATTTCGCGACGAATATTCTGCACAAATACCACTTAATATGTAATTAATGCTATTTAATTATTGTCCATGCTAATGACTCTAGTGTCCGCTAATGTATTTTTAATTATTTATATTCAATTATTAATTGCATTCTAATTTCTGACAGTCAAGAATACACCTTTCATATACCTACGTTTGTTTGGGCGGGCGAGCGGTGCGGGGCTGGTAGATCGTGTGGCTTGCGGGGGCTGTCTATCTAATAAACAGAGCTTCATAAATGCGTTAATTAATCATAGTTAAACACCGCGTAACATCAACAATATAGCTGCTCTGGACATAGGATTGACAAAATATTGGATTAACACAACAGTTGACATGTTAACTAAACGTTTGCTCTCGTTGACTCGTGTTGTCTCTCTTTGTTGACAGCGGATTTGTTGTGTTTAGATATCTACTAAAACTAATAAACATAAGAAATAATGAGACATTAAAATCCGTCTTTCTGGGAATTGATGGAATTAGTAAAGATAATTGATGGTCTGGTCGGGTGGTGGGATAGTACCGCATATCTACTAAGCCAGACGTTCCAATTTGAACTTTTTGCACAAATCATTTATGTTTGTAGTTTGTTATGTGAAATTTCCTATTATAGTATCCATAACACAGGGTCATAATGATGCTTAATTTGGACTAAATAGATATACTAAAGTAGACCAGCCCCCAGAGGTCCACGGGAGACTCGACGGGGGTATACGTTGCGGTATACGTTGAGGTATCTAATCTTCACATTTTTTGGCAAGTTTTGGAAATATGGTAGAAATGTAGCTGCAGGGGATGCGCCGGAACCAGCAAAATTTTTAAAGTGGTCTGAGGAAAAAGTCTGAAATCCTATGGGCTAGATAATAAATGCGAGTCTAAGAACATCATTACCATTATTTGACTTATTATTGATAAAGAAGGAAGATCTTGGAATAAATAGACTTAGGTACTATATCTTTAGTACTATTTACACTGAGTAATATTACCCAAAGTGCTATTTTACAAATACGGCGTCTTTCCTTAAGTATTATTTAATTATCAATAATGAGTCTGCTTCCTAATGCGTTGATACGTAAACGCACATTAACTACGTGAAACCCAGCGCAGTTCCTCGAAGGGCTTATTTTTCGTTGCAATGTCAACAGGATTTGTTACCAAAATTAGCCCGCAGCGGGTAGTTTAAGTTTAACCTAAACAAGGGGCGGAAGGCGCGGGGCGTGTGGCTACACAAATAGCCCGGTGACCCGGCCATTGACTCGGTTTATCCTAAACCGTCCTACTACTCCAGTTCGCTAAGACGCAGAAGCCAAACAATTAGCTTTATTTCTATATACAAAATAGCTGCAGACTGTCTCACACTTTATGACCACATAATATTGCATGTGGAACACGTGCGATATCCTAAACGCGAATCAAGCGAAGTGAGGCACGCAAAATATTAATTAATAAGAAAATACTTAAAAAGCAAAGTTCTAAATAAGATTTTATTATGTGTGCTGTTCTGACTAATAATAATACCGAATATCTCAATGTAACGTAAGTTTATAGGGGAACGTTTCTTCAAATTGCCATTTCGATTAAACCACAAATTCGTTGCAGTATTTTTTGCACTGTCATTACACTCATGGACTGATTTAAAGGAATGATAAAAACGATTGTTTCTTCGAATTTCGTTTCATTTCTTCCATTAAGTTACTATTGATTTTCCTAAAAATTACCGTTTATGAAATTTTCCTCAACGTCCGTTTTTTTAATTTTAAGATCAAATGATCTTAGGTTAGGTAATGATCTTATTATTAATATAATTAGGTTTAAATAAATCTAATTATATTAATTTTATTTATTAGATTAACTTTTTTAAAGTAATTTTTCCAGAGGAACAGAGAGAAGAGATGAATCGTTTTGTTAGAAGCAGAGTCATCTCTGTGACGACAAAGTTTTGCATGCTCCCAATCTGCAGACAGTTGACAACGGCACTATTGATGTCTTGAAATTTGTAAAATAGATATATTATGTAAATCTGAGTTACATAATCTATCTATTTTACAAATTTCAAATAATAGGTTGGGGAAAAACTTTCTTCGCATTTTTTAAGAAAATTCAAAACATATTTTAATATAGTTTATTTACATTTAACTAAAGTATGTAGGTACCATTTTGTTCGATAACTTTTTGCCATTTTGTAGGTAGGGTCATGATCCCATTGCTATAGAAATTTTGGGGCTTCTGATCAAAATACCGCGACAAGTGGTTTTGGCAGTCCTCTCGTGATGTTAACCTGACACTGCCTAGAGAATTCTGAAGAGAGCGAAACTGGTGGAAATCTGAAGGTACAAGGTCAGGAATATACGGCGGATGCATTAACACCTCCCAGCCAAACTCTCTTAATTTTTGCTGAGTGGCTAAAGATGTGTGAGGTCTAGCGTTATCATGATGAAAAACCACACCCCTTCTGTTGATTAATTCAGGCCGCTTTCTCTCAACTTCTTGCTTTAATCTCATCAGTTGTTCGCAATAGAGTTCAGAATCGATGGTCCTGCCTGATGGTAACAGCTCATAATGAATAATGCCTTCCAATCCCACCACACACACAGCATCACCTTGTTGCGAGTTAACCCGGGTTTGGCCACAGTCTGTGAAGCCTGACCGGCCGGCCCTTGACCACAACCTTTTTCGCACGTTCTTGTCGTACGTGATCCACTTTTTATCAGCAGTTATCAGCTTCTTCAAAAATGGTTCGGTTTCATTACGTCGTAATAAAGAATCACAAATGAGTACACGGTTCATTAGGTTTCTTTCAGTGAGCTCGTGGGGTACCCAAAAATCGAGCTTTTTTGTGTACCCATTTTTTTTTAAATGCTCCATAACTGAGTAATTAAAATAGAATAAAACTAGAAAAATTTCACGTCCTGAGGCAGGAATCGAACCCGCGACCTTTCGCAATCCGGGCGACTGCTCTGACCACTGAGCCACCCAGGACTTGGGATATCCCTGTGAAATTCTTCTAGTCTTTCTTGTATTTGCGTTTATGAGCTAACGTCCACCCTACAATGTCGAAATATTCTATTTCAACATCCGAAACGAGTATTTTTACAAATACCGACGATTCGGTTAAGTTGGGGCAGTGCTTTCAAATATTCTTAATTTTTGATTTTAACATTATTATAAATGTTTGAAAAATTACTTAGTAATTAAAATAGAATAAAACTAGAAAAATGTCACGTCCTGAGGCAGGAATCGAACCCGCGACCTTTCGCAATCCGGGCGACTGCTCTGACCACTGAGCCACCCAGGACTTGGGATATCCCTGTGAAATTCTTCTAGTCTTTCTTGTATTTGCGTTTATGAGCTAACGTCCACCCTACAATGAAAACACTTTTTTTTTTTTTTTTTTTTTGTCTGAAAAGCTTTTATAGCTACCCTACGCCGATTAGTGCCGAAGTAGAGTTATGTAAGACTCTCTGCGTACACAGGTAACGTAGCACAGCATACTCACTAAAAACAGACAGTTTTCCGTCATACCGTTAACTAGCGCGACGCGGGGAAGACAAAGTAGGCGTCCGCGAGCGCGCCAACGGAGGCCGGTGAACGCGCCTAGTCAACAAGGAGGAAGGAAAATACCCGCGGAAAACATTGGGTATTTTCCTACAGCGAGGGGACAGTAGTTGCAGACGCCGGAGCCCAATTCCGACGTCCGCCACCCCCATTAGGGCGGATGGAGTTGGATGTACAGTCTTCTCCTCCGACCTGTACGCCGCCTGCGATTCGGCGCCGCGAGAGGATCTTCTTCTCGGGCCCGCTCAGCGGCCTCTTTCTGTAGCATTACTTGTTCGCAAAAAGAGGCGACTACCTCCCAGGATGTTGCACTGCCGACCATATGTCGGATTACAGCCGACAGCGTGAGATCCGGACCTATGCGTGCTACGAGGACACGACGCTGTTGGGCCCATGCTGGACAAAATTCAAGTGTGTGTTGTGCCGTGTCTTCACTACTCTCACAATGGTGACAGCGGGGGCACGACTCTCTCCCAACGATAAAGTGCAGATAGCGGCCAAAGCATCCATGCCCTGACATCACCTGCACGAGACGGAAGGAGAGAGAGCCGTGTCTCCGGCCCACCCATTCAGCTAAGTTTGGCTGTATGCCTCCGATGGTCCAGTGGCCGGCAACCGGCACCAAAAGTCGGCGCCTCCACTCCTCCATTACTGCCCTTTGGGCACGAACTCGCCAACGACTAATCATTTCGGGTGACGGCTGAGCACCCTCTCTGCGGACCATTGCACTACGCCTGTAGACCTCAGACAACGCTAAAGCGTCGAGATCCCAGGGTGGAGTCCCCGCCAAGGCACACGCAGCATCAAACGAAACCGTGCGATATCCGCGTGCGACCCTAATCGCCATTGTCCTCTGTGATCTCCGTAGCAGGATCCTATTATGTGGTGATAGGGTTTCTGCCCACACGGGTGAGCCATATAGTGCCATAGCTCTAACCACCCCGGTGTAAAGGCGGCGGCAAGCAACGTTGGGCCCTCCTATGTTTGGTAGGAGTCGGCTGAGCCCCGCAACCGTTCCTGTCAATTTAGGACATAAGTGACGGAAGTGTTCTTTAAAACTCCAACTGGGGTCAAGAATCAGCCCCAGGTAGCGCATGTGCGCTGTCACAGTGATATTGACACCATTAACTACTAGGTGTGCCCCTGGCGGTGGTTTGCGACGCGGACCGTGAAACAGTAAGGCTTCGGTCTTGTCAAGCGCCACCCTCAGTCCCAGCCTCTCAATTCGCTTTACCACGTGTCTTACTCCGACAGTAGCGAGACGTGCGGCCTGTTCAAAATTGTCAGCCCTGGCTAAGAGGAGTGTGTCGTCGGCGTAGCACACTAAGCTTAGTCCTCCAAGCAGAGCGCTGCGTAGAGCCCAATTATATCCAATGTTCCACAGCGTCGGGCCTAAAACCGACCCCTGTGGAACACCGCATTTCATGATTTTATCAATACTCTGCCCATTCTTATCGACACACCGAATGCGCCGGCCCCGAAGGTAGCTGGCAATAAAACGGCGCAGGTAAGCAGGTAGGCCGTGGTAACGGAAAGCTTCCTCGATACACTCGAATGGCAGGGTGTTAAAGGCGTTCGAAATATCAAGCGAAACCGCCAAAACTACCCTGCCCCTCGCCACTTCTTCTTGAGCAAGAGTCTTCACTTTCAGGAGGGCGTCTATTGTTGAACGCCGTTCCCGGAACCCAAATTGAAAATCAACCAGGTTGGGTCCTACTCTACTGAGGTGACTCGTAATTCGGTCGGCCACAATTCTTTCCAGCATCTTCCCAGCCTCATCCAATAAAACTATTGGGCGGTAGGCCGAGGGGCTGTCTGCTGGTTTGCCGGGCTTTTTCAGGAGCACCAGGCGTCCGATCTTCCAAGTTTGGGGATAGCATCCAGTCAACAAACACTCGTTGAAGAGATCCCGAAGTCGACTTTCCAGATACTCTAGGGAGATCGCCAATATTCGGCCAGGAATCCCGTCTGGCCCCGGAGCCGTGTTTTTAGCTCGGAGTCTCTCTACAGCAGCGCTGAACTCCCCATTTGTGATTGTGGCAGGTAGCTCATGTTCCTCATCGGACCGTTGGTCAGTAAATACCATCATCGGTGGCTCAAAGTCTTCGCGTTCCGGAAAGAGTGTGGCTACAATACTGCGCAGCAGTGGCGGGTGAAGCGACTCAACAACCGGAGGACCCCTTGACAATTTTTCGCGCACAGCGCGGTAAGGCCTACCCCACGGATCTCTGTTAAGCTCTTCTAGCATCTTCTCGCGGGCAGCGGTTTTCGCCCTACAGATAGCACCCTGGAAGTCTTTTCGCGCCTTACTAAGACTTTCATAAAGGCGATCCTCCTCCTCTTGTCTACGGTTTTGTCGTCGGCGGCGGTATCTGGTGAAGACCCTACGCTTCACGATGCAGTCTTGTCGCAGGTCTGCAATCTCAGAGCTCCACCAATATACTTCACGCTTGGGTGGACGTCGATCGGCTCGGGGCATGGCCGAGTCACAGATGCGAGTCAGTGCCTCTCCGAACCTTTCAGCCTCTTCGTCTACCCCTACTTGACCAGATCGCCGATTACATAGCTCAAGTATCGAGGCTTCAACAGCCAAGTCACTTTTTAGTTTTTTAAGGCACCAGCGCGGGAACTGTAGAGCTCTACCAGCAGCAGGCTGGATTCCGGAGTTCGACTGTTGAGGGGAGACCTCAAATCTGATATATAAGTGGTCAGATAAGGTCTCCACCTCCGTTTCAACCCTCCAATTAATAACCCGGTTTGCAAGGGAGGGGGACGCGTAGCTAACATCTACAATGGAGCCCCCTCTCCGTCGAACACAGGTGTTTTGGTTGCCGCGATTCAGTAAGGTAAGCCCTAAACTAGCAGCCCATTCGGTGACCAGTTCGCCGCGCACATCTGTAGCGGGTGAGCCCCAAGCAATAGCTTTAGCATTGAGGTCTCCCAGGATCAAAATCTGACGTGGTGACGCCCGGCGTACAGCAATTGAGAGCTCAGCCATGAAGGCCTCGAAATCTGCGAAGCTTTTATTCGGAGAAAAGTAGGTTCCAACAACCACCAGGTTCTCCCACAGAACAGAGACATATCCATCACCTCTCGCTAGGACTGTTAGTGGGGAGGAACTTCCGATCATAGAACCTACGACAGCCACGGATTCCAGTGTGTCCGCAGCCCAGTATGGACTTGGGAGAACACAGTAGGGCTCTGCGATTACCGCTACGTCAATAAGCCACTGTCTTTGGGATTGTGTAAAAAGATTTTGCGCCCCACAACAGTGGTTGAGATTCCCTTGGAGTATTTTAATATGGCGACTATTCTCCATTGGCATGCTGGTCGGTCTCCATGGCGTCAACCTCAGATGAAGCCTGCCTCCCGGTATTATTATTAGCGCTCTTGGTTCCAGTTGGGGCTTTGTTCTTCTTGGAAGCGAAACAGTTGCTCCCGCCGGTTATATGATGAGCCTGCTTCTTGGCCTCTGCACATAGAGGACAATGAGGTGCCGCCGTGCAACCCGAAGCTTTGTGACCTGGCTGTGCACAACGGAAACACAGACTGCTCCTGTCAACCACGGATGTGCACCGCTGCCTCGTATGCCCGATCTCAAAGCAACGAAAGCACTTCATTTTTCTCGGCTCAAGCATTTTAACCTGAGCCGAGCTCCATCCGACCAGTAGGCGCCTAGCGTCAGAAATAGATTTGGCGGCAGCAACAGGGCATCGAACCCAAACGGCCCCCATGCCAATGCCATTGGACTCGCGGTTTATAACACCAACCCGGGTCTGATCACGTGAGCAATTGCCCTGACGAGATATAGCCGCAATTATATCTTCCACCGTGACTGAATCATCTAAGCCAGTTAAGCGAAGATCTGCAGTCTTGACCGGCCTGGCCACTTGAATGCCCTCACCGAGTGTAGCTTTCAACTTTTCGGCAAGTCTGTCGGCCTTGGCCCCGTTCTCCTCGCCGGAAACTTCAAGCAGCCGCGCACCAGTGGCTGTTTCCCTTACTTTGAGAGGGGGAAGATTCATCGCCTCTGCCTCCGCCTCAACAACCTGGCGGGCCTGGGTCATTACTTCCGCATACGATCTGCCAGATTTTGCTGCCTCTGGACCGATAGTGAGCACTACGGCTGCAGTTCGAGGCGCCCTGAGCCTATTGGGTTTCCTCTTCTTCCCCCCCTTTTTGGTATCAAGAGGGGAGGAAGAGGCCGCCACGCCTGTCTTTGCTTGCGCCTGAGTATAGGAGGCATTCAACATCACGGCAGCAGGCTGCGTAGTCAGTTTTCCATTTCGCTTGACCACTGTCTTCCATTCCTCGGTGTCCTGACCAAGTTTTGGTCCATGAGATGGCGTCTGGGAAGCAGTGGTGTTGGAAACCGTTTTGGCCACCACATTCTTGCCCTTTTTTACCCCTGCAGTCGTTGACGGCTCTGAGGCATAAACCTGGGAGGCCGATTCCTCATTTTTTCTGTCCGCAGCCAGTGGCGGACGGTGCTTCTTTGCAGGTAAGAGGCGCCCATCTACCTCGAGGCCATCAAGTTTGGCCCCAACCATGGTGTTAACCCTAGACATGATTTTTCTCATGAGTCTTTCCTCTTTGTCCTCGTCATCAGTCACAGGAACTGCAGACTTCCGTGCTTGCGGCACCGGCCTAATGGCTTTCTGCTTATGCTGTGGCAGAGAAGCAGTGGCTGGGGTCGTATCCATAGCCCAATCTTCTACATCTGCAGATGAATTCGGCGCGTTTTCTTTGAGCTTGTGAATTTTGGCGAATTCTTCTTTCAGATCGTCAAGTTCCCGCCGGACGGATTTGAGCTCGTTGACCTCCTGTCTGAGCGTTTCAATTTCCGACTTTAGGCGAAAGTTCTCATTGCGCACTAGGCGCGTCTCCTCCGAGGACGTGCGAGTAGCTAGAGCCTCGCACATGGGCGCTATTTGGCGTGCCGCATCTTTAAGGTCTCTTTTTATGGTGCCTTTCATGTTGCGAGACTTAGAAGCCCCGATGCTAATGGCCTGGGTAAGAACCCTGACCGTCTCCACAATAGTGTCAGCCGATTTATCGTCAGCAATAATCTCCCCAGAGTCGGGGTTTACTTTGCACTTCTTTTTAATGTTGGAAGCCTTTTTAACAAGGTTGCAAACTTCTGCTTCCAGCTCGCTTTCAGCATGAGACAGTTCAGCCTGCTGTCCTAATTTAAACATAAGCGCTTTTTGTTCGGCAAGCTCTGCTTTCTCTTCCATGGCATGGAAGCGCTGACGAGCCCTGGTGGTCGTCCCCGTAGGAGTCCTGAAACTTTCATCCGAGTCTCGTTCATCGGCGTCTGAAGTACTCTTGACGAGCCTTGAACGCTTACGACTTGTCTCTCCCTTCTTTGTAGGCCGTTTAGCCTTCAGCGTAACCGAGCCAGCATCGCTCTCTCTCCCTGAGGACAAATTTTGTGACAGATAGTCCCCCTCTTTATTTACAGAAATTTCGCTCTCGGCAACACTTGTCACCGAGGCACACCTACTACGACTAGTTGTTGGGTTTTTAAAAATATTTTCATCCATTATTAGTCCCACGAGTATGGGGGAAAATAGATCACGCAGGCGGTGCCCCCTGCACCTGCGCTACCCTAATACACCTGGGGGGACGGGCGGTACCCCAGGGTTGAACGTTCTTTGATGGGCTTACCCAGTCCACCACCTTAAGGCCTTCCGTCGCCACGGTTCCCAACGACGGAAGTTTGGGGTTTTTTATAGAGGTATGCTCCTCGCAGAGCCGGCCAATAAAGGCAAGCCCCCCTGGTCTCGTGTGTGCCGCTAGACGTGATCAACGACACACACACGAGATTACAGGTTGTCCGACGTTGGCCGAAGCCTGTATGTCCAACTGCTGCAACATCGCAGCAGCCGAACTCGCCGCACCGAGGGCCTTACAGGCCTACCACACCACGCCGCCCGAAGGTGCCGTGCAATGCCCGCCCTTAAAAGAACAGGCAGCCACACCCAGTAGCTGTCCGCGCCGGCCGAAGCCGGAATCTCCCATATCTGGGAGATGTTCCCCTATCCGCAACCCGGGGACGCGTCCGATGGCGGTACTGGAAACCGCACACGGACTACAATGAAAACACTGCCCCAACTTAACCGAATCGTCGGTATTTGTAAAAATACTCGTTTCGGATGTTGAAATAGAATATTTCGACATTGTAGGGTGGACGTTAGCTCATAAACGCAAATACAAGAAAGACTAGAAGAATTTCACAGGGATATCCCAAGTCCCGGGTGGCTCAGTGGTCAGAGCAGTCGCCCGGATTGCGAAAGGTCGCGGGTTCGATTCCTGCCACAGGACGTGAAATTTTTCTAGTTTTATTCTATTTTAATTACTAAGTAATTTTTCAAACATTTATAATAATGTTAAAATCAAAAATTAAGAATATTTGAAAGCACTGCCCCAACTTAACCGAATCGTCGGTATTTGTAAAAATACTCGTTTCGGATGTTGAAATAGAATATTTCGACATTGTAGGGTGGACGTTAGCTCATAAACGCAAATACAAGAAAGACTAGAAGAATTTCACAGGGATATCCCAAGTCCTGGGTGGCTCAGTGGTCAGAGCAGTCGCCCGGATTGCGAAAGGTCGCGGGTTCGATTCCTGCCACAGGACGTGAAATTTTTCTAGTTTTATTCTATTTTAATTACTAAGTAATTTTTCAAACATTTATAATAATGTTAAAATCAAAAATTAAGAATATTTGCTCCATAACTGTTTTGTGGTCAATTCCCAGTTCTTCAGCTAGGTCGTAACTACTGATATGCCGATCTTGCTCCAGTTTTTCAAATATGGCATCAATTTTATCCGTAATAGGGCGACCAGAGCGACGTGCATTTTTGACATCATAATTTCCGGATTGAAAACGCTTAAACCAAATTGTGCTACTCTCACAGACACTGCACTATGTCCATAAGCATCGCAAATTTTTTTCGCGGCTTGCATTGCATTTTTACCTTTTTTGTAGTAAAATTTTAAAATATATCGAATTTCTTCATTAGATTCACTCATCTTGACAGTACGAAAAACAAATGAAAAACACACATTTTCCTAATTTGAATTAGGAATTATCTTTTTTAAAACCTAAACTTTTAATGATCTCAAAACCAGCCAGATACAAATAGTACAGTCAAAGAGATTTTATTACAAGTTCATACATACTATGATGCGAAAAGACTTTTTCCCCAACCTAATATGTTTCGTTCAAAAGATACAGTCATCCATCACTTTGCCAGTACATGTCTCTTATTAGTAGGGGTTATGAGCTGTCAGAGTAATCAGTTTACTTCTGCTAATGACTGTGCCTACCCAGCAAATATCTTGGACAACAGAAACACATCGTCAATGATGTAAACGAACCAGTTCGTCAGTAAGTAGGTAGGTAGGAACAAAGGCACATGACATAGTTACTTCGGATAAAAACTTAAAAAATATATAAATAAATAAATATAAACAAATTTTAAGTAACCCCCGGCCTTATTAATCATCTATCGAACACCATCTCATTGAGACTATTCTTATGAACCCAAACACACTAAGTATGTCTCCTATAAGTTTCTCAAGAATTAAGTATCCCGCAGAGTTTTTGATTTTGGTTAGTATGTCTTGTGAATGTCACCGAAGTGACAGTAGTACACCAAATTTCAGTTCAATCGGATCTGTGAAAGTTAGTAAAACCTTTTTCTAATGTAGAAAATGAGCTGATAGTCATCAAACGCCTGAACTGAGCTTCATAAATTATAGCTAAGTACCATCCTAGTCACGTCAGCTTTCAATTAAAAAAAAATCAAAATCGGTCATCAAACGCCGGAACTGATCCTCATAAATTATAGCTAAGAACCATCCTAGTCACGTCTGCTTTCAAACAAAAAAATCAAATCAAAATCGGTCCATTCGTTTAGGAGCTACGACGCCACAGACAGATACGTCAAACTTATAACACCCCTCTTTTTCGTCAGGGGTTAAAAATCGTTACCATACGACGGCTGCCTAATGAAAATAAATAACTTCTGACGAGATGAACTACACAAACAAACTCGCATCAACCTACTTTTATATTTAGACACAAAAACACTTGAAACTTTTTCCCGTACGCTTCGAATCATATTTCCAGTTTAAGTTCTAGTTTATCATTTATGGTCTCCACTTCGACGATATAAGCGCGTGTTCATGCCTAAAGCTAATTACAACTACGATATGTTGGATGGAGTATTCTCATTCGTGCAATCCTTTCAGAACGAACTATAATATAAAATCAGGTTATGATAATTAACGAGCAGTTGGTCCTCCGGCCACCGCAAGGCTATGATAGACATCAACGTAATGACTTTAATAGGATAATGCATATTTTATTTTGACCCGAAAATGTCGATACATTTTTCATTAACCCTAAAAAGCATTGTAATACAGAAGCATATCTGTGTAGTTTGAATTTAACCCATTCAATGCCGACGGCGCCCATGGGCGGCTTAGACTACTTTATCGAGATGCCGAGGCCGCCCATGGGCGCCGCGATTTCAGAGACAATTATCTCGGTCAAATAACAATAAAAAAAGCTAAGATATTTTTCTCTGCTCTATATTTTTAAAAATTATCCAAATCCAGAACGGCCTGTGGATATTTAAGGTTTTGAAAAATGCTCATTCTAAATTTACATGCCGAAGCCGCCCATGGGCGGCTTGCTTAAATATTCAGAGTTTACCAACCTTTTAATGTTTTATAAATAAAAAATGGTAAGTAAGGAAAAGTAAAGCACGCATTGCGTTATGGGGTCATTTTTTCAATATACAATAAATTGAAACATGGGTTATGTTTGATCATAGAAATGGTTTGCACTTTCAAAAACATCTTATTCATTTGATAATTTCACGACTTTTGTATGAAATAATATAACATTCGCTGCATTATTTCATAGAAATGTGATGACATGTGATGTGATGTGTGTTTCATAGATTAATGCTAAATTACAATTAAATTATCTTAAATTCGCAACCCATTTGAAAGCACGGAAAGCGTTGAAAATTGATAAAAATATATATATATTTTATTTCACTTGACAATTTGTGGTACTAGTTGAGAACTAATTGGCGACTCGTTTTGACCTAAAAACACTTAGGTTTAAGTTTAAAATATGATGTTTTGTTTGTGGTGTAGGTATAACGCCCAGAAATTGTGTATTTTTTTTTCAAAATTCCATTTTAACCAAAACTAGTTGTGCCCGCGACTTCTTTCGCGTGGAATAGTGATTTTCGGCAGCATATTTAATTTTTTAGGCTAATTATTTTGCAAATAAAACACTGGCATGCATTAAAATAAGCTATTTACTACAGTATTTTACTGTAAATAGCTTATTTAAGTACATTTTTATACACTTTTTTAGTTCTTCCATCTTTCTTAAGATTTTGCGGCTTTGACACACGTGAGCATGCCACGTAGAGTTGCCCATAGGAAAAACATTTTTTTAAAATGAATACCTGCAACTTTAAGCGTCTGTCCTTGAGCTTTATTTATTATTATATTCAGGGGAAACTGCTCTCTTTTTAACTGAAATTGCAAATCAGTCGGAATTATTGGAATGGGGAATCAAAACATTTTCTCCTTTTGCTATTCCAGTCATCATTATAGCTTTCATAATGTTGTATTATGTACACCATACGCAACGTACGTACGCGCGTGCACGCGCGTACGCGCGTATGCGTACGCGTGTACGTATGTTGTATTGTACACCAGATCTGTAATTTGTAGCCGCGTACCATTATAATAATATAGCCTTGGCGCGTCTAGATTTCTCATTAATAGGACGGGAACACCAACTTTCAGCCTCAACTTATGGGAAGGCACACCTGATAATTTAAGAGTTGAGAAACTCTATGGGGTATGTAGGGCTTGTAATATTCGTCCATTTTTACTATTCGAATATTTCGAATAGTCCCAAAACTATTATTCGAATTATTCGAATATTACGAATTTTTCGAATACTTTTTATCCAAGGAACAAAATCCATCAACATTACTTTAATATAGCACATAATTCGTTGTCTTATAAAGATCAATGACATCAAAGTAGGATATCACTGATTTGAATAGAAAAACTACGTTTCTTAAACATTTATTTACCATTTTATCATCACCAGTCCACTGCTGGACATAGGCCACTTCATATGAACACCACATAGTTCAACCTTTGGCTTGCCTGATCCAGTTACTGCCAGGCACTAGCAAAGCCGCCCCGCTGCCACTTCTGCTTAGACATTCGTAGGCTGTTGATTCTCTGCTGTTAATTCTTTTGCCGGATCACTTCATTGTGAATTTGATCATTCAGTGAAACTCCGAGCAAAGCCCTCTCCATAGATCGCGGAGCGACTTAAAACTGGTGCACCAGCTGTACCGTAAGTAAGGACGCTCTGACTTTTGCTTTAGGCTTCGCGATTCCCGTGGGATTCCCGATAAAAATAACTCGACGCAGCTTGCCGAATTCTGCCCAGTCTAGACGAATCCTTCTATTGGTCTCCACTTCGAAAGGTTATTTACTTAGGTATGGTCAGTTTGTTTGTTTTTTTTTATTATACAACTAGATGACAAACAAGCTGACGGCCCACCTGATGGTAAGCGGTTACCGCCGCCTATAGACACCTGCAATAACAAGGAAAAATCACTTATTATATATTGTAGGTGCGTTGTCATCCTGAGGCCTATGATGAAATGCCGTCCATGCCCAGTAATTACACTGGTTACCTTTCCCTTCAATCCGAAACACAGCGCACTGTTTCACGGCTGAAATAAGGTCGGCGGTGGTACCTACCCAGACGACCCTACATACGGGCCTACCACCTAGTAAGTTGTTATAAGTTTATCCAAGTTAATCCGGAGACTGATGCGTTGAGATGAGTCAGCTAGGTCGTGCAATATCTGTTGAAGATCCTGCGGTGTTCTGGCTACAACGACGAGATCATCTGCAAATCTCTCTTGCCATTGATGTTGATACCCCTTCCGTTCCAATTTAGTATCTTTAACATACTTATCCTCTAAGGCTTTTGTGAATAATTTGGGGCATATGACGTCTATTTGTCTGACACATCGGAAATGGGTAACTCTGCTGGTTCTGTACTTGGATAGTCGCAGTCTTTGCATCTCGAAAGCAGTTCATCTACTTGGCATCGCAACAAAGATTCTAGAACTGCCCAGGTCTTGATGGAATCAAAAGCCTGCCGCACTATGTAAATGATCTATGGTGCCGATATATTGTTCTGGGGACTGGAATTCTTCGAGTCTTCGCGCAAGTCTATTCGATTAGACTCTAGAAAATTGCTTGTAGCGGTGGCGGAGGCGTAAAATTGGACGGTAGTTCGTCAGCAGCTTTTTATCGCCTTTTTAAAGGAGAGAGCGACCACACTCCTTTCCCACGCTTCTAGAGCTCTCCTATAAAAGACGACAGAATTAAAAAAATTTAGAGCTCATTCAGCTGTGCTCACCCACTAGCTTTGAAGTTCCGTCGTGATTCCATACTCTCCAGGGGCTTATCAGTTTTTTTAGTTCCTATTACATTTTCGTCTACACTGACTTCTGGGTTTCCGGCAGCCCCTCAGTGAAGTGGCGTATAAGTGTTGATCTAGTAGAATTCACATTTTTGAATCAGGTTAAGATGCATGCGAAAGTCCGGCATAGTTACAATACAACAACGTTCCCATAGTGGTTAACTTCGTAAGGTGGTCTCCCTACTCTCTAAGGACTGGACGAACACTTTTAACCCCATGTCCTGCTCTACTGCTCTTTCTATGGAGCGAGTATTAGCATTTCGGAGGTCATGTCGAACCAGTTTGTATATTTCCCGATGCTCTGACGAAGTAACAGATGGATATTGACGTCGTTGCTGCTTGAGTTAAGAAGTTTCTTTTGATACTTTCGTGTAATAAATGTGTTTCTCTCGGAAACTTTAAACTGACAAAAGCAAAATTAAATCAACTTTTATTTTACAGTTCACCTCTAATTAACTGAAAAAGTAACGCTTCGTGGCGACGAACGACAAGTAGGCGTACTTCAACGCATATAATCTGTCGCTTTTGGTAAATCCATTCTTAGTTGTGTTGATTTGTATTCTAAAATATCAGTATTCGAAAAATTCGGAATATTCGAATTTTACTCTCATTAATATTCGAATACTAAATGAGGCGAATATTCGAATAATACGAATATTCGAATACCAAGCCCTAGTCACAATGCCGTCGCCGTCGCCCGTTCTCGTGTCGCGTGTCGGCGCCGCGTAGCCGTCAGCGCGGACCGCCGCACGCGCGCCTCTCAGTCAGCGTTCTAGTGTCGAGCCCAACGGACGCCTTCAGCGTGTACAGTCATGTAGCATCGTGATGTTGACACAAGTCGAGTGATCGAGAAGTACGCCTGAGAAAGCAAATGTGGGATATCGGATGCATCCCACATTTGCCAGTACCAGTATACAAAAATAAAGACGCAAGAAACAAATCCTGGGAGGATATTGTCCTCACGCTATATGAAAATGTCAGTGACTCGTCGAAAGTTCTAGCCGACATTCGAAAGTAATTAAAGAATTTTGGTTTCGTCATCTCTCAAAGTGTCGCATAATATGTCAAATTCTCCTGCGACGGCTCTCTGCTCAATCAATGGATGCACATGAAGTCTTTGTCACAGTTTTTGCTTTCTTTTTTACGCCTGTACTCCCCGGCGATCAGCACGATACTGAAACGTCTCGACCTGACTCTCAGCGCTGACAAACTACGCGCTGAGCTGTCAGCGCCGACGGTCAGCGTGACTCTAAAAGCCTTGTGAAATTTACTTATTACAAGTCAATTACAGGTTTTCTGAAAAAACATTCAATTATACGGACTCTGAGTGTCTGTGTATGTGTGTGTATGATTTCAGAACAGCCAATAACATTTCTTTCTTCATTTCTCCATTATAATTATTATTTATATATTTCAGACAATTTATTTTATTTATTGCATAAGTTATTTTTGAAATGGACTTGCTCTTCAGTCTTGCTTTGAGAGAAGTTCAGAGGGATTCGACGAAGTAGCAGGCTTACCATAAGGTGCCTTTTTAATCCTGTTTTGAAGGAACTCAGGTTATAAGTAGTAGGGAACATCGATGCCGGCAAGGCTTTCCCAGTCTGGCTGTACGCATCACAATAGATGATGAATTAGTGCGTAGTGTATTTGGTATTTCAACCAGGTGAAGGTGGTAACACCGAACGTTTGGTAGTCCTCTGGTGAAATAGGTTCCTGGTCACACTTTCCGAAGTACAATCTGTAGAAGACCGACAAGCAAGCAACCTTACGGCGATAGTCCGGGCTTAATCTCCACCAATCTTTCGTCACCAATAAGCCTCTTGACTCTGCGTTCGACCGATTCCACAGTGGCAAGCTGTTACTTGGTTGAGCCGTCCACAGGTGAAAACAGTACTCCATGCACGAACGAACTTGTGCTTTAAAAATTAAAAAAACTGTCCAGCAGTGAAGTACCGCTTTACTGGAGAGAACTTAGCTGAGCCATCCACAGGTGAGAACAGTACTGCATGCACGAACGGACTTTTGCTTTAAAAAGTCAAGAAATTGTACAGCAGTAAAGTACCGCTTTACTATATTGAGGAATCCCAGTTTCTTGGCCGCAGTTTAAGCTTTGGATTCAATTACGACACAGAAGTTGCGGTTAGACGTCAACTATTCTAGATTCTTTGATGGAGTTAAAGGTTTTCTCAGATTTTTATCCGACATTCTCCGCTGTTGCAGATTTTTACTAGGCGGTTGGCTCGTATGTAGGGTTGTCTGGGTAGGAACCACCGCCTTTCTTATTTCAGCCGTGAAAGCTTGAAACAAGCTTGCACAGATAATGTCCGGTTATGGATGCTTTGGGCACTATCTATACGGGATCGGGCGCGAACAGTGGGGTCGCTCTCGATCCTGTGCTCGGTGCCATGAGTGCTCTTGCGATGACGACACAGCTCAGCGTAAGCTGCAGTTCAGTCCTGCATGGGCAGATTAACGCTGTGTCGTCGTTGCGACAATAGGGACGGACTTCTCGCTGGTCGCCATCGCGACGTACTGGGATGCAGTCACCTCTTTTTGTCATCATGTCATGCACCAGACGGAGGACGGATATTCTGGTATTCCCTGTGTGAATCCACAAATATGTCATTATGTGTAATATGCTACTCTCAAGTATATAAAATTGCATAGATTAAGGCTACACTACGCCAAAATCCTGTAACGATAGACGTAAGTTTTGTGAATTTATAGTTCAAAGGGTCTATTATATATTATAGGGTCAAAGTTCTTATAATACTAAGAGCGTTATTCAGCTAGGTAGTTACTAGCGTGCAAATGTTTACATGTCAAATTAAATAAGAAAAATTGCTACTTAGGAAACTACTAGAACAATATATAATTAAAACAAGAAACATTATTAAATTCAAAATTAATATTAATTATTAAATTATGATAATTAGATGTCAAAAATATTAAAATATACAGTTTTTAAAGCATACATGCACGTAAAAGTCAAGTCTTAAAGTTATAATATATTATATTGAATAAAAATTTAAAAATAACAATACATAAAATTATTTATAACTGGCATAATCAACTTTATTCTTTGTGTTCAAGGTATTCTTTTAGGGTATAAAAGCAATTTTCCGTCAGCCATTGTGTTTTTTTTTTAATATATATCCGTCGTCCCACCAGTACTAGTCAACTTCGTCAGAGGGCTTCTCCCTAAAGGCAGGACGAAAACCTTTGATCTCCGGTTCTGCTCAATAGCTCTTTCTATGAAGTTAGTATTTGTGTTTCGGAGGTCAAGTCGAACAGTTTTCTATTGAACGCCCGGTGTTCTGACGGGGTGACAGGTGTTCACGTCGTTGCTTCATGAACTTTGAAGTCCTACAGCGGTCTGAAGCAAGCTAGGTCGAAGCCTGGACTTTATTAAATGAAGACGTTTTAGCTGAAAATTGATCTTCAAGGAGCCAGGGAGAAATCGGTGGTCGCTTCCAGTGTTAAACATATTGATCACTGAGACGTCTTTGAATATGTGCTTCTTGTCGGCTATATTGAAGTCAATTTAATTTTTGGTCCAAGCGTCGGGACTTCGTCATGCCCACTTCCTTTGAGGCTTTTTTATACCACTAAGGTGGCAATCAAGCATACGGCCCACCACATGATGGTAAGCGATTACCGTAGCTTATGGACGCCTGCAACACCAGGGGTATCACTTGCGCATTGCCGACCCTTTAAAAACCTTTACACTCTTTTTTTGGGGAACTCCATGCTGTATTCATTCGAGAAAACCTCTGCAGGGACCTTGTTCCAAAACCTGAGCGTAAGTGGAAGAAAGTTTCTCTGAAACCATACAGTACGCGACCTCTTTGGTTTCAATTTGTGAGGATGAATTCCCTGCCGGTGGAGAGCGATGCGATGATAGAAAGAGGCCGTCGGCATCATGTCAAATAGTTTCTCAGAACACACCCTGATATACAAAGGCTGTTTCTTAAACAAAGAGTTCATTGGGAATAATCCTTCTTTCTCAAGGAAGTTAACTATCATTTGCCTCCTATGATTCCTGCTCCCATAGCCAATACCAGTACCGATTCACTTCACTTTAGCATTAAAATCCCCCATGGCAACGTTATAGTGGGCCTTAGTGACAATAAAGTGTAGGGCCTTCGCAATATTATTATATTATACATCCACATCCAAAGGATGTTGAGGTCAGGGCGCACACTTGCACTACCTTAAAAGGTTGTAACATCAGACAGAATTGATAAGCCCCGAATCCTATTCATAGACCACCGCTTCATTACTAGAATGTTACGTGAGGCTATTGATATAAAAAAACAACCTAATTTCAGTAGAGTAAATGGTTAGAGTTTACCTCCAGCTTGTGATCCCGTTATACGAATTATAAAGTCTCAAGCCCGATTTTACACCGTCTGACTAACAGACACCGTGAGCTCCGTATGTGTAAATAGGAATACTCAAAATGTAACATAAAGTGACGGCAGTTAATTTATAAACAACTAACATCTTCAGGCTTTCCGTGCCCACGATCGCTGTAAAGTAATCGAATTGTCGAGTATATAATGATAATGTAAAATATGATGAAACGCGAGTTAAATCGCGGTTTGATTTCAAGCATTTAATGTAAGAAAATATTGTGCGAAAACATTTCACCCGATTGTATGAATATGTGGGATTGAGATTGAGGTGAAGACATTAAGATGATAAATAAAAGCACATTGTACCTAGTATTAATATCTCATAAAGAACACAAAAATTAAAACATTTTTAGGGCAGTAGCTATTTAGTAAATATAATATTAGGTGTTAGCAGCAAAGTTATTTTGGTGTTATTTTTTTTATTAATTTTAAAATCACTGTATCATCATCACCAGCCTATTATATGTCCCACTGCTGTGCATAGGCCTTCCTACTCGGAAGAAACACATGAGGAGTTTGGGCCATAACACCACCAAGCTGGTCCAATGCAGATTGGTGGGTTAAAGCGGTTGAAGTAACAACTGGACCAACGATTTATCGTATCTTCTGAAGCACAGAGGAGCACGAGATTATAAATTTCGATTGGCCCATCTCGGGATCGACCACGTCGAAAGTTGCTTTGTTTTCGTAATCGAAAATTAAAGAAGAGCGCTCAAACCACTACGCCACCAAGCTCCTTAAATCACTGTATAATTAAATGGCATTAAATTAAAATGCAAACATTGAAAGAAAAGGTTGACTACTTCTGATGTTTTGGAAAATTTTAAAAAAATATGTATTTACGGGTAAATTTCATGTTGCAATTAAATATATAAATTGAAATAAATTTATTTTATACATTTACACGATTTTGCACTATTATAAATCAATTTGGAAGTCACTTTCGCACTCCATTGCTTTAACGGTAATACACCAATGAAAATGTATTTTTTTTGTAATAATTAATTCACAATAGTATGCACTGTTCAATCGAAAAAATCACTCTGCCCGTAAAAGATAAACAAAAAATTGTTTACGTCGAAATCTACTGCCTCATGCCGAAAGCGCCCATGGGCGGCGTAGAGTACTTTATCGAGATGCCGCAGCCGCCCATGGGCGGCGCGGTTCCAAATGTATGACGGCATAGGGGTAATATGCGTATATCTACGGGGGGCAATGAATGGGTTAAAACGCCCGACTTGGACCATAAAGAAGATCAAAGCAAAATCGCACTAGTGTTTCAAGCTCGCTAGAACTCATCGAAGGAGTGTTATTTTGGGAACAGGGAGACTGGTATCCCTTTTTTTTGACGCTGACGAGAAGCTCGACCAGCTGATCCCCAAAACCCCTGGGGGGAGGGGGCGCGATGGGGTGCGTGTGGCTTCTCACCAACTAGACTCCTGACGCAGCTTCCTGACGACATCACGGCCCGAAGACATTTTCACCGTTGTATTGTCACAGGAGCGGATGTCTCTTTATCGTTATGAACACAGAACATAGAGAGTAGTTAGAAGGCGTAAGTGGGCGGGACGCGCGCGCCGCGCATAAGAGTAAACACTCTTATCCAGTCCTTTTGACGATTCGACGCGCTCAGTAGTTCGCTAACCTATGCAGAGCAATATTATGCCAAAACTAGTGGAAAAATGCCGCTTTGTGCTACTTTAACACGCTGGAAGCAAAGTTAAACTTATAATCTTACTCATTGAGACGTTTCTTATCATCGCTTAGCACATTTTTAGTGTAAAATAGTGAAAAACATCAAAACAACGTCAACAAACAACAAAAAAACGTCGTCAATAAAAGTGGCTTTGTATTTAGCCCGCAATGTATGCTTTTTGGGGTAAATTAAAGGAGTTGCCATCACGTCACACTTATTTTGCACAAATGAGTCAAAAATATATCAATGTTTAATTTAATTAGAAATTATGACAACAAAGTATTATGGTGTCAAATTATTGTCTAGTAACTATTTCCATATAACAAAACTCTTTGATGTTACTCGTTTTTTTCACTTGTGCCAAATATGTAAACAAAACAAACTGACAACAATTTCGTAAATGTTGAACCATCCGCTAGTTCAACGTAAGACACCTTACACTTTATTATCACGCCTTTTTTTGCTACGTAAATAACTATGAAATATTCACAAAATACGAAATATTTGCCATCACAGACTACGTTAAGTTAAGGACTAAGTTTTGCCTTTAAATAAAAATAAAGCACTGAAAAAATGAGGTTTTTTACTAGTTTTTGCTGTTCATATATTCTCACTATTATAGAGAACACAAGGGGAACGAACGCCCATACAGCCATATCTTAAGTATTTTCAGTCATTCTACAAATATTGCATTGAAATACTAGTGCAATGCAACACATTTTAATGCAATTCTTAGTGTCTTTGTCAATGTCTTCACATCAAATTCACTTATATTACAATGATCTTCCAATGGCATGTAATGTAAACACAAACACTTCTTTTACAAAACTACTTATAGCAATTTTATAACACAATGTTCGCTCAGACAGATTTTTGTGATTATTATAATAAAAATCTTGACTGATATGACAGCAATAAATCTCGACAAAAACTCCAAATATAAAAATATGATGCCAGTCTTCATGATACCACTTATTGAGGTAGATAGCGACTGTGTCACAATGCGAAAATGAATGAATGAATTTCACTATACGTGAAAACTGGATAGCTGGGACATTAAGGGATCTGCGAATTGGTCTCGCTTAAAGAGGTATACCACTTCCTCAGTATCTAACATAAACATAAATAAATATCTGCCTACATATACAGAGGGTACTATTAATAGAGGTGATAATAAAGGTTGTTTCAGTAAGAGAGGTGCGATTATTAAATGAAAAATGTATTTTGTAAACATTTGAAATAAAACCATTTAGCCAGATTTAACTCGCGTTTAATTAGATCTTACATTATTATTATACACCCGACGTTTCGATAACTTTACAGCGAGTTTTCTTCTTCCTCTTGTTAGTATTCAGTTACTTTAGATTTCAATCCATAAACAAAACGGAAATTAATATGCGTAGTGCAAGTTAAAAAGGTGATGAATTGATGTTATCTCAGTAAAAGATTCGTCGTCACTGTCTCAATTATAGAGGTAACTATGACGATAAAATCGAAAGAATTAATCCCAAATATAGGGGATTGCATTGTTTAGCTGTGGAGGTTTCTCACTTATGCAGGTCCCACTTGACCAAGTTAACTTTTATTTTAAAGATTTTCCATATCGCACGTCATTCACAAAACTATATCTATTTCACACAACACAAGGTTACAAACGTTCGTTCAGACACAATGTTCTAATTATAAAAATCTTGACCGACCTTATAAAATAGCAAAAAAAAACTCTCTAAAAATAAGGTTAGCTTTTTATGTAACAAAAACCATAGTGACATAAATAAATGAGACGTGGACAAGTAACTTTACTCTGGAAAGCTTCGAATTCTAGATCATTTAATTTTTTATTGTCATATAACTACCGGAAGTCTTACGCAGTTTGACAAATGAAACTGTAGTGATCCCTTTCTCTTTGTATGCTGTATTTTATTTATGAGTCGCTTAAGAAATTAAATTAAATAAGTATCTATTTACTTACATATACATATTCACTCATTAATGATATTATTTTTTTGTAGAATATATTTCTTATAATTTTAAAGATTCATTTGAAAGACAGCATAAAGTGAAAACCTTCGCGAGAGCTTGTTATATTATGTTTAATTGAAAAATTAAATATTTATTTATGTTATTGTAAGACCAAGCTTAAAATACATAGAAGGACAAAGTTGATAAAAACGGAGAGCCAGTAAAAGGTATCCACTAATTAAACACAACACAGTACAAGCAATTTTAAACAAAATGAGAAGGCGAGGGCTACAAGAAAGTAGAGGCTGTAATTAGTAAAATATATGACATATTTTAATAATCCTAATCGCAGCCAAATATGTTTTTTTTTTGTCCAAAAGATAACAACTTAATCCTTTCAAAAATCTAACTGAATATGCACTGCAATGGATTCTTAGGGAACCTATCCCCCTCACAATTATAGATCTTAGTTTGCATCCCAAAAACAATTTTAATAAGAACACCTATTGTAAAGAAAAATATTTTTTTATTCCTATTACTATTATTATACATCAACGACCTCAAAATTTCCCATCAAATTGCATTTTATTTTTATTCTGGTAACACTGCAATATATGTGCACAAACAAATTCAATCTTTATGCTGTGGAAATATGGCCTGTATTTAAATAGTCTGTTTTTTACTTGGTACATTTTTGTACCGATTTTCAGGAACCAATCGCGTAATGGTGTTTTATGTTGTAAAATACGAACTTATCATTAACATGTGTGCGAGAGGCGACACTGGTTCTGGTACTAACGTCGCTTGATACTACTTCTAACCTCTCTCTTATGTTCTGTGGTTATGAACATATGTATTGTTAACGACGTCACCTTGTCATATTGAATTCAATTATAACATTCACACGATTCAATATGACAATGTGACGTCAAAAACCATACCAATTGAACTCAATACGACAATGTGACTTCATAAACCATACCAATAAAGTTAGGCGGTCGCCCATGCCGGCCGGTCCCTCTTACTCTAGGTTTCGTTGAGAGAGACTTATGTCCTATGCAACTATTATCTAATGTGTGCTTATGCTATCAACATAACGCTTCCTCTTGTTTTTTATAGCGTAGACCGAAACCGTATGAGTACACTAAATGTACACATTTGGTGTTAAATAGCATAAAATAAATAATGTCAATAAGACAGTGATTGATTTCTAATTAATCGCCACGCTACTATCTCTAGCGAGAACTGGTATCCACTAAATCCGCAATGTGTCAATTAACGTTCAGCAACAGGCCATTCATCAGTTCGCCTGCTGAGTGGCGACAGACCAGGGCTGCTCAGACAATAAGCAATAGGCAACACGTCGAAACTCATTTGTTACAACCGTGCACTTGCTTCGCGGCCTGTCCACAATGTAGGCCGGCCAGTGTTACCAGGCAATCAATATCCACAGCAGCAGGCACGTTCTATATTGTGCAACATGACAGTTTTCGCATGTTACGAAGTATCATTTGCAGATCCCCGTTCATTATCTGCCGTCGCCGTCGCTGAGTTTAGCCTGCTGTCAGACGCACACTTTCAACTTAGGTTCACACGCTTTGTTCGAATACAATGACTCTCTACGTTCTTTTTGTTTTCATTCGGGCGACCTTTGTTGTTAATAAACAATATCGTTACTTTAATGAAAGAAATCATGTAGCGTGAGATTTTTTATCATTTATTTTGCAACAGACGCATTCCTGTTCATTTGTTCTAGTTAGGTATATTTGAGAGCATTTATTTCAAAACGTGTTAATTGATGTAGAATAGAGTGGCGCAAGTAAAAGATTCTTAATACACCATAAAAAAAAATACCAAATAGAACAAGGATTTTAGCGCGCTGCTCCCACGTCTACTCTACATCCGTCGAATTGGTTTACGTCAATGCGCCCATTACTCCGAAAATAACCGACTTGCAGGCTTAAGTCGCTTTAAAAGCATTTTATTCATATTAAATTAAGTTCAAAATAATGGCATTGACATAAATAAACATAATAATTTCTTTAACTCTAGTCTAGTACACCAATGTGAACTTAAAACACTTAAATATTTTTAACCGTAAAATTTACATACAAATCTTAAATCTTAAAGATACTTGCTTCGAAATCTGTAATGCAATATAGGAAACCTAATAGCGTTACTCATCAATCAATTTAGCTGCTTCGTAATGAACTCGAATATCCACCGACTTTCTTCCATTAGCACCAGTAAACAGTAAAGTATTGCCTCATTGTTGCACTCCATTATGTAAGACGATTGTGTGGGGGCAAAACAACACGACATTTACGACCGTGGAGCGAATCGGTGGCGCAGCCTCCGCAACTCCGGCGCAGCCCCAAGTTGACTTCTGGCCTACGTTAATTTGGAATTTAGCTCAAGTTATTTTTTAATTTAATGACATCTGTTAAGTGTGAAGGTTCTTTAATTACATAAACAATACTTAAAAGGCGATATATTAACTTTAAATTATATGGTCATGGACTAAGATATACAAATATCTAATCCAGAATAACTTCGCCACTAAATAAAACATGATGATCAAGAGGAAATTTATTTCAGGCCTGAAATCAGTTTACAACATAACATGCTGATTCAATACTCTTATGGAACATGTTATGAAAACGTCAACCGGTTTCGAAAATATATCAATTGAAAACACTCAGCCAGAGCTCATGTTTAATATAATAGTGGCGCTCCGTGAAATCATCTTACAACATCAGACGACGAACCTGTTACATGACAGATTAACCGTCTGCAGCGCCAGGCCCTCAGACTCCGTCGACCTCACCATATAGGTCATTCGATTAACGTAAACCTAAACGATTACGTCAAGCTCCTCTCGCGTCTCAGATTACTGATTTGACACTTAAAAGGCCCACTTTAGTATCCAGTTGCCGAGAAAGTATCGACATGTGTCGGTAGTTACTTTCTTGATTTTATGACCAACTCTTCCTTTATAACGGGAACGAGTAAAGTAAGTTTTTTCTGTCTATTAAGTAATTTGCATAAGTAACCTGTTAGCGGATTATAATTGCATTGCACAATCATTGTTGAAATCAAATAAGTGCTACCATCTAACGTAGATACTGATAAGTGCGTGCTATTTTACGATTCAGAACTATGAGATAAAAATATTATTACTTTTGCTGACCAAGAATTTGGTATTATGAGGTAAATTTTCAATGGCCTCCTACAGTCAAACACATCCAATGTGTAGGACCTACACATTAGATGTGTTTGTGGTTTTCCTTTTGTTCAGATACCTATCATAAGCGCACGCGCACGGTGTAAAAATCAAATTACCGTTAGACATGTGTCATCGCGTCCTCGTTCGCTAGCCCCGCGGCCCACCAAACCAGTTCTTGCTCATACCCTTATTCAACTCTGGTACAATTTTACCGAATTCGCAATACCTTTGTCGTTTGGCTTGCAACATATTGCGTATATCAAAATTATTTATTTATTGTATTATATTTGTAAACGCTTGTCTAAAAAAATAAATATCTCAGTCTCAAAATTGTCGTTGATCGTTAGTTGTAAATTAATTTCGACTACATTTTTTTAGAAACAATCACATAATAACATGTAATAAATGTTGAACGCTCTTATGAACCTCTAATTACCTTAGTGTATTTCCTTGCGTCACATGTCTAACATGGATGCTTCCTACCTTTTGCATCAGTATTATTTGGATGGAAAATGTGGGACCCAAATTACCTGTCCCTTTTCCATTCACAGACACGCACTAGCAGAGCAAGTTATGGTTTTAATTTTATTTCAGAAATTCTAATGGAAATTTAAGATGATTATATGGTATTGTATAGATATTTTAGTGTTTTTAATAGTTTTTATGTATCGCTGTTGGTGTACTTTATTATATAAACAAATGATGTTTTATTAACACTGGGTAAGACTTAAAATGGAGGTTATAATTTGTGTACCTTAGGTTATTTTCATATATCGAGTTGTGTATCGAATTATTTCGTTTTCCTACAGAAAACCGGCATAATTATACTCAGACCACATTTCCTTTACTTTTTCAAATATTTACCATATAATTACCGAGTATTATTGTGAGTGTTAAGTTTCATGCGTCTGACTAGTAAAACAGCACATTCAACATAGGGCATGCATACGCGATATACAGAATTAAGGCGAACTATTATCATAAGTACAAGGATTAGGAACAACATAAGTAGCTTCATCCGTTAAGGCAATTACACTCCTCGGGGTGTAATTTACGAAGTTTGTCCTCTCAAACGTAAAATTATCTGAACACGAATCATCTGCTCTTGCAGTTGGTTCTTTATTGACACATGGACTTATCGTATGGGAGCCGTATGTCAGACAAACCCTTGAAGAGGTAACAACACAATGAATACTATTTTGATCAGTTTTGTAAAGTATTTTACTAGAAAAGCGTTTAGACGCTTTTTTTTAAATGACGCAAATATCACATAGTGTTTTTTATTGTTACACGTAACAAACATTAAATATCAACACTACATTGTTCTTCTTCATTTAAACTTTTACGAGTCGTCTTCGTTTGCAAAGGTTTAGATAACCGTATAGATTGAGATCACGTCCAATAAGTATGTACCGACTCAGGGGTGTTCATGCAAACGGTTACATAAAACTACCATTTTTTTTCAAGCCGCATAGCAGTCCAGGTAGCCTATGACATTTGTTCATAATACTCTTTATATGTTTTTATATTATTAATTATCTAAAAGAAATATTTTTCTCAGTGTTCTAAGTAATAATGGGTTATTGTAATTAATAACTAATATTATACAGAATGATTGATTTTTTATGGGAAAATAAATTTGTGACATATGAATAGATAAGTAGTACATACAATAAAATAGAAAAATACAACAAAATAATTTTATTAAGTATTTATATTGAATGAATAATTAATATAACTGCAATGTAATAATAATTCAATATTCATTATGTAAAAATGTGATAATATAATTATGTAAAATTAATAAAATACTTAGGTTAATTCTCTTTACAGTAAATTAGTAAATTAATGAAATGTATAATTACAATAAAAATAATAATGTATAATTATAATGAATAATTACAAATACCTAATTATATAATTATTATCATCCTTACTTGTACTTTTGCCGTGCCCGACAGGGTCCGTAATGATCTTTATTGAATATAGTGTAAGAACTTTTGTTAACATTACGTTGTGCAATCAAGTATTGAGTATTAAGTATTAAAGTATTATTGTTCTCCATAAACCAGAATTTCATGAGGAAGACACGAGTTACAATTATACTCTCTCCTTGTCCGAGAGGGTTTAACGTGTAGTAACGCTGATTGTACCAGCGCCGATCACAATTTTCAAAGCTATAAAAAAAAATTGTTTCTCTCATATGGTAACTCTAAATGTATGTCATTACGTTTTTTGTGCACAGCGCTGTCACTTGGTTCTCTCATTAAAATTATTAATTTAACAATTTAAACCAATAAAAAGTACGACCTGTGATCCAAATTTTAAAGAATTATTAATCTAGTGTTATTATGTGTTCACTAATAACAGGATATCGATGCAGTATTTTATTCCCAAACACGGTCAGGTATTCCGTTAGCAAACAAGGTCAAGGTTTGTTGTGAAAACGTTAATATTATTTGGAGATTGAAGGTATGTATTTAATATTACATTATCGTTACGTTATCCGCTGAGAAATAATTCTCACCGGATAACTGGTAATATGAAACGTCACAGAATTAATCTGTTAGAATATTATGACATAACCTAAAAATATCAAAATAATACTACTAAAATCTAGAAAATCTAGCTAAACTACTTACCTAGCAATATAACCCTCCAGATATTATTGTAAGAATTTTTACAAGGCTTATGATTTCCGATATTTTATAGGTTTTATCAATTTACACACTATTTTTTCTTGTATTGCCAATATTTGCCAATGGCATGTAAAATATTAAAAACATAAATAATAGCTCATTTTGAGCGATAGACAAAAATGTATACCTATTTAAAGTGCTTATGCAGTGTTTTATTAGTGTTTCTAATTAGATTTTTGGAAATAAAAGGGAAAAAGAAAAGGAGTAAGTAAATCACCTACTTTGGACAGAAAGAAGATTACAAAAAGTGAAAATAATATGACTTTTTGGATAACTTTAACTGTTCTGTGGTAACTACAAGTGTCATATACCTATCTATTACCTAAATCTTTAACACCCAGATGTCGTAAGTGACAATTATAACATAACAAAGACAATTAAAATTATGTCTGGCATATAGGGTTTAGAGAGGAAATTACAAGAAGTAAATTTTTATGATGAGAAATACCTACTCAAGGCAGGAAACAGAAGACTCATATTAAGTGCCTTCATTAATAGGTGAATGAACAGTAAGATTATGCCTTAATTTAAAACTTCTACCGTCAAGTACATATAATGGTTACCACATTATTTACCGGAGCATGCGCTATCACATTGCGGTTAGACAACGCTCTAAATGGTATGAAATTACATGAAATAGATTATAACATTTATCTGAGTATGCGCTATCACATTGCGGTTAGACAACGCTCTAATTGATATAAAATTAAATAAAAAAGGTTATCACATTATTTACCAGAGCATGCGCTATCACATTGCGGTTAGACAACGCTCTAAATGGTATGAAATTATATGAAAAAGGTTATCACAATATTTACCCGAGCAAGCGCTATCACATTGAGGTTAGACAACGCTCAAATGGGTATGAAATTATATGAAAAAGGTTATCACAATATTTACCCGAGCAAGCGCTATCACATTGAGGTTAGACAACGCTCAAATGGGTATGAAATTATATGAAAAAGGTTATCACAATATTTACCAGAGCAAGCGCTATCACATTGCGGTTAGACAACGCTCAAATTGGTATGAAATTAAATGGAAAAGGTTATCACACTATTTACCTAAGCATTTGCTATCACATTGAGGTTAAACAACACAGTGAAATGAAAATGTTTATCACATTACTTGCCTGAGCAAGCGCTATCACATTGCGGTTAGACAATGCTCTAATTTAAATGAAAAAGAAATGAATGCTAATAGATAACCTGGGCAAATGCTATTACATTGTGTTAAGACAATGCCCGTACTCTTGTTTTAAAACTTCTACAGTGAAGTAGAAATGAATTTATTGATAACCTGGGCAAGTGCTATCACATTGCAGTTAGACAATGCCTGTAATCTTCTTTAAAACTACTATCACACTGCGGTTAGACAACCAACTATTTAGCTGAACAAGCATTATCACACTAGAGATATACACTGCAAATGAAATGCAATATACACTGAAAGAAACAGTATAACTAATACCATAAAGTAGATTTAAAGGCAATCACTTGAACAGGTCTAGCTACTATGGCTAGACCCTTGCACTGAAATAGAAACTTCTACTAACTTCCATCAAGTAGATATACAAAGGTACAGAGATAAAACAAACACAATATGCCAAAAGGCAATCTTATTGCTAGAAGCGATCTCTACCAGACAACTATAAGGCAGAGAGATTACTCAATATGAATAATTGTGATAGCTACAAAAATGTAAAAATAGCCATTAATCATATTTAAAATATGTAACAAAATACCAACCCGCATTGGGCCAGCATGGTGGTGTTATGGCCCAAACTCCTCATGTGTTTCTCCCATGTAGGAAGGCCTGTGCCCAGCAGTGGGACGTATATAGGCTAGTGATGATGAACATAAAGTAGCTGTACATGTAATTTAATAATCAGAACAAGCCCCATCACCTTGCGGACTGACTGACAAATAATTCTACAATAAAGTACCGGTAAAGTTTACTTATTAACTTGGGCCAATGTTTGTCACATGGGGGCTAGATAATGCTGCCGCATTTAATTAATAATTTTAACATCAAGATATATATATTGTTATTCTATAACCTGAATAAATGTTATTCTATAACCTGAAAATTGCTGTAAGTTATATAAATGTTTATCAATAGCCTGAGGAAGTGCTATAAAATTTAGCTACACAATGCTTTTATGGTTCATCAAAACTTTACCCTCTAGCATACCGAAATGATATTCAATGACCTGAAAAATTGCTATCACTGTATGAATGATCAGCCATTGATAAATACTTAATAAGATTATACTATCTGTCAAGCCGCGATATACCTCCGGGTGGCTATGATAAATGAAAAATCAATTGTGTCTGGAATCTCATGCTTGACAGGTTAAAGCTACACAGTGTATTCAAAAATCAAACAGCTGTTCAAACATAAAGAAAATTTATAAACCTTCAGTGACCATGACCAACAGATCATTGGTTGCAACAACCAGTTACACACAGCAAATACCATAACTTTCCTACTTTATTTAATCAACAAAACCACCAGAAGATTCAGAAACAAGCTTTCAGATATTGTTTTAATAATTCCAAATAAAAACATTACTTTAGAAAAAAAAAAAAAATAGTTACACAGATAAACTAGTAACCCAATTGTAATAAAATGATGGGATTTTTTTTCATTGAAATGTCACCTTATGAAGTACCTCATTGCACAGATTTTATGAAATGAATAAATGAGATAAGACAGAGAAAATAAGAAATGATTATTATAACTAATCATTATTTCAATTCCATTGCAATATTTTCTTACAATACAGACCTAATAAAGTTATCACTTTATTAGGTCTGTATTGTAAGAAAATAAGAAAAATGATGCCCTATATTTTTAAAAGAACTTGAAAATTAAGAGTATTTTCACAATTCTACTTGTACAGAATTATATAAAATAGCTAAGTTGAAATTAATAACTGTTGAAATAAACTTGTCTATTAGAAATGGAAATGGGTCTTAATAAAAAGACCATTAGGTATAATAACTACTCAGAATTAACAACTATATTTTATGAGTAAAAATAATTGTTATGATAAAATAAGAAACATTATCGAGAGTACATAATACCACAGTTGTTGGATACATGAAAATCGAGGGGGGGGGGGGCATAGATTGAATCCCCACAACAATAATAAATATTAGACATTGTTGTACTTAATGATAGTACCGATTGAATTTTAACAAATTTTATTTATGGTATTTTTATAAAAAGTCATCTTGCTTGACACAATACGAGAAATTGATTTATTGCTATGTACTTAATATATAAAAGTGTCCATATGAAGTACCTACTACCGGGTGCAATTCACACAAGGTTTTTTATTTTTAGTTCTTTTTTAGATACTGAGCTTAAATCAATGATTTATGTTATTAAATTTATATCCAGCTTATCCTAGCTGCAAATCAACTATCGGTCAAGTATAAAAACAAGGAATTGCAATATTGACAATTATTAATGTTGAAAAATGACAATATGATTTATTATTAGAAATATAATGGCCATTTGGTACAATGTACCTATACATAATATAAGCATCATAGTTATTTATCCTGTACATATGGTGCGCATGCAGGCATAATGAATAATCATGCACATAGGTATCGAGTAGTGGCCTTTCTGCAATTATGAAATAAAAAATTTCACATTAAATTTCATCAATAAGAAGTGAAATATTGGGACAAAATAATAATATGTCCATGACATGCCAGCAAAAGTTTTTTGTATGTACTAAAATAAAAGTCAAATAATTAAAATATAATACATCAATAATCAACCTGATCATGGTAAATACCTACCTACTTAAATATATATATATATATATATATATATATATATATATATATATATATATATATATATTAGCTCTAAATTTCAATATCATAACACCTGTAGGTATAGTAGAGCATTGTGCTTTATATAACAAATAAAAATGCCTAAGTCAATGTTTTGTAAAAACAATATCATTACTTATATGGTACCTAAACTATATAAAATGAATAATACCAGGTCAACATTACAATGACCTAAAATTGAATTGATTTAAAGATAAAAAACATTTTAATCGAAGGAGCCTCTTCAGTTTACTGACATACATATATGATTTGGGATCCAGAACTGGTATTAAAAATATTTAATGCAATAATAAGGCAATGATAAATCAAAAATGTTATTAAAGGACCTCATCAACTGATTTATTACAATTCATGACTTGAAAGCAGAAAGACTTCATTAAACATCAAGTAAAATCATTTAAAAGTGACAATCAGTAGTGACCACTATCGAAATAATAAAAACCTATGTAACTAGGTACTTTACAGCCATATTGTATCTAAAAATCTTTTTAAATGAGGATAGAAATGTATCCTATCTTGTCACTTTCATTAAATCATAATAAGACAAGTACTTTATGAATACACTTATATCATAAATAAATCAATAGAAACAATTATAAAAAACACAAGATTTCATCAATTCAATCTAAAATTCATTTGGATCAAACTAATGTTGCAGGAAATGAGTATTAGTGGTTTTAACTGTCTTCTCTACTCTTATCACAAGATATGCATCGGTGTCGACCGCAAGCCGATTTGGTTTAAATATTGATTGAGTCAAAAAGCCAACAGGAGTGTTTACATACAAAATTCAGTTTAAAATTCTGAGTCAAAATTCTGAAACATTTCCTGCAATAAGCATATAAATGTCCCATTCGGCATTGCTAAAAATTTTAAGCGATAGTTAAAATAACAATTGTGTTTTTTATTTTTTTATAGGGTTTTGTATAAAAATCTAATTATTTTGTAAATTAATTAGTAAGGTGTTGGACTAAACATCTATACTAATATAATATAGATATCTAAATTCTATTTTTTCACAACCCCATCTTCAAACATCTACACGTTAAACCCTCTCGGACAAGGAGAGAGTATAATTATAAGATTAAACGAACTTACCTTAAGTGAAGTTCTATCTTAATTATACGAAGCTCCTTGTCCGAGAGGGCAGTCCCAAAACCCGCCCACTAATACAAGTATTATCCCAATTGTAGGGTTGTTCCAAAAATAATCTTCGAACGTAATGACATACATTTAAAGTTACCATATGAGAGAAACAATTTTTTTTTTATAGCTTTGAAAATTGTGATCGGCGCTGGTACAATCAGCGTTACTACACGTTAAACCCTCTCGGACAAGGAGCTTCGTATAATTAAGATAGAACTTCACTTAAGGTAAGTTCGTTTAATCTTATAAATATACCTACTAGCAATAGACCACTGTACGCGCAAAACAAAGTGAGGTTTATTTTCTCACATCGAGGACACTTGGAAAGTAAATGTAAGTTCTAGGTATTCCTAGACTGACATGATCCTAAAGCACTGCTATATTCATTTTACAGTTAAAATTGTTTTGTGCTGCTTCGAGAATGATGACAATGAGTCGGCATATGCGTGTGCTATGTGTGTCTATGTATGTATACGCATTACTCGCACGTTTACAATACAACGAACAGCAACTACGTAGATACGTACGTAATATACATATTGTCTACGCCACGCTAATTATCACGTATGGCAACTCTAACGGAGATCATCAAGTCAATACATCATACATTCGTTCATGTTTCTGATTCATTCAAATTTCCAATGCCGGCTATTCTATAACTAACTTCCGTACAATATTGTAACATCTATCTACCTACTAAAATTACACCCATAATCTTAAGTTGAAATCTTTCATTTATATAGGCACTCACTCCTTTTGTTCATCGTGACCACATATATTTAATCAATTCCATAACTTACTTATCTTCACATTGAATACGCAGGCCAATTTAGCTTAAAAATAACAGATGATAAATTGTTGATATTGCTAAAAGGTATTTCCAATGAGTTTATAGGTCTAGAGAAAATTGTTCTTCAAGGCGACAGCAATTACAGACTTTGTAGGTCGCAACGATAATCAAGATACCCAAAGCTTCCGTGTTGATACTGCACGAATGCCGAAGTCCTGTGGTCGGTGACACTTCGGAGAAATATGTCACTTATTATTCACCTAAGTGCATAAGCGAGCAAGCAATGAGTCAACTCTTATGACGTTAGAGACGTAACGACTTCCAAGGTAAGTAGACAACGTGACCACAGGCTATCGGTTATCGACGCCGCTGTGTACCGACCACTTAAATACCTTAAGCACTAACAATTTGTTTAAATGATGTCAAATCGTTCAAAATACTGCGCACATAAGATGTTTTCGGAATAAACTGACTCATGTTTTGTTGTAGTTATCTAATCTATTGGTTTCCTCTTCTCTGTAGTTTTGATATCAATTGGTTTTTTTATATTTAAACACTAGTGATTCAGTTCAACACAAAAAATCGCAGGAAGATTCATAATATGTCCTATTGCCGCTGTTAGTTATGTGATGGATGTGTAATACGTGTATGCTTATCGCTTGACAGGAAGTGGCTTCGTTTATTATTCGTGTCGTGGTTCCATCGGCTGCCTGCGCCGGCGCAGCCGGCCTCACTACCTCACTAGGATAAACAGCTTCGCCTGTCCAGATATCGCTAACGGAACATATTGATAATAATCTCTAATTAACAGAGAAACTCATAGTTGTCAATGTCTCCCTGGAAGGAGGCCTCACTTGGTTACTCTCGATATAAACTAGAATAGATACAATGCTTAGTGTCATAGAGTAATACTATTGTTGTAAAGAACCATTGTTGTATTATTATGTCGTAGTAAACAATTGAAAGGATAATAAATTGGGTCCCCAACCATAATTAATTATTCAACCAATCAGTTTTTTTTTTGTTTTTTTTTTTCAAAAATACCATATTCTCACATTATATATCTCAGGCCAATTGCAAAATAATGTAGCGTAAATATATTCATAGATATCAATTTAGTATCTAGGATATAAATAACTTTTTGGTGCAGTTCGCTGTTAGAACCTTAAGTTTTATTATATTAATATAACCACTATATATATTAATATAATAAAACTTAAGGTTCTAACAGCGAACTGAAATAAAAATAGTAAAAAGTAATGGGGCTCACCGCCCACCTGATGGAAAAGGTTACCGCAGAATATTAGCAAAAAATAAATTATCACACTTTTATTGGTTTTTCTATTTATTTTGTCGGTTTATGGGTGTCGTCAAAAGCTAGCATCGTTAGTGTAGTGCTTATACAACCTTTTGCACAACGCAAAGACAATTTACGTGATTTAATTGTTTATCGATTGGCACAGGAACAAGTTCCTATTCCTGTTTATTGTGTACGCTTGTCCTTGCCAGAATTAAAATCATGATCCTTTCAAGATAAAGACAAAATCGGTAATCAACTTTTCGCTTTAAAAGGCGAATTAAGATTATTTTCATAAAAACATATATGTAAAGCTGGAAAACTTTATTTTTTGAAAAAAATGGTTCATTATACATAATAGCACCTATAAATAGACTCGTTTTACCGAATTATAAAACAAGTGCGTCTAAATTACAATATAATCATAATATTTTATAATTAAAGCAATTATAATTTTTCCATCTCCTCGTAAGGCATAATTATAGAGTCTGGGTGAGGTACGGCCCTAATCTTGCTCTAGCGAGCCGGTTCCATCATTCAGCTGCCGACAACTAAAAGCTGATAAGAAAGTAAAACTGGCAATAAGCAAAGTAATTCATAATATTATGATCTTTATTGAAATTATAATGGAAGCGCCTACTTGTGAAACATTCATAGCGTGGCATAGTAGGTAACTACTTACTATTTTTAATGAAATTTCAAGTACCTATAATATACTTTAAGTATAGTATATTTTATTATTATAGGTACAAAATATGTGTAAGGTCACTATGGGACTGGCATAAACGATTAAGTTTAAACGTCCCTTTACAATTTATTCAAAATATAAAAAAAAGTATAATTTATTGTAACAATTACTAAGTAGGCATTTAAACGCATCAAAAACATTAAAATGTGATTAAAAGTTATATACTTACCTATGTAGTAAATTCTGGAACATAAGGCTATCTTCCGTCAATAAGTTTGCCTTATTTTAGTGAATAAAAATATTTTGCATCATATCATAATTAAACACCTAAAATTTTTATTTTATTAGCTGAAATTATCAAATTTATTCAAAAACGCCCCACACATTGAAAATAAATAAAAAAACATATTACATAAGTATCGTATTATTATTTTACGTATGTAAATTATATACATACAATAATTTTTCACGAAGTTTTTGATTTGGAACAACTCCTTTGACGAATTGTTTTAACCTTTTCGTTTATAAATAATTATAATTAATAGTAGGTAAATAGTTTGTTCTGTGTTTAGTAATTATAACAGCAAATAAATGTTTTGTATAAAGGGATAAAAACATATTTCAGAAGGGAATCAAATTACTATTGAATTTTCCTTAAACTACCATTACCCAATACAAACTGTATTTACCGCTTTAATTAGACTGTAGTTGTATGTTCTGTTGCTGTAGTTACTAGTAACCTACATGAAGCAATAAATGATATTACTATGAGTACAGTAAGAAATACAATTGAAATGGTAGAGACAAGACGGACCCGAGCTATTGTTTGATTGGGAGCGAGTATGCGAATGGACGACCACGGCTCTGTTATGCTCAATACAGGAACGTATTTAGAAATATACCTAAATGATAAGTAAGTTTTTTGCAGTGCAACCCCTTATTATGCGCTATCTTTTCTTTGGGGGTGAAGAAAGAGAGTGTGGGGCTCACACTCAAAAAAAAACACAGATAAGTACGGCATTACGACCGCTTAATAAGTATCTTAGGTACCCCTAAACCAAACAAATAAACCAACTAAATACACAAGATAGTACACTTACGGACTTGCGGATTTATTGACATCGAATAATTATGACATTATTAATGACATTAGACTAGCATGGAGATTTTAGATCACAATTTTTAATCTATTCAAAACAAATAGGCTTCTCTCATGTATGCATGCATCGTCGATTTAATTTCGAACAAGGCATAAAAAATCTGTAAAATATTCCAAAATAATAAAAATATCCTAAACTATGATCAAAAACAATTAGACTCAGTAAAAAATTAAGAGCCTTGTTGTCTAGCTCGAATATCCTCCGCGATTCCTTTCAATAGACTATTAAATTGGCGTATGTCATATCGTATTTATTGTTTATTAAATTACGGTATGAAGATCGCGCGTATTCTTTAAATGCGTCATTGAAAAGTATCGAGAAAGATTTCAAGTTAGATAATAAGCCCCTGTAACTCTATCATCATCGATCGCATGGAGTGAACGCGAAAAACCGAAATATTTTGTTACATACCTTTCACAAAAGTCAGTCGCCTTACAAATTCTAATCGCTATCCATGACAACTTCAAAGCCGTTGTGATTGATGTAATGTAGTAACAACGGCAACTTTACTTATGATACTGTAGTGAATTAATATTAGTTTTTTTTTGTTAATTCAATGCTGTTGGGCTGGTTTTCTGTGGACCTCAATAGGCAAGATAAGAAAACTCATTATATTAACAGAACGTTTACCTAACCTATCTAATCATAAAAAGGCACATATTTGGGAATTTAGTTGTAATTTTAAAATTCCAAGAGAGCTGGAACATAGAGCCAGATTTTATAATTCAATATGTGTGGAAAGAGATTTGGCATTTTGAAGGTTGTATTAAATTTTCAACTGTAATGAATATGTTTATTTATGTTTTAGGAAGCACCTCCCTATAAAACTACACAATTGTAGGGTAGGTGAAGGGGCTAAGGTTTCTATAAAAGCTGCATAAAGGAGATTGCTACGGGTCGATTCGCTTAAAAATATTCGCGTGTCTCAACCATTTAAAAACCATATTAAATATGAGATTTTTATAAAATCTCCTAGGTTTTCTCACACATTTTCTCTTCGGGGATAAGTTCTCTCCATTTTTGAATCTACAGTACACAATCCAATATAGATATTTTAGGTATTTTGATCGTGACTTAAAAAAATATTTATATCAGTACATTTGCCCACACTCGCACCACACATCACACACCACATCGTCTCGCACGCAGGTTTGACGACTTCCAGCCTCCCGAACAAGCCGGTTTCCGAAAAGGCTTTAGTACCATAGACCACATACATACACTGCGGCAGGTTATACAGAAGACCGAAGAGTACAACCTGCCATTATGCTTAGCGTTTGTGGACTATGAGAAAGCCTTCGATTCTGTCGAGACCTGGGCCGTGCTTCAGTCGCTCCAGAGATGCCAAATAGACTATCGGTACATCCAAGTGCTGCAGTCACTGTACGAAAACGCCACTATGTCAGTCCGCCTCCAGGACCAAAACTCGAAACCAATACCACTTTAGCGGGGTGTGAGACAGGGCGATGTTATATCTCCGAAACTGTTTACTGCCGCGTTGAAGGATGTTTTTAAGCTTTTGGACTGGAGAGGACTTGGCATCAACATAAACGGCGTGTACATGACTCACCTTCGTTTTGCTGATGATATCGTAGTCATGGCTAAAACCTGGAAGACTTGGGCACAATGCTCGACTACCTCTGTAGAGTCTCCCAACAAGTGGGTCTTAAAATGAACATGGATAAGACGAAGATTATGTCGAATTCCCATGTCGTACCCACTCCTGTGAAGGTTGGAAGCTCTACACTGGAAGTTGTTGACAAATACATTTACCTGGGACAAATAGTCCAACTTGGTAGGTCCAAATTCCAGAAAGAGGTCAATCGACGGATTCAACTTGGCTGGGCAGCGTTTGGGAAGCTACGCAGCATATTCTCAGCACAACTACCGCAGTGTCTCAAGACGAAAGTCTTTAATTCGTGTGTGTTGCCAGTGATGACGTACGGAACCGAGACGTGGCCGCTTACAATGGGCCTTATACAAAGGCTCAAAGTCACCCAAAGAGCAATGGAGAGGGCTATGCTTGGTGTTTCTCTGCGTGATCGAATCAGAAATGATGAGATTCGCAGGAGAACTAAGGTCGCCGACATAGCCCAAAGAATTGCGAGTCTCAAGTGGCAGTGGGCATTTCACATTACGAGGAGGACTGACGGCCGTTGGGGCGGAAAGGTCCTCGAAAGGCGGCCGCGTACCGGGAGACGCAGCGTTAGTAGTCCCCCCACAAGGTGGACCGATGATCTGGTAAGGGTCGCGGGAAGCCGTTGGATGAGGGCAGCGCAGGACCGATCGGTTTGGAGATCCTTGGGGGAGGCCTATGCCCAGCAGTGGGCGTCTCTCGGCTGATATGATGATGATGATGATGACGATTTGCCCACACTACGGATGGCATTCGCCTTTAAGTAATTTGACAGTTCTGGTTGTTATTATCCTTTTCCTATACGTATTGAGAGAAAGAAAGAAAAAAGTTATACCGTACTTATATTTTATATCGGAATGTGCCGACGACGGCACATCAAGTAACAGTTGCAATACTTTTACAAAAGCAGTAAGGGCGGGCTTAAGGTCAAATAGTGTTACGCTTGGTTTGCTGTCGGCTGCATTTATAGAAACGGGCCCAGAAATCGTGGTTTGCAACAATGATGTTTCTAACGTGAAAAATATACCTTTTTAAAGAATTCATCAATACTTTTTAAAAGTTTTAATACAATGTTATCAGTGTTATCACAATGAGCCTCACAATTATCTAATCTGCACCATTACATTACAGATAAAATAAGTAAGTAAATATGTACCTTCTTGCAATTAATTCGTCAGCACATAAACTAGATTAAAAAATTATTTAAAAAAATATTCACTACCTCGTAGTGTAGTGTTGTGTTGTATGTTCCTGTAGAGAGTAAGGTCCTGGCCACGAACTCACCGCACGCGCGTCCTGCGTCTCGCGAATCGGCAACCACTGGGCGCTGTCTCGATGTCGGCCTCGCAGCGCGTCATCGTGACCGCGCAGTGATTGCCGAGTCGCCGCTGCCGCCGCCGCCGCCGCCCGTTCCCGTGGCCAGGCCGTAAGGTCGCCAGAGCTCATTATGAATGCTGTTAGGAACAAGGGGGCCTATATTCAATGCTTTCAACATAACGCATTCTCTCATAAATTTTGATATGGTAAGCAGCGCGTGCGGCGTAAGTACTGTCTAAGGTGCTACGAGTATCTATAGGCTAATGTAACCGCTTACCACCAGGCAGACTATGCCAACACTATTTTGCTATCATTGGGCCTAACTCTGAAGATACAGCCTAAGTCTAAATTTAAGTAATGTATATATCTATAATTCTACATACACATTTCTTTCTCGCAGTAGGTAAAAGCAAAAAGATAGCAAGAATTATTTTAGAGCTACTTTTTTATATAAAGGACGCCATATGACTCAACACCACCTGATGTGAAGCGGTAAGAAGAGTCCTTATGCGAAGACACCTAGTGCAGTTTAGACACTGCTCTAGCCGCCTCCACCTTGCCGACCCAAAAGGTGCTTTTTCACGCCTCTTCTGAAGGAACCCAATCTGCCGGCATAGAATTCCAACTTCTAGAAGTAGGTACGGCAAAGAAATGAGTAGCTTAATTTCATTGTGCATGATATTGAGGTGGAGACAGTGAATTGATGACTCCGAAGACCGGTATGTGTGCTCCTGAGTAGGAAGGGGGAAGGTGGGATAAGGTCAGAAAGCTCTTTAGAGCACTCTCCGTGATATAGCCGATAGAACGGTCTAAGCGACGCAATGTCACGACGCATTGCAGAGGTTCAATGTTGTTTGTGACCTTTACATCGCCAATGATACGAACAGCACGACGCTGCAATCTGTCCAGTGCATCGAGGAGGTACTCATTTCCACGCAAGACCGGACCTGAGTCAAACCGGGTCTGAGTGTGTAAAGCAGGCATAATTATAAGATTAAACGAACTTACCTTAAGTGAAGTTCTATCTTAATTATACGAAGCTCCTTGTCCGAGAGGGTTTAACGTGTAGTAACGCTGATTGTACCAGCGCCGATCACAATTTTCAAAGCTATAAAAAAAAAAAAATTGTTTCTCTCATATGGTAACTCTAAATGTATGTCATTACGTTCGAAGATTATTTTTGGAACAACCCTACAATTGGGATAATACTTGTATTAGTGGGCGGGTTTTGGGACTGCCCTCTCGGACAAGGAGCTTCGTATAATTAAGATAGAACTTCACTTAAGGTAAGTTCGTTTAATCTTATAATTATACTCTCTCCTTGTCCGAGAGGGTTTAACGTGTAGATGTTTGAAGATGGGGTTGTGAAAAAATAGAATTTAGATATCTATATTATATTAGTATAGATGTTTAGTCCAACACCTTACTAATTAATTTACAAAATAATTAGATTTTTATACAAAACCCTATAAAAAAATAAAAAACACAATTGTTATTTTAACTATCGCTTAAAATTTTTAGCAATGCCTAATGGGACATTGATATGCTTATTGCAGGAAATGTTTCAGAATTTTGACTCAGAATTTTAAACTGAATTTTGTATGTAAACACTCCTGTTGGCTTTTTGACTCAATCAATATTTAAACCAAATCGGCTTGCGGTCGACACCGAAGCATATCTTGTGATAAGAGTAGAGAAGACAGTTAAAACCACTAATACTCATTTCCTGCAAATACTCATTAGTTTGATCCAAATGAATTTTAGATTGAATTGATGAAATCTTGTGTTTTTTATAATTGTTTCTATTGATTAATTTATGATATAAGTGTATTCATAAAGTACTTGTCTTATTATGATTTAATGAAAGTGACAAGATAGGATACATTTCTATCCTCATTTAAAAAGATTTTTAGATACAATATGGCTGTAAAGTACCTAGTTACATAGGTTTTTATTATTTCGATAGTGGTCACTACTGATTGTCACTTTTAAATGATTTTACTTGATGTTTAATGAAGTCTTTCTGCTTTCAAGTCATGAATTGTAATAAATCAGTTGATAAGGTCCTTTAATAACATTTTTGATTTATCATTGCCTTATTATTGCATTAAATATTTTTAATACCAGTTCTGGATTCCAAATCATATATGTATGTCAGTAAACTGAAGAGGCTCCTTCGATTAAAATGTTTTTTATCTTTAAATCAATTCAATTTTAGGTCATTGTAATGTTGACCTGGTATTATTCATTTTATATAGTTTAGGTACCATATAAGTAATGATATTGTTTTTACAAAACATTGACTTAGGCATTTTTATTTGTTATATAAAGCACAATGCTCTACTATACCTACAGGTGTTATGATATTGAAATTTAGAGCTAATATATATATATATATATATATATATATATATATATATATTTAAGTAGGTAGGTATTTACCATGATCAGGTTGATTATTGATGTATTATATTTTAATTATTTGACTTTTATTTTAGTACATACAAAAAACTTTTGCTGGCATGTCATGGACATATTATTATTTTGTCCCAATATTTCACTTCTTATTGATGAAATTTAATGTGAAATTTTTTATTTCATAATTGCAGAAAGGCCACTACTCGATACCTATGTGCATGATTATTCATTATGCCTGCATGCGCACCATATGTACAGGATAAATAACTATGATGCTTATATTATGTATAGGTACATTGTACCAAATGGCCATTATATTTCTAATAATAAATCATATTGTCATTTTTCAACATTAATAATTGTCAATATTGCAATTCCTTGTTTTTATACTTGACCGATAGTTGATTTGCAGCTAGGATAAGCTGGATATAAATTTAATAACATAAATCATTGATTTAAGCTCAGTATCTAAAAAAGAACTAAAAATAAAAAACCTTGTGTGAATTGCACCCGGTAGTAGGTACTTCATATGGACACTTTTATATATTAAGTACATAGCAATAAATCAATTTCTCGTATTGTGTCAAGCAAGATGACTTTTTATAAAAATACCACAAATAAAATTTGTAAAAATTCAATCGGTACTATCATTAAGTACAACAATGTCTAATATTTATTATTGTTGTGGGGATTCAATCTATGCCCCCCCCCCCCCCTCGATTTTCATGTATCCAACAACTGTGGTATTATGTACTCTCGATAATGTTTCTTATTTTATCATAACAATTATTTTTACTCATAAAATATAGTTGTTAATTCTGAGTAGTTATTATACCTAATGGTCTTTTTATTAAGACCCATTTCCATTTCTAATAGACAAGTTTATTTCAACAGTTATTAATTTCAACTTAGCTATTTTATATAATTCTGTACAAGTAGAATTGTGAAAATACTCTTAATTTTCAAGTTCTTTTTAAAAATATAGGGCATCATTTATATCACTTTATTAGGTCTGTATTGTAAGAAAATATTGCAATGGAATTGAAATAATGATTAGTTATAATAATCATTTCTTATTTTCTCTGTCTTATCTCATTTATTCATTTCATAAAATCTGTGCAATGAGGTACTTCATAAGGTGACATTTCAATGAAAAAAAATCCCATCATTTTATTACAATTGGGTTACTAGTTTATCTGTGTAACTAATTTTTTTTCTAAAGTAATGTTTTTATTTGGAATTATTAAAACAATATCTGAAAGCTTGTTTCTGAATCTTCTGGTGGTTTTGTTGATTAAATAAAGTAGGAAAGTTATGGTATTTGCTGTGTGTAACTGGTTGTTGCAACCAATGATCTGTTGGTCATGGTCACTGAAGGTTTATAAATTTTCTTTATGTTTGAACAGCTGTTTGATTTTTGAATACACTGTGTAGCTTTAACCTGTCAAGCATGAGATTCCAGACACAATTGATTTTTCAATTATCATAGCCACCCGGAGGTATATCGCGGCTTGACAGATAGTATAATCTTATTAAGTATTTATCAATGGCTGATCATTCATACAGTGATAGCAATTTTTCAGGTCATTGAATATCATTTCGGTATGCTAGAGGGTAAAGTTTTGATGAACCATAAAAGCATTGTGTAGCTAAATTTTATAGCACTTCCTCAGGCTATTGATAAACATTTATATAACTTACAGCAATTTTCAGGTTATAGAATAACATTTATTCAGGTTATAGAATAACATAATATATATCATGATGTTAAAATTATTAATTAAATGCGGCAGCATTATCTAGCCCCCATGTGACAAACATTGGCCCAAGTTAATAAGTAAACTTTACCGGTACTTTATTGTAGAATTATTTGTCAGTCAGTCCGCAAGGTGATGGGGCTTGTTCTGATTATTAAATTACATATACAGCTACTTTATGTTCATCATCACTAGCCTATATACGTCCCACTGCTGGGCACAGGCCTTCCTACATGGGAGAAACACATGAGGAGTTTGGGCCATAACACCACCACGCTGGCCCAATGCGGGTTGGTACTTTGTTACATATTTTAAATATGATTAATGGCTATTTTTACATTTTTGTAGCTATCACAATTATTCATATTGAGTAATCTCTCTGCCTTATAGTTGTCTGGTAGAGATCGCTTCTAGCAATAAGATTGCCTTTTTGGCATATTGTGTTTGTTTTATCTCTGTACCTTTGTATATCTACTTGATGGAAGTTAGTAGAAGTTTCTATTTCAGTGCAAGGGTCTAGCCATAGTAGCTAGGCCTGTTCAAGTGATTGCCTTTAAATCTACTTTATGGTATTAGTTATACTGTTTCTTTCAGTGTATATTGCATTTCATTTGCAGTGTATATCTCTAGTGTGATAATGCTTGTTCAGCTAAATAGTTGGTTGTCTAACCGCAGTGTGATAGTAGTTTTAAAGAAGATTACAGGCATTGTCTAACTGCAATGTAATAGCACTTGCCCAGGTTATCAATAAATTCATTTCTACTTCACTGTAGAAGTTTTAAAACAAGAGTACGGGCATTGTCTTAACACAATGTAATAGCATTTGCCCAGGTTATCTATTAGCATTCATTTCATTTTTTATTTAAATTAGAGCATTGTCTAACCGCAATGTGATAGCGCTTGCTCAGGCAAGTATTGTGATAAACATTTTCATTTCACTGTGTTGTTTAACCTCAATGTGATAGCAAATGCTTAGGTAAATAGTGTGATAACCTTTTCCATTTAATTTCATACCAATTTGAGCGTTGTCTAACCGCAATGTGATAGCGCTTGCTCTGGTAAATATTGTGATAACCTTTTTCATATAATTTCATACCCATTTGAGCGTTGTCTAACCTCAATGTGATAGCGCTTGCTCGGGTAAATATTGTGATAACCTTTTTCATATAATTTCCTACCCATTTGAGCGTTGTCTAACCTCAATGTGATAGCGCTTGCTCGGGTAAATATTGTGATAACCTTTTTCATATAATTTCATACCATTTAGAGCGTTGTCTAACCGCAATGTGATAGCGCATGCTCTGGTAAATAATGTGATAACCTTTTTTATTTAATTTCATATCAATTAGAGCCGTCTAACCGCAATGTGATAGTGCATACTCAGATAAATGTTATAATCTATTTCATGTAATTTCATACCATTTAGAGCGTTGTCTAACCGCAATGTGATAGCGCATGCTCCGGTAAATAATGTGGTAACCATTATATGTACTTGACGGTAGAAGTTTTAAATTAAGGCATAATCTTACTGTTCATTCACCTATTAATGAAGGCACTTAATATGAGTCTTCTGTTTCCTGCTTTGAGTAGGTATTTCTCATCATAAAAATTTACTTCTTGTAATTTCCTCTCTAAACCCTATATGCCAGACATAATTTTAATTGTCTTTGTTATGTTATAATTGTCACTTAAGACATCTGGGTGTTAAAGATTTAGGTAATAGATAGGTATATGACACTTGTAGTTACCACAGAACAGTTAAAGTTATCCAAAAAGTCATATTATTTTCACTTTTTGTAATCTTCTTTCTGTCCAAAGTAGGTGATTTACTTACTCCTTTTCTTTTTCCCTTTTATTTCCAAAAATCTAATTAGAAACACTAATAAAACACTGCATAAGCACTTTAAATAGGTATACATTTTTGTCTATCGCTCAAAATGAGCTATTATTTATGTTTTTAATATTTTACATGCCATTGGCAAATATTGGCAATACAAGGAAAAATAGTGTGTAAATTGATAAAACCTATAAAATATCGGAAATCATAAGCCTTGTAAAAATTCTTACAATAATATCTGGAGGGTTATATTGCTAGGTAAGTAGTTTAGCTAGATTTTCTAGATTTTAGTAGTATTATTTTGATATTTTTAGGTTATGTCATAATATTCTAACAGATTAATTCTGTGACGTTTCATATTACCAGTTATCCGGTGAGAATTATTTCTCACCGGATAACGTAACGATAATGTAATATTAAATACATACCTTCAATCTCCAAATAATATTAACGTTTTCACAACAAACCTTGACCTTGTTTGCTAACGGAATACCTGACCGTGTTTGGGAATAAAATACTGCATCGATATCCTGTTATTAGTGAACACATAATAACACTAGATTAATAATTCTTTAAAATTTGGATCACAGATCGTACTTTTTATTGGTTTAAATTGTTAAATTAATAATTTTATTGAGAGAACCAAGTGACAGCGCTGTGCACAAAAAACGTAATGACATACATTTGATACATTTAGAGTTACCATATGAGAGAAACAATTTTTTTTTTTTTTTATAGCTTTGAAAATTGTGATCGGCGCTGGTACAATCAGCGTTACTACACGTTAAACCCTCTCGGACAAGGAGAGAGTATAATTAGAAATAGATTAGATTAAACGCAAGTTAAGTCCGATAAAGTGGTTTCATTTCAAATAGATTAGATTTTTAAGAAACCATAGACAATTTTAAGCGAAATGGCGAATTATTGCTTACTTATTCTTTAATTTTGATTTTAACATTATTATAAATGTTTAAAAAATTATTTACTAATAAAAATGTATTTAAACTAGAAAAAATTCACGTGCTGACGCCGGATTGCTTACGTGATACATTTTAAAGGTGCTTTTGATAATTCTATTTGCGTTGGAACACTCCAGCAGAGAATATATACAAAAAAAATATGGGCAGTACAAGGAATATGTAATGGGACAAAGTGGGAATGAAATAATTAAAATTATATTTTGGCATAAAGGAAACATATTGTTTGGGACGTACTGATATTTTTTTATGTGGGACAAAACTCAGTGGGCCAAACGAAGCATATTTTTTTTTTAAATCAGAATTGAAAAATAAAAAGTGTAGCACCAACTCCCAAACAAAACTCTTTATGAAATAAGTACCTTACTAAAATTCAATTATTTTCCGTTTAAGTGTTTAAAATAGGGTTTTGTTTGTTTAAAAATTTTCACGCTCAATAAGGTCGACAATCAGAATCAGAATCAGAATCAGAATAATTTATTGCATAACTGTAACAATTGTTCCTTAGCAGCTAGATCTTATTGCATACATGTAGTCATAACAGTTACCCATATCGGGCATGCAATTTAAGTATAGGTAACATTTAAAAATCATTAAACCAACTAACTTATTTAAGCCAACTCAATTATTAATAAAAAATAAAATAAAAATATTAATATTGCATGTCATTTCACTATATTATCAAATAAAATTATCAATATTACTATCAAAATAAGTATAAAAATATTGCGATCATGTCATTAAATAATTGTCAAAATATTCATTTGTGTTATAAAATGCCTTACAAATGAGCCATTTTTTCAAAGCTTTGAAAATGAAAATGAAAATGAAAATGAAAATGAAAATGAAAATGAAAATGAAAATGAAAATGAAAATATCTTTATTCAATTAGGCCCCCAAGAAGCACTTTTGAATCGTCAACAAAAAAACCCTTATGTCTATCACATAAAAATAATATTAACTAACTAACAATTTCATAATGTTTGTCTCTCTGTCTTATCTGCATCTACGTAAGCTAAGAATGTTATGTCAGTCTGTCTATCGGTCTGTCTGTCTGTCCGTCAGTCAGTCTGTCAGTCAGTCTGTCTGTCAGTCTGTCTGAATTTACACCGGTTCCAAAAGTTGAACTACCGAGAAGATTCCGGCAACAAACTCCTGTAGTCACTCTTTTCAATCATTAAGTTACAATGTTTAATTACACAGTAATAGTATTTAGCAGCGCAGTGTCGCACAGAGTATAAAAAAGGTATATTAAAGTACCAATAAGTACCTAATGATAAGAATATTTACTGTATTTAAAGGCTGTCCGACAATGCACCATCACAATATAGGTATTACAATACACAAAGGTCAACAATTAATATACAAAGACCTAATAAAGCTAAACATCTTTCATTAATTTTAAACACTTGTCTGAGCACGTCATTACAATAATAATTGTATTGTTTTATATATAATATCCTATAATGCCATATACCTCAAAAATCCCTCAAAAATGATACTATTGATGAATATGTAAGTAAATTATTACAAAATCAAGGAAGCTTAGAGATGACCATTTCCACTAGTGGCACCTGTTCACAAGTATGACGCATGTGCCAGCCATCGCTCCGCTCAACCATATCATAGGGAACGGAGCGACCTTTATTAAATTTATAGTCTGGGAGGTCTTTCAAAGCCACGGGTAGATTATTGTAAATTCGTATAGCAGACACATAAGTACTCTTTTCGAATATCCTGGAAGAAATTCTCGGTAAATACAAGTCATCATATCGTCTCATTGGGGCCTTCCTTGTCTTATATTCTGACATTCTTTGAAACAGTGAGGTGTGATTCCTCACAAATTTACAAATTTCAAGAATATAGATACTGGTCAATGTTAAAATTTGTTTTTCTCTAAATGTATCCCTGAGAGTTTCATCATTATACTTACTAAAAATTATTCTCAAACAACGTTTTTGCAATATAAATGTACTCGTAATATTCACTGAATTGCCCCAAAATATTATGCCGTAGGTTAATATTGAGTAAATGTTAGCATAGTATGCATTTAAAGCTACCTCTACCGAAGATACATCATCATCATACAATCCTTTTGTCACAGAGAATTTTGGTATTCATATTGAGAAAAAGAGATGCACTGAACTTAAATTAGATTTAGCGTTTGTTCTACAAAAAAAGGAATTCGAATAAAAATAAATAAGGGCCATTTAAAAAAACCTTCCTTTCATTCAGTACATTTTTCCATGGGGAAAGTACTTATTTTTAATATGTCATAATTTTTAGTTTCTCTAATCCTTGATTTGCGCAGACATAACTACTTAGGTACAGATATTGGCATCCCTAAAAGCTCTCACGGTCCTGGGTCCGCTCCTGAGAGCTCAAGAACTGGTTTGACTGGAGGGTGCAGCGCGGGTCAACAACTCACCTTACTGATCCAAACACGTAGGCCGATCCGCGAAACAACGCCCACGCGGATCGCCTCCCGATTAGCATCGGGAAAGGTGTTCCCAATACAGGTAGCGGGCCTAGACTTGTGCCCTTGTTGCTCGTTTAAAATCCACGGCCTCTTTCTAGTTTCTACCATTGCACCGCACACCACCGGAGTTCAGCCTCACACGTTGGAAAAGAAGTGGTTGCGTACGCTTTCAGAAAAACTTTCTTCTGTGTACGCTCAGGTTGTGGAATGAGCTCCCTGCAGAGGTTTCTCAAACGAGTACAGCATAGGGTTCTGTAAAAAGGGTGTGAAAAAGTTTTTACAGGGTTGACAACGCGCGATTGATACCTCTGCACTGAAAAAAATGACAACTGAACTTTCGAGTACACGTAGCTCAAAAAAATTATGATTACTTTAGTAATCATTTGTGATTACCATTAAAAAATGAAAAAAATGAAAAAAAAAATGAAAATATCTTTATTCAATTAGGCCCCCAAGAAGCACTTTCGTATCGTCAACAACAAAACTCTTATGTCTATCACATAAAAATAATATTAACTAACTTACAATTTCATAATGTTTGTCTCTCTGTCTTATCTAGATCTAAAGTAAGCTAAGAATGGAGTTGTTATAATGTCTATCTATCGGTCTGTCTGTCGGTCCGTCTGTCCGTCAGTCAGTCAGTCTGTCTGTCTGTCTGTCTGTCTATCAGTCTGTCTGTTTGTCAGTCTGTCTGAATTTACACCGGTTCCAAAAGTTGAACTACCGAGAAGATTCCGGCAACAAATTCGTGTAGTCACTCTTCAATTATTAAGTTACAATGTTTAGTTACATAGTAATAGTATTTAGCAGTGCAGTGTCGCACAGAGTATAAAAAAGGTATATTAACGTACCAATAAGTACCTAATGACAACAATATTTACTGTATTAAAAAAATCTATTAGATAGTATAGCTGTACTGAAAATCACGTGCGTGCCAAAGGTTTACTTTATTCTTCATGCCTATTTATAGGTAGGTACTTTCATTTGTTAGAAAGTTGCAAAAGGATTAAAAATAAAAAGAGAAAGCAATCATCGTAAAACTTTACAATATGTGAACACTGAGTTAAACTTGTTTAAATTTTGTATATTTCTCAGAACTGCAGAATAATGGCATGCACTTCAATAAATAGCTTGTGGAGTTTATAAAAACATCTTTGTAAACGAGATGAGCGCCATTTGCATTTGCACTTAGCGAGGATGCAAGGAGCAAAAACGTAAAAATAAATGAGTAAAGCAGTTAGTCCACCCGCAAGTCCGGCTGCGCACACGCACTTCACTACTGTACATAGAACCGCACTAGTGTTATACGAGTACCATCTAAAACTGAAATAAAAAAGTTAATTTTAATTCTTAAAATATATAATAGTCAGTCTAGGATTGGATGTTAAATAATTTCATTCAGCACAGCTTACTTATAAATTAGATTATCGTAATTTTTTTCTGAACATAAATTAAATACTTACGTACATTCCAAATAAGTTTTGCCCGATAGCTATAGGTTGAATGAATAGAGCTTTTGGTAAAATGGAAAATTACACTAACTCGTATTAGGTATCTGTGTTTAATTAAAATAACCACTTCAGAAATTAAAATCCACCTACTCACTGAATACATTGGACAATTTGTAGCCCACAAAAAACATAAAGACCTAGTTAAAGAGTTGAGATATATCTGCCGAGAGTGCCGGATGAGCCAATAAGCAATGTGAGTCACACAAGCGACTGAACCCCAGCTTGTAGTCCCTATACTTAGTACAGTGGCCGAGCTTTATTTGTGTATGTATACTGTACGGCACACAGATCCGTAGATTTATGGGTCATTTTCGAATAAGAACGTGCTTCAACTAAAGTTGATTATTGTACAAGTGTGTAATGTCTCTCGCGTACTTGTGACTTCAATTACGATAGTCAAACACAAGATCAGCACAGCATTATTACTGTAAAGCTGACAGAGCCGAGGCGTGTAATCTGGACTGGCAAATGCTATGGCATGATGCCACTGCGCTGATAACTACTTAATTCCTTGGGATGCATAGAAGCTTATAATGTACTGATAAATTTCTCTGTTTTTATAACTATTTATTAGTATCATTTAATTTTATTAGATATTGTTTGAAGATTCCCAATCTTTGAAGCTTTCCAATATGAGAAATACTTAAATGAATAAGACAAAAAAGAAAACTTGCTAATTTTGACTCATTGAGTTGAGGTGTTTACCTAATTAAGTGGGGCATTTTTTATGTTTTGTAGCTATGTGTAAAATTAACACGTGTTTCATTAAATTTGATGCAAAAATCTTAACTTTTCCAAGATAAGCTAGTGAAATCAAACATATAAGAACATTACCTCTCTATTCATCCTAAATAGTGGAATTAACTCTGGATTGCTATAGTCTAAACCCTTACAGCCTATTTGTATTTGTAGATGTTTATTTGGTATGGTCATCGAGTTCAATTACTGGTGATTTTCTATTTATTTGATCTGTGGCGTTCATGAATATATGAACATACTCTCTGTTATCATATAAATAAGATTACATAAACTCTTATCTCTTAACTCCATCGAGTATAACAGTTTGACATGGGTTCGTCTTCATCTCAGTATACTTATTTTGTTACTTTATACTAATAAAATAATACTCTTTTCTTCTAGTAAACATTGCGTTTTATTGTTAATTAAATGAAAACTACTACTCAGAGAGATATTGCGCAAATGGTTCTTGAAATCGCTTTCTACGTGGCGTCACGTCGCCTCGTTGTGATAAGCCGACCTTATCTTACGTAAATCGCCAGTCGTAATATATAAAACCACCTTGCCACCTACGTACGTACACGTCACTTTAACATTTTATTACAATATGGCATTAAGTACGCACTTTACAGATTCGTTTACCTACTCATCATACTTTTATTGATATTTACGTAATTAAATTAAAAAACACAGACCCTTTATTTCCCAATATCGCTTCCTTGGGTTAGAGACGCATGTACATACATAAAGTGCTAATTGATAAATAACTATTACTTAACTTTTGATCGTCTGGCATGATTTTTTAGAGTCCATATTTAATAATATGTGCTGACTACTATTAACTTGTATTTCTTACTACTTCTACTATTGTCTTATATTTCGATCTTGTTAAAGCATCTTGCACCTTCAGGTTAACTATCATCTAATATTCTAATCTGTACTTCAGGTGTATTTCTTATAGTCAGTAAGATCCTAAGAGCGTTCTTTTCACGAAATATCATATGTATAATAAGCATGATATATTAATAGGCTCCAGATATAAAAAATATCAAATATATTTGATATCTGGAGCCTATTAAAGTCAGGCTTAATAAAATAAAGAGCAAAAACAAACTAATCACAACAACCATTATTCAAGTAGTTATAATCTTGTTCTAAGCCTAAGGTATAACCTAATACATCTCCGCAATATTTTAAATTTGGATAGCTATCTTGACACCAAGTGCTTTTGTTTCACTTTCGAAATGCACATTCGCGAGGTGTCGCGACGTAAATCAAACCATGACTCGCAAGCAAATCCAGAAACACGAGACGAGATACATACAATACTTGATTCGTCGGTGGAGCATACAGGAAAGGTAGATAGTATAGTTATGATAGATAGTTCTAGATATGTATACTGTATATGAAGAAATGGGACAAGCGTAAGGAATTTAGGTAGGTAGGTATATGTATACCCATGTGGGTATACATACATATACCTTTTTCCTTTTCCCCCTTGTTACGAAACAAGAGGGACAAGGAAAAAGGTTTCTCTACATCAATCCATTAGCATCAATCATGAATTTTAAATTTCACACTCGACTCAAGGAACCTTTGTAATGAATAACTCAGGCATATTCTTTTAAAAATTTCAATTTCACAAACGGATAAAACTTCCAGGATCAGATCGAAAACTCTTTTTAGGGAACCTCATTCGCAAGAACAAGAAACCACATTGCTGAAAACTAATATCATACAACATCCATTTACTGACTCATCCATCCATAACATATAGATAATCTTATTTACACTAGTGTCTTTGATGACCGCAAAAAGAAATGAACGAATCAAATACTGATAGATAGCTGTATTTTAAACATACATAGGTAAATCTAAATCTAAAAAAAAATAGCATCGTCCTAATTTTTACATCAAAGGAGTCCAAGAAAAGAATAAGCTACTTCGCAAACTTAGCAAAAGTATAAATGTAAGCAAACCACTGGCATATTTGTTGATGAGCAAGAAAGGTAGCGAGAGAAAGGGACAAACCTATACAAAATGACATTAAATTTTGTTTGTTTACAGTTGGCTCAAGTATAGTATAGTCACCGTGGTAGCATGATGGTGGGACTGCGCGCATCGACGCCGGCGCTGTCCGCTTCCAAATTGAATGTAATTAGAACACGTTTTGTTCATGTTCCGCCTGTTAACAACAAAATGACCTTACACAAACCCAGTTTAATTGCGTATCTAACGGTTTCATTAAGAATGTTCACGCTGCACGGCTTCTCATACAAATTTCCAAGTCGATAGTATTGGAAACGAACAAAACGATTCTAACAAAACCTGCCATAAGCAACTGAGGCTGGTCTAAAAAGTTATCAGAGGGTTTTTCGAAAAGTCTATTAATAAAGAAATTATTATTTTTGGTTTATATGAAAAGCTGACAATTGCTCTTACTCAACAAAAAGGCTATTTATTTTTCGAGAAAACTGCTTTCAACTATTTCAATTAGCCTGACTTGCTTATGTAAGAAGGTATGTAAAGTCATAATAGATTCGTTTTGTTTGTTTCTAATATTTTTCCGACTTGTATGAAAAGCCGTGCTGCGTAAACCCCGCAGGAATCCATGGAAGAATCACAATTTACGTAGGTATGTGCTCACCCATGAACCTAAGATTGTTATAATATCATATCTGCTTTTGGTATTTCATATACTCCTGTCAAATCGAAGTTAAATCCTGACAGGAACAATGACGTTATTGAAAAAACGCTGATGCAGGTGCACAGCAAGATGGAATGATGAAAAAAATCGGTGACGATTGTAGATGATTCATCTATCAAGGTTATATCATAGTTTTTAGGCGTAGTCAGTAGTTGGGTGTGTGAGGTGCGGCATCGACAGGGTGAAGGGGCGGCGCCCGGGATTGACGTCACCTTGTTGCTGCGCCCGCGTTGCTCCCACGTTCACTTTCTATTAGGCTATCTTTTCGGCGCATTGCAACTTGTCGTAGTACCAGAGTTACCTTGAAATGGTCAATACCTTGTTTAAATTAACATAATTACTTATTTTTCAGTACCTAACCGTGACGTGTAATTTATAAACCAATATTTTAAGCATATGTTCGTGCTCAACTCACAAAAACACTTCGAACCTGGGCTGGTATATTTTACAGGGTACTGATATTGACCAATCGACCAGACGTTCGTCAAAATTATTTACTCTTACCTTTTTTAACCTGTTTCAGATGTACCGTTGCCGTTGCGTACACGCCATAATTGGTATTGTTTTCCCGTGAAGTTTATATTAAAAAAACTTCCCCTATGTGTACAAACATATTATACCTACTTACACGTACTTGGATAATTGCAATCTCTCCCACTGCTGGACTATTAAACCCCTATTGATGCTTTATAAGTAGCGTGCAGGTATGGTCATCAAAAAAAGAAAGTAAACCCTTGACAGTTCATAACCCCACTTTACTAACCTAGTTTAGTGATTTTTAGTAAAGATATTTTTTATTTTTATTTCTTAATCATTAATTATTAATGCACCGATACTGTATATGTTTGCAGCATTCTCTCCCAGTCGACCAGTAGGGGGGACTGGTCGACTGGGGGATAATGCTGTATAGCATTAAGTCCGCCATTTGTACCTTTTTGTGCAATACAGAATAAATGTATATTTAGAAAACCCCTAATTTCTTTCGTAATAAGAGCCATGAACTAAAAGCAATGATCTCTTACATTTGCAGGTGAGTCAGCCAGTCGCCGAACATCAACGGTAAAGCGTCACTCAGAAATGAAACGTATTACCAGCGCACTAAAGCACTTAACACCGGTCTACAAATCTCAAAATACATTAAACTGCTTTGTTTGTTCTACGTCTCCAAATAGTACTTTCCGCAGAACAGAGAACCGAAGCAGATATTGTTGACATCAGCTATTTTCATTGATCGCGTGAGTTGGTCAGGTAAGGTTGGCCAACAGAACAGTAAAAGAGGGTTGGCCGCTTGCCATGCGCCCGCGCTGCCCGTGAGTCAGTGGCAAACACGCACCACTCCCGCCACTGTGCCGCGCGTAGTGATGCGCTGGCTGAAAATACATTGAGTACTCGAGTAACAGTAACCATCTGCCCAAAATCACATTGACTAATCCCTAATCGACATCACTTCGTATCTTTTATGGCGGGTATTGGTTTTTCCTAGTTACTTTCACTTGTAAGTTTTTACTATGCAGATGGCCTAGACAAGATGCCTTTCGATAATCGCTATCGCTATCGCTAAGCGAAAAATGTATGGGATTTGACATAAGCCCTCGATTGCCTTTCGATTATAAATGTCAAATCCCATACATTTTCCATTTAGCAATAGCGATAGCAATTGACAAATGGCATCTTGTCTAGGCCCCCAGACCAGAAAATCCTCAAATTGCTGGGCGATTCCAAACGACTTTGCTCACATTTACATGTTTCATTATGTGCTTTTAAAACGCTTTATTGTAAGAAATATTATACAAATAAGTAAAGAAAGAAAACGATGATAAATTCTTTCGTTCTCAGCGGGAGTCTTTGCTATTTGCACCCTTAATTCACGTCACAACTGTCGTAAAAAATTCGAATAACGGAAATAATATACCTGTCACTTATTATTGCACCATTGTTACTATATGCATTTCTTATTGCTGATCCCTTAGTTTCTGGGAAAACATCAGTATCAATAGTGTTCAGCGCATCCCTAGTGCTAAGAATCACCGCATACTTCAATACAATTAAATACTTACTTGTTGTTCTGACAGAGATTTTTTTGTCTAGCGCGTGTGAACATGCGATTTCACCAAGAAACGCGGCGTTATGATGATACCTTTCGCTTGATTCAACGAAAGATAAAGAACAGTAAAAACAGTTGTGCCACTTCCCAATGACCTTTGTTACGATTGGAAAACATTGTTTTTAATCTGTCAAGCGGCGCTATGCCTCTGGAGGTCTATGACAATTGAAAAATCAATTCTGCCTGGAATATGATGCTTGACGGGTAAGAGTTGGAGAAAAAATTGTAAGTCTAAACTTTTTGTTCAGTTGCTAGTAGGATAGTACGTGTATTACGACTTCAACGTATTTCAAGTGTACTTACGAGACTCTAGTGCGAGTTCTACGACAAACGTAACTACCACGTGTAATGGACTATTTATTTAAATGGTTTTCTATATGGTATATTTAAACTTCACAACAGAGGCGCTACTGTCGTTTTAATATATATTTATATTATGAATCGTGGATTTCTACATTTTATAACATTTCTTCATTCAGCTGAATTTACCACATAACATAAATTCGGTCCAAATATCTATAGAATTTCAAACCACATTTACAAAATAAGGTTGTTTTTATAAAATAACGTTCCGTCTTTACACACCGCCGCTAGTATAACACAAAGCCTAGATTGCAGACTGTTGATTTAAAATGAACAACAAAAACATAAACGCTCGTTCGACATTGAACTTTGCGGTTCTACGCGAAGCAATTGGCAGAAAACCAAGTGCTAGCCTGACGCAGACGGCCCGATGCCTTTTCTTTTACCTGAAGAAATTAAGTGGGATCTTTGTATTATTTGTAACGGCGGCGACGAGATGGCGTCTTGTTACTAAACATAAAGTAACTTTCTAAAGGAAATCTGACAATACCCTCCCCTAGTCTGGTACCACGTGCGCCTCTCTGCATGTTTTATGAATGAGCTTAGCAATATCTCGCGGCATCCCTTCATTATATCAGGAAAAGAACAGTTATTATAGGAATTACGCTCGCAGAATGTTGATGACGCCCAGCGTCTAGTTACTTACTGTATTTATAATCTATTGGTATCACATCTTGTGAACCCATGGGATAATTTCTAAGTGATTACTTTATCGGACTTTTAAGATTTGTAAGACGTTTTTACCAATCAAAAATGTAGGTCAAGTAAAAAACAACGGAAGCATGTAATTCATTACCTACATACTTACTACATTTAATAATTTATAAGTACTTATGATTTCACTTTTCACGTTTGGATAGGTACGATTCTATTAATTCTACGATATATGTATATACAAACCTCTGGCATGTTTAATGGTAACGCACGCGAGCAAAAACTATGCCGCGTTTAGACATTCTACGAACAGCGAAGCGATTCAGGAATTCACTTTTTACACAATGCCAAAAGTGTATCCGCGATCGCTCGCTGTTGCCCCGACTACTGCTATTGATCTGCGTGGCTCCTGATTTTATTTATGTTAGAAGTAATCACTGTAGACTCGTCATATAGGTACCTACTTCATCTCCGCAGTAACAAAGCACTCTAAAAGTAGTGTTATTGCATGGGCTACGATTTTTTGTAATGTAAGTAGTCCTTCCTAGTCTGACAAAAGCATACTACAGCTACACGAAGCAGGCCGAAGAAAACATCAGAATTGCTCTGCATATCGTTAAAGCTGACTATACGAACAACAAATCCAAAGAAAAAAGCTATGGTAAGCAGGTCAGCTATTAGTCTTTTTGAAAAATACAAAGCGATTAACTAACTGTCGCGGTTAATAGTAAATACATAAAAAAATGTTAAAAGAATGTATACATTTGAAGCTGACATAAACCCTAACAAACATACCTATGTACTTACACTTTCGGCAAAAGTACTTGTGCGAATGATAAACCGAGCGCGAATAGTGAGCACGAATGTGTAAACGTGACGTAAATGTCTAGGTAGACACATATAAAACGGATCGTTCGTGATAAACAATTCGTTATGGTTTCACTTCTGATGAGTAGTTTTGTTGTGCGTACGATCGGTGTTCGGTACTTTTACTCGGCCATCATTACATAAATTCACTCTGAATAGATCTATAGGACGTCGTAGAAGTCTTAGTATTTCCTTTTTAGATTCTCTCTCAACGTCAATCCAAAATGCTTAAACAGATACTGTTACAAATGTTAAAAATCTTTAAAAGAGCAGCTACTCCGAAATGTTAGATTAGAATTATCTAATCACTAATAACTCTGAACCGATTTGAAAAGTTTAGACATCTAATAGTAGGAAGAATTTCTAGATATCTTCAAGGGCTGACTTATCTGAGATAGAGATATAGGATGTGGCAGCGATAAATGAATGCCTACTGGTCTGGGTACACTTATACCTACCTGTGTCTAGACACTACTATGCTCTTCATCTACTTACTATAAAATACTTACCATCTAATTGTGCACTTATTGCAAAAAATATTTCGCTCTGGTTTCTATAGCTATCTACATTATATTTTATATTTTTCTAATTTGTTTTTTTGGTACAAGTTTATTTTGAAATGTTTTATTTCACATTGCTAAAAAGCATTGCGGCGATGAAAATATGGTTTGATTATTACACAGACCAGTGGGTGTGAAATCGGGTTTTGGTTACCTACTCGATCGAGCGTCAACCAATATGAATCAGGATATGTTTTTGTTTAATTATAGAAATTGTATAAAGGTTTCATGAACATAGTTGTTAATAAACAAATTATAGGCTCATTTACGTGATGCAAGTTTCTTGTCTGTATCAATTAAATTGAGACAATAAGGTTCATAACCTAATAGACTATGTATATGTAAGTATAGACCATGTATATGTAAGTCATTTCTTGCTTAAATTTAATGGTATGCTAGAGGCAAGTAACTTGAATCGAGTAAATGGGCCTTTCTCACATATATCACCAGCCTATATAAGTCCCACTGCTGGGCACAGGCCTTCCTACATGGGACAAACCTAGGAGAAACACATGAGGACAACAAATGGGTCTTAATTGGGGACAGTAAATTAATAGCACAAGCAAATTGCATCTTTCCGCTGTGGTTTCACACACGTAAGTACTTAATGATATTGAATTTGTTACTAATTGACTTATTAACTTTGATAAAATAATATGAATAATTACGCATTAAAAAATATTTTAACGTAGAAACTAGAACAAAATGACATTTGAAATCTGTTTGTTGTTACGCCTGTATAATTATTTACCGTGGAAAATTAATTTAAAAATATGCCATGGATTTGTATCAGTTTAGCCTTAGTTTAGTCAACAACTTAGCCTGTTATAAAATCGGGCGCGGTCAGAGCGCGTCGACCTTCTGCGACGGAAGCGGTCTGTCGACGACTGTGACTCCATAAACGTAAACACGTAATTTATGAACAATGAACAACACATTAGGCTTGACAACATCGTCTTTAGATATGACAGAAGACTTAAAATAAACGCGGACAGGATGTCATCATAAAATCTATGCAAAAATAGCTCTGGAAGAACATGTAGAGTCGGTTTTACGCGGATAGCCATTGTAGAGGTAACAAAGTAAACTATTTCCTCATGGAAATTCCTTTGTTCACTTGTCTCACATAAAAGCGATTGAGGAAAATGTGGAACGGAATTCGTTACATTTTATTTCGGTTTTACTCCATTATTTTTGGATAGTTTAATCATCGAATTCTTTGTTTGGAACTTATTAATATTTATGTTATAGGTATAACATTAAATACCCACAAAGTACCTATTGAAAAACATACCGGATCATAGGTGCAGGGGTATCAGTCAGGTCATCGAAAAGTTGGTTAGAACGCCGAAGAACAATGACGATAATAAACCTCGCAGCTGTATAACAAGACAGTAAAACTTGACGTGTTGTAATGAATTATGTTTTAAATATAGAGCGGAATATTTTATCATTTGCCGGTTAAAGCGGAAGTTATCTTTTATTGAAACCTGTTCAACACGTGGCCAAGCCGAGGGCCTGCAAACAATGCACGTCTCTCATTTTGTTATTGTGTCGACCGTTCAGAAACAGAGCACGTGTTACTTATCCCACCCGCTGACTAAAATACACCAAAGAAAATGGTAACTTAGCCCCTAATTATAAAACTCATTATTGCACTCTCAAAAACGTAGCAGTTAAGAACTAACACTGCTAACTACAAGCTTAAAAACAGCATCAGAAAGCTTCTTTTGCCTTAGACTCACCGAGAAAATGTACAGTCATTGTAAAAGAAGACGCTACCGGGAACTACCAAAAGGGCAAAAAATGTTTTCAAAAGCTACATTCATTGTACTCGCTGGATAATATTACAGCCTTACTCGGGTTGTTGCCCCTTAAAATAAATACTTCCCCTAAATAGCGCTCCACCACTAAGTATTTTGCAATACTCGTAATGCCTAAACATACCCACTGTCTTAAATCACTCCTAAATCCGCTTCTATAATTTTTTCTAATGTCTTAATTAAACAGTCTTAAACTAATAAGTCTTAAATTTAATAGTCCTCAACATTTTAAATTTTGGGACAACAAAGTCTTCTGAAGATCTTTTACAGAGTGGTGCCTTCAATACGACAATAAATTAAAATATGGGCTATTAGAAATGGTTTACTTTCAAAAACACATTATTCATTTGATAATTTCATGACATTGGTATGAGATAATATAACATTAGCTGCATTATTTCATAGAAATGTAATGAAATTATCAAATGAAAAGATGTTTTTGAAAGTGACAAACCATTTCTATGAACCAAATAGCCCATTTTTTAATTTATTGTCGTATTGACGGCACCACTCTGTATATGCATTATCTATCAACTATTCAATACTGGAAGTCATCTTAAAGCTCAAAATGACCAGCTGGCATTAACACAGAGGCTCTAATAACACGTTCAATTAAATCATCGTGCTGCTTTAGGTACAAGAATGCAAGTCAAGGTGTGCTTGCGCAACTCTACGAGAAACGCACCGTGCAACAGGCCGTAGCCAGTGGTAGGACCTTCCATTCCATTTACCTACTTTTAACAAGAAAAACACAATTTGTTCCCTTTATTTCGTCAACTCCATACTTTAACTTTGTCAATTTGATAAGTTACTTATAAAAAATATGATCAGATCTGTTTAATTATGCCTACTTAGTTGGATATGGTAACTATTCATTATCTATATTCCGTTATCCTAAACCAACTAACATTAGGAGACAACATCTAATATTAATAAGTAGTGTGAATTATATAATTGAATACATATCTTCATGAGCTCTTAGAAGCGGTTATTTGATGTTAATTTTAAATCATTCCATTTAATAAGTTGCTGCACCCGCATTGATTGTTTCCATGAGAACGCTCGAGCCATGGGAACGGGGCAGAGCACCCAACCATTCATGTCGTTGCCGACCGTTCGTACTGACTCTTAAACAAGTAGAGACAAACAATTACCACAGCCGTACAGCCCTGTTATTTTATTGAAACTATCCATGTGTGTAGCACTTATATCAAGAGACTCTTCTAATATTTTTAATTGAGACCGTCAATTGTGTAATATTAAACAATGTTTCTTCTACAGGATCATTTTTATTGTTTTGAACCTTTTATACGAATTTGTTGCACAACAATTATTATATAGAACGGACGTGCAACGTACGTTGTGATGTGAATTATTTTTAGCCACCCCACGCGCAGTAGTAGTGCTCGAGGTGCGCGGGAGACGTTCGACTCTCGCTCGTCTCAATGCTTCTATTCCAAGCAAACGAGACCTTGCATATTCAATCCAACATATATAATATACGTAACCATAGTTCATCTTAAACACTTGAAATGTTATGGATCTTAATAATATTTTTTATTTCTGCAACAATTTGACATCCGTATCTAGGTCTCGACCTATCCTTGACATCTTAAAGTTTGGCAAGAAGTGGTGTGCATATAGGGTAATCGATAGCCGTGTGCATCTGTAAAACACCGTTGGCATCGTAACGACCTGCATAAATAAATTTTAAGTTACATAATCATAAAATTTATAAACCAGAAAGGTCCATAATGTAACCTAACTAAACAACTCGCCGAATTTTATGGGTGCGTGGCCACGCCTAATCCGATTGTATCCCAGTGTCCGAATAAAAATTCGCACATACAGACTCTTGGAGCTCGGTGGCGTAGTGGTTTGAATGCTCTGGTTTCGATTACGGAAACAAAGCAACTTTCGCCATGGTCGATCCTGGGATGGGTCAATCAAAGTTTGTTATCTCGAGCTCCTCCGTGCTACGGAAGGCACGTTAAACCGTTGGTCCCGGTTTTCCTGCAACCACTTTAGCCCGCCAACCCGCATTGGGCCAGCGTGGTGGTGTTATGGCCCAAACTCCTCAAGTGTTTCTCCCATGTAGGAATGCCTATGCCCAGCAGTGGTACGTATATAGGCTGGTGATGATAATATAAACCCTTCAATTAAGGTGGTGTTGTTTTTAATCTAACGTCTTGCGGTCCACAACGTAGAGTTGTAGAAGGCAATTTTTACATGGTAAATGAAAACAAACAATGAATAATCATCATTCAATGCAAGATAAAAACCGGTCGTGTCCTGCGTCATCGATTTTACGTCACGTAGGACGAGACGTAAGTCTGCAATCAGGAAATACTATTAAAATAAAAGTATAAATTAAATTATTTCACACGATCATCACAATGCATTTCATACTCGGGCCGTTTACCTTTATCAGTCATTTACTAGTGCACATATACAATACATAACGTGGTATCAAATTAGCATTAATCACCCAACTAAATATCTTGCGTCACCAAACATTCTTTGTGTTAACAGGAAAGAAATTAGTCGAAACTCTAATGAGGGTGATTAGATTTCAACAGCTATTTTAACGAAGAATTTGCCCATTTTATTAAAAAAATATTACCAGTAGATCCAGCAATTTGATGTAATATTAGAAATAGATAAATAAGGCAACAATTCTTTAGACGTATACTGAGACCATTCTGTTATCAAATGAGAAAATCGTTAATTAAATACCACCAATATTTTTTTCTGTATAAAACCCACTCAACATGAAAACAACTTCTTATTTGTAAGAACAAATTGTAACATTTCGTAGATTTGTGGCACCGACCTTTAAAAATATCGGTTTGGCCATTGAATTGAAAGGGTCTTACGAATGGTCGGCCGCATATGAATGTGGGGGCACAATGCGACTTGATTATATCTGAATGAATAAACAAGTTGAACACTCAAGTGTACTCTATTATTATGTATATTAGAGTCACAGTCAGAATCCAGACATTCTTCTTCATGCTTATGATGACGATATGCCCAAAACATGCCTATTGAGAACAAACCCTGTGAGTTGTGTGTGACCGGAATTATCTAATAACTTGATGCAGCACTTTTGAATCACCTATCCCATCCTTTTTAACCGACTTCTATTATTCTAGTTTGTTCCTTACTAATTTTACTTTTATGGCCAACTTAAAGATCACAGCTTCGCAGACAAAGAAAACCTCCTTGTATTGTGTTGCGTTCCACACACAGTTATCACCGGGTGAGTCGTCTGCTTATAAAAATGTAACTTTTCTTATAACTTATCTAATTAAAATTACTTCACTCAAAACTAAACGAACTCCATTTTTTCATCATCTCTATTTTATAGTACTAAAGTAGTAAGTTTTTTCTTCTATTACTACGTCTAATTAACCAAGTCCTTAAGTTTTTTATGTAAACAATTACTGGTGAACCCAAATAAATAAACTATAAAATAGTTAGGTATATTCAGTTTCTTGAATGAAAATAAGTAAACAACTATGAGTATAGCGGGTGGCTTAAAATAAAACAGTGACATCAAAAAGAAATGTGCGTTACGCAGGTGTAGTCGGGCGACTGGTGGAATTTTTCGGGGTTGTTATAATAATCTCCTTTGAACTATCCTCAGACACGAACGGGACGCAAGGAGTCATTAAAGGGTAATAAAACTACAGAGTCAACGTCAGCGCGGTATTTTCTTGGAGCATCAATTATGTGCGACAATCATCTGTACTGTATTCCACAGCTGCACAACTACCATTTAAATAAGAACATCGAGATTAGGTACCTACAGGAAACGAAAATAACATATTTAACCTATATATTATATTGAGTATTTAATTCTTTCTCCGGCGTACGCTCAGATTGAGGAATTAGCTGCTTGCCAGGGTTTTATTAGTCGAGTAAAGCATGTTCTTCAAAATGGGGCTTCAAATATTTTTACAGGGTCGGCCACATGCAGGTAATGATACCCCTAGCAAAAAATATATACTCTAACGTCGTAAGCGTGCATCGGCTACGGTCACCGTTTAACATTGGTGCGTATGCTTGATTGTCACCTTAGCGGAAAAACGTTGATGATATTGAAACGTTCAGGTTCGACACAAACATTGCCTAGGAGTTTTTTGCCTGTTTATTCTCCCGTTACCTAACTAGTCTGAAGAAGTACGCTCTCGAACATATCATGTGAATATAAACAATTTTATAACACCCTTTCGTCTATGTCCGTGCAAATCGACTCTATTCGGGCCAGTAACGGCACCTAAACAGTAGTAGCGTACGAAACGACTGAGCAATCCAAGCATGGCCTTACTAGTTAACTGCAGACTATTTATACCTCCCTCGTCGAATTCTACTCCCTGCTGTAATTGGTATATTCTCCTAAAGCCCAATGAAGTAATTTCTTTGTGTCACCAACACTTGCTTGGCTTCTCATCTCACGAGGCCAATATAATCCCGACACACTAACAATAGGTAGTAACTATGTTAGTGGCTAAAACAGTATTACGGTAAATATCGCAAGTAAGCTAGAACTTCATTATTATGGCAGTTCAGTCAGAGGTCGCACGCTGAACTGTGACGGATATGACTCGACCATCTCTGCTGTCTTATGCAAATAATGCATTGTTCTTCATCGTTTAAGTAATAATTATGAAAATAGCTACAAAATTTTGAAAAACCAGGTATGTCGTAAAATAATTTATGTTATGTAATTATTTGTATTCTGTGAACTACCCACATTTCAGACAGTGAGATTTTCTATTGTGTATGAACGTCAACGGCTGGTAAGGGACGAAAGGTAAAATGTATAGTAGGTGTACAGTAACGTCTGAAAATATGTACCTACACACTCAAAACTTCATAGTATGGACTATTGTAGTAGCAACTAGCAATGAGTTGTTGTATTTTATATACATATTTTTGAAGCCCTAAAATGTTTACATCATTTTCGACGTGACTGTACCTCTTTGGTTCAAAGATTTAACGGAAGTGACTCAAAAATTATGTCCGACAAAAGTTAGATTTACTGTTATGGTCCCGAAACCAAAAGCAGTGAGTGTTTCCTTCCGAGGAGTTGCCAACTAAAGTAAAAAGAGGACGAAACGTGGGATAAAAGATGGTGACCTCGTTCTTCGGAAGGGCAGGTCATTACGAGACAATTGTATTACAATTGTTTAGAGAGGATCGAATAACAGTTACTGCAGAGTTTTACACTAACAGTAATTGTTTGCCACTTGTCTTGGAAAAAATTCAGAAGAAACGATCTCGCAGGAGGATCCTCCTTCACTACGACGATTCGTCGCACACCACCAGGCGAACAATCGACTATATGACGACGTCAGACGTAGAATTACTTGCAACTTGCGATTTTTACTTATTCCCAAAAATAAAAGAAAAACTTCGAAGAAAACGTTCTATGGACACCTGAGGAAGCAGTGGCTGCGTTTCAAAAGGTCGTAGAAGAGCAGTGGTCAGATTGCTTTTCTCAGTGGTTCCATCGGATGCAGGGAAGTATTGATGTGAATGTGCACTAATTTGAAAAGATTATATAAAACTATATTATCTTGCTAATTTGTTCAGGTTTTGTATTTCTAAGAACTTTCAGTTTCGATTTTCGTAACAACAAGCATGATTGACTTTTGTCTTCTGATAAGACCTCTTCCTATGTATCATTAGTATTAGCACCCAGATAATACCAAATATGTATTGTATCTTAGACTGGTAGCACATTATTTATTTATAGCTAGAGACCGAACTCAGCTCATTATGTAAGTAGATATTTGATGTGCAATTTTATGTACCCTTAGTACGCCAATTACGACTACCCAATATTTCATTTGCGGGTCGCAGGAAACCGATGGATGAGGGCAGCGCAGGACCGATCGGAGACTCTATGCCCAGGGAACCTATGCCCAACAGTGGTCGTCTCTCGGCTGATATTATGATGAAGATGAATATATCATTTATGCCTATTGATTTTGAAATAAGTAGTTATCTCTAAATATGGTAATGTGTCCGTAGTTCCGAAAACTTTCTTCGCACCTCCTCTCCTTAAGGAAAGTCGACGCCACTATTACAAATATATAAGATAATTTTGTTTATGGACTTGGTTCAGTCAGACACACAATACCAATATTACATCATACCAGTAACTATTATGCTTTCTTTATTTTATTTGTTTTTTACGTGCATTGAAAGAAGACACATTTTAAGTTGTTAGACGCCAAAAAAATTGACGTGCGTGGGTCATAGAAATCGAGTTCTGCATGAGGAGATAATCGCAATAAAGTACTAGATGGGTGTAGTAACCGAGGATGGTTGCGGACGCCTCGTCACGCGCCACCAGAGCTACCGTTTGCCACGCGCCCAGTCATTACTCGAGCCGTGCCACTGGGCGATTGCTGCAAGAGGAACCGTTACTCAGCACACGTATATTGAGATAAAACAGGATGCTCTTCAGTATGCAATGGAATATTATATAAATAAGTAATTACTTAGTTTGATGGAGTTTATGGTACCTATTAAAAGTGAACTGTCCAATCACTTTTTATAAAGATATTGTAGGTACGCCCGACCACAGAAGTAGCTTAACAATTTTGTACCTTGACAAAATAACATTAAGTATGTGCGCAATAGGCGGTGTGACATGGTACTAAAGTCATAAGCTAATTCTGTGCTATTTGGTATTCTATGACCATGGACAATTTCAGTCTAAGTATTCGGCAGCTAACTCTATCCATAAGGTACTTAGTGCACTATGCTGGAAGTACCCACCTACACACTTAACAGACAGAATTGATTTTCTGCATACCAGTGGGCTGGTAAGGAAGTAAAGATGTGCGTGTGTTTGTACTCCAGAGACAGACCCAATCATGCCATGAAAGATATCGCTAAGCGAAATAAAGTAATATAACTACTTATTTTTCTTTTCAGTTGATCAGTAAGATGTTAACTACCTACTTATTGTTACATTTATACAACTAATAATCAGCTTTATTGTCTATTAGAGTATATTGAATATAATGAAATAACTTCTCAATTTTGTTAGCTAAATAAACCAGTATAGAGACTTTCAAGTATGCATTGACAATTCAAAAATCAAAATTTTATTGTTAAGTACCTTTACCAATTTATTTCAGTGTGATTAGATTACCAATTACATTATACATTACAGCAGCAAATTTATATGCATTGTGTTATGTATGTAATTGTTGTAAAACATTTAAGTTATACCTATCAGTTTAGTTTGACTTGTTTCATTTAACCATATTTTTTAAAATAAAGGATTTAGTCACCAGAATTCATTTACAGTATAAGTATTAGAAAAAGACTACAATGTATGTATACCTATTATGCACACATTATAGTCACTTATATGTTTTATCATATTCAAACAAAACATAAATAAGACATGAGATTAAACTGAATGATATTATTTACAGTTATTTTAACAAATAAAAATTTTATCACTGATCTGTTTTTTTTCCAAATAAATAGAACTACATTTATATAACGAATATTTTGTATTATTCAATAGCTGGCAAAGAAATAAAATAACAATGGCAAAATCATAGCTGATGTTTATTAATTGAAATTAATATCTCTAAATGCTATTTTGATGCAACAAAAAATTTCTAAATATTAAATTTCCTTTCATTGGGCCTAATTCTAAAGATAACTATAAATTTAAATTTAAGTACATTTTATCTCTTTCTCTCAGTTTGCATAGGAAAATGACAGAATTACAACTGTCAAATAACTAAAGTTTACATAGGTTGCTGCATTTAATCATTTAATCTGCATTTCACATCACATTCATTAAAGTCGAAAGTTGATCACACCATTCCAAATTTCTAATTATATGTCAGCTCTCCTATTTATTTTTGTTTTCCATCTTTTTTGACAACTGGCTGGATGAGTGGAAGGTGCCCCTTGCTACACAGGCTACTCGGTCAAAGGTCCCGGGTTTGAAGCTGGTAGTAGCAAATGTTTCTATGTTGAGTACAAGCATTTGTTCACAAGTCATGGATGGTTGGTTTGAATGTTTATTATAGAATATTTCTAATATTTTACTATTATTATATTTTACAGTATTTCTCTGTCCTCTTGTATCCATGACACAAGCTCTTAATGATGCTTACTTTAAGCTAGATAATAGGTGTGAGTGAATGAATATTATTATTATTACATTAGTATTAAGAGAAAAAGATTCAATGAACTTAAAAATACATGTGGCCTGTGGTATTAGGCCCGTTTGTAGACTTTTGATTACAGATACGGTAACTGAATTGACCCATAAAGCTAGTCTCATCTGTCTCACTTGTTAAGCTGCATAGTCTTATGTCCCAGGAGTTTATTCTTTGATTGTTAGGACAATTAAACTCTATTGCATCTGAAATGTGTGGCTTGATAAGTTAAAACTATATTTTATTTAGTAAAAATATAAATATAAAATATAAATAATTAAGTAACCCTAGATCCATTACTAGCACCTCCCAACAAAAAATACTGTAGCTGGTATGTTTGTAAAGTACCCTCAAATTAAACATTATTATATTTTGGTTTTATTAAAGCAAAAAAGGTTATTTCATTTTTTATTCTTGTAACTTGAATCAGGAAAAAGAATGTAATTTTAAAATCAAAAGGTTATTTCATTAGATTATATTGTTAACATAAATTAACCCGTCAAGCATGAGATTCCAGACACCATTCCTTTTTCATTGTCATAGACCTCCAGAGGTGTAACGCAAGCGGAGTTAAGATTTGGGGTGTAAATGGATGTTTTTTACTAGTTTTTACATACCTAATTTATATGAGTTTGCCATTGTTATTTGTGTAATATTTAGTTTGATCATTAAATTGAACATATACAAAGCAGCTTAGTCATTATCTAGTTGTGGTTGTATACAATTATTTACCCTGCCAAGTTTGATAGTGTGTAGAAAATATTTTAAATAGACAATGTAGAGATCATACAAAAGCTGAAATTAGATAAAATGCCAACTATGCAGATATTAATGAATAAATGACTTTTTCAGCTACCACTAGAAAACTGTCGGCATTATTGTGTCAATATTTAACAATAATAAACATAAGAAAAAATAGTAAACAGATGATGGTTACCTTGGAATCCAGGAATAAAACTTCACTTGTTAATCTCCCACTTAAAACTTTTATTTATAGATACTTTGTTATATGTATTATCACAAATCCTGGTAGACTTTTAAAACACAATCACGCAACTGATAAAACTTAATGTATTTCCTTGATTACTGATTCCTCATATAAACATAATTTACACAACAAAACACAATCTGCGACATGACTTAGGTGTAAATTCTTACTCATCGCACTTCACTCTACACAAATAACGTTATTGCATATTTGGATGGCTTTTTAATTCTCTAAACCGTCCATGTTCTTCGACATCAATAATCTCATGAAATTATATACAAAGTTGACTAATATTAATTTACAATACACATGGTTTTCTGACACAGCAGTCGCTCGTATCACTGTTGATGATAATTGATATTATACAAAATCAAGCTAAATATGATTGATTTTCTTTGCTTATTCACATGCTTCCCAACAAAGATGTTTCTTTTATTTCATAGGATAATGATTACTGCGGGAGTATCTACCAGTACTAAAGTATGAAAATATAAGATAAAGCACCTCGATTGGACAATGGTATGTATCAAAGATATTAACAACGTGATATGACGCGCACCGCGACCGCCGAGGGTCCAGCGGCCGGGGGCGGCGCGCCGCCACGCTCCCCGCCGGAGACCGGCCGTCGGGCCGGGCGGGCACGCTCCCGCCTCGCCTTAGCAGTCTTACGAGAAATAAATGCCACATTACACTCTAATTATTAAAGCACTGTACAACAACAATAAGTTTTCTTTTCCTTTTCAGGACTAACGTTCATTTCACGCACAATTTCGGCGAACATTTCATTGACGTTGGTGCGGCTCTTGGCGGAAGCTTCGACGAAAGGGCAGCCCCACATCTGCGCGAGCGCCGCGCCCTCCGCCTGTGAAACCTCGCGCTGGTGCTCCAGGTCCGCCTTGTTTCCCACCAGCAGGATGGGCACACGCTCCGACCCTTTCACGCGTGTGATCAATTCCTTCATTGGTTTAATATCTTGAAATGTTTGGTGATTCGTTAATGAATATACAACAACGAAACCTTGGCCATTTTTTATGTAGAGGTCCCTCATTGAAGCAAACTGTTCCGTGCCGGCAGTGTCCAATATTTCTAAAACACATGGCGAATTGTCCACCTCAATTTCTTTCCTATAGAAGTCTTCTATCGTGGGGTCATATTTCTCCATAAAACATCCAGACACAAATTGCACAGTCAAAGCACTCTTTCCGACCCCACCCGACCCCAGAACAACAACTTTGAATTCGCGCATTATTGTGTTGTGTAAATCACACTTGTAGTCTTCCACAAGACGTTTTACAAACGTATTCACACTGTGTGCTATAAAAATGTCATTGCTATGTTGGTTTATGAGTCACTGATATTATCACTGAGGGACGCTCACATAGAAATCTAATTGATAAACAGCGACGCCATTTTAGTTGATTGGATCGCAAAACAACTTCGGTAGCATCGCGGTACTAGACACTCCGAAGCACAAACGCGGAAGTTAACATCTATTCAACAACTGACTTGCTCTTGCTGAAAGTAGACGACAGCAGCAGCAGGTTGGTCAATGCACTTTATTGCAATGGTGTGATTGGTGAATGGATTACAGTACAATCCGGATGCCAGTGTTAACAGCCTAAAAATTTTTATTACCTATTTGTTTGTCAAATATAAATAAGGTTGTATTTTAATAATCAAATAATACATTATTTAAAAATATATACTTACAAGCTAGAAAAAGCAGATTTTTAATAAAGTTAGTTTTGTATACTCAAGAGTACGTAAAGCCATATTTTTTCCATGAAATTTAAAATAAAACCAAACTATCAATATATTATGCGTATTTGATTAATATTGAGGGTAGTCGGGGTTCAATAACATAAGTTTTTCCATCTCATACTAGCATTATGTTAAGTGATTTTGCCTTTAATTAGGCAAGTTTTTCAAAAATAGCAACACTGTACCGGAAATTATGTATTATTTTCTGAAGGTTGTCTTTACTGGTTAAGCTGCGTTCATAACATTTACATTTGATTACATTGTCTATGAGAATTCATTCATTAGTGTATTGAATTACATAAATTACAAGAATAATTCGTATCTTAGCTCTACGCTTTGCAAAAGTGAAATAACGAAAGAATTACTGAAGATATGGCTGTATGGGCATTAGTTCCCTTTGGGCTTCTATAACAGGGAGAATAAAGCAAAAAAAAAACAAAAAAAATAATATTTAGAAAGAAACTGTAATGCTGCGTTCACACCCGCCCAACGACGATCGCCAACGAAAGATATTCAGCGTTGGCTACCACACGCTTGTTATCTAGGCTGCGATGGTAAACCACAAACAACAACTATATGGGTTAGCAAGGACAAAACAATAAACGAAAGCAGAGAGGGTGGACAACCACATAGTTGAAGAACAGATATGTGTATAGTGGAAGTAAAATGATTTTCGACTTGCAAGTACAAAACGAATATCGTTTATTAGTCAATTTTAGTATACTATCATCTCAAGATTTCGAATGGTTGTTGAATAGTAATGGACCGGAAATATCAAAAGAAGTTTTTAATTTATATTTCTTATTATTAGGGTCCCAAAGAGACGGTTTTTTTGTATAGATCAAAAACGCTGCATCATTAGGTACTCTACTCCTCTTTGCTTTTCTTAAATATTTATAGCTTATGTTATGTATGACCTCTGCACGCAACGCTCTCTCGCTTCAACTGAGAGTTCGTTCGTTGGCCTTCAGTCACCGTCCATACTGAGTTTGATCTAATGGCTGAATTCCTTCGATTTTACCTCCACGCTTCCCCATCACCGGCACAAGCCAACAAACGTTCGTTGGCCTTCGCCAAACCGTCCAGACAAGTCCAACGAAGGCCAACGAAACCCAATCGTTGGCATACATTAGGCCGGTGTGTACACAGCTTAAGGCTATAGTCATCTGTGTCCATAGTCTTTTTTAGTTCATTCTGCCTGTAATGGGAAGGCAAAGGGAACAAATTCTTATACAGCCATATCTTAAGTATTTCTTTATTTCTTCATTAATTGCATTGAAATGCTGGTGTTACATATTTCAATGCACCTCGGGAGAATTTGACGCCAAATATATGATGACAGTCTCAATACGATGCTATTTGATAAGGTGGATAACCACAAAAAAGTTCTCAACGTCTTTAACAACATAATTGACCATAATTGACTAACACTACCGAATCCCGCCAAATACACCCTTTTTATTGATCAATCTCCCCTCATTCTCTCTATAAAGGGACGGCATAGGTATCAAACCCATACAGTCATGTATTAAGTATTTTCTTCAATTCTATAATTATTGCATCTTGTCTATAATTACATTCTCTTTGGTGAATACAATAAGACTTAGCTTTGGCCTGACTAATTTTGTTTTATTATGAATAGAAAGATTTGGATTCAGTCTAAGTAAACTAAACTAATTTAACAAATAAATAAAATTATGACATGGAATGGTATGGGATCAGTTCCCTTTGCCTGTTCAAAATAGGGGCAAACCCATGAAGTTATTTCATGGGCACACCTTAGCAAAAAAGTTTTTGGCTGGTTATGGTGGTGTCAGTCAAGATTTTTATAAAAATTGTCTACGCGAACATTGTGTTATAAAAAAGTTGGTGTGGTTTTGTGAAGCAAGTGTTTGTGATGTCGTGGAATTAAAAGATCATTGTATTATACGAGTTCAAGATTCAAAATATATGTATTTCCTTTACAAACTTTACAAACATTTCTTGAGAGCTATGAAACTATTTAATACATTTGAAAAATAGGAAATACCGTGTTGGCCGCACCAACATCAGTATTTCGTAAAAGGGAGTGTTTGGCGGGGTTTCGGGCAAGATTTTTATTAAAATAATTAAAAATTGTGTCGGAGCGAAATAAGTGTTATAAAATTAGTGTAGTTTTATAAGTCATGTGTTTGTGTTTACGTGCAAATAAAAGATTATTAGAATAAAAGTGATTATGGTGTGAAATACGATGAGATTTTTTGTGGTTATCCACCTCATCAAGTTGCATCATATGGGGATTGTCATCATATATTTCGCGTCAAATACTCCCAAGGTGCATTAAAATGTGTTAAGCTAGCATTTGAAAACAATAAATGAAGAAAAAAAAGAAATAGACTCTGGCCAGTGAATCGTGTCACTGAGAAAGAGCGGCAATTTTAAAAAAACCTTTAGCTGTAAACACTTATTTCGCAAGGAATAAATAGTCTTGATACTTCGTTTTTTAAGTATGTAATAATTTATTTAAATGGATGCCTACCTTATTAAATACATAATATTCTAATTACTATAGTTTTGAGTTGATTGACCCATCCTGGGATAGGCCATGGCGACAGTTGCATTGTTTCCGTAATACCAGCTTATTAATTAGCTTGCCTTAAAATATTCGAATTGTTGAATGATTTAGTGCTAAATAGAACTTCAAATACAATTCCAATTGCCTATTCTCTATGCAAAAAGCAAAGAAAAGTGTGATATTGAACTTCACGTAAATTTTATCATCATCATATCAGCTGACAGATGCCCACTACTGGGCATAGGCCGACGATACTTTAAAAATAAATAAATTATAAAAATAGTATCTTTCACTTAATTTGTTAACATCAATAATAGACTGGAAAAATTTATGTGCGTTCCCATTGAGGGTCCACATCGGAATTTTGAGCTTTTGAATGTGTCACCCTTTAGTAAAAGTTCTCAAACGATTGTAAATTGAACCACTAATTTGTAAAAGTCAGCACTCAAAAGTTACATTCAGTTAAAGGTGGACCCTCAGTCGTGACTGACCGGTATCCATATTTAATAATCTACCTAAAATTTACAACTGTTGTAAATGGCTACTCTTAGTAAAAGATTTGTAAAACTAATTTCATTAATTGTCACTCCTTCCTGCTAAGTCAATAAGAAAATGTAGCATCTAGAAGGTATTACAAAGTACTACTCGAAAGCTTGTATACAATATGATACATAAATACAAAGATGTACATAGTGAATTTAATCTGAAATCTGTAGAGAAAATTCGACATTTGGAGGAAATACGTTCGCTACAGGTTAGTTTATTGTTTTCAGGGCGTTATGTCTTGATACTTTTTTGTTTTCTGCCCACATCACCTACCTAATAAAATCCAATATTTCATAATATTCATGTTTATCGGTTATTTTCAGAAAGTGTATATGAAGAATTAAAACTCGAAATATTAATTCACTTAAAACTTAGAGAAGCCCGAAATGTGGCATGCAAGACCTGAAGAAAGTTTTCTGCCTGGTGCTTTAATAGTTTTCAGTGCAAAATCCAAATCAGCTGATTACCATGGTGACATGAATGCATAAAACTTATTGAAATGGATAAGGGAATATCTACCTATTCTAACAAAGCCATGTGTAATTTTTATGTATAATGCAATGCAAGTTACCATGTGAAACTAACAAACAGACCTCTCACAATGTCTAATAGCAAAGGTGATATTCGGAAATTGTTAATAGAAAATAATGTAACATTTCAAGAGTACCCATACAAATGTTATTGTGCTTTGTTCATGACAACAGATGTATTTAGAATCCGACTTTGATTATGAATCATCCTGAACAACTTATTAAATATGCCTTTTTTCAAATTTTATTTTATACCCGCCCATTACTTTTTATCCTCTTTTTTCCCCTGTTTTGATAGTCAGCCTGTAAGCGTCTATAATGACTAGTAGTAAGCGAATAGCTGGTAATTCATTACAATTAGGTATGTTATAAGTAGAGCCTTTAAGAAAGTGAAGTAAGTAAACATTATGATTTAAAAAATTGAGATGCATAATTAAGATTTGTGTTATGTAGTATAGATTTTATTGAAATTTTTCCAGTCTATTATTGATGTTAACAAATTAAGTGAAAGATACTATTTTTATAATTTATTTATTTTTAAAGTATCGTCGGCCTATGCCCAGTAGTGGGCATCTGTCAGCTGATATGATGATGATAAAATTTACGTGAAGTTCAATATCACACTTTTCTTTGCTTTTTGCATAGAGAATAGGCAATTGGAATTGTATTTGAAGTTCTATTTAGCACTAAATCATTCAACAATTCGAATATTTTAAGGCAAGCTAATTAATAAGCTGGTATTACGGAAACAATGCAACTGTCGCCATGGCCTATCCCAGGATGGGTCAATCAACTCAAAACTATAGTAATTAGAATATTATGTATTTAATAAGGTAGGCATCCATTTAAATAAATTATTACATACTTAAAAAACGAAGTATCAAGACTATTTATTCCTTGCGAAATAAGTGTTTACAGCTAAAGGTTTTTTTAAAATTGCCGCTCTTTCTCAGTGACACGATTCACTGGCCAGAGTCTAGTTAATATATTTTTTGTAATAGTTATAAAAATGTGTTTTTTGACGATATAAAAGTGCTTCTTTGTGGCCTATTTAAATAAAATATATTTTTTTTTCTTTTCTTCTTGTATACAAACAAATTATGTATGAAACTGAATTTAGTGATCTATGATCAGATGCTGGAACAAAATATAAATTTTTCGCAATATGTATGTCATACTACGAATAAATAGCAAGAATTTGTTTAAAGCTGTCAATTTAATTTAGATAGATTTTAAAGAAACCATAGACAATTTTAGACGTCATGTTGTATACTACAGTCGTGACATTAATGCTTGAAGAACTAACATCGTGTGAATGGCAGCACCAAACTGTAGTATGTCAGCTGGGGCGCGTTCCGAGCCTACACTCCAAACACCCGAGTTGTTTTTTGTCTTGCTCTAAGGTGTGGAACGACTCAAGTTGTTTTTATAACCTCAAATTTTGACAAGGATTTCCATTATTATCTAAAGGCTTCCATTCCGCATTAAATTATCTGTATTAAGTCTGTATTTAAACTTTTATTCACAAAGAAAGACACACACAGAAAGTAAACTAAAAATACGTGTGTGTAAACTAAAAGTGACTTTTTTGAGATTTGACATACCCCATCTCATTTGACGGATGTTATGACGTTTTACACGTCAGAGTGTTTTATAACCATCAAAATTGATCGCCAAAAAGTTGCAACTCTCCGAGGCTTGGAACGGAGTAATTGTGACAGCCTAACGTCATGCCCAAAGGTACGGAACAGCCTTAAAGTAAAAAGTTGTAGGCTTAGAACGAGCCCCTAAATGCCAATAAATTATTAAAAAAAAAGAAAAAAGTACGTCCGCTGTCATCAGTTTGAGTTGTTAAACAGTTCTGTGGAACAGTTCTGTTTTGTATTTTTTATTGTTTTTTATTTATACTGCAATATATTATGATCAAACTACGCAGCAAAGTATTAAAAATGAGTAAAGTAAATCGGAGTGGCACACGGACCATATATATTATCTCTAATCTATGCCACACGCGAAGGGAAGTGATTTTTAAACTTTTCCAGCTATGTTTTGCGGAGTACCAAGAGGCATGAACTTTGTGGCATTTGAATGATGTTTAGGCGAACAGCATCTATGACGGCTATGTAATCGTGTTTTTGTTTGTTTACAATCTGCCTGAAGTTAAATATTAATTGAATTTACGATTTTGGGACCATTATAGGTATTGTTTATATTGCGCATTTTTAGGTTAAATTGAAATTGGGCCTAATTCTGGGAACACACTTTAATTCTAAATTTAAGTACAGTATATCTCTTGATCGCAATAAGTAATAGGAAAAAGATAGCAAGAATCTGTTTAGAGCTGTCACTTAAATTTAGATTGTCTGTCATATAATTTAGAATTATATGACAGCCATCCTTTTCATATTTTTAATAGAAAGAAATGCACTTAACTTAAATTTAGACTTAGCGTGTGTTCACCAGAATTAGGGCCATTGTAAGTAGGTCATATCACAGCATGACCATAATTTTTGATACATTAAGACAGTACAAATCAGTCTATTCAGACTGTTTTATACCATCGGTTTTCTATCAATTTGAATTTGAATTGATTGCTTCATGTCAATAAGTTGTTGTTTACATTCCATAATTTTTTTTAACTTTTTTCAGGAAAATCAGAGAGTAAGGTTAGGCATATAGTTAAGGAAGGTTTTAAGAGTGATGTAAAACTTCTTCTGGGATACAGGAAAGGCCGGCCAAAGAAAGAAATGAATGATCTTAATATTTGTATTACTGTGATTGATGATGTGTGCTGTGAAGTGATGTGTGTTGTATCCTATTGAGGTCATTTGGGCTAACCTAAAACAAAAGTAGCAGCACACAATGTTGGGTCACGCGATGTGAAGGAACTTGCTTAAGGGGCCTTCTACAGCATCACTGTTGACATATGGAAAAATTGCTGCCATCACGTCGGCAGCTCGAAAAAGAGTACTATGAGCGAGGGTGTCACTTGTATCAAGACATAGACAAAGACGAGTTGATTACTCACTTAGGCGATTATAGCAGCAGTGGAGACAGCAGCTGTAGTGATAACACTGCTGATGATGAAGGTGGCAACGAAACATTTCTTGACGTTGAATACTTGGAATCCGATGATGATGAGTGTGATTAATCTTACTTTTTCAACAATAATAATTTTATTCTGTTTTTTATACAATTAGATGACAAACTTACGGTCCACCTGGTTCATTTAAAAACGCTTAGTAAAACTGTATGATGGGCCTAATTCTGGGAACACACTTTAATTCTAAATTTAAGTACAGTATATCTCTTTCTTGCAATAAGTAATAGGAAAAAGATAGCAAGAATCTGTGTAGAGCTGTCACTTAAATTTAGATAGATATCAAAGAAATCATAGACAATTTTAGACGCCATGCCGCCGGTCATGTTCGGGACCTTAATACTTTGAACAAATGTTACTTTGGTCAAACAAACTTCGGTAAAATGTTTTTCCACCAAATAAAACGTCGGAGTAACGAAAAAAAACAAATTAATAATAGGTAAAACGATACAGTGGCAAACGTGACGCAAAAATAAACTAAAAGAAAAAGAAAAGAAAAGATAGGTACCCCTTCGGAAGGCACGTTAAGTCTTCCGAAGGGGTACCTATGGTTTCAGTTGTTCCTGCAACTGCATTAACCCACCAACCCGCATTGAGCTAGTGTGGTGGTGTTATGGACTCAAACTCCTCAAGTGTTTACCCCATGTAGGAAGGCCTGTGCCCAGCTGTGGGACATATATAGGCTGGTGATGATGTGGATGGATAATATTAAAATTTACTAATAAATAAATAATATTTCTAGGTAGTTAGATACTAGTCATCCATTAAGGAAAATTCAAAGAGCACAATCTTATCACTGTTATTCTATTATTGTTAAACACAATTGAGTAGGTAATTTCATACAATATTTGTTCTACAATGCATCGATTTATAAGTAGGTTCACCGACCTTTGGAGATAATAACATACTATTGCTTGGTACAGCCAGCAACTAAAATCAATGAAGACAAATTTAAAAACAGCTCATACATTCCATGACAACTGATTGAATGCAAATTAAGAACAGCACAAAATACTTACATAATCCTTCATATTACAAATTTTTGTATTATTTTCATTTGAACAACCCGCCTTTTCGCTATCAGCATAAGAATGGTATTTGAATGAGGCATGAGAGTTCCCATGCCATAATAAAATTTATCTAGTTCTGAACAGTGACTTAGGTCAATCCGCGAGCATGCAACAATTGTTGCCTCGTTCGACAATACATAATTCAAACACTGACTGTATTTAAATTAAAATAAAGGTAATTTTGATGAGTACTCAGTGGTAGTTTTTATAATAGAAATCCTAAAAAACAATAGTATATTGTATTAGTACGGTATTTCAATCATATTAAATAAACAATATCGACTTTATTAAAATACTAAAAAGGATAAAATAATTAAATTTAAGTAGGTACGAGGAGCTCGGTGGCGTATTGGTTTCGATACGAAAATCAAAGCAACTTTCGCCAAGGTCGATCCTGGGATGGGTCAATCAAAGTTTGTTATCTCGAGCTCCTCCGTGCTTCGGAAGGCGCGTTAAGCCGTTGGTCCCGGTTGTTACTGGAACCGCTTTAACCCACCAACCCGCATTAGGCCCAAACTCCTCATGTGTTTCTCCCATGTAGAAAGGCCTGTGCCCAGCAGTGGGACCTATATAGGCTGGTGATGATGAGGTACTTATCTCCTAGAAACATATTTTTTGGGAGTGTCTTCACTTCCTTCTCGGAGTCGGTGCTTTCTTGTTTCTTATTCGAATTTTTAGTGTTAACTTTTTAAGGTCAAAGCTAGATGGGTGATCATCAGCATATATTTTTTCCTACTATCGATCGTTTCACTAAATACAAAATTAAAAATTTTAAGTAACCCTCGGCGTCATTAATCACCTATCTAACACCATCTCATTGAGACTATTCATAAGAGCCCAAACACGCTATATCTGCTGTAAGTTTCTGAAGAATTAAGCATTGCAGACTTTTTGATGGTATAGGATCAGCTCAAGGATAGTATGACATGGGAATGTCACCAAAGTGACAGTTCACCAAATTTCAAATCATTCGGATCTGTAAAAGTTAGTAAAACCCTATAATAATGTAAAAAAAAACTGATAGTCATCAAACGCCTGAACTGATCTTCATCAATAATAGCTAAGATCCATCGTAGTCACATCAGCTTTCAAACAAAAAAAAAACAAATCAAAATCGGTCACAGACAGACACACATATACACAGACAAACACGTCAAACTTAAAACTTATATAACCCCTCTTTTTTCGTCGGGGGTTAAAAAGTCATAGGAAAGCAATAAAAAGTCACGGCAAAGCAAAAATCCGCAAATTCGCATACATAGACGACTTAATTATTCCAGTTATTTTGATTTAATTTAAAAACCAAACTACCCGATCAATTTAAAAAAAAACATTTATGTGACCAAATGGCAAGGAACAAAAAATAATTACGTAAATCGGATTAGAAATCTCGGCGTAATCTGTGTACATACATAGAAAAACAACATACCTACCTACCGAATTGAGAACCTCCTCGTTTTTGACCAAACACTAATCTCAGACTGTATGACATCACTTGTTGTTAGTATCAAAGACTGTCAAAAGGAAAACCATCTAAATCACCATAGCAACCGATTAGTAACAGGTGACGTTAACGCGGTCACGTGACATGAATTGGCGTTTTGGAGCCTCTGAAACGGAAAATTAATAAAAATAGTCGATTCCGGGATGGCTCAGTAAAAATTATAAACTCGATCTCCTCCTCCTCCTTACTTTGGAATGCACGTTAAGCTGTTGGTCCCGGTTCTTATTGCAACTGCTTTAACCCACCGACCTGCATTGGGCCAGCGTGGTGGTGCTATTGTCCCAAATCACGCATGTGTTTCTATCACGTAGGAAGGCTTGTGGCCAGTAATGGGCTGGTTTGGTTATGCTGATAATTTACACTTCCTGCTTCTGTTTACTTTTATAATAATTATAACTACTGCGTATCTACAAAAGTTATGGACTTATGCAATGTTACATGATATTTGTCATTGCTTTTTTTTTATTGAACGTCCTAAAGTCCCTAAGTGAATAAGTTATTACTCTTATTACACAGATAACAGTATTTACTCTGACTCTGTATGTTGCTCCGAATGTGATAGGTGGTAGGTATCACTTTGAGACAATTACACTGCATCGCAAGACCGTCTCGTGAAGTCACATTTGAAAAATAAATTTGCTTTTAAATTTAAAACCGCCATGCACTCTGCGGAAGAATCTAGCACTAAAGTTGTTAATTTGGATATTTTCTTTGAGGAAGCTCTGCATTACAAATTAAAGAAAAGTGACTCAGTGAAGTGGTCAAAGTTTAAAAGATATGTTGCATCAAAGGTTATTTTACTATCGGAGATTAAAAATAGTAAAATCTACATTCAAACTTTGAGCGCGGCCAGTGTTAAGGCGAAGGGTAAGGAGAATATACGAAAAAAGGTGTTTTCGAGCAGTTTTTCTGGCGAAAATGCTGCATAGAGAATGTTGTAATTGATATATTATGTAACATATATGTTGAATTTTAGCCAGTAGGTTCTAAATACTAGTAATTAGTTCTTATTATCACTCAAAATTATTTCAAAGTGTCGCGATCTCGATCTCGCTTATACGAATTTGTATTTTAAACGAGGTATTTGTTTAGTGTCAAACGCGGTATAGTTATTCATAGCATTCGTGCCTTTAGCAAGTAGGTCCATTTTTTTCAAAAAGCCAACAAATAAAGGATATAAATTGTTTTAAATGGATTTCAACCTTTGCGCCTACGATTACCACGGACGGATATTTTGCTCGCAATAATGGTCAGGCGTTCGTTTCCATAGTTAATATATCCCCGTGTTGTTTATTGATTTACAGTCAGTAAGAGTATTTAAAATAGCTAGTTTAAGTCTCAACTTAATACAACAAATGTTATCACCAACAATAATATAGTGATTCAGTAATAAAACGCAATGACTATCATAATACTGAAATAAGACAATACTTGCATCTAGTGATATTAGTGGCTGGCAAGAAGAAATCAATAGATCAAAAGTGGCATTTTTTTCAACATTTAGAGGACTGTGTGAAATTTTACTAAATATAGTGCAAGAGAAATATATTGAAACCGTGCAGATATTCAACCACCCTCTTTTTAGTAAATTTAAATACTTTATTTGGACAATTCTAATTTAGCTTCGGTGGTGTATTTATAAAGCACCCAGCGTAACGATCCGTGTATCAAGAATCAAAACCGAATATACATATATTTTTTTCTATATTCTTTTAGGTTTGCATTTTTTGTTTATTCTTGTTGACCTTTTTTTAGGAAATATGAGTTGCTTACATTCCCTTGTCTGTATATTTTTGATATTTGTTTATTTATGTACAATCATGGCTATTTGTTTCAAGTAATTAGTCAAAATCTTCGTTTTATTGATCGAAATCTTTGCTTTATGTATAAAAACAAACTATATAAGCCTTCAGCTAAATTGACGCTTGTAACTAAAAACACTTTTATAATGTGTAGGTATATTTTTTTTTAATAAACTAAGTATCAGATGACTTTAAAAGTCCATCGTTTCCGAAATTTAGAAAAATAGTGAAATATTGGCTAACAAAAAAGTGTTTTTATAGTGTACAAGAATTTTTAGATTATAAATAGGTAAATATTTCGTTGATTAGTTTTGTGTATACATCTGAAAAGGTAGGAAAAAGTGATTCTTGTTTTAAAGTTAAGACCAAAAAATTGAACCTTTTTCCATGCACAATAAAGTTCTATTATATTCTATTCTATTCTGAAACCACGGAAAGGCGACGTTGCATGTCCGCGGAACTGCCGCGCTACGTTGCCGCTCTGTCGCATGCCGTACCATTTCCAAACAAATTGTTCCGTGCGGGGACCGAACTAAACGAGTAGGTAAACTAGTTGAAATAGATTAATAATAATAATATACACTCACACCTATTATCTAGCCTATGGATACTATGGATTACGGAGAAATTATGATAATAATATGTACCTATATAAATATTAGAAATTTACTAAATAGATATAGGGTACAAACATCCATGACTCTCATCAAAAAAATTTAAGAGTTATTGTTATCTATATGTACTGAATACTGAAACGTGAACTTATTAGTTGCTGCAAAATATAACTGCAGCAGCCAGCAAGAGGCATTGATGGACGTACGGCTAATAAATTTATACTACCAAACGTAAGTCAATGCCTAGCTGTGGCCAAGGCTTGTTTAGTAGGTAGGTACTTTTCTCAAATAATGCGCGGAAATTAAAACTAAGTAGTACCTAGGCAGAACTTTTTATTTGAAAATACAATTACTTTTCAAAGTCAATGATGAGCCGGATATGAAGCTAATTCAATTCACAAGGAAGGTACTTCTAACAGGATTAGTAGGTAATCGTCGGTGAGCGTGCAAGACCGCGTAAAAGCAGTTTGCAATACCGTGTATTTACAAAAGTCGCAAAATTGAAATATCGCGCCAGTAGGCTATTAGCGTTGATTCGCTTATGCTAGATTCTCATTAAACAACACCCAGAAAATCCTAAACAAGTTCAGTCAAAAAACTGTGTATACTTTTTTCTTCAATATTTTGAAATAAACAAAAATTTTAAACAAAAATTAAAACCGAATTCAAAAAACTGAAAAGGATGAAATAATTAAATTTAAGTAGGTATTCATCCCCTAGAAACATATTTTTGGAGTCGGTGCTTTACCTTCTATTGTTTTTGGAAACCACTTAGCACCAACTCCAAAAATATGTTTCTAGGGGATGAATACCTACTTAAATTTAATTATTTCATCCTTTTCAGTTTTTTGAAGTCGGTTTTAATTTTTGTTTAAAATTTTTTTTTCACAATTTTTAGTGATAACTTTCTACGGTCGAAGCTAGATGGGTGACCGTCAACTTATATTGTTTCCTACTATCGTATCGTTTCACTAAAAAGTCATTGGAAAAGCAAAAATTCGCAATTTCGCTTATGTAGACGATTTCATAATTTCAGTTTTTTTTAAATTTAAAACCAAAGTACCCAACTGTTTTTGAAAAAATTTTTATGGGACCAAATGGCAGCTATTCCGCATCGAACAAAAAAAGAATCACGTAAATCGGATCAGTAATCTCGGCGTAACCGGTGTACATACATAGAAAAAAAATAAAAAAAAAACATACCGGCCGAATTGAGAACCTCCTCATTTTTGAAGTCGGTTAAAAAGCACATACACGGTATTGCAAACTGCTCTTATACGGTCTTGCACGCTAACCGACGGAATGCCTTCAGACGCGCTTCATTTTCTAATGCACAGAGTAATAACCGACACAGAGATTAAATTGTATTATTACATAATAGTCAGTAATAATTTACCTAAAGTATTGGGTGTATCTACATATCCGATCGACCCCTTTTTTACAACTGTCGTATTACGTATTGGGTAGGTACCACGGCCTTTCTTACTTCAGACGTGAAACACACTGTGTTTTGGATTGAAGGGAATGGTAGGCATTTATCTAAGGCCTCAGAATGACAACGCACCTGCAATTCCAATTTATTTTTTAACCGACTTCAAAAACGAGGAGGTTCTCAATTCGGCCGGTATGTTTTTTTTTTTTTCTATGTATGTACACCGATTACGCCGAGATTACTGATCCGATTTACGTGATTCTTTTTTTGTTCGATGCGAAATAGCTGCCATTTGGTCCCATAAAATTTTTTTCAAAAACAGTTGGGTACTTTGGTTTTAAATTAAAAAAAACTGAAATTATGAAATCATCTACATAAGCGAAATTGCGAATTTTTGCTTTTCCAATGACTTTTTAACCGACTTCAAAAACGAGGAGGTTCTCAATTCGGCCGGTATGTTTTTTTTTTTTCTATGTATGTACACCGATTACGCCGAGATTACTGATCCGATTTACGTGATTCTTTTTTTGTTCGATGCGGAATAGCTGCCATTTGGTCCCATAAAATTTTTTTCAAAAACAGTTGGGTACTTTGGTTTTAAATTAAAAAAAAACTGAAATTATGAAATCGTCTACATAAGCGAAATTGCGAATTTTTGCTTTTCCAATGACTTTTTAGTGAAACGATACGATAGTGGGAAACAATATAAGTTGACGGTCACCCATCTAGCTTAGACCGTAGAAAGTTATCACTAAAAATTGTGAAAAAAAAATTTTAAACAAAAATTAAAACCGACTTCAAAAAACTGAAAAGGATGAAATAATTAAATTTAAGTAGGTATTCATCCCCTAAAACCTATTTTTGGAGTTGGTGCTAAGTGGTTTCCAAAAACAATAGAAAGTAAAGCACCGACTCCAAAAATATGTTTTAGGGGATGAATACCTACTTAAATTTAATTATTCCATCCTTTTCAGTTTTTTGAAGTCGGTTTTAATTTTTGTTTTTAGTGAAACGATACGATAGTAGGAAACAATATAAGTTGAAGGTCACCCATCTAGCTTCGACCGTAGAAAGGTATCACTAAAAATTGTGAAAAAAAATTTTTAAACAAAAATTAAAACCGACTCCAAAAAACTGAAAAGGATGAAATAATTAAATTTAAGTAGGTATTCATCCCCTAGAAACATATTTTTGGAGTTGGTGCTAAGTGGTTTCCAAAAACAATAGAAAGTAAAGCACCGACTCCAAAAATATGTTTCTAGGGGATGAATACCTACTTAAATTTAATTATTTCATCCTTTTCAGTTTTTTGAAGTCGGTTTTAATTTTTGTTTTTCTTGTTATTACTGGTGTCAAACAATTTTCGGCGAAAAGGCAGGATCCCGTGTACGCCATCTATCGGTACAGCAGCATGACTATTCGATATTTAGTCTGCTTGAAGTATATAGTATTATCCTAGGCACTGAATAGATGTCGCTTGGTGTTGTACCTAAATGCTCAAGGTCCCTTCAGTACCCCTACGCCTTAAGGGGACTGTAAACAGACTTTACAAACGCGTTTTTAAATCGCGTCATAGTGGTTACGAAAAGCTACTCTCAGACGAGGAAAGAAGGTTTATAAACGACGTTTTGTATGATCGCTATTGTTTGGTGCTGGGTGTTATATAACGTGCTGTGTCTATCTTATGTGTAGCTATATGTGTTTGTAATTATCTCCAGTTATTAACATATTCTTTATTAACTAACAATGTTTACTTTTTGATATATCACAATGTACTTAATAGATAGTACATTACTCTAAACCTTAAATTATTAATAATATCACAACATTGTCTGTTGTTAAATGTGCTTATCACGTTTGTGTAAGTATTTTATGTTTTATAACAAAGTAGGTACCTATAATATGTTTAAAGAGCTCTACACACCGAGAGCGGCGCCCGAATTTTGTATTCATGAGTTTTTAATTCGATAGACCATTTTTCGCCCCTTTCTTACCAAACCAGCCTGTCGGCGTCGGCACTCATACAAATAGAGTCTGATGTACCACCGCTTGTTGTCAGATCTGTCTGTATCATTCATTGTAAAACTATAATCGCATCTTTGATTATTTAAATGTCTAGAGAGAGCTACGACAGCGGTCAAACTTCAGAAAAAAAAATTAAATACATTAAATTTTAATTTAATTCATTTTAGTATTGTCTTACATTTTCGCGAGCACTACACATTTGAAATAAAACCAATTTACCGGATTTAACTCGCGTTTAATTAGATGTTACATTATTATTATTCACCCGACGTTTCGATTACTTTACAGCGATCGTGGTCACGGGAAGACTGAAGATGTCAGTTGTCTTTGATAAGTTTTAAGTTAACTACCGTCACTTTGTGTTATATTTTGAGCGGTCCGAATTACGCATACGGAGCTCACGGTGTCAGTTTTTTGGGCAGTGTGAGGACGGGCTTGGGACTTTATTATTCGAATGATGGGATCCCAAGCTGGTGGTACACTCCAACCATCTTTTCTATTGAAATTAGGATGTTTTTTGATTTCAATAGCCTCACGTAACATTCTAGGAATGAAACGGTGTTCTTTGGCGAGGATCTGGGGCTTATCAAATCTGATATAGTGATTGGGTCCGTCAAGAGCGTGTTCACACACTGCCGACTTCGTTTCGCGCCTGTGTTTTACGTCAGCTATATGTTCTTTTACCCGGGTGCCTATGCTTCTCTTTGTTTGACCTATGTATGAGAGGCCGCAGTCACAATCTAACTTGTATATGCCTGCATCTTGTAAGGGGATATTGCACTTGACAGGTGGTAGGAATTGGTTAATCTTCTTCGGCGGCTATTAAGTTTCTATAACTTAAAATTGACGCGCCACGGTAGCCGTACACACCACACACGTTTCTTTCTTCTGTTTTGTAGCGGAACGCTCCATCTAGAATGATACTGGATGGTGACGACAATATGCGACAGTGAATTAAAACATGGGCTATATTAGTTCATATAAATGTTTCGTAACTTTATCAAATGAATAAGATGTATTTGAAAGAAACTAATAGCCCATGCTCTAATTTATGTCGTACCTATTATCGTCACCTGTATACGGTGGTGCCGTCAATGCGACAATAAATTTAAACATGGGCTATATTAGTCCATAGAAATGGTTAGCCTGTGTAATTTGAAATAGTGTAACGTTGGCAGCATTATTTCATACAAATGTCATGAAATTATCAAATTAATACGATATTTTTGAAAGTGGCAAACCATTTCTATGGACTAATATAGCCCATGTTTAAATTTATTATCGCATTGACGGCACCACCCTGTATAATGAAGGGATCCCATGAAAGATTCAGACGGTCGGATGAATTAAAAATGCTTGGTTTTAAATAATTGTGCAATAGTGGATTTAAAAAAAAAACCATCGCATTAAAATCTCTTTTCTAAAAGCAACTTTGCCGCACTATATTCGGTGTGTGGAGATTGATAAACAAGATTATTTCCACTTTTCCAGGTGGTTGGATGACTATTCCGCAAGGCCTGAACAACTGTCCGCTAGGTTTGGAATATTTATCCATGATTGATGTTCTGGTTCATTAAAAAGTGGAGCTTCTAGAAGCCTTCGTTGGGTTCGAGACCAAAAATAAATATACCATAAATAATAGTGTGGGGCAGAAGGTGTACTATGCCGTCGATAATGATTGCTGCACCAGGAACTGTTGTGGACCTATGCGTTCATTTGACATGAAAATCTTAGATAACTTCCAAAACGTGGTAAGTGCCCTGAATTAATGTAACCACGTTGCTGGTACTAAAGCTGATCGCATATCATTTAAAGGCCCTAGTAAAAGTTTTTTATGTTTCATTGTGAAACGTTACTATCACGTTTGCGTTCTACTGTCAAATTGAATGGAGTCGATAACAGCGTCTCTGTTGTTAACATATTTAGGAGTCCACGCGATCGCGGCGTTTAGCCTCAATCGGGTCGACTGATGTGTTGAATTTTTGTAACTCTTTCTCACACTGCTCCGCACAAAACGTGCGGCATGCAGAAAATCGGAGCCACGCGCGTGGCTGCCGATACTTACTTTACAATACACCCAACATTGTGGAGTGGGGAGCCAGGCTGCCACTAGCCGTGTACATAAAGTCTTTCAAATCTTATGTCCTATGCCACTTTACATTTTTAAATTTAACGCATACTATTTTCGAGAACAAAAATAAATATCTTTTTATTGTAATAATAACATTGTAAAAATAGAACAATTATGCTTCTCAAAATTGAAATCAAAACCTCTATTTATGACTAAAAAATTACAACTAATATATTTTAAAAATACGCAATGTCCGGAACTGTATTTTTTTTACTAGGGATATAATAAACATACACAATCAGCGATGTTTCGATACGGCCATCTTGTCATATAAAAATATTAACATCGATTCTATTTCTTTTGAGAATGTTATCGATTCCCTCTAAATAAACGAATGGTTTTCATAAGTAAACCACTACAACTATCAAATTTGAACTGTCACAGGACTCGGTTATACCACCGGGGGGCTATGACAATTGAAAAATCAATTGTGTCTGGAATCTCATTCTTGACGGGTTAAACTTATCTACTCTAGTAGTACAGTCGTGATAAGAAGTTCAAGCAACGCGACGTTTCTAATAGAAGTCGGTAGTCTGTTTGTAATGCAACTACTGGGTCCTGTAAGTTATTTGACAAACTGAACTAAACTGCGGGGAACACTTAGATAAGTCCGGTACTACTGAACAAAGTTATAATTGAGAGTAAAAAAATAAAATAAAACGCTTATTCGGAAACACTGACATTTATCGGACCGACCAAAACAACAGTGGATTGTGAAAGGTTGTGAGTGCGATTCCCACCTAAGGACATGATTTTTTTTCTTAACTTTAAATTCCTTTTAAATGTTTATTATAATGTCAGAATAAAATTAAAAAATATATGCATTAAAATACTAGTATTACGGTATTCCAGGTGATTCACCTCCACCGCCCCCTCGCGTGCGACTTATGCTGTTGCCCTTGCTGGCTCCAAAGCAAGGAGGTGACCGCACCTCCCGGCACCGTCATTGGCAGCATCGAGCAGCAGTGGTCTATCTGCAAGCCCTGCTATGACATCAAGAACGCGGCAGGAGATGTCGTACTTAAGATCAAGGGACCGCTTTGCACCTACTCTATTTGCGGATACGTAGAATTTCATGTAAGTTTTTTTCAATTTATATTTTAAAGCGATGCATTGCGAATATGCAGCATTTTTAATATCTATTTAATATTGACCTTCCTACTACATTCGTTCCTTTTCCTTTTGAAATTGCCGTGATTAACATTGATGATTTAATATGTTAGCTGCGCACTTAATCACAGTCGTAAAATACGGATGATTAATAATTAATTCTAGTAAATTTAATAAATTTACTCTGCCAGAAAAAGTCAAACTGAAAGAAAATTTAAGCAAAGTGGTGTACCTACGTGTAACGTAATGCTGTAGACACGTTTAGGATAGGATGTAGGTACTGCTACGATGGATAGTCGATATTTTTATAGGAAAAGAAGTAAACATATGTATTTTAAATTTTTGTTTTTTATCATCATCATCATCACTAGCCTATACACCGTGAAAATTTAGTGGTTGTTTTCCCGCAGCAGAACGATTTACCTTTAGTAGTACTATCGAATCATGCGAGTAATTTTTTGAAATCGAAAATAATTTTGACCTCAACTAATCAAAAAAATAATCATGAACTCGAAAGCGTGAGAAACGATAGTTTCTTTTACGAGATGTGACATTTGGGTACTGCTTTCCGCACGAAATCAATGTTTAAAGCAAAAGAAACTCTACGCACTAAGCAATACAGCATAAACTGCACCGCACGCGATCCTTGAAGCGAACCGCCAAATAAACAATAACAAAAACACACAGGCACCGCCGCGCATGCGCGCGCGTGTCTCAGCTCAGTTCCATTGCACCACAGTAGTTGCACCGCGAACGCCGTCCGCGCAACTACGCAAGCGCAATTGTTGCCGCCAAAATGGATCGCCATTACGTTTATTCGAATGTGGAGTACGTTTCTATGGTGCAATTGTACGCGAGGGCGAATTATGGTGTGATGGGTGCCCTGCCCATTATCAGCGCGCCGTGCGAGAGCACCTAGACTTGGTGTTTCCCCAGCGCTGGATCGGTCGCGGCGGGCCAGTGCCGTGGCCACCACGAAGCCCGGATCTTACTCCGTTAGACTTTTATTTGTGGTCTGAGCTCAAACGCCTTGTGTATCGGGAGGAACACCAAACTCGCGACGCGTTAAAAAGTGCGATAGTGGACGCATTTGATATAATTAGACGTGACAGAGACACAATATTAAAATTGAAAGCCAATCAATTAAAACGTGCACGATTGTGTAGAACGCAGTGGTTTACACTTTGAACAATTACTCCGTTACCGGGAAGTGTAAGTACCTTACTTGTACATTTGTAAATAGCGAACATTTATTAGGTTAGGTAATTAAAATCATTGTAAATACGTTGATTCCCATTTTTTAAATACGCCATAAATACTTTATTGCCTAATTCAGTACCTAATACATTATTACCTACTTTAAGACAATAATCTTGATTACATGTTGTTTATCCATTAAAAATTATGTTCGTGTTTAGTTAAGTGTAGATGAAAGTATTTACGACGGTCCTAAGCCCGTTAAAGTATGAAGGGAAAATGGAAATCACTTGTTAGTAAATAGTGAGTTGAGAGTTGAGTACCGGTCGCAGCGCGGCCGGTACTATTGATTCGAGGTTGCTTTCGAGTTTTGTTTGTCACAATCTTAAAACTGCTATTATTTGATTTGAATAAAAAAAAACTGCACACATCTATTGTACTACTAAGATAGAATCATTTTACTGCGGGAAAACAACCACTAAATTTTCACGGTGTATATACGTCCCACTGCTATAGGCACAGGCTTTCCTACATGAGAGAAACACATGAGGAGTTTGGGCCATAACACCACCACGCTGGCCCAATGCGGATTGGTGGGTTAAGGCGATCTATCGAAACGTTGTTTCGGCCAAGACCGATAGGGATAGAGATATAGCTTACTCAGCGGGAGGAAAAAAGACAAAACAGCGATCGCGCGTGAAAAGTAAACGAAATACACAAATTATTTTATTAAAAAATAACCTTATGGACTACAAAAAAACGCTTCTACACGATTCTGAATATTAATGATATCTACTATTTAAAGTAATTTCCTATTGAATACAAATTATCGTTCACCAATAATCTTAAGTTTTCTTGTTTATAAGAGGTCTTTTCGGAAATAAAATGTATCGAGGCAAATTCCTTTAATCGTGTTTTCGTTCTACTCGTATCTAGACAAGGATATGAAGTAACGTATATTTGATTTTCAGATTCGTAAGATCTTTCAGCAACGTATGACATTACTTATAAAGTGCGATTTTTTTCAACATATCGCCTTTAAGCGGTTGCAGGAACAACCGAAACCAACGGCTTTTTAACGTGCCTTCCGAAGGGGTACCTATCATAAGCCCGAAAAATGTTTTACAGAATTTCATTTGACGGAACACTTTTCGATTATCGTTCCGATTTTTTTTACTTCGTCGCAATCACGTTTGCCACTGTATCGTTTTACCTATTATTAATTTTTTTTTGTTCGTTACTTTGACGTTTTATTTGGTGGAAAAACATTTTACCGAAGTTTGTTTGACCGAAGTAACATTTGTTCGAAGTATTAAGGTCTCGAACATGACCTGCGGCATGGCGTCTAAAATTGTCTATGGTTTCTTTGAAATCTATCTAAATTTAAGTGACAGCTCTAAACAGTTTCTTGCTATCTTTTTCCTATTAAAAAAATCCGTAGTCAAGCCAATTTACAAAAATGGAGAACACACTAACATAAATATACTCCTGTCACCCGTACCTTGCTACAGTAAAAGAGTGTACTGTAATTCTTGTTTTCAAATCAATAGGCGCTAAGTCAGAGAGAGTGGAGGGGAGAGATTCGAACGCGGCGTTATTTCGAACGAGGCCGTTTATCGTCGTGTGATAGAAAAGTATAAAGAGCCCGTGCTCTGTGCCTGGCATTGAACATGTTTCTCCCTCTCAGCCAGCAGAGAGATATCAACTATAATGTTCTATCACGTCATGATGTACACGGTAGCCGCGATAAAAATTACTTCGCGTCCGGAATCGCCCCACTCTCCCCGACAAATAATAAATTTGCTGTGATCGCCGATGAGACAGACGCGAAAGGGCTAGAATTTACTTTTCAAATATAATTTATTAGTTTTCACACTTTTAAAAATACCGTTTGTTTATATGTGGTAGTTCTGTATGTATAGGTCTACCAGAATCTCATGGCAAACAGGGAAAAATAAAAACTGCAGATTGCAATACTGGGGAAATTGGACTAAACTGGTGCTAAGTTGTTTCCAGAAACCATAGATAGCGAAGCACCGACTCCAAAAATATGTTCCTAGGGGATGAGTACCTACTAAAATTGAATTAAATTATCCTTTTCAGTTTTTTGGAGTCGGTTTAATTTTTGTTTAAATTTTTTTCCCACAAATGGTAGCACAACTATATAACTACCCATTACTTAACTACAAGGAGGTATATTTGAATTATAGGTGTACTCTAAAGATGGCGAATCCAAAGTGGGGAAAATCACAAAACAATGGTCCGGGTTTGCGCGGGAAATGTTTACCGACTCTGATTACTACGGCATCTCGTTCCCGATGGATTTGGACGTCAAGATAAAGGCTGTCCTACTCGGAGCCTGCTTTTTGATAGTAAGTATTCTTATATTCTATTCATTGACACAGTCAGCAGAAAAATGATCTGTATGTTACCGGCAACTTGAGAAGTCCGGTCTCTATGAATAATGACTGGTCTTAAAAATTGAGAGAACCTGAGCATTTTACGGAAGCCTGATGTAGCCGTACCTAGTAGGTTAGAAATCTAAGATGATGCTGACATAATAATATGTTAAGTTACTATAGTCCATTACACATGAGTCCTGTAACAATTCAAATATGAAAGTTGTAGTGTTGACCCCTTTTTTTTTTCTTTTTTTTTTCCGGGGAGAAATCCGACTACAGACCTACCCGCCGCTGGCCAAGCGACGGGCGTGTGTGGGGGTCGCCCAGCGCTTACAAGGCACTGGGAATACCCACTAAAACTCCCCGGTAACTCCACTGCCCTTCGCGGGGGGAGCATGGGCTCTGCCAAAGCAATTCCCCTAATGAAACCCAATCGATCATTTAGTAGGAATTGATAACATTTTCAAAGGAAATGGAATCGATATTATACAAATATATTTATAAAGCAAAATGGCCGCATCGAAACAGCAGGTAAATAGTATTTTCCAAATACTTACTATATTTGTCACTAGTTTTTTTTATAAAAATAAATAGAGGATTTTATTTAGATTTTGAGAAACACATTTGTTGTATTTGTATAATGATATTTTAATAATAAAAATGATACCTACAAATACTAAAATTTTGTTAAACCGAAAAAAATAAAAAATAAGTATTAATATCTTTTTATTATTAATGATAAAATATAAATAATTTATTGACAATTTATTTTTGTTTATCGAAAATAGTATGCATTGAATGTAAAAATCAGAAGTCCTACCAGACTCATAAAATTTGAAAAAGACTGTACCTACTTACAACTTTATATTTTAGACTCCGCGTCAGCTCCCTATTCGAACCTATACGAAAAGTTTTTATCGGATTCGGTTTCGGCTTTTGGTCGATTTTTATTGCGGATATCCGATAGGTTTGGTTACGGAAATCCATAACATCCCTAAGCTACCCAATACGATCATTCTAAGTAGTGTGGTTTGTGGTATTGTAAAATAATTAAGTTCTTTACTTACTGTTTTTTCAGGATTTCATGTTCTTTAAGAAGTCGGGAAACAAAGAACATGATCGTCCGGGAATACTGTAAACGAACTCAAGGGAGGTATTTATCTTTATATACTGTTACGTATTTACTTAGAAAATACTACGAGATATTACCATGTTGTTTTGATAATTGTTTTATATTTTTAGACATTTATTTTTAGTCACATAGAATTAGTTTTTCATGTAATTAGCACAAACTTTAATGATATGATTGATGAAATTTTGCATTTGAACATTAATTTTATAATTACTATAAACAGTATGTCAACTGTAAACTATCCCCGAGTCTGTCATGTCATTTTGTTCATATACAATGTTTCATTTCATATTATGGTATGCAATTAGACAAGTGTATGTGGCTAGACTTAAATGTTTACAATTATATACATACCTACCTATATGTATAGTTACATTTACTATTTAGGAATAGTGTCTCGTACAAACTTTTAATGTATGTCGATTTAAATATTTAAATAGTCGTTGCAAATCATTATGTAAAAATTTATTACTTATAAATTAATAATCCCCCTTATATACCATTATTAAAAGCCTTAATGTTCGTGATTTGATAACAGATGTAAATTATATATTATTATTCTTAATTTTTGATTTTAACATTATTATAAATGCCCGCCTCAGGACGTGAAATTTTTCTAGTTCTATATTATTTTAATTATATATTATTATACAGTATATCCATATACTCCTCATGATACAGTATATTGAAAATATTTGCTACAAATTCTTCATATTTGTATTTAGGATAAAAAGCTTTTATGTAGGACTATTCTATACAAAATTTTAAATGTAAGACGCATTAGTGATTTATACAATGAATTAAATAGTGCTTCTATGAGTATTCATATTTATACCTATACGCTTATGGCCTTTTAAATAATAAATAACTTCGAAAGTACCTACTATAAAAATATAGCAACTGCCAGATCTTGTGATATTCAATGTAATATGACTTATAATTATTATCGAATATGCATTTATGAAAAAACTCTGTAGTGGACTCAATTTCTAAATATATACATTGGGCCTAAAGGTGGTTTTCCACCAAAGGGGCCAGACGAGTATGGCAAATTTTAAATCCTCGCATCTTTGGTGGAAATAGTCAGGATTGATGTGGATGTGCGAGGCGTAAATTGAAATATTTGTTTGTGTAAAAATGAACCGTATTGCTTCCGATATAGAGTATAAATTAACTCTGCAACAGAAACACGCTTCTCGCGATAGGTTTATTGATGTGCGATTTCAATTTTCTCCTCGCCACTCTGGTGGAAAATCACCTCGCGCGAGCTCCCGCGGGCAATTTTTAGTGGAAAAGGGTCAGTGCGATTTCAATTCTCGTCTCGCCCCTCTGGTGAAAAACCACCTTAATTCTGGAGACACTCGTAAGTTTAAATTAAGGTACAATATATCTATCACCAGCCATTTAAACCTATTTTAAGATAACGTTTATTATGTATCTTATCTTATCTTATCATGGGGCCGTGACTTTGCCACGATGCACTTCGACCCTTCGGGATCTATTGTGCCAAACATTACTATGTATACTAATTTTAAGGCTTATTGAAATTTATTATTATGATTATCTCTTTCTAGCAATATGTAATAGGAAAAAGATAGCAAGAATCTGTTTAGAGCTGTCACTTAAATTTAGATAGATTTCAAAGAAACCATAGACAATTTTAGACGGAATGTACGGAGGTGCTTCCTAAACACTGCATTTTATCACGTTCATTACGGCAGAAAATTGAACGCACGTTTCTAAATGTCAAATTTTATGACAGCCATCCTTTTCGTATTATTTATTTTACTAGAAAGAGATGCACTGAACTTAAATTTAGACTTAGCATGTGTTCTCCAGAATTAGGGCCGTTGTTTATATTATTAACTATCTAAAAAATAACAAGAATTCTCAAGATAAGGACACAAATAAAATTAAGCAAATTGAAATTACGTGAAACAAAAATCGAAAATCAAAATGGCCATTTCAAAGGTACTTACTTAATGATTAAATATAATAATATTCACACAATCGTTTTATAATTGCCAATAATTGTTTCTAAGACGTTAAATAATATTCTCATTTTGTAAACTCGCCACCATGATGAGATGGAAACTAGTTATGTGAACAAGAGTCCAATGTTGGCTGAATTTTCTTATATTTATTAATATACATATAGAAACATTTGAAAGTAGTTTCCTGAAATATTCATTAAAATTTAATTAAACCAACTAACAATATAATATGGAGCTTTTGTGTAAGTAGGTGTTTTGTAAATTTTGATAAAATTGTTCATGAATTTTTAGAGTTTATTTTACAAAAGGCAACTAAATACCTGCATAGAGTTAGTTTATATAAATCACAAGACAATTCAATACAGACAGCAATAAGTATTTTCGTATGATGTAAAATTTGACTGTACAGACGACAGCCCAGCAAGTGTAATAGTTGCAATACGAAAGCCGCCTCTGTTACGAACGCAGGTCTCAAGGTCAAACTGTTATGCTTGCTGTGCTGTCGACAGTACTTATAGTACAAAACATATTATTGCCTTTCAACAGTCGTAAGATAATAAATTTAGTGGGGTGGGTGTGTTTAAAATTTTTAATATTTACCTACCTGCTAAGTATATGATCGTATATTTTAATAATCATGTCGCCACGTTTTTATGGTTCATTATTCTCAACATGGTTGCGTAGTTCGTACTGCAGCAAAGACTTCACATTAAATATAAAAGGTGTGCCATCTCTCCTTTAATTATTTTCTACTTGAAATTAACTTAATAAAGATGTTTCTAACCAGCTAAGTATATGTACCTACACTCTCAAAAATCAGGAAAAATCTCCTGAATCCGGTGAAAATACTAATAATTCGTCTTCACGCATAGTTTGTTTATACAAATTAAAAAAGTGGTGACTTTTCGTCGATTTCACAGTTATCTAGTATGGCAATATGGCGGGGGACTTAGAAGTCAACTAAACGTCACCAAAGTGACATAGCCGCCATGATGAATAATTGACTGTGTTGCATTTTTTTCTATTATAAATCTTATTTTGTACCACGCAACAAAGCAAATAAAAAGAAAATGGATAGTTGAACACTGTCCTGCATATTTTTACCTATTTTTCAGTATACTGTACAATGTACATAGACCTGGACGGGTCGCCATACATTTTTGAAACATCTCTTTTATATACTGTGAATTGATATAATTGACTCACAGATTTAGAGAAAGTACCTAGGTATACAGTGTATACATATATAGTTTGCATATACTATAATTTTGACACAATTTGCTACAGCAAATACTCTTTAATTTACAAAATATTTGAAAACCCAAACGGTGCTAAAGGCAAATTATATTTTTGATATACTTTTGTTTTTAACGGGTGTGTGTTTTTGTTATTATATTGCACATGTGATTTTATTTGTATAATTTTAAGTAAGTAGTCGCAATTGACGACTCATGACGACAACTTGATTTTGGTGTTACTTTATTTGTTTGATGTAGTACTTTTTAGATGTCAAGACATAATCATGCATCTCATTACTAAGCCAACTTTTACTGTTCGTTTTACAAATCGCATTCAGAATCTATCTGGAAACACTGGGCTTAATCTATCTATCTCTCTTTCTCTCAATGTGTAACTGAAAAAGTTAGCAACAATTTGAACTGACAAATAAATTAAATTTAAATAGCTTTTAAAGAAACCATACATAATTTTAGAAGACGTGTATGGAGGTGGTTCCTAAACCCTGCATTTTACCGCGTTCAATGAAGTCTAAAATTTTTCAATTTTATAAATGTTCCATTCTATTTGACGACCGGCTGGCCGAGTGGTCTGCACCCCAGGCTACTCGGTCAAGAGGTCCCGGGTTCGAATCCCGGTAGGAACAAATCTTTGTATGAGTACGAGCATTTGTTTACGAGTCATGGATGTTTATATGTTTATTTAGTATATTTCTAATATTTATATACATATTATTATCATTATTTCTCCGTTATCTAGTATCCATAACACAAACTCTTAATGATGCTTACTTTGGGCTAGATAATAGGTGTGAGTGTATGAATATTATTATTATTATTCTATAATATTATAAATGTCAAATTCCAAGTCCGCCGTCCTTTTTGTATGAGAGAACCAGATGCATTGAACATAAATTTAGATTTACCCTGTGTTCTACAGAATTAGATTAGCGCAATTATATCAGTTTTCACTAACCATTCCGTAGGGTTACGTGACTTATATCGACATTTGTCTCTTTCTATCTCCTTTAGATAGACTGACATAAAAATCGTTAAGAGACTCTTAACGCTAAGCGAATGTTAGTGATAACGAGCATTACAGTGTTTCTAAATGGAATCAGTATCAATGAAAGATGTCAAATAAATGCAAGCTGAGTATGTCTTGATGCTAGAAATATTTTTTATTATGTAGAGCAGTTAAATAAGTGCTCTATAGAACTTTTGATACCCACTGGTTTACATCCAACTACGTGTAAAATGTATTTAAAATTTTCATACAATTATATACTATAGTTATTGCTTAAATAAACAAAAATTATTATACAAATCAATGTTTTCTTTATGTACCTGCACTTAGTAAGGATCAAAGTAGTCATCAATGTATGATGCAGTCAAGGCGTATTTAAAACCTTCTCAATTTAATGCACATATTTCTATTGAGATAAAAAAAGGCGAAAGCGCCCCTCTTGATTGCTATTGAAATTTTATTGGATTGACGACGCTGACGCTTCGATGCGCTTCGACTCTGCGTCAGTGCCCGCCCTTTACCCGCCTTTAACTATAGGCTAGTAAGGAAGGGGCGCCTCAACACGCCAGACGAACAATCATGCGTTGATATTGCGAAAGAGAATAGTTGTCTAGCTCTAATGTTTTACGTATTCTCTTCTTTATATTCTCATCTTTTCGCTTGTAATCAGTAGCTGTATCGCTATGGCAGCGGAAGAACGTAGTTTTAGAATTATAGGTACGTGTGGAGTGTTGATTCGCTCCTGTGTTTACGTTTATAATTTTGTTTGCGTATTTCAAACAATTTATTGGTTTTTCCCGATTACAATGGCTAATCTTAACGATGAAGAGATTAAACGTTATTTTAATGCAATCACTGAAAATATTTAATGTGCTGGAAGCTGAGGAGTCTTCAAAATGCGAGGATGACATCTCCATGCATCAGAGTACGAATATCAGAAGACGATATTATTTCCAGCTCTGATCAAGGTGACTATATCTAGTGCAGTGCTATATCTAGAGGCCAAGTATCCCCCAAATCATCAACCACACCAGCCAATAAATTCAGACTTATCTTCCTGAAAAATTATCACTGTAATTGGTTGAACCAACACACAGGCAAAGGGGATGGCGAGTGACCTTGAGCATTTAGGGACTTTACCAGCGAAATCTATTCCGTACCTAGGATAAGTATTATCCTATATACTTCACGCAGACTAAATATCGTATTGCGCTCCTGTACAGATATATGGCGCACAGACATACAGTATTTGACACAGAGTAGTTACCAGTTCAGAGATAGGCTTTTCTTATCGGGATAAAAGTAGATATGTTAAGTTGAAATAAATAGATCTGTATCTAATAAGTTAAGGATAAAACCAGAAACACAATAAACCAGTACTAGTCACCACGCCACATGAACTAAGTACCTTTCCACACCTTTCCTTTTATTCACAACTGTCACAAAATATTCAAATATCGGAAACTCTATACCTGCCACTCTATAGCGGATTTTTTTAAACTAGATGACAAACAAGCTGATGACCCACCTGGTGCTAAGTGGTTACCGTCGTTTTTAAACACCAGTAATAACAAGAAAAAAATCAATTTGAATTGCAGATGCGTTGCCATCCTAAGTCCTAAGACAAAATGCCTACCATTTCCTTCAATACGAAACACAGTGTGTTTCACGTCTGGAACATGAAAAGCCGTGCATTCCTGCGGTGAGCAAGGTCGCCAGAACTCATTGAAACGCCTTCTCTCGATTTTTATAATAGGGTAGGCAGCGCATGAGTGGTACCGCAACGGTGCGCACCTTGGGCGTTATCAAAGCCAGGTCACTCGTAAAATCTTTCATTCTTCCGGTCTGTTAGGACAGATTTTTATATCGTACACATCTCATATAGTCCTAAAATCGCCTTTTCCCAAACTGACTGATCTTTTAAATGTCTTAGTTTTTGAATGTCGTAAGTTATTATTGTCTGACGGAAATGGTGCATTCAAGATATAAAATCAAATAAAAATTTAGGCTCAATAGTGCAACATTTGAATATGTCCGTCATTGAGATCGAGAATAGACCTCCGGTCTTGTAATGGAGATTCGTACGATATAAAAATCTGTCCTAACAGACCGGAAGCAAATCTGTTAAAAGGTGCAGCATTTTTACTCAGACGCACAAACAGATAATACGCGCAACTGTTTGTATGCGCTGCAAGTGTAAGCACACGACTGAAACTTCATATTTTACGGGTTTATTCTAGCCACACAACTTTTACTATGAGGAATTAGACCATAAGTAGGTATGAGGACAACTAAGAAATCAGTCAATACCTACTGGACCGCAATGTGTGCATTGCATTGCATTCGACCGGCTGGCCGAGTGGTCTGTACCCCTTACTATACAGGCTATATGGTCAAGAGGTCCCGGGTTCGAATCCCAGTAGGAGCAAATGTTTGTATGATGAGTATGAGCATTTGTTCACGAGTCATGGATGTTTATGTTTTCACCTCTCCAGTAGCAAAATTGCTCTTTTGCGTCGTAAAATCTCCAGTAGCGCGTTCTGAAACTCAGGACTAGCGCTAGTCGCACAACTATATAATTTAATTATTTTAGTTTATAAGCTTAACTATTTTAATTTATGGACGTTTTCATGAAAAATAATAATAACTATATAATTCAGTAAACAATAATGTCACGTTACATAAAAATATAATTAGTATTTACTTTTAAAAAAAATGACATGCACTGTAATTTCGGAACGAACTCAAAAATAGTCTATATAATCTGTGGACAAAGCGGGAAAAATAAATTCAGATTGTTTTGATTTTTCGACTTGTGTTTATAATTAATTGTGACTATTTTGTTAATTTCATTACAAAAATGAGTTCATCGAGTGATGAAAATGATTGTTTAACATCTGAATTAATATTGTTTGTGTATCTCTCTTATCAAGTCAATAGAAATAAGGGAAATGAAAAAAGGAAAAGAATTCCAACAGGATCACCCACGCAACTGAAGAGTGTCCAAGGAACCAGTCAAGAAGCTCCATCGAAAATAAATAAAACAGGTACACTGAGCACAGCCAAGTTTATGCATCGGGCAAGAAGAAACTCAACTATTGAAATAGGAAAACAATGACTATCCATGCATAGCCTGAAACCGAAACATACCATCGATAAAATAGAAGCAACTACACCTACAACAAAAAACCAAACCCTTCCCCCAAGCCGGACAGCGGTCACCGTGGGGGATTATGACCGCCACCCTCTAAAAAAATCAACCAGAACGAAAATAATAATATATGAAAGAATCGTCGAGAATCAAAAATATATATTGCCGCTCTTAATGTTCTAACACTGAAATCTGAAGAGAGCCTCACAGAACTGACATACGCACTACAACTAATCAATTGGGATATTCTTGGGTTAAGCGAAGTAAGAAGAATGGGAGAGCATATTGTTGCACACTCAGACTACTTGATGTATTACAAAGGTGAAACTCCAGGTAGACATGGAATTGGATTCATGGTTAAAAACTACTTAACAAAATATATCGAGGAATTTATTGGCATATCTGAACGCATTGCACTTTTAAACCTGAAATTACCAGAGTACAAAGATTCATGGTCAATAGCACAAATTTACTCACCTACAGAACAAGCAGACAGGGAGGAAGTCGATAAGTTCTACTGCGATTTGAACGAATCCATCCAAACACATGCACACAATAACCTGATAGTAATGGGCGACTTCAACGGTCAAATCGGGGAAAGAAAGTCTGAAGAAAGTTCAGTGCTGGGGCCATTTACATACAACAATAAAAACAGAAGTAGAAATGGTGAAAAGCTCATAAACTTCGCACTCGAAAACAACCTAACAATACTAAACTCTAAATTCAAAAAAAACAGGAGAAAGATGTGGACTTGGGTTTCGCCTGATGGACAATCAAAAAATGAAATAGACTTTATAATGACTAACAGGTCTTATTATTTTACAAACATGAGTGTCATCAACCAACTCAACTTTAACACCAACCATCGTATGATCAGAGCTGAACTCAAAATAAAACAACCTAGGAAAGTAAGACCAAGAAGAAAATTAGTCGGTAATAAACCTAATAAGCATCAATTTGATCAAATAGCCAACATATTATTAAACAAATCAGGAGACTTCACGAATATGACAGTAAATATGGAGTTGCAAGATAAATACGAATGGCTAGTGAAAACGATAAAATCTACCATCAAGCAATGCACCCATACTACAAATAACAGAGAAGATAAAACGTGGATGACTAGCAAAACCTTTGAATTACTGGCGCAAAGAAAGACACTATTAAAAGAAAAAAATATTAAAGATAGAAGAAAACAGATTACAAAAATCAGCAAAGAAATAAAAGAAAGCATAAGAAAAGACAGGAAACAGAGAAGAATGGAAACAATAGAAAACCTTATCAGACAGACGGGCGGTGTTAAGAAAGCATACAAAGAGTTAACCAGGACCAAGGATTGGATAGTAAAAATGAACAATAACCGAGGAATGGCGAAAAGTAAAAGAAAAGATATATTAGAGATTGCCACATCGTACTACAAGGAACTTTACGACAGCGGCTTAGATGTAAGAGAAATAGAACTGCCTGAAATATCTGACATCCCATACATATTACACGAGGAAGTGGAAAAAGCAATCCAAACTCAAAGCAAAGACAAAGCTTCAGGGCCTGATGGCATAAGTAATGAAATCCTGAAAACTGCAAAGGCATTCATAGTACCTATACTCACAGAAATTTTTAACGAAATTATCTACACGGAGATCATCCCACGTCAATGGACACAATCCAACATAGTTCTGATACACAAAAAAGGTGATCAATATAATGTTGGAAACTATAGGCCAATCAGCTTGATGTCTAACATTTACAAAGTATTTGCAAAAATCATACTTAAACGGATAGAAGGCAAATTAGATCAGCAACAACCAGAAGAACAGGCAGGTTTTCGCAAAGATTACTCAGTGCTAGACCATATCCACGTTGTGAGACAAGTCATTGCAAAATACACAGAGTATCACCTTACCTACTATGTAGCATTTATTGACTACACTAAAGCGTTCGATTCTTTAATTCATGAGAAAATTTGGGAAGCACTTAGAGACCAGGGTATCGAACATAAGTATATAAGACTCATTAAAAACGTCTATAAAAATAGTACCGCGTGTATTCAGTTAGAAAAGAAAGGGGAATTATTCAGCATTAAAAAGGGCGTAAGACAGGGAGACCCCCTATCACCAAAATTGTTCACAGCCGTACTAGAAATGATTTTTAGACATCTTGAATGGGATAACCTAGGTATCAATGTGGATGGTTGCCCACTGACACATTTAAGATTCGCCGACGACATAGTCCTTTTTGCCAGAACACCTAATGAACTAAGTCTTATGATGAACGACATATCTTTAGAAAGCCAAAGAGTGGGACTAAAACTGAACCCTGATAAAACAAAGGTGATGACAAATGGCGAAAAACTCCCTATAAAAATAGGACAAATACAGATAGAATATGTAGATGAATATATATATCTAGGACAAATAATATCTCCTAAAGACACTATAAATAAAGAACTTGAAAGAAGAATAGCAAACGGTTGGAAAAGATACTGGGGCTTGAAAGAAATAATGAAAGATAAGGATCTAGATATTTCTACAAAGAGCAAGCTGTTTAATACCTGTGTGTTACCTGTATTAATGTATGGCAGTCAAACATGGGCCCTAACAGAAAAGGTAACAAATAAACTCGCATCATCCCAACGTGCGATGGAAAGAAGCATGTTAGGCCTTAGGAAAACAGATAGAATAAAAAGCAACAATATTAGAGGAAAGACCAAAGTTCAAGACATCACACTAAAAATAAGAAGACTCAAATGGAAGTGGTCAGGACACATCATTAGAGGCAAAGATAAATGGAGTAAAAGAATAACTCAGTGGTACCCAAGAGACGGAAAAAGAAAGAGAGGCAGGCCACAAAAAAGATGGGATGATGACATAAGACAGGTTGCTGGAATAACATGGAATAGGGTAGCACAGGAAAGACTCGAATGGAAGAGATTAGAGGAGGCCTATGCCGACTGGCAAACAGACATACAAAAGAGCAGTAAGCAACATATAATAGATTACTAAAACAATAACAAGCAATTTAAATACTACTGCTATTATGAATTAAATTTTTCGAAGAAATTAATAATGTTTGAAATGTGAAGATTATAATTAAAAATGTAATTTCTATTTGTGCAATAGTCTGAATAAATGGCTTATTATTATTATTATTATTATTATTATCTCTCTTATAACAATATTCTCGCTGGAGAGGTGAAAAGTTGTATGTTTTACACAAGAGCAAATTTTTTTTGTTTCGTGCCTTTAAATTACTCACTGCGCTCAGTAGTCTAATTGTGAATAGCTCGCTATGCTCGTGATTCAATTTTATACTACTTTGCTGGTTCGTGATTTAGCATCAGCACTCGCTACAAAAATAATTTTGCTCACTTGTTGAACAAATAACTATTATTTAGTATATTTTTAATATTTATATACATATTACTATCGTTATTTCTCCGTTATCTAGTATCCATAACACATGCTCTTGATGATGCTTACTTTGGGCTAGATAATAGGTGTGAGTATTATTACTAACACCTGGTATAGAAGACAATGGTGCGGAAAGTGGTCATAATTCAGTTTATTACTTTTTTCATGGCATACTTATTGTAACCGCTTACTGTCAAGTTCTTGAACGCTTAATATAACATGGATAAATACATGTTGTCCATGTGGTCCATGTTGTATTAAAAAAGATATATTCACTAAGTATTTATATACAATCATTTAAGCTTATTCAATAAATCTGCCGCTTCTTTGTTTGCGCGGTGATCATCATTCGATTTCGCTGGATAACTAGCAGCCAATTGTAGATAATACTTTGCTTGGTCATCTTTTTCTAACCTCATATAACAGTTACCAATCCTTAGTAAGTTTATGCTGTAAAAGCGTGGTTGGACAGCTTCTGCTCTTAAAAAATATTCAAGAGCATCTTCATATGTTGATTGGGGGGGACTTGCAAACAATACTTCTGCAATTTTTCTTTGATGCCAAGGTAGCTCACTCACTTGATAGCACCATTCTCCCAACATATGCAAAGTAGTGGCATCATTTGGATTTAATGTTACAGCAACCTGAGAAATGCATTTTAACCATTAAAGAATTTCAAATGTAACAAAATAATAATAGGTGTGTGTGTGTGTGCGTGCGTGTAGTATATACACGCACGCAATGTATATGTGTAACTACATAAAAACTTCTGTCAATTTAATTGTTTGAATTTTTTAAAATTTTTGTGTGAGGGGGTTACGTGGTAAGCAAATATTGTATAAAATTTAACTCTGTAATGTACACACACAACTTTATCATTACATTACTAGTAAAGTTCTTTTATCTCATGAAGCAATGCGCCGTGACAAGTCACCGCCACCTTTACTAGTGGTAACCAAGTATCGATGCTAATACGTGCGTGTATACGAGTGGTGTTAGTTATTATTATCAAATGTCAATGTGAAACTATAAATTATTTTATTTAATAAGTAAATGAACGTATAAAATAAATAGATAAGTAAATAAAAAAACGATTTAAGACAAAACTGTATGGTCAGTGAATGGCTTTATTTATTTATTTATTATAAATAAAATATAAATCATATTTTGAAGGTTCTTACACATTATGAACAGAATAAAATAATATCGTGTAATGTGTGTTATATTTAATTTTATAGTAATTTCCAAATCATAATCATAATTGTTTCTTTTGCACTTTAAAAAGTTTTGCTCAACAATGTCTTGCCTTGGACATTTTCAATGCTATTTTTTGTTACTAAAATAAAATAAGTATTAAAACAAAAAATAATTATATACATATAACTTTTAGTTACAAAATTATTTATAATATCGTTAGTAAATACCCGTATAAAAATAAATCTAAAAAATAAAAGAAAAATGTTTTAAATACAGAATCAATCTGACTATGACTTTAATTTTCAATCTTTCCATACTGATGCTACTGGAAGCAACACTAGAATATAGATCCCATATGAATGCCTTACTTCGCCCATGTCTCAGACGGCACTGAGAGCTCCTGTGCTTACCCACACAATCGCAGCGTGTTTGTATATTAGGTTACCACAAGTAAAGCGTGTGTCGCTTCGTAAGATAAAAGTACAGTAATATTTATTAAAATTGTATATTGCTCACATCCATATGTTTCTTTATATTTTCAAGTTGTCTGATCCTTTCCTTAATCCCATCATTTGAGCTTTTAGCATCCAGCAACAAAGCATACCATTTATGAACAGCATGGTGTTCATGGTGGTTTAACATGACTTCTGATATTATATGAAATGCTTTAAGAATAAGATCTTTTTTATATGCCTCTTCATATTTTGTTTCTTTAGACATATTGTATAATACTCTACAAATGCGCCAACTTATTTCAACATTTGATTCCTGAAAAAATAATAGCCTAAATACAAAACCATAATAAGTCTACACTAGTCAGATATTGAATGCAAGATATTACAGATTTCTCTACAGCTATTACATAAGAAGTTTTTTCTATATTATGTTTGTTGATTAAAACAAAATTTAGAAAATCTCTAAAATTTACAAAGATAACTTTTTAGGTGATTTTCAAATATTTTTATCAGTTCAGTAGCACAAAATGTCTTTGGAAAACTGTATTTTTGTATTTATTAGGAGTTGAAGAGTATGTCATCATAATCACCATCATCACCAGCCTATGTACTGGTGGTCACAGGCTTTTCTACATGAAAGAAACACACGAGGAGTTTAGGCCATAGAACCACTACACTGGCCCAATGCAGGGTGGTGGGTTAGTGGTTGCAGTAAAAACCAGGGCCAAAAGTTTAATGTTCCTTCTGAAGCATGGAGGAGCTAAAGATAACAAATTTTGATTGATTTATCCCAGGATCGATAATGATGAAAGTTGCTTTGTTTTTATAATCTAACCAGAGCCCTTAGACCACTGAATGCCTTCTTGTATGTCGTAATCACATTAATCCCGTATAAACATGCTTTAACCTATCATCCTTTGGCATGCTAATGCTCATACAGTATCTGATATGTGTAGCCATGTATCAGATACTGTATGAGCAGATCATTATTATATATATTCACTATTAAGTTTTTCAATGTAATTCCATTTATTTACATAACTGTGTTTTGCTAAAATGGAACAATAACTGTATTTTTAACATGGCTAAACAAAAGAACGATGCAGTGTAGTTGTGTTCTAGTGTACTTTTAAATAGTACTTTTCTACAGACACTACACTGCAACTGTGGTCGGCAGAAAGGAGCAGAAATGCTAACACTGCTGTTAGCAACAAACATTTTATTTCCATTTTTTTTCATACAAATAATTTTATCACATTCTTAAATGCCTACCAGACAACTTGAAAGTAAATTATAACATTCTTCATAGTGGCCACTGTCAAATAAATTATCTGCATTTTCTATCACTAAAATGATGTCTGTTTTACTTTTTACACTTTCTTTTATACTCTTTTTTACAGGCCAGAGAAATGCTAAGCCTGCAGCAACAACGTAAACTTTAGAATGAGGTATAAGGATCTGAAAATATAAATGAAAAATGTTATGTATGTCTAAATAAAAAATGAAATAGCAAATTTTTTTTTTCTTCAAAAAATGTAATTTGAACGTGAAGTTCGTTCTGTAATGTCTCTTTTTTTTGCTTACTTGGCGATCAATTTTTGACTTATAAACATGTTTAGCAATATTAAAATTAAAAACTAATTGTATAAATTTGAATACCACAGGTGAAAACTTAGTTACTATCATTATAATTGAAACTGATTTAGTATTTAGTATTAGAATTAGAAAATTGGTTTGTTTGTGTCACAGTTTGTTTTTTGTTTGTGTTGGCTTTTTGCCACAGATCACATAAATAGTGTTTTTCACAGATCTGATTATAGTAGCACCGTTTTTTTTAATTCATTTTTCCTGTAATGGGCAGGCAAAGGGTACTAATGGCCATACAGCCATGTCTTCAGTATTTATTTCTTCATTTATTGCATTAAAATGATGGCGTAACACATTTTAATGCATCTTGGGAGTAATTGATACGAAATATATGATGACAGTCTCTGTATTGTTTAGGACTAGAGTATATGGATTTATTTTAAGTAAAACAAATTATATCACGAACTATGTATGCGTCTGACGCCATCTTTATTCTTGTACAATCCTGTTAGTGTTGTGACATAGTAGTAGTGTTGTACATATCACACATCCCCCCCCTTTACACCTTATAATATTAAAAATTAGTTACAATAGTAATCATTATACTTAAGTGGCCTTCTGATTACTCTGCCTGTTCTTGTTACTATTCCCTCCCTGATAAAGTTATTATTATTTCTACTACTCTCAAGTCCTGATTCCCTAACTTGTGGCTGTACTCCATAGTCTACATGTGACTTTCTAATAAAAATATTTTTACTGTGATTTAAATGTTTTTTATTTCTTCTAACTATATTTCCCTTTTCTGTTTTTACTAGGTATGACCTTGTTCCTTGCTCTCTTATTATTTGTCCTGGATACCACAATCTATCTGGCTTGTTTTGCAATCTAACACTTTCCCCTTCAACAAAATTCTTTTTATTTACAGCTGTTTTGTCATAATGAACTTTAATTTTTTCTTTAATTTTTAACATCTTTTCATGAGCCTCAAGTGGTAATCTTGGTTTAAGATAATTTTCAGAACAAGGTAAATTAGTACGAAGTGACCTACCCATTAATAACTGAGATGGGCTGTAATCTAAACCTGCAACTGGAGTTGTTCTATAATTTAATAAAGCTAAGTTGAAATCTGTATTACTGTCTTTGCATTTTTTCATCATCCCTTTAATTATTCCTACTGCTTTTTCACTTAATCCATTAGACTGAGGATATCTAGGACTTGAGTGTACTAGTTGTATGCCCATTAAATCAACAAACTGTCTGAACTTAAAACTAGCAAAAGGCATATTGTCACATATAATAATTTTTGGTATACCATGTATAGCAAATAAACTTTTCAGCTTTTGAACAACATTATCAGCCGTTTTATTTTTCAACAATTTTACCTCAATCCATCTAGAATAATAATCAACTACAACAAGGTAATCACATGCACCATAAGTTGCTATATCCATGCCTATTTTATAAAAGGGCAAGTCAGGAATTTCATGAGATATTAATGATTCTTTAGCATTTGAAACTCTATATTTTTCACATGTTTTACAGCTCAATATGAATTCTTCAATATCTTTTGAAATTCCTGGCCAGTACAACATAGTTTTAACTCTCTTTTTACATTTTATTATTCCTATATGACCCATGTGTAATTTAATTAAAATTTGCTTTCTCATACTTTTAGGTATAACAATTCTGTCATTATAGTACACTATATCATCTTTTACATGTAATTCTGTTTTTATTTTTAAATAATTTTTTAAATCTTTACTTACTATATTATTGTTATTTTTGGGATATCCCTTTTTGTACCACTCTACAACTACACTTAAATCTGGATCTAACAATGTTTCAGTTCTTATTTGTAATAATTTTCTATCAGTCACTGCTAATTCAGATTCAAAACTATGTACTAGTTCTTGCAAAGTAGGCTCAACTTTGGCATTATCATTTACAGTATTTCTTGATAAGTAATCTGCAATATACATTTTTGGTCCGGGGACATACTTAACATCTAAGTCATATTTTATTAATTTTAGTATCATTCTCTGAAGTCTCGCACTTATTTTATTTATATCTTTGTTTACTATAGTCACTAATGGTTTGTGATCTGTTTCAATGATTATTCTTCTGCCATATATAAATTGATGATATTTTTCTAATGATGCACAGATTGCAAAAAGTTCTTTTTCTATGGGAGCCCACCTTTTTTGACACTCAGTATAACTCCTTGAGTAAAAAGAAATCGGTTTTCCCTTTTGTAACAAGCATGCCCCCATACCATCTTTTGAGCTATCGGTTTGTATGGTGACTGTGCCTTCACTACTTAAAATACCTAATGTGGGAGCACAACTTAGTTTATTTTTTAATTCTAAAAATGCTTTTGATTGAGGTTCATACCAGTGCCATTCAATATCTTTTTTTAGAAGCTGTCTTAATGGTTCAGTAGTTTTATTGAATTGTGGAATAAATTTACTTAGATAATTGCACATGCCTAAGAACTTCTGTAATTCTTTTACATTAGTTGGCTCTTTTAATACTGAAATTGCCTTAATATGATCTGGATCTATTTGAATTCCTGTTTTTGAAACAATAAGCCCTACATATTTGACTTGACTTAATTTATACTGTAACTTTTTTTCGTTAAATTTTACATTATATTTTTTAGCTCGATCTACAACCTTTTTTAAAATATTGTCATGAGATTCATTACTTTTAGCCGCTATGATAATATCGTCGTAATAAACTTGTACACCTTCAATATCTCCAAAAACTTGGTGATTAATTTTTTGCATTACTTCTGGTGCGGAGGAAATGCCAAATGGCATTCTTAGAAACCTATATCGACCAAAAGGTGTGCCAAAAGTACATAATTTATCCTCATCTGTTAGTTTAATTTGAAAAAAACCATCTTTCAAATCTAAAACAGTAAACACTTCATTTCCAGCTAGAGTATTGTATATTTCTTCTGGTGAAGGTATTTGATAATTTTCTCTTAGAATATTTTTATTTAACTCTTTGGGGTCTAAACATAACCTAAGGGACTTGTCTGGTTTTTCTACTATCACTAAATTGTTACACCACTCTGTTGGACCTTCCACTTTTTCAATTACGCACCTATTTTCATAGTTAGTTAATGTTTCTCTAAGCTTGTCCTTAATTGCAATTGGAATTCTTCTTATAGGTTTAACTACTGGCTGTGAATCTTCTTGTACTTGAATTTTATATGATCCTATTTGTCCTAGTCCTGTAAAAATGTCTCGATTACTATGGATAAATTGTTCTTTTTCAGTGGTATATGTCCACTCAATATTATCAATTTTCTGAATTAAATTTAACCTTACACAATCACTTAATCCTAAAACTGGTGGAGCTTGAATGTCAATAACTGTGAAATTTATTTTATATTGTTTATTGCGCACTAAGCACGATAATTTGAGGCTACCTTTCGGATATATTTTTTGTCCATTATATACTACCAGTATTTTGTCACATTTTTCCAGACAGTATTTTTGTTCTGTATTAATTTTATTATATAAATCAATTGGCAATGTGTTGCAATCAGCCCCTGTATCTAACTTACAACATATACTATTATTATCTATTTGTATTGTTTCTGTCCATTGTGGAAAATATGAAACCGGGAAAGAAAGGGTGGAAACACGGTACCTTGCGCTGGTTCTATGTTGGTTCCGTAGTGCGGGCAGGATGTTGGTGGCCGCGGGATTCTGCCTTGCAGTCCGGTTTATATTTCGGTGATTTTCCCTTTGATTACGGTATGATCGCGAAGACCGAGAGCTCAGTAATCACAGCAGATGGGACTTAGCGTAGTCGACCGATCTGAACCGATGCGCACCTCTCGACACCGTCAACGACCGAAACGTAATGCTGCTCTTGACAGCAGTCACCAATAGAATATTCCAAGTACCCGTGTTTAGGATTGGATTTTTGGAAACATAATGTTAGGATAGAGAGGGTAGGAATAGGGCGGCAGAAATTCATAAGTTTTAAATCTAACATAATCGCCCCCTAAAGAGCTACCCAGCTCTTTCATTGAACCCTTAAGATATGAACCTTGAAATTGAAAATAAAATCCTTGAAATTATAAACTAATATGATAAATAACTAAGTTGATGTACCTTGAGATGATATTCCTTAAATATTAGATATTGAAAGATTGATGTTCCTTAAGATGATTTTCCTTTGTATTAATGATATTAATTAATTAATTTTAATTGAATTTTATGAAAATAAGCAACTCATTACGATGTCTGATCGTGATTTGTGTCATATTTGGGTAACGGACACACTTTAGCTGTAGATCGCAGACAAGAACCTGTACCAGTTTTCAGCTCTACAACTCTGATCACACCGTCGCTACCAGGATGTAATTTAAGCACTCGCGCCATACGCCATTGTAATGGTGGTAAATTGTCCTCCTTTATTATGACCAAATCGCCGACCTCAAGATTTGGTTTGTTAGTAAACCATTTCCACCTCTGTTGCAGATTATGCAGATACTCGGTTTGCCATCTGCGCCAAAAATGTTGAGAAATTTGTTGGACTAGTTGCCATCGGTTAAGGCGAGACGACGGAACGTGCTCAAAGCAGTGCTCAGGTGAAGTCGTAAGAGGCTGCCCTATTAAAAAGTGACCAGGAGTAAGCGTTTCAAGGTCATTGGGGTCGCTTGAAACAGGACACAATGGTCGCGAATTGAGCACAGCTTCAACCCTAGCGAACACTGTTGATAGCTCTTCGAAGCTAAGAGGCCTATCACCGATAGTTCGCTTAAAAAGCTGCTTTGCTGACTTCACAGAACTCTCCCACAGTCCACCCATGTGCGGGCTGTAAGGTGGGTTCATGTGCCAATTTACACTTAATATAGAAAAATGATTGCCTAGATCCGTTTGAGATTTTGTTAAAAAAGCCGCAGCTTCCGAAAGGTAGCGTTTAGCACCTTGGAAATTTTTGCCACAATCCGTATACACATCGGACACCGTTCCTCGCCGAGATACAAATCTGTGGAAGCTGGCCATGAAAGCATCAGTCGTTAGGTCTGACGTTATTTCTAAGTGTATCGCCTTAACAGCGAGACACACGAAGACGCAGAGATAAGCCTTTCCTATCCTGGCATTACGATTAGACGAGACTTTCATGTTGAAAGGTCCTGCAAAGTCGATGCCTACCTTAATAAAAGGCCTAGCTTGACGAACGCGATCAGGCGGCAACTCTCCCATAATTGGTTCCAGAGGTTTGACTCTAAGTTGACAACAACGTCGACATTGAAATATTCGGTGGCGAACCACTCGACGAGCCGACAGAATCCAAAACCTTTGCTGAAGAATCGAGATTAAGCATGAAGCTCCAGCATGTAAATGCAGCTGATGATAATAATCGATAATTAAATTCGTTAAATGATGTGACTTAGGAAGCAAGATTGGATATTTGCCCGAGTACAAAAAATTGGAGTGCTTGAGTCTGCCGCCCACCCGCAACAAACCTTCAGAATCAATGAAAGGGTTGAGACGACAAATTGGACCCTTCAAAGCCCGATTTAAACGGAGCGATTTGTAATGATCGCTGAATACCTCCTCTTGCACCAATCGGATAACTCTATGGGTAGCGTTTTCCAATTCTTGAGCTCTAAGAAAACCTGACCTTGAATTATTTGCCTTACGTGAGTTAAAAATAAAACGAAGTGACCACGCAAGAACTCTTAATAATTTTGAATAAGAACTAAACCGAGTGATAATATAACATGAAAATGTATCAGGGTCTATCGAAGCCTTCATTACAACCTCACTTACGGACTCAAAGGTATCTGGACCAAAAACTAAATTAATTGGCCACGTTTCAGGGTCTTCCTTCAACCACGCCGGTGACCACCACAGACTGTGGTTAACAATATCCTGTGGTAATAACCCCCGACTGGCACAATCAGCAGGATTGAGATCGCTGGGCACGTGTCGCCAAGAAATATTAGGTAAAAGACCCTGAATGCGAGAGACTCGATTACCTTCAAAAACCTTAAGCTTATGGGGTAGAGTGCGAAGCCAGCTTAGGACAATGCTAGAGTCACACCAGGCAGTAGTCTTACAGATTACAAATTTTCCTCGCAGCACATCTTTAGTGTGCGCAATCAATTCTGCAAGAAGCATTGCACCGGATAATTCCAGCTGTGGAATTGTACGCCTGTGTCTGGTTGGAGCGACTCTAGTCTTGGCCAGGAGCAAGTGAACATTTACACTGCCGTTAGAATCCTCAACCCTTAAATATACAACGGCAGCATAACCTTTTTCAGAGGCGTCACAGAAGCCCATTAACTCACAAAGAGTAGGATCTTCGCATAGAATGAATCTAGGAATATGAGGAAGCTTCAATAGACTAAAACTATCAGCAAAAGAAATCCACTTCTGAGATAAGTCCTCCGGTAGAGGGTCATCCCAGGATATATCATTACGCAACCACAGGGACTGCATAATGTTTTTCGCATAAAATATTACCGGGGCGAGAAACCCACATGGGTCGAAAATCCTTGCTATATTTGATAAAATATGTCGCTTAGTGGAGCATGGAGTGAGTGAGCCTATATGAAAAATGAAACTATCTATCTCATCTCTCCATTCCACTCCTAAAATCTTAAAAACTTTGTCCCCAGATTCTTCGAATCGATAGGGTATTTCAAGATGATCAGTGGGGTATCCTTGTAAAATTTCCTTAACGTTGCTGACCCACTTCCTTACAGACAAACCACCTTGAAACAAGACCTCAACTATCTGACGCTGGAGTTCTCTTGCCGACTCTATATTTGGGGACCCGCTCACAATGTCATCTACGAAGGTATCCTGCTGCAGCACAAGAGCAGCTTCAGGATTAGTCGTTTGATTTAACCTGGCCAGCTCATGAACAACGCGCATTGCCAAAAAAGCAGAGCTGGTTACACCGTATGTCACTGTGGTCAGCTCGAACTGTTGTAGAGGCCTTTCAGGTGATTCGCGCCAGAATATGGTTTGATAGAGACAATCCTCATTGTGGAGTCGTACCTGTCTATACATCTGTTTTATATCACAGGTGAAGACTACAGCATGTGTCCTAAACCTTAAAATGATATCCTCTACATTATGCTGAAGCTTTGGCCCGGACATGAGAACTTGATTGAGTGAAATTCCTGAGTTACTGGGAGAGGAAGCATCGAAGACTGCGCGAAGCTTTGTGGTACTGCTGCTTTCCTTAAGTACCCCGTGATGAGGTATATAATACCTATTATCAGATGAGTCGACAGTTATCGGCCTCATGTGACCCGCCTCCAGATATTCCGCCATAAATGCTACGTAGCTATCCTTGAGCTTCGTGTCTTTAAGCAGCCTACGTTCGAGGTTATAAAAGCGTTTTAAGGCGTTGGAGCGTGTGTCACCAATCGGCTTCCGAATAGGCTTAAAAGGCAGCCTAACAATAAAACGACCGGACACATCGCGTGAATGAGTATCTACAAAATGCTGCTCACATAATAAATCTTCAGGATCACGCACAGCTGAAACAGGTGGCTCCTCTGTCTCCCAAAATCTAGTAAGAGCACTGTCCAAATCGATTGCACAATGTAATGAGGTATTGCATTCCTTGTATGTATGTGTGGTGGGAGCCTTCCCTAGTAAAACCCAGCCAAAAATGGAACTATGTGCCACTGGCAATCCAGGACCTATAGGACACCGCTTACCATCAAACACCTCATTAATAAGATCCACACCTATGAGTATGTCAATGGGTCCCGGGATGTAAAATCTTTCATCGGCTAAATGTAAAGAGCCGCTTATGCACTTATCCAGCACCACCGGGGAAACCGGTATGCTAGGTAAAAAATTAGTAATGCGCTTCATGATAACTGCTGTGGTTACCAAAGGCATGTGTGTTTTGTCATGTAGTGATTGAATGGCACATTGTACCCTACCATTGGTACGCTGATTAGCTGTACCACCTACACCTAATAAAGTACCCGACATTGTACGAGGTAGTTTCAGCCTTTGAGCAAGAGTCTCTGTTATAATTGAAACCTGGGAACCGCTATCCAAGAGAGCTCTTACAGAATGAAGATACCCATTAATATCCTGGACTCCAACAATAGCAGTACCTAAGAGCATAGTTGAACCTTCAGGAATGCAATTGTAATTTGAAGGATGGACTGTGGAACTTAAAGACGACACAGCAGCCTCTGCAACCTTTGGAGCAGAATTATTAATAGGATGAGAACCTTGTTTTTCAATGTGAAGCTTAGTGTGATGCTTCCCTTGGCATACTGAACAACGGCTTTTTGATAAACATTTATTAACTGAATGAGGACGTAAACAATTAAAGCATAAATGATCTCTTATGACCAGCTCCCTTCGACGAGCAGGTGTCATTTCATTAAATTTGTCACAACTAAAAATATAGTGACTTCCTTTGCAAACAGAACAAGAATATGTACTAACAGTAAATGATTTGTTTGGGTTAGTGTTGGTACCACTAGAACCGCTTGAAACCTTTATACCACCAACAGTTTCCAAAACTCTGAGCTGATTTTCCAAAAATTCTAACAGTGTGTCAAAGCTTGGAATGTCTTTGGGAGAACTTAAAGTAAGCTCAAACCTACTACGAAAATCTGAGGGTAATTTCCTTAAAATTATATGAAGTAGAATAAAACTCCATGACTTGACATCAAAACCTAAAGCCATGAGTGCCTGAGAGTTCTCCTTCAAAATATTAACAAATTTCCTTAATCCCTGATTGATATTATTATTATTTAAACTTGTTAATGATAATATTGATTCCAAATGTTTGTCTGCTATAAGACGCTTATTGTCATACCTGTCCTTTAAAATTAAATAAGCAACTAAGTAATTATTCTCTGACAGCTCTAAATGTTTTATAAGTGTTAAGGGTTCCTTAGCAAGTGAATTAATTAAATAGTGCATTTTTTGAACATTAGCTAAATCTTGATTATAATGAATCAAACTATCAAACAGTGCTATGAAATTGGGCCAATCTGTGTAATTACCTGAAAAGTTATTAATCTCAATTTTGGGCAAACAAAAATTACTACTTTTGTTTGTTACTCCGCTATTTGGCCTTTGGTTCGTATCAGTTTGTGAATAAGAAACCGGTATAATGCTTTCCTTCATCACTTGGATAGAATAATACATATCACAAAACTTGTTATAATTTAAATCAATCTCGTCCTTTCTAGCCGCGGAAGTACAATGTGTAGAACAATTAACATACGCGTCATCATAACGATCACGAAACCTTTCTAAATCCCTGTAGCGAGCTTTAAAAGCCGGGACATGTTCTTGTTTACCTTCGAGGTTACCGCTAATTTCACAAGCTAGCTTGTACAAACTACTAATATAGTTTTCACAAATAGACATCGAAATGAGTTGTTGTGACTGCTTAATGGGTTTGTCATGCGAAATATCATCCTTTCCCATGTTTGAATAAAAAGAGAATATGTAAAATTTAACGTGACAATAAAAGTACTAGATTTTAAAATGTCAAGTTTGATTTGACGTAAGAAAACAAAATGGTTGCTAGGGAGTGTTCCACTAGTAAAAATTAATCGATACAGTCTGCAAAAATGCTCGATAAAATTATGCAAAATATTGTGAAATTGTCAGCGGAATCAACGGACAAGGAACACAACCGAAAAATTAAAATTGAACTACCCAAGTTAACTACCCTCTAAAATGAACAAAAAAATTATATTTAGTAAGAAACCTTAGATAAACGAATAATTATGATTTAAAACCTTATGAAATGAAAAGATTCGGGTGAAGGACCAATGGAAAATATGAAACCGGGAAAGAAAGGGTGGAAACACGGTACCTTGCGCTGGTTCTATGTTGGTTCCGTAGTGCGGGCAGGATGTTGGTGGCCGCGGGATTCTGCCTTGCAGTCCGGTTTATATTTCGGTGATTTTCCCTTTGATTACGGTATGATCGCGAAGACCGAGAGCTCAGTAATCACAGCAGATGGGACTTAGCGTAGTCGACCGATCTGAACCGATGCGCACCTCTCGACACCGTCAACGACCGAAACGTAATGCTGCTCTTGACAGCAGTCACCAATAGAATATTCCAAGTACCCGTGTTTAGGATTGGATTTTTGGAAACATAATGTTAGGATAGAGAGGGTAGGAATAGGGCGGCAGAAATTCATAAGTTTTAAATCTAACACATTGTCTTTTTATTATTAATATTAAATACATAACTTACACTATCTAATGAAAATTCTTCATTCCCTTCCTTCATCTCATTCTCTAATAGGTGCACCTTAAAATTTTGATTTTTCTTGGTAAATGGTTCTCCTCCTCCTCTCAAATTAACCAAACATTTTTTAGCAAAGTGATTGTATTTCTTGCATACAGCACAAATTTTTCCATAGGCAGGGCAACTATTAATTTGATGTGACCGTCCGCATCTGTTACAATCGTTAATCATTTTCTTCTTTTGACTCCTTATAATATCAATATTATTTTCTTCTTTGAGTTCCAGCTGTTTCATTTGTCTTTTTCCTTCTTCTGCCGCCCTACATATTTTTATTGTTTCTTCTACTCCTAAATTTTCAGCTCTCAACATGGTTTCTTTTAGTCCTTTATCTCTGATGCCAACAATAATCATCATTGATACCATACGATTCTCTAAATCACCCAGGTCACATTTCTTACTCTGATTTTTGACTCTCGTTATAAAATGTTCTGTTGGTTCTTCTTCTGTTTGCCTTAGATTCAAAAATTGAAACGTGTTTATAATTGTATTTTTCCTGGGTTGCGTGAAAATTCTAAAATCATCTACTAGGTCTTCCAATGATAGGTATTTTTTGTTAAACGTGTTGTAAACTTCAAGCGCTTCTTCACCTGCACAGTTGAGAAATATAGCAATTTTCCTATCTTCGGTCGCATCCTTCAGGTTCGCTGCTGAGAGGTAAATATTGTATGCTTGACAAAATCTCTCAAAGTTATTATTTTCTCCTGTCAGAACCAAACCGCATGGTGGTTTTAAACCTTCCATTTTAAATTTCAATTTATTCACCTACCTATGTGTCACAAAGATTAGTAGGAGAACTGAGGTAAACTTTTTCACCTGACACCATGTATTGTTTAGGACTAGAGTATATGGATTTATTTTAAGTAAAACAAATTATATCACGAACTATGTATGCGTCTGACGCCATCTTTATTCTTGTACAATCCTGTTAGTGTTGTGACATAGTAGTAGTGTTGTACATATCACACAGTCTCCTTACGATGCTGTTTGATGAGGTGGATAACCACAAAGAAAGTTCCCATCATTTCACACCATAATCACTTTTATTCTAATAATCTTTTAGTTGTATGTATACGTTAAGACAAACACATGATTTACAAAACTACAACAATTATATAACACAAAATTCACTCCGACACAATTTTTAATTATTATAATAAAAATATTGAATGACACCACAAAAACCCTCACGTTTTTTAAAAAAAATTGAGGTTGAGGACCTCAGAGCAAATAAACATTGCTCTGAGTTGAGGACTTAGCATGTGTTTACCAGAATTAGGGCCAGCAGATAAAAGCACTGACTCAGGGATTTGATATAAAATTATTTTCCTCTCTTTAAAATTATCAAAATATATTTAAATGCTCACTAAATTGATGTGGATAGTGTACGAGTGTCACGATTGAAAGTTCGAAACGCACTTTATAAATAAAGTGGCAACATTATTCAAAAATCAATTTCTACCCGGCAGGGCGGGCGAGTCTGTTCTGTTGACAGTTTCGTAGTTTGGTGTAGTGAACGGAATTTTGTCTTTCGAGACATGTTTTTAGTTTGAAAATAATAATCCAGCGTCAATTCATTATGCAGAGATCAGGTAATGTTTGTCTTTAACTTCAGTGTAGATGGTTTTATTGTCCCGTATTCGCGCCAAGCGCCAACATTTTGTGTTCGTATCAAACGCTTCCTATCGAAACATTTTAGACCTACATTCTAAGAGATTTGTAATTATCACAAGTGATAATTATTGATAAGCATTTGGTTACCTACTTACGCGATAATTATTCTTAAGCATTTGATTACAACTATGTTGACCACACTTATAGGTGCGTAATAATAAGTATGCTTATGTATAGAATACTTTTTATTCCTAGATCTGTAATATTTTACTACATTTTGCATATTTCATCGCTAATGGAATTATGGCCATGTTTTTCTTAAAATAAATTATTTTTATTAACAGAATTTGTATTATTTGCAGTACCATGTATTAGAATTTTCAATGAAAACATCATAAACGTATGGATGTTTTCATTACGATAAAAAATACTGGGTCAGAACATATATTATGTCATACTACTTCTGTTTAGTTCCTATTAAATAGGCATAAATAATGTAAAAAAATATAAAATCTAAAAGTGATGTAAGTATAGAAATTCAATAAAAAAGACAAGTTTTTGTAAATATCACAATACAGCGCAGGAGGACGCCTTTGGGCGACTCCCACCGCCCTTATAACATCTCTGGGCTCCGGGCATGTTTGGGGGCCTGTGCCCGGCTTACACGGCCCAGTCAGCATGTCAGTGCACCGGCACATCAACCAATTAGACTTATTTTCCTATCAGTTTATTTGTTTATAAATGCACATTTTTTTATTTTGTTCAGATTCAGATATTTATTTACCTTATAACAGAGTACGTTACATTAGGCAAGTCACATTTACAAATATTATAATAATATGCATTATTGATTAGCTACACATAATAAAGTTTTACAGGATACAATATTTTGTTCGTTCTTTTTTTGTTAGGGAAATAAATTTAAATATATATATATTCACTATTCTATACACACGAAAACGAGGATTCAGTCAGAGCCATTGTCATATATTCCTGTATACTATAAAAAGCATTTTTTTCAAAGAATAACTTTAGCCTACTTTTTAAATCATGTAAGTTTAATGTTGCAATCGTCGTTGGTAATTTATTATACATCTTTACTTTATTAAATTCACCCTGTTTTTGCACTTTTTTTAGTCGAACTATAGGTAATGCTAGTTTATTTTTGTTTCTTAAATTGTATTTATTTACATTTTTAGTGTACTTTTCCTTATTTATATGTATTTCAAGTATGCTTTGATATATGTATAATGATATTACTGTCATAATTTTATTAGTCACAAAATAGTTTTTTGCTGATTCCCTTTTTTGTATTCCTGATATAATTCGTATGGCTCTTTTTTGTGCAACCAGAACCTTTTTTATATCTGTACAATTTCCCCACACAGTAACACCATACGAAATAATTGAATGCACATAAGCATAGTATACCAATATCAATATGTTTTTACTCACAAGTGGCTTCAATTTTAACAGAGCGTAGTTTGCACTAGCTAATCTTTTACATAACCTCGTTACATGAGGTAAATGACTCAAAGTATGATCAACAGTATATCCCAGAAACATGTGTTCTTTAACTATAGTATCTATATTATCTGTTTTTTTTGCAGTTTTGTACTTCATAATAACACTTTTATCTGCATTTAGTATTATCCCATTAGCTTCAAACCACTCTGTTAGTGTTTGCATGACTTCTTCTATTTTGTTGTTAAGATTTTTTTGACTGTTATCTTTAATTCCCACTGAGGTATCGTCCGCAAACAAATTTACAAAAGCCCATTTTGGCAAACTATAAGTGAGATCGATTATATACACTAGGAACAAAACTGGTCCCAATACTGATCCCTGTGGCACACCTATATTACTGCTTCCAATGTCAGAATTGATTCCATTTACTTCTACAGTCTGATTTCGATCACTTAAATAGCTGCTCAACATCTTAAGTTCTCTTCCACTAAAACCGTAATATTCCAATTTTTTTAGTAATATATCATGTCGTAAACAGTCGAATGCTTTGGATAAATCACAGAATATACTTGCACACTTCTGCGCTTCATCCAACGCCCCCAATATATAATATATGACGTTCCGTATTGCCATCTCAGTTGATTTATTTTTTCTAAAGCCATACTGTGCTGTAGAAAACAAGTCATTAGTTTCAAAAAAATCTACAATTTTCCGTTTTACAATACTTTCTAGAATTTTTGATATAGTCGGTAAAATACAGATTGGCCGATAATTATTAACATCAGAACATTCACCCTTTTTGTATAGTGGAATAACACGTCCTATTTTTAAAATATTTGGAAACACACCTTCCAATAAACATGAATTTATAACATAATGAAGTATATTGAATAACAAATCATTTGAAAGTATTAGTTTTTTCATTATTTTTGTATTCATATCAAACGCGTCAACTGAATTTTTGCCTTTAATATTTCTTATAATTTGTTTCAATTGAGTTTCACTTACTGAATCGAATGTTATGTTTGTAGTTGGTTTGATAACATTAGCTTTTAAGAAATGATAACATTTATTTGCATCTATATTACTTTGGCATGTCATCTGTTTAGCTATATTTAGGAAGAAATCATTGAACAGATTAGCTAGTATTATAGGGTCTTTTATGGTTGTATTTAACGGATCTTTTAATTTTATTATGTTAACTTTTCCCTTAATTGCTTTCTTCGAATTTACCTGTTCGTTGATTATTTTCCACGTCTCTCTTACTTTGTTATTTGAATTTGCAATCCTATATGCGTACTGAAGTTTTTTAGCTTTCTTCAGGACTTTTCTATAAATTTTCTTATACGATTTTATGAAAGTTTGCCTCTGTTCTGAAAATTGAATGTCTTGCAAGAACTCCATATTTTCTAGGTTAGTTTTAGAAAGTCTAGTTCTTTTTCCATTAGAGTAGTCATCAATGACTTACTTAATTTAATTATTCTTGGATACTTAAAACTAAACAACGAAACATGCAAAACTTTCCGTCGCAGGGTTGTCACATGATAAAATGTAAAAAAAAATTGGTGATTTTCCTGTGAGGGTGACACAACTTTATGGTATCCACACAAGTTCCTCAAAAGTGGAAAATATAGTAGTGTATCTCACTATGTGGATGTGTGTTGCAAACAGAATATGTGTACCTAAGCTATGTAATACTACGGTCTTCCTCTCACTCATCTTTGAAATCTCATCTTTAATTCCTAATGGTTTAAATTATCTATGCCAAAATGGACAGATCAAACTCATCTTTTAGTTATTGGAAAGGTAGGTACGGTCGGCGAAAAAAGTGCTAAAATTCAAAACAATATATTTTTATGCCTATATATCCTACTTCATCCACTCCACTATTCAAATTCATGATGTGGTTCTTATAATAACGTAGGCGTTTTCATAAGTACCACACCACGAATTTCGTCGTACGCTTTGTGGAAATCACAAAAAAGACCACATAGCGAACTTCTTGTCGTGGCTAAAATTTTATACGACCACAACCCTTTGTGACAATTAAGAACAGCCAAGAAGCGATCTGAGCACTAGTTAGGGCTACCATAACGACGGACAGGTAACATCAGTAGAGATATTTATTAATTTTTCTCTGTTTCTGACTAATTCTGACAGTGAACGTCTATCAGCACTGTAATGAAAAACTTCGCCTACGAATTTTTCTTCAATGAACGTTGCGCCTACACATTCAAAGTCAATTCTTCAAATACCATTTGCAATAATCCAATAGAAATAATGGCATTCTTACTAGTATATGCTAAAAGGTTCATGGTTATTTTTTTATGACCCAGCAGAGACAATTTTTTTTGTCTCATATCGGTCATGGCTTTTCTTCACTGCCACAATCGTTGTGTTTGTATAACATGATAGCCACGACACGAATTTCGCTATGTTGTCTTTTCGTGATGTCTGTTTTTTCGCTCAATGAACGTTTTCTGTCTTTGAGCGTAACATAATTATGTACATGTTGTCTTTTCGTGATGTCTGTTTTTTCGCTCAGTGAGCGTTTTCTGTCTTTGAGCGTAACATATCGCGTCAAAACGTGATATGGCTAGGTGATTATATTCCAAGGTGAACAAGGTACACTAATGTTAATTACTTAAAAGTAAAAGAGTGTACTTAAACCTTCTGAGACTTAAACAATTTCTTTTCATTTCGAATCATCGTGTTGCTTGTTTTTTTTTTAATTGTTGAAAGGACTCACTGTTTTGTTCCTTGAAGTTTAGGGAAATTGCTGCTAGGCTGCTGCTGCAGAGTTTGATTGATGATCAAATCCGTTAAATAAGCTAAACCTACAGTTAAGCTGCGATGCGACATCTGATATGAGATGCTACGATGAACATAATGTGGTGGTCTTGTGCATGTGTGGTTTCTTGGTGTGGGCCTCATTGTGTCGTGCTCACGGACCGTGTGACCTCATCCCGGTACTGAGCCCTCGCGGAACCTGACCGCCTGAAGTCGCTGTTCTATGTAACCGACACTTAACGCTTTATTATGTCCGTAGCTTTTGCGCATCTAGATTCCGTTTTTAATTATAAAGCATCTAAAAAGCAATTATTTATTTATTTATTGTAGTCATGTCTCTGATATAAACAAGTCCTTTATTGCTAATCAATCAGCGCTGATTGGTCTTAGCAGCGTGTATGGTTATTGACAGTTATTGTATTCATCACTTTGGCCTCCTTTTTAAAACTTCATCAATATTTAGGTAATATTATACGACTGTGTTTGTACTAAATTCTTGATATATTTTTATAATTTTCCATCCTATAGCACATAATAGTTTGTCATTTTTATTTATTACTAGTGGCCGCCCGCGGCTCCGCTCGCGTGGTTCTCGGCTTTCGCGCTAAAAGGTAGCCTTGTCCTTTCTCAGGATAAAATCTATCTCCATGCCAAATTTCATATAAATTAGTTCATCGGCTTCAGAGTGAAAACGTAACAGAAAGGCAGATAGACAGAAACAGATAGGTGCTTTCGCAATTATGATATTAGGTACAGGTAGTATGGATGTTGTTTATTTCCCAATAAAACCATTTTTCATTAGATAAGCTTCAATAAAATAAAATAAAAGCGCGATCCACATTTATAGTTCAGTGGCTCCAAGGCTGTTTGACCTCAGAAGGCGCGTGGCCACCTCGCACCAGCGGAATCTGTCGAGTCGCAAATTCCCTGCATGTATTGAAATAGCTTGTGGTGCAATTGCTCGCGCTGTTGATCGCGAATGAAGCTCAGTCCTCGCGTACGGGCGCTCACACCGCCTGCTCTCCGTCACCGCACGCATACTCATCTCACACGTAAACATCAAGTCAAGTGTCTATATGGAATCTTTCTACTTTAATTATTCATCGTTGTCAATATTTATTGGGTCAATGATTTGTTTGTTTATCAAGATTCAAGAACTCGAAAAGTCCTAAATACATAGTGTGGTGGATTGCTGTCTGTTGATGTTTAAGAAAGTTTGTTAATTGTTCGATTTATATTATATGAGCTATGTATTAAAATAACAAGAAGCTAGCTACAATGGAAGGGGCGGAAACTGCAAATGTATCGCTGTGTAAGATTTTTTTTTTGTATCCATTCTTATTTAAGGTAGGTACTTAGTTAAGTTTAAAATATTTTACTAATTTTGGTGAGCTTTATTTATTTGATATTTATTTTGTTAAATAAGGAAGGATTATACAAGATGTTTGGCACATGATATTATTATAACAAGCGAGCACCAACCCATTTTAACAAAGTCAGTCATCTATAGGTACTATTAGGTATTTATAATAAGGTGTTCTCAAAAGTTCAAAATTGAAAAAAATATTTTGAAATTTCCCATTCATTTTTTGAATTGACCGTACTATTTGTATGGAGTTTAAAATTTATTTTACTATTTTGGATTTTTGATAACACCTTAGTATATATATGAGTATGTTAATATAGTTAGGTGCCCGCTTGTTATGCTATATACCAAACATTCTGGATATTTACATTATTATTTTAATTATTTAATAGAATTAAATAAGATATTCATTTAACTAGTGATAAAAGGCATGATACGGAGTGGTGACTACCGTCGTACTGAACTGCTGACAGGGAAATCCTTACAATGTCTTAGGTCGATATCGATAGAAAAATATAAATGTATTTGTTGTGGATATTTTATTAGTCGCGTCATTTGTTTAGTTTGTTTCATCAATGTATGCGGTGTGATCGATATTGAAAACAATCGGGATTTAAAAACAATGCCAGCATACAGGTCTAGTGATTCACTAAACCGTGCCATAATTTACAGCAGTATGCCTTACTATATCACACGTACGTGCGTGCCATTCGGTAACTTCAAAATATTTTTTAATAGTCCCATAAAATATACCGAAGATTGGTTCGTATCAGAAACGTTCATGGAAGTAGAATACATGAGCACAGACAGTCTTGAAGACGTAGGTACATGTTGTCTTCCTTGTTTAGGTATGTTTCGACTTAAATAAACAACAGTATTATATCATTTGTAAATAATATTATTTAATTTAAAATATTATTTTGTTTCATGTGCCGATCGATCTACGAAATTAAAACATTCAGCGGTAAGTGGCATTCCTTGTTGTTTTATCCCGTAGGCATACAATGCTTTCATTTATTAGTGATATTGTGATGTGATAATTATAACGATATTATCAGTATAAGTTATTTATGCTATTATAATTTTCAACGAGTGATATCGATACTGAGTTATTAGGTCGCTGGGACCGTTTGTCCACCAAGCACGTAAGTGTTGCGTGCGTCGTTTGAATTACGAGTAGGAATTCGCGACCGCTATTTGGCCCTGGGTGTCCAGCAAGCACCGTGACACCGATACTGTAGTTCCCTATGGTCCGCGTCGGACTCTTGAGTCGACACATGCACATCGCCGCCGATTGCAGTGACGAACGCGTTTGTTAACCACGACGCGCACTTTGCTATCGTTGTTTCAGTTAGCGAATTTACATTTGTCGAGCGGTCGTTTGTCAATTTATAGCCAATTGTTATTTATAATAGTACGTTACTAATTTTCCGAACATTCCGCCGGCCGGCTGTTTGTTGCGAGCGTTCCCTTCAGAAACATTATTTGTGTTCGTATTTGTATCCCTTTCCATTCCAATGAACCGATGTGACTATTTTTGCTTCAACGGTAACTACCTAGATGTTATAGCCCGCAGAATGCATTATTAAATAAGTAAAATTAGAGTTTCCTTATATAGCAGCAAGGTTTGTGACTTAGCGCTGAACTGCTCCATTCAAGCCTTGGTTTGCTATTTTTTCTAAGTTTAGTTGGCAATTGTTGAGTCAGGCTGGTGTTTACGGTTCAGACACCATAAATGCTTATCTGTGTTAGCATTTAGCGAGGTAGTTGTAATCGGTTGATTCAACCGGGCGAGTTCTACTCTACACTCCTCCGGATGTGATTTGTCGACGGAAAAATGTGCTATCGCGTTTGCTTGTGGCACATATTGCTGTAATTTCAACAGTATGTTTCCTTCTTGAATAGTTATCGGGTGGCGGCTTAATAAATACATATTTAAATACATTACACGGACCTCAGTGAAAGTGATCAGTGCTCGTTTTTTATAACCAGTGAAAATGACTTCTGTATCAGATTCGCCATTGAATAGATCGAGGAACCGGCCAGTTTTGGCTCGGTACAAACCTAATAATGGTAGTAAAGAACAGGTAAGATAGTTTAATTGTATGCCTTATCCTCGTGGCAAACTTTAAATTTTCCATTAACATTAAAACTTTATAATACCATTTAATACTTCCTAAGTAAGGTAATGTTCTAATACAAACTGCAAACACTTGTAAATACTTGTGGTCCTTTTTGTTGTCTTGATGCATTGTATGTAAATTGTGCCTTTGCGATAAGTTGTGTGTAATGTGTTACTAATCTACAGGCATATTAATATGCTTCTGTCAGTAGTTATTATCACTTTACTAGTATGTAATTAATAGCAAAGCTAATTTATAAACTATACTGCAAGTATATTAAATACTAGCCAATAGGCTCTCGGTTAGTTCAGTACAGACTACTCAATAGTGAGTTGTTGATATTGCTATCGATTTATATAGTTCTTTACTATGAAATTGCAGTTTGAGTACCTACCACATAAGTTCCAGCAATGCGTAATGTCTAGAAATAGATAATTCTTACATATTGGAATTTAATTTTCCTTGTCCAATTAAAAACGTGGCCACTGCCTATGACTAATTTTTCGCTTTT